>JAEBUN010000027.1:0-712570 GCA_023014365.1 Lepiota brunneoincarnata
CGAGAGAAATGAGTAGCTTCATTCCGAATGGGATAAGTCCGCACCTAGTACTTGATATCATCAACCTTATCCTTCAAATCCCGAGGCTCGAGCTCGTGTGATTCTCGTGGGCTGGGTGAAGATTGGGCAGTCTCGGTAGCCTCGGATTCCAGGTTGGAAGAGTGGGAGGTACCATCATCTTTCCAGAATTGCTCGATGCATACACGCCGTTCGACACTATCCTTCAGAATGCTCGATATACCCGGTACATCACTAGAAACATTCTTCTCATCATCCTCGAGTAGTTTGCGCCACTTGGCTGAGCCCCAGGCCCCCATATGTTTGTCGTGGTTGGTCACAGCGGGAAGAGTGGAAGGGGTTTCAGCAACTTGGCTAGCGAGGTCTTTCTCCGCAACCATGATCTCTTCGGGGGTGCAGAATGTGAGGTAACAAGGCGTGGTGGGTGTTTCGGATGGAAGTGACTTGATCTTCGCAAGGGTGGGTGGAGAGGAGTGGAAGAGAAGGAGTGTGCGAAGGTGGCTTGCGATTGAAGGTCGGATACCAAGCAGCATACGGAGTTGGTGCCAATGATTTTTTCGCACACTGTGAGGAGATCCGAAGGATTGGCGGCAGGTGAGGGAGATGGAAAGTGCACATCCAGAAAAGAGGTCCAGAAAGGTATTATAGGCCACGACAAGGTGCGGGGGAACCCCGGGAGCACGAGATATACCCTTGATCTCCTGTCTCTCTTCCCGTGAGAACACCTTCAAGAGATGAGATGCTTTGCGAGAAAGCGCAAGAGGCGAGGGTAGGGCGTGATTGCTAGATTTCCATCATATAAGGAAATAAATTTTTCAATCTTCTTCTTGTAGTCCTGACATATCAGGACGTGGCGTTCCGCAGGAGGCAATGACAAGTCAATCTGATAGACTGGTGGTGGATCCATGAGTTTGTGGCGTCGTCGCTTGGTGCTCTTCTGGGCTGTTCTGGAGGTAGGCGTCAAGGATGTTGAGCGTGGAACGTGAAGGCCTGTGTGCCATTGACATACCTAAGAATTACGAGAGCAATCGTTTTTATGCATGGGAGTACTCCAGTCTACTTGATCAAGTCTGTATTTCGTGTTTGTCACTGTGGGCGATAAACAGAGAGAAATAAACAGAATCGTCACGGGCGGAAGGTGAGACTCTGTCCCTCCACTTCCAGACGTCGTAAGGCTCTTGAAGACTTGTCATGGACGTGACTAGCGGATTCCCTCCCGACGGCACCGATGAGCGGTTATGAATGTACAGCTTCGAGCTTAACCATAGCGCAGCCCTTCAAAGATTTCCGGCTCTTCTCCGAGTTCCCCCCAGAGATTCAAAGACTCATTTTCGAGGAAGCATTCGAGGAAAGCAGCCGGAAAGCGATCCAACTCGCTCTCGTATCGCGCGAGGTTAGATCCTGGTATACTGTTCTCTCGTTGCCACACTGCAGTTGTTCCTAATAACCAACTAAAGGATCGAACGCCTCATGTACCAACGCATAGTCCTCAACTATCATTATCCAAACAGCAGCCCTGCGCGGTTCGACTTGTTCTCCGACACATTCTATCACGGGACAAAGCCCAAGAGTTTCTATGCAACGTTGTCCAGCAGATCTCCATCGATAACCTGCTCTTACACAATCTTGCCGAGAAATTTATACCTCTATGCTCCAATGCCACTCGTCTCACACTTTGGGAGGACCCTATTCCAAACAGTCAAAAGATCGTAGGACTCATTCTCTCCCCAAATGCATTCCCAAGGTTACAGCGGCTCTCCATCATCCCCGACTCCCTACCTCCAAGCCATCGAACATATCACCACCCCATTTACAAACATCTCACACACCCCGATATCATCTGCCGTGATCATTTCCCCTGGGATGGCCTTCGTTCTCTCGAAAACCTCACTCACCTCAGCCTAAACTTCACCTGGGACTACTTCAACGCAAAACCACTTCGATCTGTCATACAAATCGCTTTTCCTAACTTTCCCTCAAACTTACAATGCATCGTCATTCTGGTCTCGGTTTGTATCCTTTATAGTCTCGCATATCGTCCAAGTCGATGTGACGACGAATCACGGCAATTTTTTGACGATGTCATACAAGGAAAACACTATCCAGGGGAGGTACTTGGAGTCTTGAATGGTGTGACTAACAACGTCAAGCGACTCTTAGCGGAGGGCTTTGTGCGCTACATTGTCCCTGTCAACATTGACTTTTCCGCCTGTAAAGACTTTTGGATGGAGGCAGACGAGATGATCGAGAAACGAAAGAGGGATCAGGCTTCTCGTAGCAATGAGGAGAACCGAATCCCATCGTGTGGTTCGTGAGGGCAGGACAAAACATACTGCTTTGGGATAACGGCCTCAAGCATTATGACCCTTCAATTTCTCCATTTATTCGGCTACATACGCACATCCTCCATCTCTGGATACTAAGAAAGCCACATACGGGCGATGCCAACGATTAAGAAAACGCTAAATTATATATATTATGCCTGAATCCTCGTTGTAGAAATTGGCGCAGGGATCGGCGCGGGCCGTGCATTTGGCAAGCTTGAGCGCAACCCCAAACTTCTGAGCCCGCATACAAGAACACACGAAACGTTTTGAGGGAGGAGGAATCACGCCAGGGTGTTGGACAACTTGATGAAGGAGCCTGCTGGCACGAATTGTCTGGACTACTGTCCCATTGCGAGGCTAGCAGGCGTGCGGGCGGGCACCCTCACAAGAGGAATCATATCCGTGTGGCGCGCTTATTGGTGACACCGTTGATTACTTTTATATGGTTTGCGTCTGCATATATTCGCTACTTAGATTTTACGCTTTGTTCGCATCTGCCTGCCCCCCCGCAAAGGTCCTGTCTCCTATAATGGCAAGGTTCACAGAAACCTCCTAGACATGCCTGGCTGCATCGCAGGATCATGTCTTGAAGCAAACTGTGTGCAAATCGAGGGCAGTTGGGTAATGACTAGTGGCTTGTAGACGTTCAAAATTTCCTTCACTGGGCGTCAATATCGGGATTGAAAATCCGGTGATCCCGCGATACCACGCTATCACGCGATGACAGAGAACTTGGAACCTGGAGATTGATAATGTGTTCGTTGTGAGAACTTTTCCTTCCCTAAAAGTGTAAAATCAGTTGCTTCCATTCAACAAGGCCGCCACGAGGCCCTCTTGTCCCAAACTCTCAGGTGAGTATATCCATCGCTGTTAATTATCCCAGCTGCAGATCATGATGATCTCTTTGTCATTCGATTATCTGCAATCTAGCTATCTACATTCAAAGCTCCTCCAACAAAGGTCAGGTGTATATCTGTCCATAACAAAATACTTACTCACAGCATCGATAGCGATGTCGGACTTTGGCGGGACACTGACCGGTGGAATACAGGATCTTTCTGCTCTTCTGCCTCTAATCGGGACTGAACAATGTGAAAAGCACGTCGGTTCAGCCCTTGAGGGAGGATTCCTCTACGCTGCTGCCGCGCCTCTCTCCCTATTCGGTAGTCCGGGTATCGTCAAGACTGGGATATCTGTCCTCATCGCAAGCATCTCTATCCCATCTATCAAACTTTCCCGCTCGCCCAAATTATCCCTCGCATTTTCGGGATTTCGGTGTTGCGGAGCCAGAGTCCTTGAAGACGCTGGCTTCGAGCCCATGGGGGCGGTTGCTCCTATGGTCGCGATGGATAAGAAACGCTATACCGCGGAGAGCCGGCTCATACAGATGCTGAACGAAAAACACATCGATGATCCCGAGAAGCTTACGATCGAATGGAGATCTTTTTGGTGGAACATCCAACTTGTCCTGTGTGCCATCATTGCCGGTGTCCTGAGCTATGCACCCTATTTCCATCTTGTTTTGGGTGCGGGGGGGTCGGCGTGGGCTTTCCCGCTCGTGCGCACGCTAGGCAGCTGTCTGGCTTCGGTTTGCTGCCAGTTCCTTATGCAATCTCGGGCCATTTCGATAATGAAGAATCGGATCATCTTCATGACGTTGCATCGACGACTTCTGCGAGATCTCCAAGAGAAAGGGATAGACAGGCCCGAGCAGCGCCTTCAGAGTCAGCGTTATTTTCGGTGGGATGGGGATTTCATTGCTGAGGAATGCCTCTGGAGCCTCGAGAGCTATCTGACAAAGTCGCTCCAATACCCCCGACCCCCGACCCCGACCCAGGTACCCTCTTCTCCAAATGTGCCGGAAAAGGACACTCAGGATTCCTCACCCCATTCCCCGGCCCAATCACATCCCCCCCCAGTACGGCCACCCGATGATTCGCACTCTCCACGTTCTCCTGCTCAATCATATATCTCCATTCCAATACCACCGCTCGATGATCCCGTCTCTCCGGTGCAAACTTCTCTCTCAAACCAGGACTCTGATAACCCATTCACGGCGATCGATCATGAGGATCTTTTGGGGCAGTTGCGGGACCAGCGCGAAAGGCACTTTCGCAACCCGGTCAAAGGCTGGATCTTCGTCACTTCCTCATGGATAGTCCTTTTACTTGCAATTCCTGCAACCATAGCTGGATACATTGGATCATTTACACTCGCATCCAACAGCACGTCCAACGATCCTGCAATCTGGCTGGGGGTAGAAGTTGCACTCTCGGTAGTGCGGATTTTAATATGGGCGTGGAATCCTGGGTGTGACGAGAAGACCGATTTCACCGTACATCTGGAATTGACTGAGCATGAACCCTTGGTCACGACGGAGAAGGCTGTGGACCTACTTGACGATACCCTCCCTTTAGTTCCGGAACAGCGATTCCTCGAGTTCATCACTCGCTATACGGGCCCACTGGAACAATTCAAGGGTTATCCAAATATCGTGCTATATTTTACTTTATCTGGTGCGCAAGGATGGAAGCGCTTGTTTATGACCGTACTCGATGCAAACAAGCGTATGGCATTTGTGGTGTACCGAGACCCGGAGAGGATTGTGTACACCAGTTGCTCCATCGACCCTGACGTGGACAAGGTGGAAATGCAAGCTACGTTACTTTCAGAAATTGGCAACAAACATCCCTGGAAGATAAATTATCCCGTTCTTCTGAGTGAGCTAACGGATCACTACGACTCGCTGTTGCGTGCCTTGAACCGTGTTGGTCTCGAGGCACACCGACCCGTAGATCGACGAACACAGGGCCTCACCAAAATACTCGTGTCGCGGCTTCGCCAGCTGACTTTCCCTTCCACGATACCCCCTTCTCCCGCTCTTTATCCGTCTGGACCTCGACTATCTGCCCCGCTGCTCATGCGGTGGAGTTTTGAAGCCAAATCCCTGGGCCAGGTGGCCAACCAACACGGTTCCCTCATGCCGAGGCCACTCGCGGAGCCTGATAACCAGTATCTACAACGGGGTTATGAGCACTACCTCAAAACAAGGCTCATGAAAACTTGGGGTGACTGGTTTGTAGAGGGCATGGAGGTGATGCGCAGTGATGCCTTGATTGACTGCCATTTCGTAAATGAAGAACCGATGACAAATGAACGAGGGAAACAGTTAGAGCTGGATCAATTGGAAGCTTGGGTGGCAGTGGAGTGGCAGAAACATGAGCTGGCTCTCTTGAAGATGTCAGTGGGATTGGAGGAGGTGCTTTATTCACGGATGGAAGAACATATTGAGGCAGTTGTCGAGTTGGAGGGGCAAGAATGGATGGGGGACTGGTTTTCCCTTGAGTGGTCTGCTGGGCAGAAGAAGCGATTGGAGGGTGAATGGGCACAAGCAAAAAGGAGGATGGAGATAGCAGCCAGGCGAGCCGTGGAGGGAAATATGGAGAATGCTCAAGAGTGGTGGCGGGAGCACCAGGAATTAGTCAACAAGGCATGGAAGACAGTGATTGCAGGTGGTGTTGTTCCCGATCCGCAGGACAAACTCCCAGTGGTCTTCCCTTCGTCTTCTGACCACGGTCTTCTGAAAAACATACAGAGGAGGCTAGCACGTTGGAGCTCCCCTCTGCGTGACATACGGACAGCGATGCAGGATACAGTGAAGCGGATTAAGGATGTGAACATGAGCCAATTGGATCAGGCGTACTCAGAGCATTCTCTTCCGAGAGCCCAGGCAGTTTACTCAAGGTTCGCAGACTTTCATCTCCTCAAGGGTGAGCCCGGGCGGCTTGCTGCAAAACTCAGCATTGCGACAGCCTATTATTTCGGACTTTGTGACCCTGATGTTGTGGATGCGGTCATCCAGAACCAGTTCGCTCGCACCGTGATCGGCATAGAAAAAGGCCACCCCATCAACGAAAATAGCCATCTGCTCTACCTCGGTGATGAATCTCACGATGAAATTGTTCTCCCTTTTATTCAACGCAATCGTGAGCATTGGTGGACACAACAAACCGCCAATTCGTCAACTTTCTATTTTCTTCCAACTGGTGTGTCCACCAAAGGAGCAGCGGTATACGAAAAACACGCGATCGCACATCTCATGATATTCCTCAGAACCCCAGCACGCCTACGGCTCAGATTGTTACACCACCGGATTGGATCTACGGCTCTGTCAATTATAGAAGGAGGCATTGGACTTGGCCAGATCCAGAGTAACAAAATCCCCTCCGATGAACCCCGACTATGCAGCTACGTGCTTGAACCAGTCTTGAAGGCGGGGGAACATGAGTTGAAGTTGATTTTGATTGAGGGTTATCATGTGCTACAAAACATTTTGATCGAGTTTATCGATGATCTTTCCTCGCCAACACCACTGCTCCCTCCATAGAGATGATGTATTGTATTTCAGATAACCATGACATGACCTCGAGTTCTCCGCCTATCACACGGGAAAAATATACAAAAACGACCAACAATACAGTAAGCCTCAGTGTTCCCTGTGGACATTTGAAAAATCTTCTTGTGATCATACATATCCTGACTACGGTTTAGCACTCTCCTCCGGTCACTGCCACCAGTACACCAGCAATGCTCAGAACAGATGGGTCCTCACCCTGCTTCTCAATGCCAAAGACGGCGTGCAGTACCCAAGACGTTGGCTATAACCCTCAATCTCCACTACAACAATCTGCCATGCGACAGCTACCCCCGCCCTATTATTGTTTTTTTTGAATGCAGGTTATCACCTCCCAATACACACGCATGCTAAGTTCATTCCCATCCCTATTTCGAAAATGTATAGAACCCACGTCTATCAGATGGGGAACATATACTGCCAACGTCACAGCTGGGTAGGCATAGATGCGCCTGTTTCTTGCATTATCATTGCTAGGGGCTGGCTCAAGTCTCGCCACAATCTTTCAGGATGTTTCACAAATACCTTCCAGAGCCTATGATTTCATAATCGCAGGAGGCACGGTTCTTGCTTTTATGATTGTCCCCCCACTGATCATGTCGCAGATGGAACCGCAGGCCTCGTTGCTAACAGATAAACTGAAGACGCCCGAATTCACGTTCCTGTTCTCGAGGCTCGACCATTGTGGGACCTTTCTCTCTCGATAATGCATCCTAACAGCTGATCTTATACATCTCAGGCATCAGGAAATTATTAACCCAGAGGCTCCTCGACTTGCTTCCCGACTCGCATAGGCAGGGGCACCCTCATGCGAACCTGGGGTGACTGGCTTGTAAGAGGCATGGAGGTGATGCGCACTGACGCGGACGCCTGATTGACTGCCATTGCGTAAACGATGAATGAACGAGGCAGACGTTTAGAGCTTGATCACCTGGAGGCTTGGGTGACCGTGGAGTTGCAGAAACATGAGCTGGCTCTCTTGAAGATGTCAGTAGGACTGGAGGAGGTGCACGGATGGAGATAACAGCAAAGCGGGCCGTGGAGGGAAATATTGCGCAATGCACCTATTCGTGAGCTCCTTCGTCCCTTGTTTCGTCTTAAATTGTAATGTCCTTCTTGATTCATCCTCGCTAGTAGCACACGCGTAGGATCGATGGTGCTACAGGGCTTGTTGATTGACACGGAAATGGTGCATCGTCTCTCCTTACGTTTCCGAATCTCCGAGAAGCTGCTCTGAGATTCTGGCAAGAACCCGATGCTGAATGACCGGTCAAACCCGCGAATCTGCTCGTGGGCTATTTCTATTAGTATCAAGCGTTGAGCTGATGCTGTTCGTAGGCTATGGGTACTGCCCTGGATGCACATCTCAGATACTTGACGCCTGCTCTCCCTCCTTACCTCCTCAGATGCCTTCGAGCGACTTGGTAGATCTCAGTTATCTCGAACCTATTGGCGACATAACGACAGAATTGTCGGAACAGTAGCCCTCTACGCCTCTACGGCTGAAGATTGGACAATAGTGCCCACATCTTCATTCTCACGGTCAGACCCTCCAGAGATCGTCCACCTCCTTTTTCAACAAACAGAAACTAGGGGAAACGTGGGTGCTGGAGAAGGGCGAGGTCGATAGAGGCGGAAACACGGAGATACTTGGGGTATCTGGTTCTAGCAAGAAACGGCAGGCCCCACTCTCTCTCCTTTGGGGAAGCATCCCTACCAGCTGAGTCATGCCTGATCATACCCGGTGTATATAGACTGTTTTTCACAACGTCGACGAGATGGGCAAGTGCCTGAAACACAAAAAGGTGCGATGCCTTTCGTCGTTCAAATATCGATCTCTTTGCTAACTTGCCTCCGTCCAAAGCCACAGCTTCATCTTGTTCAGCGGATTCTAAGCTCAGAACAACAGCCCAATGGTGCGAAGGAGAGTGCTGATGTTGCAGGAGGACGAGGTCGCGCGATTAGTGGTAGGTTAGAAAAGCGTGAAGGAAGAACTGAGAAAGGTTAGTCTCCCGTAGTCAAACTCGAGATGACTTTCCCTTTTGGTGATCTAGTACGGCCGTTGAAGTCAATATTCTCTGCACTGGGAAGGGAGTGCCGGAACCCAAAATGAACTACGAAAAGGCGCCATTTAGCAAATCATGCAGTGTTCATTTGGCCACGGTCTCGAAGACATATTTATTATTTGTTGAGGAAGGCATCGTCCCGGCCAGAGTCGGCCATCTACTTGTCCGATAGCATGTCTAATTGTGATACTTCTGATCTTCGCACGGGCGCCATGAACCACGACAACAGCAAGGAGGGCCCGACACGTAATGCGATTGAATACCGAATAGTGGCGACCCACGTGGATCGTGGACATGGCTATTGCTGTGCGGAAGTGAAGTCTCCTGTCAAATTGACTCAGCTAGCGAAGGCGATTTGGGGCTGGGACAGTTCCCAGCATCGAACCCGAGGCAGAGTGAGATGCTTGAAGCTGCTTGCTATCAATAAACGATGTAACTATAGTCAAGAGCTAACAGGACGTAAACCTTTGTCCTCACTTGTTCATCATTGTATGCTCTTACATAACACCTGATAAAGAGGGAGCGCAAAAGCGTTTAGACATGCGGATACTATTCTCTCATACGATACTGGTAGGTTTAGGACAATCATTCTCGCTCATGCTCACACATAAAATTTCTTTCAAACCAGGCATCCATGAAATTCTGACATATCAAGTAAATTATACTACAAGTTATTAGAAGCTGAACAGATGAAAGAGCTGGCACGATCATCAAAGGCCAACGTGGGGTGACGTCCACTTGACAACGTGATAGAATCCCCGGCAGTCGAAGATTTACAGTCAAACTCACTAATAATCAAATGTCATTGATGATCTTTAATGAGAGTACCAGGTAAATGGTGGCTTACTCAAACAGGGTGCAGGTATATCCGTCAGGAACTTCAACGCTTGATACGTCATTGTTCAACCAACCGATATCTCCCTGTAAGTTGGTGCAAACTTTGGGGGCGAGCCCCCAATTCTGACAGCTTCCAGCAATAGATTTATCCTTGCAGAGCCGGAAGGTAGTACTAGGACGGGGGGGTGGGCAGAGTTGCTGTCGAGGCAAAAAGAACAAAAAATTGATTTCAGTCAAAGAGGTTAACAAGGACCAGCAAGTGGACGGACTCTTTCTTGAATGTTGTTGGATACTGGTCCGGCGAGTGCAACGCCAGAAATGACTAGGGCAGTGACAATGAGGGAGTACATCTTGTTGAACATTTCAAGTTATTCAAGCAAGTCACCAGGCAGGAGGCAAGACAAGCGAAGAACGAGAGCTCCAAGTTCGCTTGCTTATATACCACTCCTGACTTACTCGGATTGATCACCAGTGACAAATCCTTTACACAGCTGACTACGTACACAATTAGCACTATCCTATACGCTAGAAGGTGGATCTCGAAATGAAATACTTGGGGAACCACGCACAATCTACGCGGCAATACTCATTTGACCACTGCCTAACAAGAAGTCGAAGAACGCATTGCGCCGGCTACTCCTAGCCATTTAGGTCTCTGATTAGTCTTCGTTAGGCGCATGAACCAGCCACAGGAATAAGGTCGCGAAAGCTAGTAGCTTTGCGAGAACGGGCGACCGACAAGGACCCTAGTACTAGTTAGTAGTGGCGTTGAACAAGGACGGGGCCCGGCAGCACTTCGTGTTGGCCTTCAACCGAAATACAAGCTTGCGACTTTGAGTTTCACACGTTCCATTGACCTGGGCTATTGTTTGGCGGTCAAATAACATCGCTGGAGAAGTCCTACAGCTTTTCGAATGCCTTACATTCCAGCTTCTTCATTATGAGCTTTAGGGAACCGCGCCCCACTTATAGTGACGACTCACCATCGATCCCCTGGAAAATAGCCTGCCCAAGGCCACCAGAACAGAGTCAGCGACACACAAGACTTAATGCCTCTCTCACAGATCCGAATCCAGACAGAGTGCGTCAACGTATGCGTATATATATATAACGTCTGCCAGGCATAGGAAGATACACGGAGTACGGCGCCTCTACGGATGCGCGTCCAGTGACGTTGGAATAAACAAGTCCTAACGCCCAAGTATCAGCTTAAATGTATGTAATACGTAAGGTCCGGGATCATTGTAAGATCCTCCTCACGCCTTACCCGGCGGAGGAGTGAGATAAGATTTAACCCAAAGTAAACCACCGCCCTCTACCGAAGGGTCCATAATGCAAGAGAAATGAGTAGCTTCATTCCGAATGGGATAAGTCTGCATCCAGTACTTGATATCATCAACCTCGACCTTCAAATCCCGAGGCTCGAGCTCATGTGGTGATTCGCGTGGGCGTAGGCTGGGCTCTGATTGAACCGTCCCGATAGCCTCGGATTCCGGGTTGGAAGAATGGGAGGTACTATCAGCTTTCCAGAATTGCTCAACACATACACGCCGCTCGATACTGTCCCCCAGAATGCCCGAGATACCTGGTACATCACTTGAAGCGTTCTTCTCATCATCCTCAAGTAGCTCGCGCCACGTGGCCGAGCCCCAGGCCTCCACATGTCTGTCGTGGTTGGTAACAGCGAGAAAAGTGGAAGAGGTTTCAACAACTTGGCTCGCGAGGTCTTTCTCCACAACCATGATCTCTTCAGGTGTGCAAAAGGCGAGATAGCAAGGCGTGGTGGGCGTTTCGGATAAAAGTGACTTGATCTTCGCAAGGGTGGGCGGAGAGGAGTGGGAAAGGAGGAGTGTGCGGAGGTGGCTTGCGATTGAAGGTCGGATACCAAGCAGCATAAGGAGTTGGTGCCAACGGTGTTTTCGCACACTGTGGGGGGATCCAAGGGATTGGCGGTAGTTTAGGGAGATGGAAAGGCCCTGTCTGTGTTTTGGGATGAAAGTAGAGCCCCATGAGTTCAAAGAGCCGTTTGGGGGCAGGATTACGTTACTGACCTGACGGCAGTCAGTACCCCGACATAGCCAGCGTAGGTTACTCCCCTGGAGCAGGCCAAGTCACCAACAGCACGTTGAGTCACACGAGAGGACCGACACACCTCGCTACCACCTCACTGCCTCGCATGTACACCACCGAAATGACCATTCTCCTCAAAGGCTCCATCTCCCAATCCAAGCCGCGGAAATGCACTATTCCGGTGCGGGTTCGGTCTGACCCTGCGTCTCCAACCCGAGCTCCTCCACTTGTACATCCAGAGAAGAGGTCCAGAAAGGTATTGTAGGCCACGACAAGGTGTAGGGGAACACCGGAGGCACGAGATATACCCTTAATCTCCTGTGTCTCTTCCCGTGAGAACACTCTCTTCAAGAGATGTTTTGCAGTGAAGCGCAAGAGGCGAGGGTAGGGAGTGATTGCTAGAATTTCGTCATATAAGGAAACAAGTTCTGCAATCTCCCTTTTGTAGTGCTGACATATCAGGACGTGGCGTTCTGCAGGCGGCAGTGACAGGTCGATCTGATAGACTGGTGGTGGGTCCATGAGTTTGCGTCGTCGTGACTTGGTGCTCTTCCGGGCTGTCCTGGAGGTAGATGTCATGGATGTTGAACGTGGAAGGTGAAGGTCTGTGCGTCATTGACGTACCTAAGGATTACGAGAGCAATCACTTTTATGCATGGGAGTACCCCGGTCTACTGGATCAAGTTTGCACAAAAACACAAAACGCCAGCCGCCTTGCGTCAATGAAGAGTGCAACACCACAGGTGCTAAACCGACCCAAAGATGTGCACCACTGTAACAAGAGGACGACGAGATCACGGCCTCGGCACACAGAGACTTGGGCGCTGTACAGGAACAACACTCGTATTTTAGCCGAGTATACAGTGGGGACCTTTATATATTTTGTCTTGTGTTTGTTACTGTGGGCGATAAACAGAAAGAAATAACTTGAGGAAATCAAACAAAAGATGGTCTAGAATCGTCACGGCGGTGACAGTCGCGGGTCACACATTGCCGTTCGTGTGACAGGATCGAGATCAGCGTGGTTCACAAGTAATCGACGAGACGATACGCCAATTCCAGGACAAACCTCTTATATTGTTACCAAAATTCAAAGACACTGTCCCTCATCACCGCCAGACGTCGTAACAAACGTGCTACGACGAATACGGGGAGAAGCTCGTGGTCCTTCCAGACCAAGTCGGAAGACCTGTCACAGCCGTGGGAGTTGATTCGCGACACATCGATGAGCGGTTCCAGTTATCCTTTGAGCTTAACCATGGCGCAACCCCTCAAAGATTTTCAGCTCTTCTCCCAGTTCCCACCAGAGATCCAAAGACTCATTTTCGAGGAAGCATTCGAGGAAAGCGGCCGGAAAGCGATCCAACTCGCTCTCGTTTCGCGTGAGGTTAAGTCCTGGTATACTCTTCTCTCGTGATCACACCGCAATTGATCCTAATAACCAATTAAAGGGTCGAACTCCTCATGTATCAATGCATAGTCCTCAACCATCGCGACAGCCCTGCACAGTTCAACTTGTTCTCCAACACATTCTATCACGGGACAAAGCCCAAGAGTTTCTATGCCAACGTTGTCCAGCAGATCTTCATCGATAACCTGCTCTTACACAATCTTTCCAAGGAATTTTTACCTCTATGTTCCAATACCACTCGTCTTGCATTTTGGGAGCATCCTACCCCAAACAGTCAAAAGATCTTAGGACTCATTCTCTCCCCCGATACATTCCCAAAGTTACAGCGGCTCTCCACCATCCCCGACTCCTTACCTCCAAGCCATCGAACATATCACCACCCCATTTTCAAACACCTCACACACCTCGACATCGTTTACCGCCATTATTTCCCCTGGGATGGCTTTCGTTCCCTCGAAAACCTCACTCACCTCGACCTAAACTTCACCTGGAACCACTTCGACGCAATATCACTTCTATCCGTAATCCAAACCGCTGTTCCTAATTTTCCCTCAAACTTACGATGCATCATCATCCTGATCTCAATTCAAACCCTTTCTAGTCCCGCATATTATCCAAGTCCATTGGACGACGAAGCATGGCAAATTTATGACGACGTCATACAAGGAAAACACCATCCAAGGGAGGTACTTGGAGTCTTGGGTGGTATCACTGGCGACATCAAGCCACTCTTAGCGGAGGACTTTGTGCGCTACATTGTTCCTGTTCGCGCCGACTTTTCCGCCTGGACCTACCTCCCCCGTGATAAAAAAGACTTTTGGATGGAAGCAGACGAGATGATCGAGAAACGAAGGAGGGATCAGGCCTCTCGTAGCAATGGGCCAACCGAATCCCGGTCGCGTGGTTTCATGTGAAGGCAGGGCAAAACAATACTGCTTTGAGATGACCCTTCAATTTCCACAATTATGCGCCTCCATATGTACATACATCCTCCGTACATGTTGGCACTGGATAATGCTTTGATAAAGCCCAACGATTAAGAAAACGCTAAATTATGTACTCTGCGCTATATATTATATCTAAATTCTCGTTGCGGAAATTGGAGCAGAGATCGGCGCGGGCCATCCATAAGCAAACTGATTGGCAGGCTTGAGCGCGACCCCAAGCTTCTGAGCCACAGGGCTCACAATGCACCGCAAATTGCTGGCTGGACGCCCCCATTAATTAGACACGCTCTCAGTCAACCGCGCTATGTCGGTGAGCTGCGTGTTTTTGCATGCACCAGGGAATATGTATATAGGGTGTTGCGTGCTTTGTGTCTTGCAATTGGGTGGGAGAGTGATGGGACACAGTATCTTCCGTCACCCACGGCCTTGGATATCGACAGCCACTCTGATATTTCTGGTGATCTTGACATCCTCGACGTTGGTTTCTCCCAGCAGAGATTGGATGCCTGTAGAACAAAGCGCACCAGATCGGATCCTCGGTTTAGATACAGATCTGGAGCCATTAAGGTAGACTCGCCCTCAGCGCATTTTACTTTTGTTCTTGCACTCGTTCTTGCACTGCCAAGAGTTCATAGTACCGTTCTTCTTTACTATACTTCACTCGAAATATGGCTCAAAGAAATGCACCGTGTGAGTGGAATCACTACCTCCGGCACTAAACATGTTCCTAACATCCCTCACGACCGGAGCGATCCATACTCCCTGACACTCCTCACTTCGGATTCTCCAAAACTACTATCCTACATGCCTCATTATGGAGTCAATAAACGATGCATGAAAGTCAGGCAGTCAAACATCAGATGAAAGTAGACGACGAGGGCCTCTATGACAACCAATCTACCTTTCTATCCCCCTCCACAATTTCCAGCCAAAACCCACCCCGAACCACCCCACGAAGCTCCTCCTGGACCCGCGGCGCCCAATCCACCCTGTGCCACCCAAAATTGAACATAGGCCGGGAGTCCGGGCCGGCATGCTTTGCCCGACAGATGTCCCGAACCCGGCAGGAGAAATTCATGTCCAACATGTCTATGATGTCGAACAGCCCATTATCACTGTCGACATGACAGAAATCGTGGATAGTTAAGGATACGAGGGAAGGTAGATATATCGTCCCATCACTGTTCCAACCGGGGCACAAGGCGCACAGTGCGCCGTATACATCATGTTTATCACGTTGAAGCAGCGTGAGATCCCGGACATAGCGAGATTTAGTGAACGTATACTTGATCAAAGCGAAGGGCTAGTCGGTACTACCGACTAACTTGAGAGTTAGTAAGGTGTCTGGTAAATTGGCAAGCAATGGATGGATAAGGTGGTGAGGCTCTTCGAAATGACGCTCCTCGGACTACGAAAGCGAGCGCAGCGCAGGTAGTCGGATCTTTTGCAATGTGATTAAGCACGATGTACTGTGGATGGACCCCCACGATAGTGTTCGCAAATAGTGAAGAACGACGGTGTGGGTCGGAGGGTAGAGAGCTGAGCTGTTCCGGAAGCAGGATCTTTTGATTCGAAGTGAACTAGATTGGGACATCGCATGAGCAATGTGGCGCAGAGGTCGATCGGGACGTGGTTAAGGTTGAGGTGGGTTATTGTATGCCAAGGAAGCGACACAAACTCATCGAAATCTCGTAGTTGCACATGGCGAAGAAGAGAGGCTGCTTCGAAAGAGAGATTCTCATCCGGGTCCAATTCAAGCCCTTCTATGAAGAGGCACACAAGATGCGGAAAATTGGTTGGGATGGAAGACATCCACTCCGACGGTGGATATAAAAGCTTGAGTGTTTGAATCTTCGTGGCATTTTCGCTCTTAAAGGGCACGGATTTGATCGGCTGGGCGGGAATGTCGAGGTGGAGATCAAGACTTAAGATTGAATGGGAGGGCTCCAGAATTTTGGAAATGGAGCTCGAGGATGTGAGGAATATGGTCTGAATTTTCGTCGGTAACCTCAACGGACAGGCTGTTCCGCAGCCTGGGCGTTGACCAAGCGACCTGATGCCACTGAGACGAAACATGACTGAAAGTCAAGACTGGATAAGTTTTCGATTCCATCGGATGTGGGTGAAGACCCGATGGACAGAATTCGTGGACTTGCGAATGGACAGAGGGACAGCACCTCCGGTGGAAGGGCCCTGGTTGACGCCTGTATACTGTTGAGTCGTTGCAGCAGGGCCAAGTGTCTTTCAGGGAGCTGTTGTATCATAGCCTCCGCTTGAGTTATTTCGTGCCGGATGGCATCAGCCTGGTCTCTGGTTCCGTGAGTCGTTGACATGTTGGGTATTGACCAAGGCCCGAAATGCGGGTGGCATCCTCGAGGTCGAGGTCAAGTCATGTGACAATTCAGAAATGATGTTTTGACCTCAGTGGTCACTTCGACTCAGGTTGAGTGCTGTAGAGAGCAGACCACAAAGCATACATGCAATGCAGCATCTCCCAAAGCGAGAGCGTTCTATTTGTTTTTCAGTCAACGAACTACTCAACCCCCAACCACCTCGAGGCTCTTCCGGCAAAACCCAAAATCCGGAAGATCAACGACAGCGAGGGCGCAGGTATGATTCTTGAACAACGCGTTTTGCAGATTGCTGCCGGCAGTCACTGGGAGTAGCAGGAGCCTGTGCACTGCTGGGGGAACGGAATTGTTACAGGGGTTTATATGCTTCATTGCTACTTCCACGCATTAGGCGGCTGTGGCTGAGTTCGTAGTCTTGGACAGAAGAATAGACAAGGATGATGTGGGGAGTGATGCACGAAACGAAAAGAGAGCCACAACGGAAGCGGATGGGGGTATAGGGGACGAGCATTTGGTAGAACGTAGAACAGGATACATCTAGACGACAGCCAAAGGATCCGTTCGAAGGTCAATATGCAGGGGCTCACCCTTTCGGATTATAGAGATAGACACCTCCGGCCTGCACTGCAGGATGATGCTAATCTCCAAGCCAAAGTTATATAGCGAGGGCCATGGCCGCGTCGTCAATGGCCTTGAATCTAACTCATTCATTCTTCTGGACTTGACTTGCAAGACGACCCAATAACAACGCACTCTCAGGATGGGGCGACTATCGATCCTAATTGAATGCCACATCCGATTTTTCAGACACCCGATCGGTTCAGTGGCATTCTCATTCCCGAGACCGAATGAACCGACACTAGTATGACGAGACACGACTAAAAGTCAGGGCTGGGCAGGTATTCCGGAAGGTCAAACAGACCTTATACTGTAATTAATATAGAAATATATAAAGTGAAGCTATTTAATAAAGTTAAAAGAGTATTAAAAAGAAATTAATAGCAATCTTTGATTGGCAGCGGCAGCGGCTGTAGCAAAGCTATTGCCGCCACGGCAGTCGTGATTGGAAGGTAATAAATTTAATATGTTAGACACTATCTAATAACTTATTTGCAACAAATAATGTTAGCAGCTGCAAAATATATAGGAGCAGGAGTTGCTTGCTCTGGATTAATCGGAGCTGGAGCTGGAATCGGTACAGTATTCGGTTCATTAATTTTAGCTACAGCTAGAAATCCTCAATTAAGAGGACAATTATTCTCTTACGCAATCTTAGGTTTCGCTTTAGCCGAATGGATGTGCATGAGTAGTCGATAGGGAGAGGCAGTAGCAGCCATGGGGGTCTGCAGATTCAAATATGAGGGAGAGTGTTTCTGACGGGAGGGGCCGGAGTATGGGTGGAGCTATGTAAGATAGTTTGGGTGTTGAAAAAAGCGTGCAACGGCGGCGTGTTCGTTTGGCCTCGGTGAGCTCGTGAGGCAAACGGATGGCTACATACAACTCGAGTAGACTATTTAAATAATATCTACAACAATAAGGTCCGTAAACAATAAAACAATTTCAAATCACATGCATCGCGCAGGCTTGCATGATGCCAGAATTCCAACATTGGGGCGGGTTCCAGCTGGGGATCTCAGAGAACGGTGAAAGGGCAGAATGGTTACCTTGGTAAATCCTACAGCCTACATTCACTTACACTCCCTGGTATGATTTAAATATGGTATTTATTGCTTCCGCATCGAAGGTTTTTGGGATGTGGATAGCAGATTCTGAGGATCCGAACACATAGGTTATAGAGGAGTGACGGCTTTTGGGGTGCATTTAAGTTTATGAGTATGTCCTCCATCCAGATATTGCATTATTTTTGACTATGTCGTGAATCAAGTAAGAGCAGACAAATATCTCGAATGAGTCAATGCTTCTCAGCACCAGGGACACCAGTACCCTACAGTACGGCATGGAGGCAGTCAGTGTCACGGTGGACATTGAATCTCCCATCTTTGACCAGTGATCTTGTGCTGTCAGTTCTTGTAAATTTCCCAAGGTGTGAGAATATCCATGGTTTGGTGGTCGAATGCCAGGATAGACCATGTGGCCTATCCAACAAAATGAGATCTGAATGAAAGTCTGATCATTCCCCATCCTTTCTGCTGAAAAGGTGGAAACGTTCATGGGTTTTAATATAGATAAAGGGCTTGTTCTCACTAAGCTTAGTCAAAATTCGATAAGCTTAAGTTAATACAAGTAGTATGAGATAGATAATGAACAGTTTCATCTTTTAGGGTGTTCTGGGGGTGCATTCTGACAGCGAAATTCAAGAGAATAGTGTTTTTAGAGGTTAACAAACAGCCGTTGAAGTTATCTTAGCCGTACAGTGCAACAGTGAAAGGACAATCCCTGTCAATTCAAAGTGCAGGGTCTCTAGTCTCTGGTCTCTGGTCTCTGAACTCTGTTCTCTGTCTCTGTAAGGGGACTATACCCCCTTACGCAAGGTACGTCTAGGGGTCTGTGGTTGGGTATCCGTGCTCGGCCTCTCTAGCCGATGCCCGATGCCTAAGCCCAGCCTCGGCCTTCGGCCACCCCCATCCCTGAGTCTAACCCACGTGCGACTGACGTTGTTTGTATATTGTTTGCATACGTTATGTTCTAGTAGCTACGTAGTGGTTGGCTACCCAGTCTGTGCGCAGGCCTCTATGTATATAAGTAGTGTGGGTGTCGATTGTATTCGCCACCCAAATATCAACTTGGTTCCGGTGCTCTTACTTCCCCTAACAGAATATTTGGGTCTCTACGCAGACTTGCCAATCTAGCCCTCTGCACCCCACCTACCCTGTCTTCTCAGCTCTAACGCTAGTATGCCCCGCCGAAAGTCCTCAGGCAAACAGAAAGCGACTGTGCCCGCCCTACCGACAATGGCCCCTGCCTCGGCAGGACCCTCGCGTTCAGGCGAGGATACTCAGGCCTTACTGGCCCGGATCGGCAAGCTTAACCGCTCGATCGGTTCGCTCTCATCCCGCCTGCGCACCCTCGAGGATCGCACCTCGACGGCTGCTGCCGGTCCTACTCCAGCTGTCATTCAAGCAGCTACTACCCAGAAGGGTCACTCGCGGATCTCCACGGATGTCCCACGCACTTCTAACCGCCCGGGCCCCACTCCCCCCGCGGTAAAAGGCACCTCTACCGCCCTCCCGCTGTCGGCTCACTACCCACGGGACGATGAGGCCGATCGCTATCAGGCCACCCTTGTCATCGCCGACGACATGGGTGGGCACGTGGTTGGTCGTGGCGGCCGCGGCCTTAAACAGGTCGCCGACATTAGTGGCGCTCACCTCCGGGTCTATTCTGTGGCCACGGATGGTGCCGACAAGCGCCATGTCTCTATCAGGGGGACCGAGCAGCAACTCGGTGATGCCCTTGTGGTATTAGGTAAGCGGATTGCACGCAAGCGCGTCCACCTTCCAAAGACGAAGAAGGAGAAGACAACGGCAGCTTCCGGCCCCGCCCCAGCGGCCCCCGGACCATCCGCTCCTGCAGCGGCGCAGGCTCCCGCTCCAGCTCGTGTGGATCCCACTGCCTCCGGCTCTGCTACCCCGGTCCCTGACTGGGCGCATCCGGGTGCACGGTCTTCCTCGCAGGCCTCTTCTGTCGCCCCCACTCCCCCCATGATTTCTACCCCGGCCGGCGTCCCATCGACTACTATGCGCATGGCCGCATCTACTCCCACCCCTATGCGCTCGCCCGCAGTTTCTCGGCAACTGTCGCGCGGCTCCCCTATGCCCATCTCTACCCCCTCCGGTGCGTCTACTCCCGGAGTCCCATCAGTCCGGATGGGAAGCGCTACCCCTACCCCGGCCTTGACCCCGATGGAGGTCGACAGCGTCATCTCGACCTGGGGCCAGGGACTTCCGCCTGTCGCCTACCCGGCCCATCTCGACTATGCCCGTTCCCTTCTGGCGGATGGGCTTGTCATTCGGCTTGTGGATGGTCGCTGGGCTCGTGCTGCTTAGGACGAAGGAACCGAGTCGTCGGGTCATCGACTCTTAAGAGGGGGCTGGTGTAAGGGGACTATACCCCCTTACGCAAGGTACGTCTAGGGGTCTGTGGTTGGGTATCCGTGCTCGGCCTCTCTAGCCGATGCCCAATGCCTAAGCCCAGCCTCGGCCTTCGGCCACCCCCATCCCCGAGTCTAACCCACGTGCGACTGACGTTGTTTGTATATTGTTTGCGTACGTTATGTTCTAGTAGCTACGTAGTGGTTGGCTACCCGGTCTGTGCACAGGCCTCTATGTATATAAGTAGTGTGGGTGTCGATTGTATTTGCCACCCAAATATCAACTTGGTTCCGGTGCTCTTACTTCCCCTAACAGTCTCTGTCTCTAGCACTCTGGAACTCTAAACTCTGGATTCTGTTCTCTGTCTCTGTCTCTGGGTTGGTTGATGACCGAAGAAATCACACTTAATGATGCACACTAAGTAGTCCTCTGAAACCATTCTTGATCATGGCTTGCAGACTTGCATGTGGAAGCGGGGGTGAGACCTCTTGCTTCTCCACGAACAAGCATGACCGTATTTATATTGTTTAGATACATATGAGAGATAGTAAATATGAAATAGAAAACAATAAGCTTAATTGTTACAGGTACTGCAGAATATTTTGGAAGGTTTGGCAGCATTTCTACCTTGCCCTGGGTTATGGGTTTTTCTCTGATTGACGAATGGCAATCCAGCCAGATGTGTTCCATGCTCGTCTGCATTATTCTGCATCCGCGCAAGCGTGTTAAGCCTCCGGATCAATTATGATCGGAATGTATGGCATATGGACAATCCCTTGATCCGTTGTAATTAATCTCAGTCAGGCAATATGCTGAGGTGCCAGGACCCACAAAGCACTTGTTAATTATGAGTCTTTGATATGTCTAGGGTTTTGGGCATTGGGTGTCGCCTCCCGAATGTTGGATGTTCCGTTCCGTGATCCGGTCATCATTATTGGGCTTGCTATGGGCATAATACACCTGCGACAGCCGCTATATACATTCTTTAGGTTCCAACAAATCCGAGTTCATCAGAAAACTGCTTGTAAGGTCCCTTGATGCGACCGGAGTATACTCGATAGGCTATGTAGAGTCCGGAATCCCTCCGGAGAGCATTCTGATAGCTTGGTTCACTAAGCTTAGTGATAATGAGCTGGTTTGAACACTTCTGAGGCTTGAATATCCTCAGTTTGGTCGAACTGGCTACTATGGGACATAGTACCAATCCTCTATAGAGTTCTTTAATGATATAGCCAATGATTCTATGTAGAGAATCGTTCTGGAGTACGGAATTCATGTATAGGTGTGAAATCGGTATACATATCATCCCCCCCTAACCAATTGCTGACTGTCCTCAGTCATTATCTCCTTCAAATTCGCAGTATCTGAGTCTCTCTGATGCGCTCTATGTTCTAGAACATTCACCAGCTTTGAGAGTAGCATACTTTTGCTAAGCTTATTCCAAAATGATGTCATGTCACCAAGTTTAAATGTATACATCAACTTCTTGTTGCTATAGCCTAATTTTTTATCTCATTATTGGGTCTTTTAAAAGTCCCAAGGTCTCGTTTCCTCTCTTTCGTTCTCCCTCTCACTTCTCACTTGTCTATTTTCATCTCAACTTTCAGTCTTCTACGCCCACCCACAGCAACAATGGACAGAAACATGTGCAGCAACAAGAGAGCTCGTCATGATGAAGATTCAGATTCTTCCTCTAGTAAGCAACGTTCGTTTTACTGTTGTCCTTGTCTTGCTAACACTGTCTTCAGACTACACTGAACCAAGGAGCACCCTTATGGCTCCAGGAAACATGTCTTCTCCTTCAATCGCACAACGTAAGTCATGTTTTTCCCCCATTCTCGTTGTCATCACTCATGTTTTCTCTGCTTTTAGGTCTCACTATTCACCTACCAGCACGTCGCAACCTCCTGCCTCAATGGGAACCACCAGCACCACGTACTAGGAGGGCTAGAGGAGGGCAAGGAGCTCAAGGAGCTTGCAGAAATTGTCAGGTGGGTGTGGCAAGGACCCCTCCTCCACCATACTCTTCGCCCTGCAAACCAACTCCTCTGCCAGCCTCTCCCTTGGCCGCTCCAGTGCCAAGATGTGTGATTTCCATCGCATCGTTGTGCAATCCAACCGACAAGTGCTCTGCCGGATTTTCTGCAAAACCCTTGTCAGGTATCCCCATTGGCAGGCCCTCTGGTGGATTATCCACAGAGGCTTTGTCCAGTTCAATGTCACTGCCCCCTCTCGCCATCTCTCTGCGCACCCTGGATGGGGAAGACTCGCTGGTGCTCCCTCCCCTGGGTATTGCATCAGGTTTGGAGGTGCTGGGCCCTTCAACAAACTGGCCTTCTTCCCTTGTACTCTCTTCTGCTACTTCAATGTGTAAGCTTAGTTGTTTTCATGATATATTTGTTCTTTCCGCTGACTTCTACTTTAGTGCGTATACCAGCTGCCCTTAAAGGCAAACAGAAGGTGAAATCATCGACGCCGCCCCCTCTCCCCTTATTCCTGGTGGGTTCTAACTTGTCATTGCGTTCTCTGGTCCCTGAGGTCTCTCAAGCCAACCTCTTTAAAATCTTTAGCTGGTCCTCTTCTCTGGATGGGCAACATGTGCTGGCACTCCAGTCGAGTCTCCTGCAAGCACCGTGGAGATTTCACCCTCCCCAGACCTGGAACTTCTCCTGGAGCCATCTCCTGTTCCACAGGAGCTGGCGTTCATTTTTCAAGACTCGCTTCTGGCCTCACCATCTCCTGTCCCTTCTCGTTTGCCTAGCCTGGTGGTTCCAGAGATCCCTCAAGAGTCTCCTCATGCTGGCTCATCACATCAAAAATGTGTCCTTTCGTCCAAGAAGAGTTCCAACATATGGACAAAGAAATATGTTCTTTAAGCTTGCATTCAACACTCTGAGGCCACCATTATTCAGGACCATGGATACTGCCACCCAGTCCTGCTCTTTTGTGAGGACTTTTCTAGGCTGCTGGTAGCTAGCCAGCTTTCGGTATGTTCTCCAAGTTTTCTCATGTTTCCTTACTGAAGGTTTTGATATCTACTCCAGTACATGCCACCTCGGTCTCGGTGTCCTTCCTGCGCTGCTCGTAAGTTGGAGTGCGAGCCTCTGGGCAAGGGTAAGAAGTGTCGCAGCTGCAACCTCTATAATTACCCCTGCACCTTCACAGACTATCCGCGAGTCTCGGCTGGTGTTGCGAATGCCCTGGTCACGTCTTCACTGACCAGTGAATACCATAAGTTTCTCTGTTCACTATTTTTCTCTTTTCTTATTCTCTTTATTTTCTAGATCTGGCTGCTTTTGCACATGTTGTGTCCTCCAGCTTGGTCAGCCTGGAGGCAAACCGTGTCACTTACGAGGCTTTGGCGTTTCACCACTGTTGGGTGGTTTATCAGTTCGTCCAGGAAATGCAAGCTACCAGGATGGCCTTGGAAGGTAATGACATGGCATTTGTCGAGGTGGGAATGGCCAACTCCATTGAAGACGTCGAGGCATTCTTTGAGTTTGCCAACAACTTTCCGGGAGTCCTGACATATGAAGAATTTGAGGAGCTCAAATCACTTCTCTTCCTCGCTTTCCCGATGACTCAGGATCCGGAGTCTATCTTGGAGGACTTAAACTAGCCGCTCCCCTTTTATACCTTTATCTCTTGAATGTAACATCCTATTTTGTCCTGTAGATACATTCACAATTTAAAGATTCTTGTCTCTTGATATCTTTCTGAGTTAAGCTTGAGGCCCTTCTGAAGACCCTGAGCTAAGCTAAGGCTTCCAGCCGCTTATATGCTCATCAGATATTTCTCTGATACTTCTGCAATGTCTATTGACACCTCAATGCGCCATGATCCACAACACGTAGTGACCTGGTCATCCGTTCCAGCTTTTTTACAATCCCGAACCCGAACCAGCCTGTACATGGTGTTCGCGTGCTGTGAAAAAAAAGCTCACGTCAAACTGAAGCGCCACTTGGGGCCCATCTCCCCCTAGCCAAATTGAAATTGGTGCCCTCACCGTTCCATCAGAATCCCTGTGCACACTGATAACCACGAGACCCTGGCAACATGTTACCTAATAAGGCAACTGTGGTTCAGCTAGTCTGTCAAAGGCTAGCTACTCAAGATTACAGGTTTCCTAGGCCTCTCAGGTCATAAGCTTAGGGTGGAGGGTGCTTTTCATCCACTCATTATGATTCGTCATCACTGCCAACAGCCTTTTCTTATAAAAGCAAGGGAGCGATGTCTCATTCTAGCAGACACCCTTCGCAAGAAAATGGCTTCTTCTATCCCCCATTTCCAGGTTGAGCTTGACAATCTCATTAGTAATGCCAAAGGTCGTCTCCAGTGCCTGCAAAATGGTCAAGTTGCTCGTCCCCTTGTCAAGAAGGCTCTCCTTGCATTTGACGCTCCTGGGGTATGTTTATTTATTCTTCTGTCTCCCTTGTTGTTGCTCAATCACTTTCTAGTCTGCTTATATTGAAGCGTTATCGGAGGACACTGAGGCTATCAAGCTTCATGCCAACCAGGACTACATCTTCTGTATTTGCAAGCTCTACAAAATTTACCAAAACAACTACCATTCGTCTTATGAGATGCCCACGATCTATAAGGCGCTTTCTGAATGCTGTAGCCGCATTAATTGCATCTGCTCTGAGGAATCCCACAAGACCAGGACCGAAGAGGCTCAGAACCCATCGTCCACGACTGGCTTTACTTCCTCTAATGCTGCCAAAGGCTCTGCTGTCCCCAAACGTGTAAGCTTAGTGTTCTTTTGGCTCCCATCATCTTCTCATGTATAAGCTTAGCCTTGCAAGGGTTGCAAGGCCCCTGTTTCTGCTGCTGTTGTGGTAGACACTGATACCGAGTCTGCTGAGAGTATGACCAGCACTTCCAACTCCTGAGCAACCAGTGCTGACATGGTAATCTAGCTGCTTCTCAACCTATTACATTGGCTGAGATCATCGCTTGCCTTCAGGACATGATGGTCAACAAGGAGGTCTCTCAAGCTATTGTTGAAGAGGTTCATGCAGTTCTGCCTTATCGCAAGCGTCGTTTGTCTACCTCCGACATGGTGCGCCAGCTCCACTCCCCCTAACCACTGATTCTGACTTCCTCCCTCTTTAGGAGACTGTCAAAAAGTCCTCATCATCCAAAGGCACCGTCCATCTTCTTCCCTATTGTCAAGTTCCCAATATGGACACTAAACACTGCTGTTATGCCCAGGCTGAACAGGTTCTAGCCAAAGCCAACGCCAATACTGCCAAGCATGCCCGTACCGAGTCTGTTTCCAATGAGCGCACCTTTGCAGGCTTATCTGGTGGGCATTTTCTCACTTCTATTTGCTAAGCTTAATGATTCTGACACTTATCCCGGCCAGCTCATTTGCTCCAGGAACTCCAAAATCTCCTGTCTCACCCTTGCAATGAGTACGAGTCCGAATCTTGCAGTGACGACGCTTGGTCGGTCAAATGTAACCTTAATTCGCTCAGCCAGGACTTTATTGAGGCTATTCCCTCGCTCGAAGCCAACTTAAAGAGGTTCCAATTCCTCATTCAAGAGCACATCCATCTCAAAAACCTTCTGCACAACCTCTCCGACTTGGACAAGTCCTCCCCCGCTTAAGCTTAATGCTTTGATGGTTCCTAGGATAATTTTCCTTTGATAAGTAGATAGTTCTGTTCACAATATCAGGTTTTTTCTATCCTCCCAACTCTTCTGGCTCCCATCTGTCACTAGGCTCATCCTCAGTAGTCTCCTCCAGGGTCTTCAGTCCCTCTGGCAACAGGTCTATCAATTCTTGTAACTCCAGCAGTAATAGCATATGTTTTCTGGCTAAGTAGGGAATTACTCTGAACGCTGCCACTTTATTCTGCCATACAGAGCCATCCAACTCTGCCAGGATATAAGATCCTCCTTTTGATCTAGATATGACCACCATGGGTCCTAGATACCTGGGTTTCATCTTCCTGTCTGCTGAGCTCTCTATAGCCGTATTTCTCACTAATACTAAATCTCCCGGGCCGAAGCGATAATCTCTTATCTTATGCGCTGCTTGTCGTTCCATCTCCCAAGCCTTGCTAAGCTTAGTGGCCGAAACACACTGACGCATCTCCTCAACATGCTGAACATGTTTTGCCAAAGCCTGAGCTCAATATCCTATCAACTTGGCTGTGGTTAAGTACTTATTCGGTAGTTGTACTAGCCAAGTGGCCTCTTTGACATCCAGAGGTAGCGTTGGGTGCACCCTGGTTACCAGAAAGTACAGGGAACACCCCATTCCTTTTCTAATGGTTATCCGATCTGCCCACATAACGTGCGGTAGGTGCCAATACCACTTTTTGACATCTCCATCTGTAGCTTTGTACAACATTTGCCACACATCCCAGTGGGGTCTCTCAATAATCCCATTCGCTTTGGAATTGTAAGGAGATATTGTTACTCCCTTTATCCCATATTTTTCTTCCAGCCATTGAACAGCTTTCTTAAATGGAGAACCATTGTCCATGACAATCTTCACTATACAGCCCCATTGGCAAATGATATCTTCAAATAACCACTGTGCAATCGAACTAGCATTCTCTTTTCTCAAAGCTTTTGCCTCCATCCAGGATGACAGTCCACACCTTTCATGCACAATGTAACTACACCCATTAGAACTTGGTGTCATATGTAGCATGTCCACATGTAGCACTTGGAATATCAATGGCGTGGGCGTTATGATTGGCGGTGTCTCAATGATCACCTTTTGCCGTTGCTGGTATAGATGGCACGATTGCACATACCAAGCTACGTCTCCTTCAACTTCTGGCCACCAGAACCTCTGCATTATAAGCTTAGTGGTTGCATATATTCCTCTGTATCCTAGGAAGTTGTGGCTGGCTCGCAACATATACATACACTGCTCCTTATCCACTACTAGCTGATGTTGACTGCTAGGACTCGTCCTATACAGTCTCCCCTCTTCATCCAAGAAGAAATGCTCCACCATATACTTAAGCTTACACAGATCCGGCTCATCCAAGCCTTCAGCTGTGCTACTGCCCCCTGTTTTCAGGAATTTCCTGACTTTGGGTATTCTTCCATCTTGTATTTGCGCTGTATCTGTCCTATGCGATTCATCATACGCTTCCTCTATCTCGGTCAACTTTTCCTCTTTGAAATCTGGCACTAGCCTGACATCCATCATTAAGCTTAGTACTTGTCAGTGGTTTTCTGGGCACGCTGGGTCTTCTATAACCCTAAGCTTAGCCTGTTGTTCATCCAAGTACTCTTCCTGAGCTTGATCCAGCTCATACTCAAAATCATACACATCATGCGCCAGACCCTGGTTGAAGCCAGAGCGACTGTCAATCTCATCACAGAAGGCTTCTAAGGGTAATGGATCTGCAGCCCCTGGATCTTCTTTGATCAACTCAAACTCCTCTCCCTCATCCTCGGATCCATCGTCGAAATGACGGGCTGTCTCATCACCGGGATAGTAACATCATCTGGACAGTCCATCTGGCCCAAATGTCTTCCTTTCTTTGTGTACTAGCGTGAAGTGGAACGATCTAATGAAGTCCACCCAACAGTTTACAGTAGTATTTGGGAGTTTTCCTGGGTTGTTTAACATCCCAAAGAGAAACTTCGCGTCTGTTTCCACTACTAGATTTCTCGATCCCCACAATAAATATTTTTCCTGTTCCAGCACCATTCTTAAGCCGCATAGCTCTTGCTTGGGCTGAGAATACCTCTGCTGTCTCTTGTCCAATAATATTGACCCAAACTTCACATAATGTATAAGCTTAGTGTCTTCTACATCTCTCTGATATATATAGTATCCCACTGCCCTCCACAAGGTATCCACGGCTACTACTATGGGTTGTTTACTTGGAAATTCAGGGTTCCTGGTCGGGAAACAGCGCTGAATTGCATCTTTCAGCTCCTGCTGCGCTTTCTGTTTGTTTTCTCCCCATTCAAACTCTTGTCCCTTCTTAAGCTTTTCGTATAGAGGTGCAGCAATGGCTATGAACTTCGGGATATGATTCCTGCAGCACGTAGCTGTTCCTAGAAAACCCCTTAGCTCTGAGATATTCTCGCAATCCCCCCATCTTAAAATTTTTCTGATGGTGTCTGTGGTGGGCAACCATCCTTTATAGGAGCATTCAAAACCCACTACAGTGATTTCATCAGTGCAGATAGTCATCTTGGGCCCAGAGAAGGTTCCCCCTATGTATTTCATCCTCTGTAGAATCCTATTGACCATCTGCATGTGTTCCCATACAAATTGTCGGATCCCTGGGTTCTTTTTCAACATCTCTTCAGTGCCATCTGGCAACTTGTATCTGGTTTTCGGTCCTCTGATAGGTACATCATCTATGTACAGCATCGTGTATTCTGGTATCTCACTGGCTAGGATCACTGTTACATCCTCATGAAATATAGGCACTGAATTGGTCCATCCCATAGGTAGCGTTACTAAGCATAGCACTCCAAAAGGCATCTGGAACGTTGTTAAGTCCCAAGATGACTCAGCTAACAATTGCTTGTCATATCCAACATACAGATCCAGGATGCCTCCACAAGCCCTGCCTGCAAAGTGCATTGCCAAATCTTCTGTTGCTGGCGGCAGCCCTGAATGCGCTATTGTTACTCTGTTCAGCGGTTCCAAGCTGTGTACTAGTCTCAAACTTTTTCCATCTTTCTTTACCACACAGAACCATCTGGATCTATAGGATGAGTTCGACGGCTCGTATACACCAGCACTAATCTTTCTCTTTATAATGGCACAGACTTCATCATAGATTGCTGGTGGAATCGGAATGGGCTTTTCAACCCACAGAGTATGTTCTACTGTCGGTATCTTGATCAGCAGGAAGAAATCCTCCCTAAAACATCCCTTTTCCTCATCTGTCCATGTGAATGCTTCCTCTTGAAGCATCATGATGTGGTGCATCAGCTTTCTTTCCTCTGGCCACAAGAAATCCCCTGCATGGGCTTTGTCCAGCTTAAGCTTATGCTCCTCAGTATATCTGCCTGTTGGGACAAACTCTGGAGGATGCATGCTAAGCTCAGGCATTTCTGCCAGCAGGTCCCCTTTTATTTCTTGTTTTATCCTGAATCTCTCTGGTAAATCACCCAACACTGGCCTCACTTTTAAGGCTACTGGTTTATATTTCTTCCCAGCCAGGCATTGTACCGTATCTTTGTCATCTTCTTCGGTTTCGAAGACAGTTATTCCCTGGTCCTCAGTGCCCTGCGTGTTGGCTATGTGTCCCAGGCACAATAACGCCATCGCTTTATCTTCTTGTGGACAGTCCTCATCGCATATGACTTGGTCAATGAACATTAGCTGTAGCTCAGCCTCTGAGAAGCTTCCTTTTGCTAAGCTTAGTGTTTGTGTGATGACAGGGCCCTTCTCATCATCATAGTCTATTATACAAGCCACCTCTCCTTGTCCCTTAGTCAACTCATCGAGGTTTCTTGAAAATTTTGACTGTTTTCTCTAAGCTTAAGAGGATTACACTCTCCTCAACCATAAGTTGGCAACACAGCCCTTTCTCTGGTATTTGGGTCCGTAATAACCAAGGTTTGCTCGCCACTGGCACTATTCCTGACTTCACTAGCAGTCATTACATCAAACGGTCGTCCCAGCAGTACTTGATACACGGGGTTGCGAACTATGTGAACTTGCAAATAGATTGTGACTCCCCCGCAGGTAAAGCCTACATTCTTTGCCAACCCACAAGTCTTTTCAACCTGCCCATTCGCACTCTGCAAATTAATCGTAGTGTCTGGGTCCCAAGAAACTTGACATGCAATTGCCACTTCCTGACTCATGGATATGATCTGTGACCCACTATCTAGCAAGGCCTCTTCCTGCTGAATCCCATTTATCAGAGTCGGAACTACTCTCAACAGTTCGCATTCTTTAGCAATAAACACTTGCCGTCCCCTATCTCTTCTGGGAAGTGACTCCAAGTACTGCATGATTGGATCCTGAGCTACCCAAGCTTGGGTTGCCAAGCCTTCTTGGAGCACTGTATCATACTTCCGAGAACTGTCTGCCAACTCTGTTATCATGACCTGTACTGGCCCACTATTAATTTCCATATCTTCTGTATCATCTTCCAAGGGCCCAACTCCTACTATTAAGCTTTGATTCGTGGGTACCCATTTTCTCATAATTCGCTCTCTATAAGTGTTCCTGTATAAAGGTGACAATGCCAAGAGTTCTCCATGCGATACTGAGGCTTCTTGCTTCAATACCTTGCTGAGTACTTCCTCAACATCGACATTCCTCTCTATAGGGGCCTGGTGCTTATATGCAGGCTCCTTCTTGGATGATTCCATCCTTCTGACCAGCAGTGGTGGTACCTCAACGACTGGGCGCAGTGGTTTCACATTCCTATATGGTAATTCCCCTGCTGCTGCACGTGTTGGTTTCTCTGTTGTCTGCCCTATTTCCTCATTTTCTCATTCTTCTGATCGCTTGGAATCCGACGCGTCCTCAGGAGTCTGTCCTCTGGCAAAAGCAACCTTCTTCTTCAGAGCCAGCTCCTTCCTCGAACCCTTTAGAAACCCGACTCCAAGTTCCAAGTCTTTGCGCCACTCCTGGTGTCCAAATACTGGCTTGCCAAGGGCATACCATCCATCAAACCACTAAGCTTAGCCTGTATCTGGGCCAATTGCTCGGCCAAAGACTGTATCTTGACATTATCATCCTTTCTGGTCATAAGCTTAACCTTTGGGGCACTCCCAGTGTGGATGGCAGCTGTTTCCAACATTTCCATGCGCTGCTTCAGATGGCAGATTTCTTCTTCCGCTGGCGACCTTTGGTTTTCTGACCTTGGGAACACTTTCTGTGCAAACACTGCTGCTGCTGGCACTTGCGGTAACTCAGGCTCAACCTCTGGCAGTTCTGGTATCTGAACAAAGAGTTGTCCCTTTGTCACATAGTACTTCGCCACTTTCTCTTTAATAGGCCCTTCTCCTCGAGGGATACTCGAGCCGTCTCCCATATATATTTTGTTCCCTTCAACTCTAATTCAGCCAGCTTGTTTATCCGCCTCCATGTCTGGGCAGAATAACCAACTATGCCCTAATAACCAACAGTAGAAACACTTGCAATCAGAAAGCGACCCTGCTGGCCCACTTCTGGTATTCCTCTGAGTGTGATTATAGCCAGCATAATTATGTCCGTCCTTCGCCAAACTCTCTAAGTATGATTTTAAAGTATGCCCCTGGATATTCATGAGGTCCTTAAGCTCAGCAAGACCACCTGCCATCTGCAAGACTTCATCCTGAAACTTCTGCTTTAAGCTTTGCAGCTCTCGCTTTACTACAGGGCCATAAGTCCCTGTTCCAGATGTCACAGGTGGATGGCTCATCAATGCTGAGTTCACCGGCCTTGAATCCTGATGAAGGGATCACATAAGTGTTTTGCCAATTGAAATTTCGATGGCTTTATCCATGACAATCCTCCAATCATAGGGATCCTCTTCGCGTAAATCCTTCACAGTTAGTGCCGACCCATCGCTTGCAGTTTTATGTGCCCCAGTGATTGCTAATCTCGCATTGAGTACATCCTGGAACACGGAGTCCAGTGCACTTGTAAATAACTCAACTAGCTCTCAGTTCGAGACTACCACTGGCAACTTCAGGCACTTCTCTGCTTCTAGAATGAATTGCCTTTTGAAGTCCAAGACTTTATGCTCCTCATTCATCGCAATGCCTCTACTCTCTGCACAGAGTTCCCTCAATCGTCACACTGAGCCCTGCTCAGCTGCCACAGTCTCGGGATACTCTTTCTTCAATCTCTCTATGAAGCCTGTCCAGCTTCCTGCTGGGAACTCTGCAAAACTCATCCACTCTTCACGGATATCCTGGTCCACATATGACACTGCCCAATTTATCCTTTCTGCATCATCTGTCATCTTCGTTATCGTGAAGAGCCGTTCAAGCATCCAGAGATAATTTCTCAATGTCTGTGGTTTTGATGCATCCCATCTGGGAGCATTATTGCTAAAGGGAATTGGCATATGCTCATGTCCCATTTTACTAGCTGTAGTTGTCATAGATGGCGTAGTTTGGTTTGTCTGTACTGTCAGAGTTGACTGTGATATCTGTGGTACTGTAGAGGCACCAGGAGGGTTCATATGAAACGAGTTTTGGTTTGTAAATGCTAAGCTTAGCGTAGGAACAGTCTGACCATCCTGGCTTTCAGTGTGCAGAATATGTGCTATGTTGCGAGCTGAGGCTGGAAGCCTTATAGTAATTCTGGGCAGAGGCACCAGGAGGGTTCATATGAAACAAGTTTTGGTTTGTAAATGCTAAGCTTAGCATAGGAACGGTCTGACCATCCTGGCTTTCAGTGTGCAGAATATGCGCTATGTTGCAAGCTGAGGCTGGAAGCCTTATAGTAATTCTGGGCACAGTAGAGATTGGCAGTACAACTTCTCTCGATACTGCAACTGCTAAACCGCTCACTGTGCTCGCAGTTATAGAACTAGTAGGATCTTTTCACTTTCGAGAGGTACTAGTGGCGATGAGGCCTTCAGAACCTTCTGGATGATTAGAATTCTGAGTAGTTCTCTGTTTTGGGGGGTCAACCTTCCTGAGACTGCTCTCAAAGGACGTTTTGGGTGACTTTACGGTCTTTGCTTGAACCTTTTTCTGCTTCGCAGGTGAAAGGTGGGCCAGTGTCCAAGTCTTTTGGTGTTTGTCTCGTGAAATTCAACTGAAAACCCCCCTTGTGGTGGGCTCCAGATGAAAAGGTGGAAATGTTCATGGGTTTTAATATAGATAAAGGGCTTGTTCTCACTAAGCTTAGTCAAAATTCGATAAGCTTAAGTTAATACAAGTAGTATGAGATAGATAATGAACAGTTTCGTCTTTTAGGGTGTTCAGGGGGTGCATTCTGACAGCGAAATTCAAGAGAATAGTGTTTTTAGAGGTTAACGAACAGCCATTGAAGTTATCTTAGCTGTATGGTGCAACAGTGAAAGGACAATCCCTGTCAATTCAAAGTGCGGGGTCTCTAGTCTCTGGTCTCTGGTCTCTGAACTCTGTTCTCTGTCTCTGTCTCTGTCTCTAGCACTCTGGAACTCTAAACTCTGGACTCTGGACTCTGTCTCTGTCTCTGGGTTGGTTGATGACCAAAGAAATCACACTTAATGATGCACACTAAGTAGTCCTCTGAAACCATTCTTGATCACAGCTCGCAGACTTGCATGTGGAAGCAGGGGTGAGACCTCTTGCTTCTCCATGAACAAGCATGACCATATTTATATTATTTAGATACATACGAGAGATAGTAAATATGAAATAGAAAACAATAAGCTTAATTGTTACAGGTACTGCAGAATATTTTGGAAGGTTTGGCAGCATTTCTACCTTGCCCTGGGTTATGGGTTTTTCTCTGATTGACGAATGGCAATCCAGCCAGATGTGTTCTGTGCTCATCTGCATTATTCTGCATCCATGCGAGCGCATTAAGCCTCCAGATCAATTATGATCGGAATGTATGGCATATGGACAATCCCTTGATCCATTGTAATTAATCTCAGTCAGGCAATATGCCGAGGTGCTGGGACCCACATAGCATTCGTTAATTATGAGTCTTTGATATGTCTAGGGTTTTGGGCATCAGGTGTCGCCTCCCAAACATTGGATGTTCCGTTCCGTGGTCCGGTCATCATTATTGGGCTCACTATGGGCATAATACACCTGCGACAGCTGCTATGTACATTCTTTAGGTTCCAACAAATCCGAGTTCATCAGAAAACTGCTCGTAAGGTCCCTTGATGCAACCAGAGTATACTTGATAGGCTATGTAGAGTCCGGAATCCCTCCGGAGAGCGTTCTGATAGCTTGGTTCACTAAGCTTAGTGATAATGAGCTGGTTTGAACACTTCCGAGGCTTGAATATCCTCAGTTTGGTTGAACTGGCTACTATGGGACATAGTGTAGAATAACTAAGACTCAGTAGCTCATAATGCAAGTACTATATATTCTATACCTGTAGAATAACTAAGACTAACATAGGCATAAGTATCATAGTGGGAAAAACATGAGAAGACTCTACTCACCTCAGTAGCTCATAACGTGAGTACTGAGGTGTCTAACAGCAGGCTGGTAGGTATATACACTACCAACGAATATCCATAAATGGGCGGAAACATGCCCAGTGTCAACAAACAATGTACAAACAAAAGAATCCCTAAACGGGATATGTCACGGAAAGCTCGACATGAGCTTTCTGGCTTGACACATAGTACCAATCCTCTATAGAGTTCTTTAATGATATAGCCAATGATTCTATGTAGAGAATTGTTCCGGAGTACGGAATTCATGTATAGGCATGAAATTGGCATATCACCACACCAGTTCATAGGCTCATGCACCACACAGAGACTGGCAACACCCCTGCAAAAAAGAATGAACCATGTCCAGGAATCACGCTTACACCCCCAGCGTCACTGGTCTTCTGGATTTTGGGTGTTGCTGGAAGAGCCTAGAGGGCAGATGGAGGTTGATTAGTTTGTTAATTGGAAGAAGAGCAGAACGCTCACTTTGGGAGATCTTTAACTGGAGTTAGAGTGAGCACGGAGGTATTAAGGTAAGTAGGAGAACAATTTCTTTGGAATTGTCACATGACCCCACCTCGACCTTGAGGATACCACCTGCCTTTCGAGTCTTGGCCACCACCCAACTTGTCGATGCCTCACAGAACAGGAAGCCAGGCTGACGTCATCCAGCACAAAATAAATCAGGTGGAGGCTGTGGCTCAACAGCTCTACGAAAGACGCCTTACCCTATTACTGCAACCACTCAACAGTATACAGGTGTCGACCAGGGGGCTCTTCCACCGGAGGTGCTGTCCCTCATCTTTGATCTGCCCATCCACAAGTCCACAAATTCTGATCAGCTGTTCATCCACATCCGATGGATTCGAAAACTTATCCAATCTTGACTTTCAGTCATGTGTTGTCTTCAGTGGTGTCGGGTCACTTGGTCAACACCCAGGTTGTGGAACAGCCTGTCCATTGAGGTTACCAACGAAGATGCAGACCATATTCCTCATATTCTCAAGCTCCATTTGCGAAATTCTGGAGCCCCCCCATTCAACCTTAGTCTCCATCTCTGTCTTGACATCCCTCTCCGATCAATTGAATCAGCACTATTTAAGAGCAAATTTGCCATGAAGATTCAAACACTTAAGCTTTTATGTCCACTACCAGAGTTGCTGTCCTCTATCCCAACCAGCCTTTCGCGCCTTGGGTGCCTCTACATGGAAGGGGCTAATAGGGACTCGCAACAGAATACCCCCCCCCCCCTCGAAGCAGCTTCTCTTCTGTGCCATGTACAGCTAGAATACGTAGATGTGTTTGTGTCACTTCCTTGGCTATCAGTAACCCACCTCAAGCTTACCTGTGTCCCGATCAACATCTGCACCACATTCCTCATGCAATTTCCCAACCCCTCGTTCACTTTGAATTAGGACACCCTGAAGGCGAAACAGCTCAAATCGACCCTCCTACCCACACTATCGTTCTTCGCTATTTGTGGACGCTATCGACAGTACATCGTGCCTAACCACACTACAATACATTCAGCTACCTGCGCTGCACTCGTTTTCATGGTCAGAGGAAAGTGAATGTATCGACGAGCCTGAGCCCTTTATCCATGCATTGTTTGCCAAATTGCCGGATACCTTGCTTAACCTTAAGCTGGACAATATTACCATCTGGTCCCCCACTTTGATCAGCCATGCATTCAGTCAATTCTCACTATGTCCAGGATCTTATGTTGCTCTGGTGTGAAAAAGACTGTGTATACAGCCCATTGTACACCTTGTGTCCCGGTTGGGAGGGTGATGGGACGAAATATTTACCATCCCTCGTATCCTTGACTATTAAAAGTTGTTGTTATCTCGTCGGTGATAATTACTTTCTCCAAGCGGACATGCTAGACATGGACTTCTGCTGCCGGATCCGGGACATCTGTAGGGCAAAGCACGCCAGTTCAGACTCCCGGTTTACGTTCAGGTTTGGGGGGTGTACTGGGTACTGGGGGCGCAAGAGGAGCTGTGTAAGATGGTTCAGGATGGGTTTCAGCTGAAATCTTGGAGGGGGATAGAAAGGTAGAATGGCTGTCAGAGAGGCCCTCTTCATCTATGTTCATCTGTTTGGCGGCCTGACCCTCATGTGCCGTTTATTGACTCCACAACGATGGATGTAGGGTAGTGGCATTGGAAAATCCTAAGTAATAAGTGTCAGGGAGTATTGATTGTTCCGGTTGGAGACATGTTTAGGGCCAGGGGTATGAACTCTATCCGGATGGTGTGTTTGAGCTATATTGCAAATGGGTACGGTCAAGAAGGATGATTCTGTGAGCTCCTGAGAGTGCAAAAACAAAAATCAATCAGGTCTCTCTTCTGATATTTTGTGTGCAGAGAAAGTCAAGGAACAGTTGCATGTCTTGTATTCAATAACGGAAGCTCAGTCTTCCTTTGACCATTTACCTTGTGATCGGTCCATAAATGGTTGTAACACCGACGATAGGATCTACTGCGAGTCAATCTTCTATGCATCTCATACCCACCACACCTCTCTCGGCCCGTGCTATTCGCTTTCGAGCTTGAGGACCTGGTGTACCCAATGTATTTGGTACTACTTTTAATTAACTTGCCGCTTTTCCTTTCTCCATATGGTCATCAAGCCATGGCAGTCAATCCCACATGCCACAGTTATCAAGCTCTCCGATGGCACAAAAATACAACAAGTTTAGATGCGAAGAGCAACCGCCATGTCGTCAAATGTGAGGTGTGCAACCCTATACTTCAATTACCGACCTCAGTAATCTCGTCACTCATAGGGTGGCCTGTAAGAGAAAAACCCACCACCAGAATCCATAGCATTCATGGTAGTGAAATGGAAACTAACGTGGCTTCGAGTTCCAGTGTCAAGATTCCACATCAGGGGCCGAGAAACCTCCCCATCCATTGGGACACATATCCTTTAACATTCATCTTTCGGAGCGAGATCTTCGCCAGACATTGTTTGTTCTAGATAGTAAGACCAACGCAATTGTAGTTTGGGCTCAGATTCGTCCATTGGTTCTTCACAGCACTGAGGCAGGAACGCATGATCCATGCGCCTTGACTATACTCACTTGGCACCCATTCAATAGATTATATTTGGGCTGTGAGGCTCTGTGACTAGAGATAACTCTCCCCCAACTTGGAAGGTCCTCATAGGGCCGTCCTGGGGGGTTTACTTAGCACATTGCTCGGGACAGTCGCCCTTCAGTGATATCATCTGTTTGACACATCATTTCCAAATGGAGAAGAGAGATAGACAGTCGAACTTAGGACCAGCCATTCATATAAACCTCTCGTTAGTTAAGCACAGCCTTACTTTTACCAAGCTGGCATACTGTGTCAGAAAAGCTGAAAATTGTCATAAGAACACTGGAAACCAATATACCGAGCTTATAATGGTGTGACATCTACAGGGCCCCATGAATTATTGGATGGAGTAATGTCACACCTATGACTATTAAACAACGAAATTTGTTATGCTTACTGAATGATAGACATTATAAAAATCAATATATTCGTCAGCTTTAACTGACTGACTTGATGACAAACTGAAGTGTTATAATGCACTGTACTGTCTTGGTTTGATTCCAAGACCTCGCACTTTCACAGCTTGCTGCCCTATCTTTGGAGACGGCCGGCCTGATGCTTAAGTAAGGATCTGGCTAAGGAATTACACACAGACAGACAGACGAAAAAGCCGTAGTGTAAAAGACTACACAGTGGGCTGGCCTCTCATCAGGTAACCATGCCATGAGGGGTCCGAGTGGGAGGGATGCCCCAGGCCCAGCCCCCCCTTCCTACCTACCTGTATGGGGTCCCGGAGGCACCCTGGCATGCTAGCCGGTCTGGCAGATCAATTAATATATTGATTCATACTCCCCCACAGCCATCCTAAGTTAGGTAGTCTAATTCTGTCGCTACATGAGCCAAGGTGGGTTAGGGCAGCGGTTAAGCCCTCTGATGAGCCCCTTCGCAAGGGCGAAACCCGCATAAGTCCCCCCATACATACATAATACCCAAGCTGGCTCAGCGCCAATTGATGGGTTACCACGTGTTACCACGGACCGGAATTTCTTTTTGTTTGCCTTTGTAGTCAACCGGTATGGGTACTCTTATCACAGGTGCAGTCACCTGCTTTTGTGGTGGTTTGACTGCCTCGAAAGGCTTTCCCGCTGCTTTGGTATTGCCTGTGTAACGTTACATCGTTAGTACCACGGATTGGATGTTCTTTTTGTTTACCTTCCTTCGGTGCTGAATGTCGCTGGTGCAGGCTTCTGCTTTTGTGGTCGTTTGGCTCCCCTGGAAGACTCTCCCGCTGGTTTGGTACCATCACATCGTTAGCATAAATGGTTGGGAACAGAGCCTGTCTGGACATACTACTACTCGACATCCTGCTTCTGTTATTCAGTCAATAAATGAATAGATGTAAGTCAGTCTTATGCAAATACCTTGAGGGAGCTTATTTGCCAATTTGTGTACAGAATGGGTGTAGAGGCTCTCCAGGTATTTTTTGGGAGACAAGGGGAAAGAGGATGTTTGCTACCGTAGCTAATTCTGAAGATCCTATGTTTATATGTTATCTATCAGTGGGTCCACGGAATTGTGGCTGCTCGGAGCATAGCCTAATATGTATAACAAAGGGTAGCACTAGTGACTGAGTGACATGGTGTATCGTGTCAGTACTTGTATCAGAAAACCAGGTTGCTCTTCGATGGATGCGGATCCTCGGGACGTAGACTACCCTGTTGGGGATATCTCTCTTCCATATATGCTACCATAGGCTACGATACATTACCACTCTTCCAAGATTATAATGTTCGTGATCCTGATCCTTGGCACGAGTGTAGTATGATGCGGAATGGAAATGAAGTACGGAGACTGCCGGTGAGGCCAGGAGCAAGGGCGATATATGACCATGGCCTCTCTTGGCTTCCTGCCGACACAAGTGGAATTTGTCCAAGAGGCGGTGACTGGAACAATACACCCTGGTTTGTGCCTCAATTGCTGTCGTTCACCTATAAAGGCGGGATAGTGATTTTGGAGAATCCGAAGTTACAACGCTGTTAGGTGTATTGATGATTCTAGCAAAAGGTAGAATATTGTGCCTGGGGTCAGAGGTATTTACCCCGTCCTGACAATATATTGTCTTTGAGTCAGGTTGCGAATCAAGTATCGAAAGGTGATTCCGAGGGCGTTGTGGGTTTATTCCTAAATACCAAGGTTCTCAAAGGTGATTATTTTTTCCGCACAAATAGTATATCACCTTACAAAAATGCACAGCTGATCGAGCTCAACCCACACGACACGTCATCCCCTTCCCAATCTATACAGTTGGTGAAGATGTGGAGCAATCAGTAGCGAGCTCTGCCCCTGTGCAGCCAAAGCCTCTGTTTGTCGATGTTGTTCAGCAAGCAGGAACTTGCACACGAGCACAATATACTCGCTCCAATGCGACACAGGCAACATAGCTCATCGTCACGTTCTTTGCTTTACCCCACAGGAAGGCAAACTCCCCAGTGAAATCGACGCATAATCGACTGTAGTCGTAGGGGGGACGAACGCTAGCGCATAGCTGCACAACACAGCCTCGCCGATGTTCGGCAATCACTGTGACACATCAAAATGATCCTCAGGAGTCAGCAACAAGTCACCGATGATTCAAGTCGGGTATACTGATACATCAGTTTGGAGTAGCGGCGCAACATGTGCGATCAGTACCTGTGGGGGTGCTATATGCGCCTTGGAAGTGAATCTTGGGCAGATTTTGTCGTTCGGCACGATTTGAAATACAAAAAGTAATGTACAATCGAAGGTCGGATCCCTCGGATCTCGGGCGCACTCACTGGGCCATCATAATCCAGAAGTGCAATAGAGATGGAACAGCAATTGTATGTAATCAAGTGTAGAGGTGGGCAAGTGGCTACACCTGCAACAGCCGCCCTATGCCACCTCTCGTAGGACTCGGAACCCGAAACCTGAACCCGGATCGAACCCCGGATCAAGAAACTTGGAGCGCCCAGCTGATCGGAGCCACTATCATTTCGCAACATATCCATTTTCACTCGAAACCTCCTTCATTCTTTGACAGATATATTTTCACTCCATTTCTATTCTTTTCCCTGATCATAAACTGTAATATAAGTTTTCTCTCTGTATATAGACCTCTGTATGCCTCGCAGACCACTACTTTGATAATTATCCTTCATATTTCCTAATCCTCTCCTCGTGTAGCTACGAAAACTTCACATTTCATCCCTTGTTTCACCTTCTCCGTCTCGCAAGTAGCTCAGATCTATTTTCTCTTAATTTTCTTGTCATTGTCGAGCATAGGAAAAGATTTATAACATAGTATACATGTTTGTATATAAGTAGCAGATCTCGGAGACTTGTTCTCCAGTCAACACACGACCCGAAAACTCTTTCCTGATCTCGTCCTCTCTGTCTGTCTCTCTCCAAATAACTCGTCTTTCTTGGTTCTCGAAGCCCAGTGGTTGTTCCGTCAACCACACTCGCCCCCTTTGTTTGTTCGTGTTAGCGCTGTTTCGATCGTGTTTCGTTTGTGTTTCGGTTTCGTTTCGGTTTCGTTTCGGCACTTTTCACGTACTGAAGAGTCAGTTTCTCTTCACAAGGAGGAGTCATGGTCAGATAACTCGGTCAGTTCGACATCATGCTCGCCACTTTGATTGACTGTCATCCACTCACTGACAAATGGGAACAGCTTACCTTGCATCCGAGTGCCCATTTGAATGAGAAGGTTCCCCATTTCAGATCTTGAGAACTTGCATCAAAGAAAAATCTATTTGTCGACATAAAACACTTAGAGTGCCACTATCGTTGAAAAGACAAAACAGCTCAAATCAACCCTCCTACCTACACCATCGTTCTTTACTATTTGCAGACGCTATTGTGGGGATTCTCCGACGCTACATCATGCTTAACCACACTACAACACATCCGGCACCTGCGCTGCGCTCGTTTTCATGGTCAGAGGAAAGTGAATGTATCGACGAGCCTGAGCCCTTTATCCATGCATGTTCGCCAAATTACCGGATACCTTGCTTAGCCTTAAGCTGGACAATATTACCATCTGGTCCCCCGCTTTGATCAGGCACGCATTCGGTCAATTCTCACTATGTCCGGGATCTTATGTTGCTCTGGTGTGAAAAAGACTGTGTATACAGCCCATTGTGCACCTTGTGTCCCGGTTGGGAGGGTGACGGGACGAAATATTTACCATCCCTTGTATCTTTGACTATTAAAAGTTGTTGTTATCTCGTCGGTGATAATTACTTTCTCCAAGCGGACATGCTAGACATGGACTTCTGCTGCCGGATCCGGGACATCTGTAGGGCAAAGCACGCCGGCCCGGTCCCCCGGTTTACGTCCAGGTTTGGGGGGCTCACGGTGCACTGGGCGCTGGGGGTGCAAGAGGAGCTGTGCAAGATGGTTCGGGATGGGTTTCAGCTGAAAATCTTGGAGGGGGATAGAAAGGTAGAATGGCCGTCAGAGAGGCCCCTCTTCATCTACGTTCATCTGTTTGGCCGCCTGACTTTCATGTGCCGTTTATTGACTCCACAACGAGGGATGTAGGGTAGTGGTATTGGAAAATCCGAAGTAATAAGTGTCAGGGAGTATTAATCGTTATTGTTAGGGGGGATGTTGGACATATTTAGGGCCGGGTGAACTCCATCCAGACGGTGCGTTGTTCGAGCTATACTACGAATGGGTACAATCTAGAAGGACGATTCTGTGAACTCTTGGGAGTGCAAAAACAAAAATCAAATGCGCTGAGGGTGATGTCAGGGGTGATATAGTGGGTGCTGGGAGTGTGGAGTACATGGCTCGCCAACACCGGCATGGTTGCCGCCTGCTCCCTCGGGAAGCCCACCGGCCCTCGTACTCCCCCTCCAGCAATGTACTCCTCTCACTCTCCATCTATACCACTGCGGTCTGCCTCTTCGGTGCTTTCAACACCCTTCATTCGTCATATCCGCAGATCAGAGAATCAAAAGGGACGCTTCAGCTGAAAAAACAGGTGCGTACGAGGAATCATACGAGTATGGCGTCGTCGAGTTAACGAATCCACTGCTGTTGGAAAAGAAAGAAGAAAGTGATTCAATCAGCTTTGAATTTCAGGTGGGTATCGTACGTACGTGCATCGTAATCCACCAATGAAACACCGCCTCCAGAGCATCAACTCCTCCCACCCCCTGACTTAACACCGATTGCTGTGTCCAGAGAAAGTCAAGGAACAGTTGCATGTATTCGATAACAGAAGCTCTGTCTTCCTTGGACTATTTACCTCGGGATCGGAATCGGAGCCTTCGACTGGGAGGAGAGTAAGGAGCTGCGACCTACCTCTGGATGTGAGGCAGGGAATTCTGTGAGCAAACTTAATGCCGGAGAAGATATATGCCTCAGTTGAAGTGGCTAATAGCAATAAGTTGCAGCTTTGTAAACAGGGGCCTTGTGGCCTCTCGCCATAGAATGAACTTCCGTCCTTTCTCGCCTCACCATGCAACACGTCGCCAGGCAGGCGACAATCTATCACATGGACATTAACAACCATGGCCAAATTGAGAGAATCAAAGTGAGAACACTCTAGTTGTACGATAGTACTCCCTAACATTCTCCAAAAACTCGGGGGTTGCAGGAGGAGAAGGTTGGAGGTCTGATCAGGCTGCAGGGACTGTAAGTCATGTTGGAAGTGCCTAGAGGGCGATCAGTCTCGGTCGGGGGTATCCATGTGTGGATGCCCTTTTGGAAAAAACATTAGAAACTGGTTATACAATGCTGTTCTCTCTTTTTCGAGAAGTAGTGATAGCGAGGGCCCTGTGGAAACATTCCATAAATGGTTGTAACACCGAAGAAAGGATCTACTGCGAGTCAATCCACGCGTCTCATACCCACCACACCTCTCTCGGACCGTGCTATTCCCTTTCGAGCTTGAGGGCCTGGTGTGCCCGATGTATTTGATACTACTTTTAATTAACTTGCCGCTTTTCCTTTCTCCGTATGGTCACCAAGCCGTGACAGTCAATCCCACATGCCACAGTTATCGAGCTCTCCGATAGCGGGAAAATACAAACAAGTTTCGATGCGAAGAACAACTGCCATGTCGTCAAATGCGAGTCGTGCAACCGTACACTCACAGGGCGGCCCGTAAGAGAAAAATCCACCACCAGAATCAATGACATTCATGACAACTGAGATTTAAACTAATGTGGGCTCGCGTTCCAGTGTCAAGATTCCACATCGCAGGCCCGAGAAACCCCCTCTATCCGCTTCTAAACATGCAGCAATGAACTCTCTTCAAATCACCTCTAACTGTCCCGGTCAATGGCTACAGTTGAACACCCGGCTCAGTCTGGGACACACATCCTTTCAGAATTCAGCTTTCGGAACGAGATCTTCGCTGGACACTGTTTGCTCTGAATAGCAAGACCGGCAGAATCGTAGTTCGAGCTCAGATCCGTCCATCAACTCATCACAGCACTGAGGCAGGAACACGCGATCCATGAGCCCCGACTATGCTCACTTGACACCCACTCGATAGATTAAATTTGGGCTGTGAGGCTCTATGACTAGGGATAATTCTTCCCTAACTTGGAGGGTCCTCACAGGGCCGTCCGAGGGGGCTGACTCAGCGCGCTGCTCGGGGAAGTCACCCTTCAGTGGTATCATCTGTTTGACATGTCATTTCCAAAGGGAAAAGAGAGATGAACAGTCGAACTTAGAATCAGCCATTCATATAGACCTCTCTCAAATTTGCTAGCCCTTACTTTTACCAAGCTGGCACACTGTGTCGGAAAAAGCCGAAAATTGTGGACACCAAAAGTCAACATAAGTAATGGAGTTAGAGCACTGGGAACTGGGTAATGTTAAATAATAAATGTTATAAAATCCAATATATTTGTCAGCTTTAACTGACTGACAAGCTGAAGTGTTATAGTGCATTACAACGCCCCTAAGCTGGCTCAGGGCTGTGTTTGACTACGGGCTGGATCTTTTTTCGTTTGGTTGCCTTTCCTGGTCTGACTTGTGGATCCCCCTATGGGCCTGAATTCCGGTGGTGCAGTTTGGTGCTTTGCTGGTTGTCTGACTGGTGCGCGGGGATTTCCCGTTGCTGTGGTATTAGGGGCTGTGTACCATCACATCGTTAGCATAAATGGCTGGGAACAGAGCGTGTCCGGGCATACTATTCGTCATCTTGTTTCTGTTATCCAGTCAATAAATGAATAGACATAAGGCAGTCATATGCAAATACCTTGAGGGAGCTTATTTTCCAATTTGTGTGTTGAACGGTTGTAGACGTCCTCTGGGTGGTTCTTGGGAGACAGGAGAAGGGAGTGGTTGATAGATTAGGTGATTCTGAAGAACATATGCTTATATACTATTTATCAGTGGGTCCACGTCCACGGAATTTTGTGGCTGTTCGGAGCATAGCGTAATATATATAGCAAAGGGTAGCACTAGCGACTGAGTGACATGGTATATCGTTTTAGTACTTGTATCAGAAAACCAGGTTGCTCTTCAATTGGATGCGGATCCTCGGATGTAGACTACCCCGTCGGGGATATCTCTCTTCCATGTATGCTACAATAGGCTACGATACATCACCACTCTTCCAAGGTAGCAGTGTTCGCGATCCTGACTCTTGACACGAGTGTAGTACGATGAGGAATGGGGGCGGAGCAAGGAGACTTGTCGGTGAGGCCGGGAGCAAGAGCAATATATGACCATGGTTTCCCTTGGCTTCCTGCTTACACAAGTGGAGTCTTGCCGAGAGGCGATGACTGGAACAATACACCCTGGTTTGTGCCTCAATTGCCGTCGTTCATCGATAAGGGCGGGATAGCAATTTTGGAGAATCAGAAGTTACAACGCTGTCAGGTGTATTGATGATTCTCGCGTAAGGTAGAATATTATGTTCGGGGTCAGAGGTATCTGACAATGCACTGTCTCTGAGTCAGGTTGCGAATCAAGTACAGAAAGATGATTCCGAGGGCACTGTGGGTTTATTCCCCAAATGCCAATGTCCTCAAAGGTGATCATTCTCCACATAAATAGTATTTCACTTTATAAAGGGGCACAGCTGATCGAGCTCAATCCACCCGACACGTCGGTCCTTTGCCAGTCCGTAAGATCAATGAACGTTGGTGAAGATAGGGAGTAATCAGTAGTGAGCTCTGCCCCTGTGCAGCCAAAGCCTCCTTTTGTCGACGTTGTTCAGCAAGTGAGAACTTGTACACGAACAAGCATGAGATACTCGCTCAAATGCCACACAAGCAACATAGCTCATCGTCACGTTCTTTGTTTTACCCCCCAGGAAGGAAAACCCCCCGGTGAAACCGACGTATGATCGACTGTAGTCGTAGGGAGGACGAACACTAGCACATTGGTCATCAAAGCTGCACAACACAACTTCACCGATGTTCAGCAATCCCTGTGATACATGAAAATGATCCTCAGGAGTCAGCAACAAGTCACCGATGATTCAAGTCGGGTATACTAATACGTCGGGTTGAAGTGGCGGCGTAATATGCGCGATCGGTACCCGTGGGAGCGCTGTATGCGCCCCGGAAGTGAATCTTGGGCAGATTTTTTTTCATTCGGCGCGATTTGAATTACGGAAGGGAACGTACAATCGAAGGTCGGGTTCTTCGTATCTCGGGCACACTCACTGGGTCATCACAACCCGGAAGTGCAATAGATCGTCGCACGGAACAACAGCTGTATGTAATCAACAAGGAGTCAAGGCCGGTGAACTCTGTCAGCGTCGGCGTCATGCTCGCAACTTTGATTGACTGTCGTCCAGCTAAGAACACTCACTCACAAATGGGAACAGCTGACCTTGCGTGCGAGTGCTCGTTTGAACGAGAAGGTTTCCCACTTCGGATCTTGAGAACGTGCATCAAATAAAAACCTATTTGTCGACAAAAAACACTTAGAGTGCTACCATCGTCGCAATATTACGCGACTGTAATATGACGGTGCGGATGCTCCGACGTCAGTGAGGGATGGAAAGCATATAGTCACGCCACCTGCAGCGATGGAATTTCTTCATTGTGCAAAAATAGTTAGCCGGGGACAGCGGCACTGAACGGGTCTCTAATATTCTAGTACCTTAACCGGTACCTCTTCTGATACTTCTAATCCGCCATCTCGTATTTAAGGAACTTTTGCCATAGAGATGATAAACGACACGCTGAAGTCGGGCCATCATGCGTAGGTGAATGAAGTCTTCTAAGTTAACCACCTTACCTTTCTATCATTCTCCGTAATTTCCAGTCGAAGCCCATCCCGAACCATTTGCACCTAGTTCCTCCCATACCTCTAGGACCAGCCGATCCTGAGCCCGTTGAGCTCCAATTTAAACCAAAGATCTAGCCCGGAATGCTTCACCCTACAAAAGGAGAAATGCATGAAAAGCACCTCCACCCGTTGGTGAAGACTATCACGGCATCCTTTAATAACCACGGATCCGAGAGATGGCAGGTAATTTGCCCTGTCGCCCTCCCAGCCAGGATACAATGCACAGAATATTCCATACAAACAGTTCTCTGTGTATGCGGATACGGTGAGATCACGAACGTACTAACACTGACTGAAGGCGTGTCGGATAAAAGGGGGCATCCAGCTCGTAGTAGAGTCCAGCTGGAGTTTCGTAAAGTATTCGGTAGATGGGCGAATAATGCATGGACATTGGGCCGAGGATCCCCAGTGGGGTGATCCTGCTCTGACTATGAAAGCATATGCAGTGCAGGTATTCGCATGTATTGGAGTGTGGTTAAGCATGATGGGTTGCCGTAAAACTGCCACGATAGCGTATGCAAATGATGAAGAGTGGTGGGTGGTTGTGATTAGGAAGGTTGAGTTCGGCTATTGCGTCATCGGGAGATTGTAATTTAAAGTGGATGAGGTTGGGATATTATATGAGCAACCTGACACAGATGCTGATGGGGACGAAGGCGAGTTCGAGCTGGGTTTAACAGTTCGAGTGGTCGAATTTTCCTAGAATATTGGCTGTTAAAGAGTACGGATCCTCCCGACTGGAAGGAGTGGAAGTCGAGACTAATATTGAATGGAAGCATTTCGCAAGTAGGCTCGAGGATGCGAGGAATGCGATCTGCGTTGTCTTTATCGACATGGACCTAGCCGCTGTTCCATTACTGCGGTGTTGGGCAAGAGACCTGGCGTCAGTACGATGAGACGTGACTGAAAGTCAAGATTGGGTGTGTGACCTGGCGGCATGGGGCGCGAGTATTCATGGGAGTGCGCTGATGGGCAGCGCAAGTTGTATTCTTGGCAGTGGACGGATTTAAAGATGAGAGTGTGTGTCTCTGGTGGCAGGGCGGAAGCCGACGCATGTTGCGTCGACCTCGTCTTTGTTCCTGTGAGCCTCCGACATGTGAGCGAAAGTCAGCGTGTGATCATGTAATATCAGTTTTTTTGGTATTCAGTGTCATTGCCCCGAGTGCTAAAACGCGGAGGGCCCATTGTATCAACAGATGGACTATCTACATGGGTAGATGTCTGTAAAGAATGTGCAGGTTTCTAGTTCCTGAGATGATGACTCGAGGAGAACGCCACAGGGCCAACTTCATGCATTTCATTCTCCGTTCCCCCTATATTCGTCCTACATGCAATCGTACTATTCCATGCCAATACGCACTGGTGCGTAAATGATCTGCACGGAAGCCCAGCAGCCATAACCCGGGATCCTCTGGATGTCCTGTGCCATAACGGCCGGCTGCGCAGTACTCCCTTTCCGGCCACCGAGATACACCAGTGTAACTCCTGTGACTGCTTCACCACCTCACATACTAGCGAATAATACAACATTGCCTGGCAGCTCAAGTCTGGGAAGGGGGTAGTTCGTGAGTAGGTTTAATGGCGTCGATTCGCGAGAACTAAGGATCAAAGAACAAGCAGTTCGGGTGAGCTCATTCCCCGATATACCTAGCCTTCTCCCGTCGGCTCCGGGACATCGGTAGGGAAAGGTATGCCACCTTGGAGCCCAAGTTTACGTTCAATTCTGGGTGGCTCAGGGTGGACTGGGCGTTGGGGGTGCAGGAGGAGCCGTGTGGCATGGCGCGGGATGGGTTTCAGCCGGAAATCGTGGGGGGGGGAGGTAGAGTGGTTGTCATAGAGGCGGTCACCGTCTACGTTCATCTCTGCCTGACTTTCATGCGTCGTTCATTGACTGCACAGGGAGGCATGTAAGGTAGGGTTGGAAAATCCCAGGTCACAAGTGTCATGGAGTATTGATCGTTCCGGTTTAGGGGGGATGTTGGAGACGTGATTAGGGCCAGATGTCATGACTTCATCAAAATGGTGCATGGTTTGAGCCATATTGCGAGGCAAGTAGAACAAAGAAGGATGATTCTGTGAACGCCTGGGAGTGCAAGAACAAAAATAAAATGAGCTGAAGGCAACACCAGGGGTGATCTAGTGGATGCTTGGAGTGTGCAGTACATAGCTCGTCAATACCAACACGGTTGCTGCCTCTTCCCTCGAAAAGCCCACCGGCACTCGTATTCCCCTCGAGCGGTGCTCTCTTCCCGTTCTCCATACCTGTGCGATCCGCATCTCCAGTGCTTTCAACACCCTTCGTCCGCCATTTTCATAGATTAGAAATTCTGGCGGGACACCTCAGGTGAAAGAACGTTCGCATACAAGGAATTATATGAGTACGGTGTTGTTGAGTTGACTCGTCAACTGCTGTTGAAAAAAGAAAATGAAGATAATCTGATTGGCTTTGCATTTTAGGTGAATATCGTACGCACGTGCATCACAATCCAGAGCATGAAGTAACTCTTCCCGCACCCTGATTTAAAACCGACCACACGGCTCGACAAAAGCCGATAGATCAAGGGGGGGGGTACTCGGGAGGCACATATGCCTTTCCAGGGTATCCTATTGTTCCATCTGACCCATACTTTCGACTCGTCAGATTTCTCTTCCGATATTTTGTGTGCAGAGAACAGTTGCGCGCACTCAATCACAGAAACTCAATCCTCCTTTGACCATATACTTTGAGATTGGAACTGGAGCCATTCAACTGAGAGGAGAGTAGGGAACTACAACCACGCAGCTTACCTCTGGATATGAGGCAGAGAATTCCGTGAACAAACTTAATGCCGGAGAAGATATGCGCCCTCAGTTGAAGTAGCTGATAGCAACGAGTCGCGGCTTTGTAAACGGAAAACTTGTGGCCTCTCGCCACAGAATGAACTTCTGTCCTTTTTCACCTCACCACACAACACGTCGTCAGGCAGGCAAAAGTCTATCACGTGTAAAGAAAATCAATGTGAGAATACCTTGGTTGTACAATAGTATTTCCCAACATTCTCCAAAAACAAGAGGGTTGCAAGAGTAGAAGGATGGAGGTATGATCAGGCTGCAGGGACTATAAGTCATCTTGGAAGAGCCTAGAGGGTGATCAGTCTCGGTACAAGACCCTGCGTGGATACCCTTTTGGAAAAATATCAGAAATTCGTTATATCTTTATTTATCAACGTCCGATATCCTTTACGAGCAGTAGTGATATCATCGACTTGACATTTCATTTCTAATTGGGAAAAGAGAGGTGCACAGTCGATCTTAGAACCAGCACCCACTCCCGGATTTGCTGGAACACCGGAAGTCAACAACACGTCAGGGTACATTGATGATTCCGGTGTAAGGTGCAAATTAAGTTTGGGGTCAGAGGTATTTACCCATTCTGACAGTGTATTGTCTTTGAGTCAGGTTCAAAAACCAAGTACGGAAGATGATTCTGAGGGCACTTCGGAACTATTCTCAAATACCAAAGCCCTCAAAGGTGATCATTCTCCGCACAGATAGTATTTCACTTTATAAAAATGCACAGCTGATCGAGCTCATTCCACCAGACATCATAAGATTAAGGAACGTTGGTTAAGAGAGAGAACAATCACTAGCGAGCTTTGCCCCTGTGCAGCCAAAGCCTCTGCTCGCCAACGTTTTTACTGAGTGAGAACTTCTACACAAGCAACGAAGCTGAGGATTTCTTACCTCGGTTGGATCTTGAAGATGTTTTGCTGAATATGGATGACATTACAGATGACGAGGAAGAGCCCTAGTGTACTTATTTACCGCATCGCAACAACACTTCCACCGAAATTTCACCAAGTCCCGCGTGGCAAAGCATGACACACCAAATCAGTGTCAGCGTGTCGGAGTTTGAAACCGAAGCGGCTGGCTACGAGCCTAAAGGTGTGAAAGGATTCCTATGACTCTCGGGTCCTTGGGTGGGTCTGACCAAATGTCCAGTTGGACTTGGGGGTTTCTTTTGTCTTTAGCAGGTTCCGCTGGTTTACTGTCCGGCTTAGGGGCTCGTGATTTCTGGTCTGTCTGAGTAGACTTCTCCACTGGTTTTTTGTTGGTATTATCTGTGTATCATCACATCGTTAGCATAAATGGTTGGGAACAGTGGATGTCCCGGCACACCACTCGGCATCCTGCTTTTGTTATCCAATCAATACATGAAGAGCCATGGGTCAGTCATATGCAAACACCTTGAGGGAACTTAATTGCAAATTTGTTGTACAGGACGGGTGTAGAGGCTCTAAGGGTAGCTTTTGCAAGACAGGGGAGACGGGAGTGGTGGATACAGTAGTAGTTAATTCCGAAGAATTATATACTATCCATCGGTGGGTCCGAGGAATTGTGGCGGCTCCGAGCCGTGGCTTAATATATATAACGGAGGGTGGCACTACTGGAGTCTTGGGATTTGCGGGTCCCATGGAGAGTGCCAAGCACTTAGAATATGTGATTTCAATCAGAAATCTCGATTGAAAATAGTGTATTCACTGCTTGGGACTATTTGCGGGACCCGCTGAGCCTGCGAACAAAAAGTTGGTTTCAGGTGATGGTGGGTGACCATCCGTAGGGTTTAGAAAATTGGAGCTAGATTCTAAATCGACGAAAATGTTCAAGGGCCTTCATGCCAATCAAGCCAACATCCAAATCGAGTTGTGAGCGAGTCGGATATCAGTAAACAAGTTTCCCTCCACCTTGATATTTTCCTTGCGCCCAATCCTCGCAAGTAAGGCCCCAACCGTATATCCATCCACCCTATAAATAAAGTTATTACTGTATACGTATATGTATATGTATAGGCCCTCACCGTGAAACTTGAGGGTAGGGTAAATATACGGCATATGTATAGAATAGATAGTTTGGAAGGTCACGCGTGGGTTTTTGTTGGTTGTTGATGAGTTCTGTGCCCAGAGGCAGCAGCCGGCCCTAAATAAAAAGGATCGCCATCCAGCTGTGTACCGTTCAGTACCCGCATCAGAAAACCAGGTCGCTCTTCGATGGATCAGATCCCCAAATGTAGCCTACTCCGTGGAGAAATCTCCCATGCTTACTAAATACAATAGGCTACAATAAGCTACAATACACCGCCACTACACCCACCAGACCAGCGTCAGGTCAGGATTTGACCGGTGACGAACCGCCGTGACGCTTAATGCGCTTATCTTGTCAGGTGGCAATCATGACTGTGACAAACACTCATCAAACGATTTTGTAGAATAAGTAAATGGAATTTTGAGCATCACCAAACAACAGCCGGAACAACGCGCCCCCGCTTCTGCCCTCAATTGTTGTCGTTCACCAATCAAGGTGGGGATAGTGGTTTTGGAGAATAAGAAATTACAACACTGTCAGGGTGTTCGGGGTGTTCGGGTAAGGTAGAATATCTTTGGGGTCAGGTTCCAAATCAAGTACGGAAAGATGAATCTGAGCGCGCTGTTGGGTTTTTAACCCCAAATACCAAGGTCCTCAAAGGTGATCATTCTCCGCACAAATAGTATTTCACTTTATAAAAACATACAGCTGATCGAGCTCAATCCACCCGACACGTCATTCCCCTTCCAGTCCGTAAGATCAATGAACGTTGGTGAAGATACGGAATAATCAGTAGCGAGCTCTGCCCCTGTGCAGCCAAAGCCTCTGTTTGTCGGACGTTGTTCAGCAAGCGGGAACTTGTACACGAGCATGAGATACTCACTCAAATGCCACACAGGCAACATAACTCATCGTCACGTTCTTTGTTTTACCCCCCAGGAAGGCAAACTCCCCAGTGAAATCGACGCATAATCGACTGTAGTCATAGGGAGGACGAACGCTAGCGCATTGGTCATCAAAGCTGCACAACACAGCTTCACCGACGTTCGGTGATCCCTGTGACACATCGAGATAATCCCCAGGAGTCAGCGATAAGTCACCAGCGATGATTCAGGCTGGATTACTACTCACACGTCGGGTTGAAGTAGCGGCGTAATATGTGCGATCGGTACCCGTGGGAGCGCTGTATGCGCCCTGGAAGTGAAGGGGCTGGAGGAATGCAAGAAAAAGAATAATGCGAGCTGATGACGGTACCATGTGTGCTTGGGAATATACTTTGTTCACTGGAGTGCATGCCAGGTGGCTCGTATTTATGATCCATTGTGCCAGGCCGTAAAGTGAATCTTGGGCAGACTTGTTCATTCGGCATGATTTGAACTACAGAAAGGAATGTACAATCGAAGGTCGGGTCCCTCGGATCTCGGGCACACTCACTAGGTCATCACAAATCCGGAAGTGCAATAGATCGTCGCATGGACCAGTTGTATGTAATCAAGGAGCCGGGGTCGGAGAGCTCGGTCAGCGTCGACGTCATGCTCGCAACTTTGATTGACTGTCGTCCAGCTAAGAACACTAACTGGTAAATGGGAACGGCTTATCTTCTCGTGCTTCGCGCCCGTTTGAACGAACAGGCTTCCCACTTCGGATCTTGAGAACTTGAAATCTATTTTTCGGCAAAAAAAACACTTGGAGTACTACCATCGTCATAATATTGCACAGGTTTACGCGGCTGCAGCATGACGGCGTGGACGCCCCAACGTTATTGAGGGATGGAAAGTATATAGTCACGCCGCCTGCGGCGATGGTATACCATAGATGAATATAGGCCATGAAATCTTCTAAGCTAACCATTCCACCTTTCTATCGTTCTCCATAATTTCCAGCCGAAGCCCATCCCGAACCATTGCGCATAGTTCCTCTCGTACCTCTGGGACCCACTGGACTCTGAGTCCGCTGAATTCCAGTTTAAACCGAGGATCGAGTCCGGAATGCTTCGCCCTACAAATGTCCAGGATTCGGCGGGAGAAATCAAAGTCAAGTACCTTCATCCGTTGGTAAAAGTTATCACGGCATCCGTTAATAACCACGGATACGAGAAGTGTTAGGTATTTCACCCCGTCGCCCTCCCAGCCAGGACACAGTGCACAGAATACCCCATACAAACAGTTCTGGGTGCATGCGGATACGGTGAGATCGCGGACGTAGTAACATTGGCTAAGGGCGTGCCGGATCAAAGGGAGCGTCCAGCTAGTAAGGGGTAGGTTACTGACGACCAAGGGAGTGATACATTACTATATACCCGCTCCAACCGTACATGGCATAAAAGAGGAACAGTTTCGGGCGAGAGACCACGTTGCCGGTTGCCATATGAATGTGCTATGAAAATGCACTCGAGTCTCGAAAGGATGGGTGGTGAGATAGAGGACAATCATTCCAGTGGTGGGTACAGATAGACTGTTCGAACTTTCCTGAAATATTCACTATTAATGAGCACGGATCCGACAGATTGGAAGGTGCCTTTGGAGTAAAAGTCGAGACCAAGATCGGACGGAAGGGCTCCAGCATTTCGCAAGTAGAGCTCGAGGATATAAGGAGTGCGATCTGCCTTGCCTTTCCTTGGCGTAGACATAGACGCTGTTCTATAGCTGGGATGTTGTTGACCAAGAGACCTGGCGCCAGTACGACGAGACGTGACTGAAAGTCAAGATTGGGTAGGTAAATCTGATAGCATAGATATTCATGGGAGTGCGCTGACGGGTAGCGCGAGTTGTATTCTTGGCGATGGACGGATTTAAAGATGAGAGAGAGCGTCTCTGGTGGCAGGTCGGCAGTCGACCCCTGTATGCTGTTGATCTTTGGCAGCATCGCCGCGCGCTTTTCGTGAAGTTGGCGTATCATATCTTCTACTCGTCGTACTTCGCGTTGGATGGCATCGACCCCGTCCTTATTCCTGTGAGCCTTCGACATGTTGGGCGTTGACCGACAAGTCAATGTGCGATCATCCGGTATCAATTTTTTTGTATTCAGCGTCATTGCCCCGCAACAAGCAAACTAGTGCAAAGGCGCGGTGGGCCCACCGTATTAACAGGTGGCCCCCCTCGAGAGGTGGATTGTCTACTCGGGGGAAAGTCTGAAAAAACTGTGGAGCTTTCTAGTGGGGTTAGTTGCGTACTCTACGTGTTGATGGGGCAGGAATAACAGTAAAATAATAAAATAGAATGAGACGAAAAATGTGAGATCCAGGTGAAGTGGGTGGTCATGCAATATCATATCTGACAAGTTTATTGCCTCCCAGGCCCTGCGGCACGTAGTGCCATATAGTAATTGGTCTCTTGACAACATACTTGCCATGCCACAAGGACGAAGCTGGAACCGCTAGTGACACCGGGACCTTGAACCCGGCCTTAGATTCCAACATTGCGATCCGACTAAAGCTCTCGTAATCTTGTTTATCAGGCGGGGTGCGCACTACTGCACTCTTCATAGCTTGCCAACTCGGTGAACTCAAGGCGCATTGTGACAGCTCAATCGACCCTGGTTTGTCACACATCTAGCTTTGCATAATCCACGAAGACATTCTAGTCACTCATTCCGTCACCACGGGGGTGTACCACCAGGAGGACATCTACAGTGGTTGCTAGATTTAGGTTAAGTAAAGTTGAAATTGACTCGAAAAAATAATTACGCGGATGCAAAGAAAGACGATGGGGAGCCATTGTTTACACTACAACATACACGAAAGTGTCCGTGCCATATGCGAGGATTCGACTTATTCGGAAGTACTACGATGATCGCGATTGTTTCTTGGCAGTACCAATTTGCGTATTGTTGACCTAAGAATGGAGGGGACGATCAAGATGAGAAAAGCTAGAAATGAGGGAAGTACCTTGGTAGCAAACCGAAGCGAGGTCAACGATTCGTTGAGATGAGCCGCCAGCGGTGACAGGTTCAAAAACATCTGAAAATCCGTGAGTGAGGGCAAGAACACATCCGAGAGAGTACACTCACCAATGTCTTGGAATTCCCGCTCAACGAATTTTGCAATAAATACGTCAGCTTCGAGTTCCTGTATGGAATATGTTTATCTCCCTTCTCCCCCTTCTCTCCAAGCGCCGCAATCACATCGCCCAACGCGCTTAAACTCCTATTGATATTCTGCGTCTCCTTCACTCTCTCCTTATCCGGCAACCCGACCCCCGGCCCGCTCCCAAAACTCACGTTCAGTCGCTCACTACCCGCCAAATCAACAAGGTTCAAGCATCCTTCACATCTCTCTCCAGTACCACCCACACGTTCACTGCTCCCATCATGCAAAGGGAGGCCGACGTTGACACCAGAAATGCGGAGCGTGAAGACAGAGTGCGAGCGGGATGACCGTTCGTTCATGAGTGTCGCGGCAACACTACGCCGAGAGTGTGCTAGTGCGAGAAGAGAACGGACTTGAGATGACGAGTGGAGAGCGACAACGTTGGCGTCTGTTACACGGGTTGTGCCGGTTTTGGGGTCATGTTTGATTTCGTGTTTCTTTTTATCGAATTCGCCTTTACCGAGGAGGTCGTTGATGGTTTCGTTGTACTACATAGTAGTGTTTGCCTGAGACGAGTGGGATGATGTGGGATATGGGGACAACTTACGATTTCGAGAAATTGGCCTTCCATCGTATACTCCCAACCTTTGCTCTTCATTTCTTCGGCGACTCGAAAGACTTGTTCAACTGCTCGCGGGATCATGCCTGCCAGCGACCTGGTCTGGATCGACTGTCAGTAGGAGGGAGGTCACTGGTCGCTTGTCCACGTACCTGGCCTCCTTCCATGGTGAAGGATTTTCCGGAGCCTGTTTGACCATAGGCAAAGATGCAAACGTTATAGCCGTCCATGCAGCTTTGGGCCAGGAGGGAAATTTCCTCGAATACCTCGGCTTGGGTAATGGTGGGCTCGAACACACGATCAAATGCAAAGCTATAAACTTCCCTCCTCTCCTGTCCAGTAGCACTCTCACTTGTAGAAGAGATTACGATTTCCTTATGGTTTTGACGATCGGGGAAAGCCATGTTCGCTTGGGCTTCCAGTTTGAGGGCTTCAAATTCCTCGGGCGTGAGTGCGGCACTGGAGGGTGCGGATAGATTTGAAGAAGATGCGAGGGCGCTGTTAGTGAAGTCGGAAGGCAGGATAGGTCTTACACGGCAGAATACGCGGATGTTGCCCTTGAGCTCTTGGACCATATTATGGAGTTTCCGGCGAACGATTTCACCCTCTAGGATCTCCTTCTTGAGTTCCTCGAGCTTCTTCTCGCTGCTCTCGAGACTGAGTTGATATTCGGATACGGTTCGAGCAAATGCGTCGTTCTGGCTCTGGAGCAGGGTGTTTTGGGTTTGTAGGGCTTGGACTTGTGTAGCGAGGGTAATATGAGCGGTCGACTGTTGTGATAGGGTGGCTTTGAGGGTGGAGACATTTCCGCGTTCCCGTTCAAGGTCGCTTTTGGATAATCGTAGATCTTCGTTGGCGTCACGTAGTTCCCGTTCTCGCTTCTTGAGGTCCATTTCGATGTCCATAATTTCACGAGCGTGCCGCTTTTTGAGGTTCTCGATCTCATCAGAGGCATTAACCAGCTCTCGGCGTTGGTTGAGTTCTTGCGATCGTGCAGTAGCAAGGTCGCGAGAAAGGGCGACATGGTTGGCCTGCAGCTCTGCAACTTTGGCCCGCTCTGCCTCCATATCCATGGCCAGACGGGCGGCATCAACTGCCCTCGCAGATTCGATGGAAGTGAGCTGTTCCTGTAGCTCGGAGAAGCGTTTGTCGTCGGAAATCTTGCTTCTATATGAACCTGATACGGTGCGAGACGGGGCATTCCTCGTACCGATCGATGGCTTCGATGGAGCCAACCGAACTGGCGGTGCACTGGCTCCTCTTGCTGAGCGGGTGATTTGTGGCGGCTGGGGTTTAGTAAGTGGTTTAGGCACTGGGGCTGCTAGCTTTGCTACGTTTGTCGCTGTCCGTGTGGGTTGCAACGGCCGACCGGGTCGACTGGCTCCTATCGCGGCGACTTTTCGGGGTTGCTCGCCAACGCCCTCCTCTTCCTCTACGATGGCTTTTCTTTTGAGGCTACGCGTGGTTACTGTTGCGGGCATCGTCGGGCCGAATATTTCTGCTGCGGGAGAGGAACTGCGCAGTCTTGGTAGGCGCGACATTGTTTTCGACGATGAATGCACAAATCCAAATCTGGACAGAATCAACCAGGCGCGTTACATCACGTGATAGCGTGATGCCCTTTGATGTTTGTGTTGGTTGTACAAAGGCCTTTGGGTCGCAGACTCCGCTGTTTAAACAGCATTCGATGTTCAATCCAAGGCAGTATGGCATAGCCCAGACTTCCGTCACCGCACGGGCAACTCATGCAGAGGATTTACAACCAAATGAATCCGCGAACCGGCGACGCAGGCCAACGCAACCACCGAAAGTGGCTTCAAGCGCATCAGCGAACATGCGCCGAGGGAGGCACATCGGAATGTCATCATACCCCAGGCACCGTCGCCGACCAGATGGTAAACGTTCCTTGAACTCATGAGACTGGCCTGCCTCCATAACCTTTCTGGTGATGTAGGTCCACATTCTGCCGGGCACCACGGCATCAGAGGGGCTCAACAACCTCCACGGATCCAACCCTCTCTCGCTGCGTCGCCGACACCTGGCCCATCGACATATAACACTCGCATGAACCCTTTGAACAATGAACCCAAGCTTCCCAAGCGTATTCCGAACCCTCTTCCTGAGAGGCCTCGGTCCTTGTCGCATCAGTCACACAATCCATATCCTCCTAAACGTCGAAGAATAGATAACACTCCCCTACTGTCGGGATCCCGACACTCCACCTCATTACTAATTCCTCCTCAGCGAGGCCGCAATTCCACCAATCACATACCTTCTGAGTCTGCCGAGGAGTCGCAGCTGCTGCCTACTCCAGGAGTACTGTCCCCTCAAGAAAGCCCCACATCATATTCGTCGTACCCCGCCGATATGACGATAAAATAGGAGGAGGTAGCTGCTCCATTCCTCGAATGCTCTCCTGAACCACCCAAATTTACAGCCAAAATCAAGGCTGAAGAGGTATCCTTCCCCGCCGGGCCTCCGCTGATCAAACAGGAAGCCTCCGAGCCGCCAATTAAACAAGAACCTACCGAACCCATTACCCTTCAACGTAGGCTCGTCACGCAATCATGTTCTTTCTTCCCTATCCCAGAGAACTGCCGAAGATCTTGTCCTGACTATCAGGAGAACCGCATTTCCTTCTTCCAGCAGGAGTATAGGAGGCTTCGAAGCTTTGGCCTGAAGAAGCAGCGAGTTGTTTTCCGGTCCGTCGTCCCTTCACAATTTCCGATCCGCACCGAATTAAAGCTCTCTTTGCCATAGTGATGACGGTATGGCGATTGAATGGTAAGTGTGCCAAATAATCCTGTTTCACGAAGTCCGTTCAAATAACTCGCCACAGGACAAGTCCCATCCCTGTATGGTCAGACACCTTACTCCCTGAGGTACCGAACTTATCGTCTGCAATAAACATAGCTTACGACGTGAATAGACATGAGCATAACGCACCGGCCTTTAATTTCCGACGTGGAACCTCCGTAATCTTTCAGGGTCTGACTGGGGGATAGCTGCCAAGTAGGTGAACGGACTCTCGTTCTTAAAGTATGCATCGTGAATCCCCCCCATCTTAGGTGCATAGTCATAGCTCTATGTTTTGGGATTGGGGTTGGTGCTTCATTAGATGATGGCATGAGATCCGCTGTTCCTTGCTTCAAGATTACGAGGGGAAGTGTTGCTGGCTAACCGAGGTAACGCGTAAATTTTCGGGATCATGACCAGGTGATGTCTCACCCAAGATACCTTTCTGTTTTCATCTGCAGATGTATGGCGAGGCGAGATATTGCAGCTATGGTCACAAGTAGCGCATCCCACCACAGCGTAGCGGCCTTCCAGTATCACCAGATAGCACCCAATCAAGACGATCCAGCGCCATTCGAAGCGATGAGCTAGTGCTTTAATTCGTCCGTAATTGTTGGGGGCCATTCAGTCAAGAATGGCGTGGCTTGGAGGGTATTAATCGTATTGGCGTTCAGACTGAGAATAATCCGCAGTCAGCATTAGGTGTGAAGAGGCGGGATGCCCATACTTGACAAATGTCGTGCTAGCCCTCCAGCTGGGCGCAATCAACGGCTCATTGCTAAAATTCTTCCTGACGCTAGGGAGGTTAAAGACGGGTTTGACTCCGACTTTTTGCAATTCAGAAGAGTCACCAATACCCGAATTCAATTAGAATTTGGGGTGTGCCAATGACTCCAGCGGTAAGGATGAGCTCTTTCGAGGCTGTGAGCTGGTGACGAGGACCTGAGAAATTGTTGGTTCGTGGGGCCCATCGTCAACTGAGAAAAACCGCGTACCCGTCTGGCTTTGTGCGAACTCTACTGTTCTGAAACTGCCTCTTGAAGTTTGCAAAACCCGAGTGATACACGCCCCAACGAGCACTGAGAGATTAGGTCGATCAAGGACGGGGTCTAAGTAAGCTGTTGCAGCACTGCAACGGGTTCCATTTGCAATAGAGAACTGGCACCATGCTTTTAATGCTTGCTGCAGCTATGTGAGGAACCCAACACTTACTGACGCCAATGGGCCTCCCAGCATTGGAATCTTCGCAATGACTTTAACGGCGGAGGGGATGAGCTTTTTAGAAGTGGTGAGCTGGTGGTGGGGGCCTCGAGAAACTATTTGTAGTGGTCATCGCCGGTTGAGACACAGCGTACTCGGCTGGTTAATTGTGAGTTCCACCGTTTTGAAACTGCATCTTGAAGCTTGCAACATCAGAGTGACATAGATCTCGATGAGCACCAGAGTGAGGACCCACATATCTGTGCTGAACATCGCTTGTACAGTACTGGTGGCGGTGTGAGAGGGCACTAAATTGTAGTCAGTGGATGATGTGTGGTGGATCGGAGAGTATAAGAAGGTTGTTCAAACGTCCATGGGGACGTTGAGGCCTACCGCATTGCTGACCAGCTCCTCACGCTTCTCCTCATGCGACAGGTAGAGAACTCAATGTTATGTCATGATTATCGGAAATACACAACATCATCTCTACGGGGGGAGCGGCAATATCGACGAGGAAACATCGTCGATAAACTCGACTAAAATGTTTTGTACTGTATAATAACTCTCAACCACAACCAACTTCAACTCCAACTCGTGTTTCCCCGCCTCAAATAACCGTTCAAACCTGAAACTGCATAGTCGAGGTTCATCAAGGGGGATTTCGTCGTCCTGGATCTTGAGGGGTTCAATGCCTCCTAGAATTGACAGAGCTGCAGATCCGCGCCGGCAGTGTAACAATCTGAGCCGCAGGTGTGTTGGGGCTGCGAGGAATATCATGAGGTGTGCAATTGTGTGTTTTGTATTCACAATCGCTCCTTCGTCAGATACCCAAGATGGAGTAAGATAGAAAGTTGATGAATTGGTGGTTTGCTGTGTCCACCAATCGTTGCGATTGCGTTGAATGAAAGGGAGAACAATTTCGTCGCCGGAAGTATCGCTGAGGTAGAGCAGATGTGTATTTTCGGCGATGGGGTGGTCTTTTGCTATGCCGATCACGGTGCGAGCGAACCGGTTTGCGATGGTGGCATCAACAACATCGGGGTGACAATATGTGACGTCATAGATCGTCGCAATACTGAGTCTTGCAGCATGCAGCCTTCTTTCAGGCCGGAGGTGTTTAAAGTTTGCAAACCTTGAGTAAATGCGCCGGGCTGGCGGAGGGGGACGCTCGGAGTACACCTGATCCAATTGGCGCGGATTCGCATCCCTAATCCGCTTAATTCTCTCTTCCATCTCTGTCCATATGCCATCCAGAGGGGAGCGCTGGCGTGCCAGCCTCTCCTGTATGTTTTTCAGAAGATAACGATCAGAAGACAAGTAGACGACCGCTGGGAGTGGGTCCTGGGGATCGGGAACAACACCGCCTGCAATCACTGTCTTCCATGCTTTGTTGACTAAATCCTGGTGCGTCTGCCACCACTCTTGAGCATTCTCCATATCTCCCTCCACGGCTCGCCTGGCTGCTATCTCCATCCTCCCTTTTGCTTGCGCCCACTCACCCTCCAATCGCTTCTTCCGCCCAGCAGACCACTCAAGGAAAAACCAGTCCCTCATCCATTCTCGCCCCTTCAACTGGAGAACTGCCTCAATATGTTCTTCAATCCGTGAATTAAGCACCTCCTCCAGTCCTACTGACATCTTCAAGAGAGCCAGCTCGTGTTTCTGCCACTCCCCTGCCACCCATGCTTCCAACTGATCCAGCTCCAACTGCTTTCCTTGTTCGTTCGTCATCGGTTCTTCATTTACGAAATGGCAGTCAATCAAGGCATCACTGCGCATCACCTTCATGCCCCCTACAAACCAGTCACCCCAAGTTTCCATGAGCCTTGTTTTGAGGTGGTGCTCATAACCCCGTTGTAGATACTTGTTATCATGCTCCACAAGTGGCCTCGGCATGAGGGAGCCGTGTTGGGTGGCCACCTGGTCCAGGGGCTTGGCTTCAAAACTCCACTTCATGAGCAGCGGGACGGACAGTGGAGGTACAGGCGGGTAGGGAGTGGGGGGAGGGGGTATCACGGGAGGGGGGTGGGGTAGGGTCAGTTGGCCGGGCCGTGACACGAGCGTTTTGGTGGAGTGTTGGGTTCGTCGATGTACTACAGGTTGGTGTGCCTCGGCGCCAGTACGGTCCAAGGCACGCAACAGAGCGTCGTAATGAGCTGTTAGCTCACGCAGAAGAACAGGATAATTTATCTTCCAGGGGTGTTTGTCACCAATCTCTGAAAGTAACGTAGCTTGCATTTCCACCTTGTCCATGTCAGGGTCGATGGAGCAATTCATGTACACAATCCTCTCCGGGTCTCGGTACACCACAAATGCCATACGCTTGTTTGCATCCAGTACGGTCATAGAGAGGCGCTTCCGTCCTTCGGCCCCAGATAACGTAAAATATAACACGATATTTGGATAACCCTTGAATTGTTCGAGTGGACCCGTATAACGAGTGATGAACTCGAGGAATCGCTGTTCCGGAACCAAAGGGAGGGTATTGTCAAGTAGCTCCACATCCTTCTCGGTCGTGACCAAAGGTTCATGTTCAGTCAATTCCAGATGTACGGTGAAATCACTCTTCTCGTCCCATCTAGGATTCCACGCCCATATCAAAATGCGCACTATCGAGAGTGCAACCTCTACCCCCAGCCAGATTGCAGGACCGTTGGATGTGCTGTTCGAAGCAAGTGTAAACGATCCGACGTATCCAGCTATAGCCGCAGGAATTGCAAGTAAAAGGACTATCCATGAGGATATCATGAAGATCCAGTCTCTGACCGGATTACGAAAGTGCAATTTGTGCTGACCCTGCAAGTGCCCCAAAAGATCATCACGATTGATCACCGTGAATGGGTTATCAGGGTCTTGGTTTGAGGTAGAAGGTTGCACCGGCATTGGGATGGAGACGTATGGCTGGGCAGGAGGATGGGGTAGAGGGGGCGAACCATCGGGTGGCTGCACTGGGAGATGCGATTGGGCCGGGGAATGAGGTGAGGGACCCTGGGGGTTCTTTTCTGGTGCATTCGACGAGGAGGGTATCTGGGGAGGGTGAGGAGGTTGGACGTATTCAGGCGACTTTGTCAGATAGTTCTCGAGGCTCCAGAGGCACTCCTCAGCAATGAGATCTCCGTCCCACCGAACATGGCCCTGACTCTGAAGACGCAGCTCAGGCCTATCAATCTCTTTTGCTTGGAGATCATGCAGAATTCGCCGATGCAACGTCATGAAGATGATCCGCTTCTTCATGACAGAAATGACACGAGATTGGATAAGGAACTGGGAGCAAACCGAAGCCAGGCAACTGCCTAGCGTGCGCACGAGTGGGAAAACCCACGCCAACCCCCCCGCACCCAAAACAAGATGGAAATAGGGTGTATAACTCATGCCAGCGGCAATAATGGTACACAGGACGAGATGGATATTCCACCAGAATGATCTCCATTCGATTGTAAGGTTCTCGGGATTGTCGATGTGCTTTTCGTTGAGCATCTGTATGAGCCGGCTCTCTGCGGTATAGCGTTTCTTGTCCATTGCAATCATAGGAGCAACCGTCCCCATAGGCTTGAAACCAGCGTCGTCGAGGACTCTGGCTCCGCACCACCGAAATCCCGAAAATGTGAGCGATAATCTGGGCGAGCGGGAAAGTTTAATAGATGGAATGGAGATGCTTGCGATGAGGACAGATATCGCGGTCTTGACGATACCTGGACTGCCGAATAGGGAGAGGGGCGCAGCGGCAGCGTAGAGAAATCCTCCCTCAAGAGCCGAACCAACGTGCTTTTCACATTGTTCAGTCCCGATTAGAGGCAGGAGAGCAGAAAGGTCTTGTATTCCACCAGTCAGTGTCCCGCCAAAGTCCGACATCGCTATAGAAGCTGTGAGCAGGCACGATGGGCTGGACAGACATACACCTGACCTTTGTTCGAGGAGCTTTGAATCCAAGTAGATGGATCGCAGATAACCGAAAGACAAGAAAAGTCACTATGGTCTGAGGCTAGGATAATGAACAGCGACGGATATTTTAACCTGGGGGTTTGGGACAAGAGAGCCTCGTGGCGGCCTTGTTTAATTTGTCAAGCCACGTACACTACATGCTTCAAACCAGCCCGAGTCACGTCGGGCGCTCCTTGAAGCTTGAACTTAAGGTGCTTTTCCCACGTACTGCTGCTGCTGCCAGCAAGGGGTCTCGTGGCGTCCATGCTCATGAAGATTATCCTGACATCAGTCCCCCAACATCACCAAGCCCCTCCCTGTGTGCTCATCTTGGTTCGATTCCAAGACCTCGCACTTTCGCAGCTTGCTGCCCTATCTTCGGAGACGGCCAGCCTGATGCTTAAGTAAGGATCTGGCTAAGGAATTATATATAGATAGATAGATGAAAAAAGTCGTGGTGCAAAAGACTACGCAGTGGGCCGGCCTCTCATCAGGCACCACGCCATGAGGGGTCCGAGTGGGAGGGATGCCCCAGGCCCAACCCCCTATTCTACCTACCTGTACGGGGTCTTCCTGAGAGGCCTCGGTCCTTCTCGCACCAGTCACACAATCCATATCCTCCTAAACGTCGAAGACTAGATAACACTCCCCTACTGTCAGGATCCCGGCACCCCACCTCATTACTAATTCCTCCTCAGCGAGGCCTCGATTCCACCAATCACATACCTTCTGAGTCTGCCGAGGAGCCGCAGCTGCAGCCTACTCCAGGAGTACTGTCCCCTCAAGAAAGCTCCACATCATATTCGTCGTACCCCGCCAATATGACGATAAAAAGGAGGAGGTAGTTTCTCCTTTCCTCGAACGCTCTCCCGAACCACCCAATTTTGCAGCCAAAATCAAGGCTGAAGAGATATCCTTCCCTGCCGGGCTTCCGCCGATCAAACAGGAAGCCGTTGAGCCGCCAATTAAACAAGAACCTACCGAGCCTATTACCCTTCAGCGTAGGCTCGTCACGCAATCATGTTCTTTTCCAGAGAACTGCTGAAGATCTAAAGTTCTCTTTGCCATAGTGATGACGGTATGGCGATTGAATGGTAAATGTGCCAAATAATCCTGTTTCACGAAGTCCGTTAATAACTCACCACAGGACAAGTCCCATCCCTGTATGGTCAGACACCTTACTCCCTGAGGTACCGAATTTATCGTCTTACGACGCGAATAGACATGACCATAACGCATCAGCTTTTAATTTCCGACGTGAAACCTCCGTAATCATTCAGGGTCCGACTGGGCGAGAGCTGCCAAGTAGGTGAACAGAGCCTCTCGCCCTCAAAGTATACATCGTGAATCCCCCTTCTTGGGTGCATAGTCATTGCTCTATGTTTTGGGATTGGGGTTGGTGCTTCATCAGATGATGGCATGAGATCTGCTGTTCCTTGCTTCAAGATTTACGAGGGGAAGTGTTTCTGGATAACCGAGGTAACGTGTAAAATTTTCGGGATCATGACTGGGTGATGTCTCACCCAAGACACCTTTCTGTTTTCATCTGCAGATATATGGTGGTCACAAGTAGCGCATCCCACCACAGCGTAGCGGCCTTCCAGTATCACCAGATAGCAGCTAATCGAGACGATCCAGCGCCGTTCGAAGCGATGAGCTAGTGCTTTACGTCGTCCGTAATTGTTGGGGGGCATTCAGCCAAGAATGGCGTGGCTTGGAGGGTATTAACAATATGATCAGTGAAAAGCACAGCTCACTGATCGTTGTGCATGTAGGATAGCCTGCGAACTCAATAAGGGAAGTTCTCGCATACTATTTCGTCCAAATGGCGTGAAGATGGAGCAGATTGGAGACGTATTGAGGGCTCGATTTGGCTTCTGGAACGGCCTCTGTTAGAGAATACAACCGTAGACGATCTCAATAGGTAACATGCGGACCCCACTATGAGTACTCCAGCGAACAGTGCTACCTACTCATGAGAATGTGGGGTGTCAAAGCAAATTTCGCTCCTCCGTTTGCTGCTGGTGCAGACCTGTACTTGGAATCCACCCCTGCTTCGCATTAAAGGAAAGGCCTGCCGAGGTATTTTAAAACAAATGGAACCAGAGCTTGCACGTTGCGATTGCCTTGTGGGATGGCCAAGGATCCGGAGAAGTAACAATGACAGTAGAAGTATGCCATTAAGACTCTTCGGACCACCTCTCAGCCAGTCACGAACCGAAATCGTGAGATATTCGAACCCTCTCAGGTACATCGCCCGATGTGCCTGTCTTCGGGAAGGGCGGGCCGTTGATCGACGTTATTTGGGCTCGTTGCATCGTAAGCACCTCAGAAATGTTGTATCGAACGTCATATGCTGAATGTAGTGCAAATTGAGCCCAGACTTCACAAGACATTGGATGTGGCCCTAGGGTGACACTATCTGGCCCATGATAAAGCTACATATCCCGCATTCTAACCGCAGACTTCCAAGCTCATTTCTCTCCATGCCCGCTTTATCAAGTCGGATGCTCGTTCGGCAACTGCATACACAGGCGCCTGTGTATTAGCCGCTGGACTGAAGGGCTATGAAGGACGGGATTCAACACATGGTATGTGCCAGTGAAAGTGCTGCAGACTTACTATGACCGATGCATCCACAATGCGTAATCCCGAGATACCCTTCACCAGCAAGTCTGGATTAACCACACCATACGTCGCATCTCGTGAAGACATTGCAGAGGTTCCAATACCATGAGACGAGGAAGTTGTAGAGTTGCGAATGAATTGCTCAATTTCTTCTTCTGAAGTTGCGCTTGGGGGTGGTGCGATGCGGTCTAGAGTGAACCCCCTCCAAGCGGGTGAGGTCACGAATCGCTGGGCTGTCTTGACCGCTTCTTTCACTATTGCAATATCAACTGCAGCCGAGTAGAACGCAAGGTCGACTAAAGGTAGCTCGAAAGGGTCGTTTGATTTGAGTGTGACTGAACCACCTGAGGTTAGAGTTTGGTGAATGGATGCAAGTAACCAACGAATAATATCACTGACGTGAAGCGGGTTCAGCGAGCCCTGCCACAACAGAAAGAATGGGTGTGGGTGACGGTGAGAAATAACCATTCGCCTGAAATTTTTGATACAACGTTAGCCACGGTGGACTGAAGTCACATATACCGTCAAACTCACGAGCCCGGAAAGGCAGAAGTGAGGGGTATTAGGCCCAGCAGTAGGATCAACATGACCAGCTAACGCTGGTGAGTCTCTGGGTAACCTAATGTAAGCGGACAGGCCATGTGATCCTCCCGTCATAGGACCCGTTCGCGAAGATATCCACTGTTGTAGTGCCTCGTCTGATGCTGTCGTATTGGCGTTCAGACTGAGAATAATCCCCCAGTCAGCATTAGATGTGGAGAGGCGGGACGCCCATACTTGACAAATGTCGTGTTAGCCCCCCAGCTGGGTGCAATCAACGGCTCATTGCTAAAATTCTTCCCGACGCTAGGGAGGTTAAAGACGGGTTTGACTCCGACTTTTTGCAATTCAGAAGAGTCACCAATACCCGAATTCATTAGAATTTGGGGTGTACCAATGACTCCAGCGGAAAGGATGAGCTCTTTCGAGGCTGTGAGCTGGTGACGAGGCCCTGAGAAACTGTTTATTCATGGGGGCCCATCGTCAACTGAGAAACCGCGTACCTGTCTGGTTTTGTGCGAACTCTACTGTTCTGAAATTGCCTCTTGATGTTTGCAAAATTCGAGTGACATACGCCCCAACGAGCACTGAGAGGTTAGGTCGATCAAGGACGGGGTCTAAGTAAGCTGTTGCAGCACTGCAACGGGTTCCATTTGCAATAGAGAACTGGCACCATGCTTGTGGTGCTTGCATGTTAACAGCGGCATTTATGTGAGGAACTCAACACTTACTGACACCAATGGGCCTCCCAGCATTGGCATCTTCGATAAATGGAAACTCGTCTGGCAGATCTTTTGTGGTTTGGAGCATCAGTGCGTCTATAGGTTGCATAACGTTATTCAATCCAATGCCCAAGGGACCTCCGAATCCATGGACACGAGGGTCGAAGTCCCCTTCTTCAGAGCCATGGCCTGGGGCTGTGGTCCAACGTTCAGTCTGGTACGTCTGGTCAGGATAATGCATGTAAGTCATGAACGAACGAGAGACATACTTTCTTCAGGTAAGGTAGCATTTCGTTCCATGACCATCCTTTGTCACCAGTAACTTCAGCCCATTTATTATAGTCGTCCAATGATCCCCGAATCCAAATCATCCCATCTACCATTTCATGGTCGTGATCGTGCGCTATTGCCAATAGAGTCATTAAACGTACTATGAGAGCTGCTGCCGCCGAGGATATGAGCTCTTGGATACACGATTGACCTTCCATTAAGGCCAGGCTGTGGTGTGCTCGGAGTATGCCAGTCAAAGGGTGCCCCTGCCCGTGCGAATCGGGAAACAAGCCATGGAACCTGTAGATCAAGAATTCCTTGATGCCTGGAGTGTTCAGGTCAGGTATTAGAATGTGCCGTCATAAGAGAGAGGGAGAGAAAAGACCGCACGATGGCCCAGCCTCGAGAACGAGAACGTTAACCCTGGGGTCTTCTGTTAATCTGTTAGCGACGACGAGTCCTGCAGTTCCGCCTGCGACAAGATCAGCGGGATGGAATCATAAATGCAAGAGCCAAACATGCCTCCTGCAATTATGAAATCGTAAGCTCTGCAAGGTATTTGCGAGACATTCTGGAAGATTGCTGCGAGACTTGAGCCAGCCCCTAGCAACGACAACACAAAAAACAAGCGCATGTGTGGCTGGCTACCCAACTGTGATATCAGCTCTGTTCCGGGCCTGACAACACGCGAGTTTTATATATTCCAAGAATCAGGACGTAAATAGAAAGCCTATGCCGAAGACCATTGTAAGAGCTGCCGCAGAGACAGATGGTGTCACCTGATACCGGGAGAGGTGGAAACATTAACACCGCCGCGTTAAGGATAGCTTGTCGCAGTGGAGCTGAGAGCGACTTCCCATTCTAATGGGCAGCGGGGGTTGTTGTCAATGTCAAATGTCACAAGTAGAGTCCACATGTTGGAATGTTCAGAACATTCAGCCAACCTATTGATCCAGCAAGCTTCAATACCGACATGTTCCGGCGGTTTGCACTCAATGCAAACACACGCCTTCTCCAAGAGAGGGTATATACGTGTAGATCCAGTGAAGCACCTAGAATAACAGGACAGGGACCAGACATGAACACTCAGATCCTACCAACTGCAGCCTGATGGAGTGGCTGACCAGGGTCCCGTGCTCGAGGGAGGTGTCACCGATCTCCTCACCTTATGCGTACAGTCATCGCTTTACCTTAAATTGGGATTGGGATTGGCGCTCCTTCACCAAATGATGATTTGTGATCTGTTGCTCCTTTTTGAATTGCGCCGGAGAGGTGTTGCTGGTCAACCAAGAGTAACCCGTAATTGTTAGGCGAAAGTATGGGGAAGCTGGCTGAAGGAGTAGGTACTGTACAGTAGCCACTGAAACCGTCGGAAGAGAACAAATCTTTACAAGGGTTCTGCCGACGAAATTGTCCTCGTGATTTCCTTGAACGGACTAAGGTCACCCCACCCGTGCAGGGTTTCGGAGAAAGGGACCGCTCGGAACGTTTAGGGTGGGATAGGACCCACTGGGAGATCAATGTCCACCGTCAGTATTATGGATCAGACGGAGCGCAGGTTGATGGAAATGGTGTCAGACGTTTAAACCTCGAGGTAACAGAGACTAGAGAACGAAAGGGGTGAGAATTAGATCACGAGGGGACGTTCTGTTAACGATCGTGGGAGGCGTCTGCTATCACACAGTGATGCTCTCTGTCATGTTCAACAAAGCCCTCCCAAGGGCCGTAGCGCACACTCGACGTTCTTTCCATACTACTTCGTCGGTTTCCAAAGTCGTTGCAACCAACCCTGTCAAAGCTCAGGAAGTCAAGGTATTTCCATCTTTACCCTTCCCAACGTTTTCCTGCTAATTACTGGATTTTCAGTCATGGTCATCTGGAAAATACCCTCTCATTGAACACGAGTACGATGCCGTAGTCATGTGAGTAGTTGGTTCTTGTTTTCTTGGTTGGCATTCATGGATACGATAGTGGTGCCGGGGGTGCCGGCTTGAGAGCCGCTTTTGGTCTCGCTGAAGCTGGATTCAGGACGGCTTGCATTACCAAGCTCTTCCCTACCCGAAGTCATACTGTCGCCGCTCAGGTATGTCTCTCGACTCCTTAGTTCTCCCTTGTTCAGTTACTGACAGAAGATAATTCTAGGGTGGTATCAACGCCGCGCTGGGGGTATGAATTCCGTCTACTCTTCGCAACTCTTCCCGAGACTTGTGCATCCAAACAGAATATGACCGAGGACGACTGGCGGTGGCATATGTACGATACTGTAAGTATCGAAGTCAATTACTCGAGTTCGTGATTCAAACCCTTCTCTGTAGGTGAAAGGTTCGGACTGGCTCGGCGACCAAGATGCCATTCACTACATGTGCCGTGAAGCGCCCAACGCCATCATCGAAGTGAAGTCGTTCTCTAGCACCCAGATGTTATTCGCTGACGCCATAGTAACCCAGCTCGAGCACTATGGTGTGCCATTCTCTCGAACAAGGGACGGCAAGATCTACCAGCGCGCCTTGGGTGGTCAATCTCTGAAGTATGGGAAAGGTGGCCAGGCCTATCGTTGTGCTGCTGCTGCTGACCGTACGGGTCACGCCATCCTTCACACTCTTTATGGCCAATCTCTCCGTCACAATACCAATTTCTTCATCGAATACTTTGCCCTTGACTTAATGATGCAGGACAATGAATGTGTTGGTGTTATGGCCCTCAGCATGGAAGACGGTACCCTCCACCGCTTCCGTGCACACAAGACCGTCCTTGCTACTGGCGGTTACGGACGCGCCTACTTTAGTTGCACTAGTGCACACACCTGCTCTGGTGACGGCAACGCTATGGTTGCCCGTGCAGGCCTTCCTCTTCAAGATCCGGAATTCGTCCAGTTCCATCCCACGGGCATCTACGGCGCAGGATGTTTGATTTCAGAAGGCTGTCGTGGTGAGGGAGGTTACCTTCTCAACTCTGAGGGTGAACGCTTCATGGAACGCTATGCCCCCACCGCCAAGGATCTTGCCTCTCGTGATGTCGTGTCTCGTGGTATGACTATTGAAATTCGCGAAGGTCGTGGCACTGGTCCACAGAAGGACCATATCTTCCTCCAGCTTAGCCACTTACCGCCCGAGATACTCCACGAAAGGCTTCCCGGTATCTCTGAGACTGCCGCCATCTTTGCTGGTGTTGACGTCACCAAGGAACCCATTCCCGTGTTACCGACTGTCCACTACAACAGTAAGTTATGTGGTCGAACCATGCCAAGCTTTCGCTAACGACATTATAGTGGGCGGTATCCCAACCCGGTACACTGGGGAGGTCCTTACTGTTGATGAGCAGGGCAATGATATAGTCGTCCCTGGATTATATGCCGCCGGCGAGGCTGCTTGCGTATCCGTGCATGGAGCCAATCGGCTAGGGGCCAATTCGCTCCTTGACATTGTCGTCTTTGGTCGTGCTGTTGCTCGCCACATCCGTGACACTCTGACTCCTGGAAAGCCTCACAGAACCATCCCTGAAGAGTCTGGTTTAGAAAGCATTGAATTTTTGGACAGAATTAGGCGATCCTCTGGACCCGAATCGACTGCCAAGATCCGCCTTGCCACACAGAAGGCCATGCAGGCCGATGCTGCCGTCTTCAGGACACAACAGTCGCTTGATGAGGGTGTTGCAAAGATGCGGGATATCTATAGAAGCTTTGGACAAATTGGAATCAAGGACAGGAGCATGATTTGGAACTCGTGCGCATAACATTTTATGATCCATAATTGGCAGGGATATGCTGACAAACGACACTCAGGGACCTCGTTGAGGCTCTTGAACTGCGTAACATCTTGCAATGCGCAGTTCAGACCATCACGGCTGCTGCTGCCCGCAAGGAGTCTCGGGGCGCCCATGCTCGTGAAGATTATCCTGACGTCAGTCCCAAACGTCATCGAGTCCTTCCTTACGTGCTCATTAATTGTTATAGCGTGATGACGAGAATTGGATGAAGCACACACTCTCGTTCCAGCCAGACGCCAATCGTCCCGATGTCGTTCTCAAATACCGTAATGTCATCGACAAGACTCTCGACGAAGACGAGTGCAAACCCGTTCCTCCTTCCATGCGCGCATATTAATAACCTCTGCCGCTGTTTTTCGCCCGATTCGAGGGAGGAGAGAGGCTTGGGCGTGCGTTGGCGAGATCTTGGTGGTTGCAACACTGGTATTGAATTCCTCTAATATAGCTGGTTCGTGATTAGAGTCTCGACCTTGTTTGAGGGAACAATTTAGTGATTCAATGAGGTTGTAAAACACGGGAATGGTGCCTCAGGAAGAGGATGAGGGATGTAATGGTCACTACGATGTCCAGCCTGCGGGAACCTTGAGGATTTTGGGGTGCCTTTATCTCGCAAAGGACTAGAACTCTCCACGTATTTACGATGGGGTTCCTGAGGTGGCGTTGGTAGAAGCAACAGACAGCCGTTCGGTCGGAGTAACGAAACCCTGCCAGGACAGACACGAGGGGGTGTGTGTGTTGGTTCTGGTTTATCTCACCGTTATCTTTGACGTTCTTATTCGGGGCCCCAGTCCACGTTTTTCATCGACACTAGGGCAGTGCACGCCAAATAAGACTGGTATCGTTGTGCGCCAACGCGCACTGTAGATGAGCAAATAACATATTTCTAAAGTCACGAGACAAAACCGGCTAGCACCTGCACAGCTCCCATATGCCCACCTAACGTTCCACGAGACAAAACCGGAACTCCAGCCTTGATAGTGGGTATCGTATCTGGACACCTGACATTGATGTGCGGTATTAATGATGACCACATGTATTGAGGTCCATGCAACGCCCTAGCGCACCATTTCCGGTATAGTCCTGGAAAACACATCAGATCACCCCCTCACTTCCAACGATAAATTTATCCCAGGTAGTCGAACTGTTAGTAGCGCATGTCCACGGTTCTGTCTGTCATCACTTTTCGGTTCCCCTGCAGTGAGTCTCGCATACCCCCTTTTATGATCCCTCCTTTACGCAGAAGACACGTACTCTTTAGAAATACTTGGGTCGTTAGCTACCGAGAAACGAGTTGCCATTCCCCTTCGCATCGAACTCCCAGTTGTCCCTGCCATAGCTCAGAACTCGCGCTTCTCGCCGCACAATTCTCGATCTGTGCAGCGCCCAGAACCGCCTCGTGAGTATTATACCCCAATTTCGCCTACGCTCTATTGATATTTACTGGTTCGATTCTCGTTCGCCCTAAAGTGACATTCAAGTGAGCCACCATCATCCAGATGTCTGCAAGCATCCCACTGAGATCATGATCCCCATCACAACTAACAGGTATATAAGGTCAATGCGATCCCATGGAAGTCGTCCTCAGTATGCTGTTGCGACTCCTTGCCCCTCTTGTTCTCTCCGCGTTGGTTAGCGGGGCTCCAAGGACCATATATAAAACTAGGGTGGTAGAGGCAGAGGCCGTTGGGTCGACAGTCGAACTCGATTGTGAGATAACAGTTGATCAGATATTGTGGCATCTTCCGTCCTTATATTCACCCTATGCAGATGGCACGTTCCATGGTTTAGAGGATCAGTCGACTGGCATTATCTACTTCCGTGGGGTGCGCTTCGCAGATCCACCAATTGGCGATCTCCGGTGGAGGGCGCCAGTCTCACCTCCGACCGGACACCTTGGAGACGTGGACGCTACTCAGGTACGGATTATTCACGAGGCCAGGCGGATGATCCCTACTTACTCGACAGCAGTTCGCTAGAAATTGCATTAGAACAGTTCAAACCAGGGTCGCTGATCTCACCTCTGAAGATTGTCTATTCGGAAATGTGCGGTTCGCCAACTAAACCTCGAAGCTTTTAATGAGCGAATTCCAGGTCTACATTCCCATCAATACACGTGTCGATGAAGGACTTCCAGTCCTGGTGTGGTTCCACGGTCAGCATTATACTTCCATTAATGTGATGGATCTCTAAATCCCACAGTAGGGGGCGGTTTCCAGGGCGGGAGTACTCATTCTGCTCCCCCTGAGCTTATCATGCATTCCAGTGCAAATCCCCTTATATTTGTTTCATTTGCGTACCGAGTTGGGCAATTCGGGTTCCTCGGTACGATTGTGCTAACTCCGGAGCATCCTACTCATGCTAACAGCCTCCCACAGGTGGCACACGGGTCCGCAGGGACGGTGCGTTGAACGCTGGATTGCTTGATCAGGTATCTATTGTTCTCGATGCATGCCACACCCTTCCTAATTATCTCGATTGCAGCGCGCCGCGCTCCGGTGGATACAAAGATATATAAGGAAATTCGGTGGGGACAGCAAGTAGGTTGAATTTCTTGACCCCTTCTTATATTATTCTCAGTAAGGAATGCGTTGATCACAGCAAGGTGACGATCTGGGGCCAGTCGGCTGGGGCCGGCTCCACTATGTATCATGTAAGAGTCAGATGAGTTTCTGTTTAATCTAAAGCTCAAAGTACATGTAGCTCATCGCAAATGGCGGTGACAACGAACACCTTTTCCGTGCTGCAATGGGTGACAGCCCATCTCTCAACTTTGCACCCCTGTTCAGCGAAGACTATGACGTGGGCATATATGATCAATTTGCAGATTTTGCGTGAGTAGCCGGCCCGTACCAACTCTTTCAAGTCTTCTCAAATGTGGATTCTAGAGGTTGCGGCAATGGAGGCCAGAACACGCTCCAATGCCTCCGGGCAGCGGATGTCAATACTCTCGCCCAGGCAGGAAGCCGTGTCTTAGCTGCGCGACCGTCAACGCTTTACGTGTTTTCGCCGTTCTTGGATGGAGAATTTATCAGGGAACGCCCAGTTGAAGCGTTCAAGGCAGGACACTTTGCTCAGGTGCCCATCCTTTTCGGGTGAACGTCTACCATTTCTCAAATTCCTACTGAATCTCATATTCAACTCTAGCTCGAACACAAACGAAGGGGCTCGTTGGTCTGCATCTCTTCCAGATCCTTCTGCTAATACCTCGATGCCGAATGCAACGGAAGATACAGTCTTCAACTTTCTCCGCGGTCAATATCCCACCCTCACTCGCTCTTTGGTTAATCGTGCCTTTGAACTTTATCCCCTTCAATCATTTGATGGATCGGTCAGCCTCCAAGGACAGCAGATGTATGGCGAGGCGAGATTCATATGTACTGCGGCTATGATCACAGATAGCACATCCCACCACAATGTGGGGGCCTTCCAGTATCGGTAACCACCTCTTGATCTGCTTGTTATCCAAGTTGACAACCCTTACAGCTATGACAATCCCCATCTTGGTTCATCCCACCACAATGAGCTCCATGCATTCTTCAGCCCTCCTGCAGACGCCAATCAAGATGATCTGGCACTATTCGAGGCTATGAGAGAGTACTTTACGTCGTTTGTCACCACTGGAACGCCTTCAGCTAAGAATGGCATTGTATGGGAGGTGCGCGTCAATAACATGTTCGCAAATACCAGCGAAAAAAGAAAAATCACTGATTGTTGCGCGTGTGGGGCAGCCTGTGAGCTCGAATGGCGGAAGTTCTCGCATGCTGCTTCGCCCGAACGGGGTGAAGATGGAGCAAATTGGAAATGAGTTGAACACTCGATGTGATTTCTGGCACGACCTCAGTCATGAAATGCAAACGTAGATGACATTAATGTGTACTACGAATGCTGAATGAACCTTGCTATGAATATCCTAGTAAACAGAGTGACCTAACTCGTGGGGATATTGGGTCCCATAAAACAAGTTTGTTCTTTGCCCCTGGTCACAACACATACCCGTACCTACCATTCCACTCTGCTTCGCATCGAAAGACTTGCGGAGGTTCTCTGAAGCAAAAGGAGGGTGAGCTTGCATGTTTTGACTGCCTTGTGAGGAAAGCAACAGTACAAGTATGCCGCTAAGGCTCTTCGGACCACCCCTCAGTCAGTCACAAATTGCTACCTTGAGATATTCAAACCCCTGTCCTCAGGAATGTGGGGCCGTTGATCGGTGCTACCCGCCAAAGGTCTGGTGTGGCATTGGTCGGCGAGCGCCACGGATGCCCAACTTGATACCGCAACACACCCGACCGGTTGCATTGTAAAAAGCCTCACATTTTATCGAATGCCATATGACCAGCCTGGGGCCAACCAAACTCAAGTATAACAAGACATTTGATGTGACCCGAGGATGTACCGTACATCCAAATACTACATTCAACTTATTTCAGTATCCACATCCGCTTTATCATGTCAGATGCCCGTCCAGCAATTGCATATACAGGTGCCTGAGTTTAGCCGCAGGACTGAAGGGCTGTATTTATATCTTGGTTCGATTCCAAGACCTCGCACTTTCGCAGCTTGCTGCCCTATCTTCGAAGACGGCCGGCCTGATGGTTAAGTAAGGATCTGACTAAGGAATTACACACACACACACAGATGAAAAAACCGTGGTGTAAAAGACTACAGAGTAGGCCGGCCTCTCATGGATACTCCAGGCCCAGTTCCCCCCCCCCCCCCTTTCTACCTACCTGTACGGGGTCCCGGAGGCACCCCGGCGCGCTAGCCAGTCCGGCAGATCAATTAATATATTGATTCATACTCCCCCATAGCCACCCTAAGTTAGGTAGTCTAGTTTTGTCGCTACATGAGCCAAGGCGGGTTAGGGCAGCGGTTAAGCCCTCTGATGAGCCCCTTCGCAAGGGTAAAACCCACATAAGTCCCCCCCCCCAATGTGCAGAAACAATGTCCTGTAGAGCCGCCAAGTTGGCATTAGTCGACTATCCGATATGGAGGTGTGACTTGTAGACTGACAGAAAGAAAGGGGACGGAGTTGCTCTGTTTCTAAGTAGTAGGCGTAGGGCGTCCCCAACCAAGGATCTCGATAGATGTCAAATGACTCAAATCCCCGTCGGTCGATGACCCACAGGAGCCCACAGGATCCTTGGTGTATCAGATCATGTAACAACCCTCTTCCTCACCCTAGTCATCATCCAGTCTAATCGGAGATTTTGCTGACTCGCTATTATCTACTCATCATCATCAGAAGCCTATTGTTTGCAAACGATTGTGAGTAGATGATCTGGGATGTACCATCTTGTCCCATTCCATGGCTCCTCAATCTCCAGTTATCGTCCCTGATGGATTGTCCCTGTAGGAAATCTGGACAAATCTAGGAGCTCAGAAGCTGTTGAAATTCAAGTCCGTTCTGATTCCCATAGCTTGGCATAGTTTGAGACGTTTCCCACAATTTCCTGTTCTCAATCAACCGTGCATACGGTGGTGCACGCCCGAAAGAGGCAAGTGTTTTGGAAACCCTGGGCAAAGGGAGGTTTGTCAGGTGATGCCATCTACCATCCTTTTCAAATTGTCTCGGACTGCCTGCGGGTAGTCACCCGGTTTCCTTTTTCTCCCGCGCCGTTGAGGCATTACTACTAGTATAAAATGTTTCTATACTCGTGGTTTGCACACGCACAGTTCTGCTTTCCACATAAACGAGGTGAGTAGTGTACACAGATGACCCGCTCATTATAGTTATGGATTACAGATCCCACCCGAATCGCTATAGAGTCATCACTGCACAACAACTACCACCTATAACGCCGGCTCGATGCAATCACCACTCCGGCATAAAGGACAGGGAACAAGCTCAAAGGGAAAAACAGGTAGCCAGACCGGTGAATGGACATGCACTGGCAGAAACGGTCAAGAGCACAAGCCGTGTCGCGTCCCCGCAGGCGCAATTTGTATGGTTTTCATTGAGGGGGGGGAGGGCTGGTCGCACACAACGGTACAATGTCGTCTCCCGCAACCAGCTTAGGAGGCTTGTATGAAGTCTTTTCGGCGCATCTTCTGGCCTGAACTTCTGAACACAGCACTACATATATGCTAAATCCAGACTCCATTCACGACCATACAACTGTCATTCGCACCATCATTTTACCTCTCATTAGTAATCCTAGACATATGTGGGTGCCCTAAGCAGTGGGATTTGCTTCGATTTTTGGTGCCGAGCCATTCACCTTATATCGAGTTCCTTCGCTATGCTCGCTCGGTTTCATGCAAGAGAGCGAAAGGGAAATGTGTATTAGTTTGCTTTATTTATATATGACATCCGAATGGCAGGGTGATGGGGTGTGTGATGAAGGAAGATATGGTGGGCAAATGCCTCAAAGGATTTCCTGGCAAGGGGTGAATTGGGAGAGGACTGGCTGCAATGGACAGGAGGGTCTCACCGCGATGCTGTCCTGTTCTACCAGTGGCGTCACCACCTGCGCAGTGTAAGAATACGAGTTGTTGGACTATGTTTGTCCCTTCTATCCAGAATAGTCCCATGACCCCCTACCTTCTTTACACACCTATTTAAATTGATGTTTGTGATCTGCACGTCCTCAGTGGTTATTTCCCATTCACCTCTGAGGATGTGTACTGAGGGGTACCTTTACTACAGGTTATGGGCCCCGTGCTTGCGCGCTCTTGAGGGTTGTATCTTTGCCTTCATCAGTTTCTATTGAATTCCTCGGAAGCTTTATACGCATATACTCGACTTCCTCAAGTTTCCCTCGACGCATACACGCATATATTCCTTAATCATGCCTCACACACAACTGCTTCACCGAATTCACACATCCGACTCTGAACAGCTCATCAAAACTGCAGTCGTACCGGATTCCGGAATCGACCACAACGGCGTGACAGATAAAGACACCAGATCACCCCTTCACTTCCAGCAATAAATTTGTTGTCAAAGACACGTACTCTTTAGCAATACTTGGGTCGTTGGCTACCGGTAAACGATTTTTCACCCCCCTTCGCGTCAAACCCACAGCTATCCCTGCCACAGTGTGAGGGAGGAAACTCGCCTGCGTGCAGAATCCGTCCTCGCATCATACCTTCATTCAGGTATTCAAGTAGCACATTTGTACTTAGATACCTGAGCGCCTAATGATGAGGATGTCTCTGGTCTCTCTCTCTCTCTCAAGTTTCCCTATGGTCTCTCACTCAACCAGAGTTGTACTTGTACCTGCTTTCATGAGGTCGAGAAGACGAGCCCAGCAACCGTTTCTCCAGTTGCATTCGTTTGTACCATTTTTGTTGCTAATGCGACACTCGCATTACAACAGCTCAGAACTCACGCTTCTCGCCGCACAATTCTCGATCTATGTAGCACCCAGAGCTGCCTCGTGAGTATAATTCCCTAATTTTGCCTATGTTCTATCGACATTTAGTGGTAGGATTCTCGTTCGCCCCGTAAGTGACATTTAGGTGAGCCACCATCATCTAGATGTCTGCAAGCCTCCCACCGAGATTCTGATCTCCATCATAATTAACATCTTTGCTTGTCGCGTCGTCACTGTTAATGAGCATCTATACGATTTGCGGGCTATCGCTAAGGTACATGAGACTGAGTGTATGGTAGCTCGAAGCCGTTGGTGTGATGGGCGAAAGTCCAGTGGGGACTTTCCTGCCTGGCAGTGTGATTCACAGGCCTGAGAGGGACCGCGGATCCCAGTGGGTAGGAGCCTCATGACGCGCCGTGGGCCCTCTCGGATCCCCTGTTTCTAGGAGTGAGGTTAGCGCCTGCGTTTGGAGGGTAATGGTGCAAACTGAGCTGACCGCGTGGCGGGGCCTCTGGTGCGCCTGGGGGGGTGTAGTGAAGCTGGGGTAGAGGGTTGTGCTGTGGGCTCGAATGCTGTGGTGCTGGGCTGGTTCCGGAAGGCTTGAAGAAGCGGAAGGGGCGTCTGTGGTGGGTTACGAAAAAGGGGGAGGATGGGCTCTCGCCACGTGTCAACGGGGCTTTGGGATGGTGATCTGAAGGAAGGCGTTGTGAGCTTGCGGGTTGTCTTGCATGTATGGGGCTAGTATCTGGGCATGTCTGGTGAGATAGACTGAGAAGGCGTCACTCGCCCACCGCCCTTTGGCTTTCATTGCCTCGAAGGGTACCCCCCGAAGCAGGTATTCCAGGGTGGAGCCAATCCGGATACCGTGCCCTTTCCTCGGGTCCTGGCCTGCCTTCCTCGCTGCTGCCCCTATGGTTTTGAGAATAGGTGTTTGGAGAGGGGACGGACGGTGCCGTTGTGTTTGTATGCAAAGAGGTGGGCCTCGGGGGAAGGGGAGTTGACCTGGAGGTGATTTTTGAAGGCTGCCTCCGGGTCAGTGCCGCCCTGCTGCCTCGACCAGTAAATGTCCTCGCCTGTTGGGGAGGCCTTAGTTCTTGGTATGTGGAGGATTACTGAGACGAGCCCATTTCGATCTGTCTCCGAGCGGACATCGGTGGGCTTCATGTGGATGGTTGGGTCAAAAGCCTTCAGGTTGGGTACTGTGAGCTCACCTAAACGTGCAGTAGCGTAGAAGGCTGTTGTGAGGCAGGCGAAGACTGCGGCGTGTAGGGGAAGGGAGAGGTCGAGTTGGGAACGGATGGCTAGGATGTAATCGGTGGTGAAGGGGGCCCTCTTGGGTCTCTTGGAGGAGGGAGGGGCCATCTTGCTCGCTGCTCGAAGGAGGACCTCTAGTTCGCTCTTGTCAACCTTCCACTCCAGACCATGGATGAGGTGCCATGCTCTGAGCCCACAGACGTAGCTGTTGATGGTACTGCCTGAGTAAGAGCCTGCCAGCGAGGAGATGAAGGTTGCTAGGAGGTTGGGTGATGTTGGGGCACGCTGGGGGTCAGGAATGTTCCGGGAGTCACAGAAGACATGAAATACCAGAAGCCCTGAGCCATAGGCTGCACGCGTGGACTCATCCCATGAAATCTCTTTGAGGGTGACTACTCGCTCTATGTCTTCTGAGGATATCTGCCCTGAGACCCCTTTCTCCGTGACTGGGCGCCACCTTTTGAGTCGCTCCTTGGCTAGTACATGTGGACGGAGTTGTGATGGGAGGGGGGTAAGGTCTGTCTGGTAGGGGGTTGGGGGTTTTGGAGGGTCTGGGGTGGAAGTTTGGGTGTTGAATCTCGAGTGGGAGTTAACTGAAGAGAGCCTGCGCAATAAGCTCGTCTTCCTGGTGATCTGGGGTGTGCTTTGCTTCATGAAATGGTAGGGGGGTTTCTGGACGAAACTGGGGGGGCCTTGATATTGGTGTCGGGCAATTGTACATTGCAGTAAACTGTAGTTCAGATGGGGTGGGGGGGGAATCAAAGTCGACAATGAAGTGCTTGAACTCCGGTGGTAGAGTGAGGGCTGGGAGGAGGAGTGAGCTATCAGCGAAGATGCCTCGCGATGGTTTGTCAGCTGGATTGGCTTTGCTGGGGATGTATTCTGTGTGGAAGGTTGTATTGGTTGCCAGTGTAGTCTCATAGACTCGTTTGAAGACTTCGTTAATGTGACGGTTTCGACTACGTCCTCTCCACCAGCCTTCAACCACTCCTGTGTTGTCGCCATAGACTTTGAATTCTTTTCCTTGGTCCGGATTTGTTTGTAGGATTGTAGCCACCAAGAAGTAGAACCCGACGGCCTCTGCCCATCCAATATCCTTTCCCCCTGTTTTCCATCCTGGTAGTAGTCTCCAAGCCCTCCATTTGTGTCCAATCGTGATCCCAATGCCCACTTCAGAGCTGGCATCTGAGTAGGCTGCGAGGTCGGTGATGGGGCATGGGCCTGGGATGGGGGATTTAATTGACTCTTGCGATAGTGTGTTCTCCCACCATTTGAGCTCATCATGAGAGTGTTTAGGAGGGTGACGTGGGAGGAATGGTCGATCCTGGAATGTCCCAAGGAAGGACTCTAAGCTGGTTATGTAAGCACGCCCTTGAGGTACAATGAGAGAGGCGTGAAGAAGCTTTCCATGGAGTTTTTGGGCTTCATCGAGGGTGTGTGTTGACTTGGATTGCCAATGTTTCACTGCCTCCAAGTATTTGCACTTTTTGCTTGGGGTAATGGCTACTGTCTGCTTTGTTAGGTCCCACTCGAAGCCCATGAACGTCACTTTGGTGCTGAATAAGGTGTCTTTGCTTGTTTCCCATGGGATACCCAGCTGATTTGAGATGTCCTCGATGTCAGAGAAAGCATATGTGAACTTGGTATCATGTAGTTGTCTTGGAGTGGCTTTGGAGAGGTCTTTTAGTGGGAAAGTTTTGTCTTCATCAAATTCCTCTACCCGTCCACAGGGGATTGAGTTTCCTCTGAACCATAGCCTGCCTCCTTTGTGTATTTGCCCTCCGTTTGCTTTGATCCTGGCTGCCCAGATCTGACGTTGAATATTGTACCTAGCAAGGTGTGCCCGGGGGATTCTTATGAAGAGGTGATCATCGACCCATTTCGAAATTGGTCCGATACCTAAAGCTCGCATCACATCGGTACCTGCATCCACGACTCTTCCAAAGATACCTGCTCCAGAGGCTAGGCCAAAGGCATCTCTTGTGTCGATGGCGAATGTATCTTCCCCTTCAAGCCTGATGACCATCCCTGGCCATTGCGAGGGAGCTAACGGGATAGACCTGTAAGCTTCCTTGACATCCCTTGTTGCTGCTTCGGAGCCTGGTGGGAGAGACAAGATGAGGAGTGCAATAGTTGCAAAAGTGCCCCATGTGCAAGGAAATTGTGCCGAGTTAATGGCTGAATTGATTGAACTTATGCCTGCCTTTGGGGAATATGGGTACGAGTAGTTTTGGATGAGTCGAAATCTTCCTGGTTTTCCTGGTTTAGGGATAATGCTCAGTGGGGAACATTGGAATGGGCCAATGAGGGATTGAACTTCGTCCTTGGAGAGAGGGCCCAGATACCTGCCCAACCGTAATTCATGTTGCACAATGTCGCGGAATTTATTAATGTGTTTGTTAATAGAGGGTCCATTAATGGGGGTATAAGTAGTAGTGATAATCGGAACTCCAGCATCGAAACCGAATTTTAGAGAGTTTAGGAGCTCAGGATATTTTACGATGAGGCCAGTCCTATTTAACAATGACTCCCATGCTTCAACGTGGTAGGGTATTTCAGGGTTGAGTGCCTTGAGCTTGAGGGCAGCTCTGAGCGCCATGATCCTTTGCTCCGCAGCCTGAGCATTCGTGCTTACTGCCATGGGTGGTGCTTGTGCAACCCTGCCTGTGTTGCCAATCTGAACAGAGCGTGATGCCCTGTGGGTTGACAAGGCGTTTGTTTGAGTTTCTCTTGCAGCGTGTGGGTGCACTATTGTCCCATAGGAGCGTAGCTGAGCAATTGGCAACGTCGTGGGGGTGCCTGCCAAGACAGATGCAGCAGGCAGAGAGGATGGTATCGCGTGATGAGGAGTTCCGAAAGCTGTGGTCTCGCCGCTTCTTTCTGGGGGATTGGCCCTGTTCCTTGTCCTCAGAGTCCTGGCTTGGTGATGGGGAGGTGTGACGTCATCTCCTCCGGGTTTGGAAAGGCTGGTTTTCCTGAGTGGGTGGTGAGTGTCCTCTGCTGGATGGGTATCGCCTGAATGATTGGGGGGGAACAGTCCTAAGCTTAGAGGATGTATTCATCTCTAGCGAACGGAGTTGTAGAGCTAGGCTGTGCCATCAACATTCGGCATGCCATGTTTGTGAGTGTTTGTCATGCCAGATGAGGATGTTCGATACGACGTATCGTGCAGTTGCAGCAAGGAGGGGTGTGGAATGTAGATGTGTGAGAATTGGTTGCATGGAGGTAGGTGGTAGCGTTGCGTAGCATGTTGTAAAGTAGCAAGTTCCCATGGTAAGGATGTGTAGCGTGTCCCAGTGGGGGTAGGGTGAAGTGACCAGATGTGGGGTCCGTAAAGTAGCATAGGTATGCGAAAGGATGGTAGCATGATGCAGAGCGTCAGGGGTAGCATGATGTAGGATGCGATGTGAAAGGTATTGTCAGCCTAGGCTTGGTTCATGAGGGAGAATTACTTACCGAGCTGCGATTTCATTTCGCTTGATATCACTTAATTTTTGATCTATTTCCCATATACGCTCATCGTTGATGATGCTAATGTTGAAGGTGGATGTGGCGGAGGGGTCTGTGAGCTGCCGGTGCCATTCTCGATGGACTTCTGCCTGGTAGATCACCAGGACTTGGTCACCGTCTTTGCAAGATGCATCTCGACGGATGGCGTGGTGGTTGAGGAGGATGAAAAACTGGCCCAGGGCCAGTATTAAGTCGTCTGGCCAACTGGCCTGTTCGATGGCATTTAAGAAAAGTGGCTGAGCGAGGGTGATTTGTTGCCAAGTGAGTTTTTCGTCTGGTACTGCTTTTTGGGAGGGGTTGACAGCTGCTACGGGCCTCAGTGCGACTGTGTCATTCACTCTGGTAAGTGTGAGGGAGTCTTGGGGGCATGAGAGATCAGCGAAAAGTGCATCTTCGCAGCCTTCTGGGGTGAAGTACCACATCTCGACGTACTCCCGCTGCCTCAGCTTCTTAAGGGCAAATGTTGATGGCTGGGGATCCCTCTTCGCTGTTACCATTCTCCCTTGGTCGAGTGGGTTGAGCCTGGGTTTTGACCTGGCCTGTGGCTCCAGATCGTTTTCCAGCTCTCGTTGCGGCTCTGGGGGCTGGGAGTGGTCCCGCCGACGTGGAGGGATCGGTGGTCTGTCGGGTTCAGCCTCTTGCTGTCTATTTGCCTCTGGCTGCTCGTCTGCTCTGAGCTGTCTATTGTGTCCTTGTTGGTCGTCTCCCTCGTGGTGTTGGTGACCACCCTGGTGGTCATTACCTGCTTGAGGGTGTCCTCCCCAACGGTTGTTGTCATTTGGTTGCCTATTGTCGATTGGCTGACCCCCATCGTTCTCCTGTCTGCCCTCCTCCAGCTGCTGGGCCCATTGGGCCTTTTGGGCCTCATTTTCCTTGATCCAGGATTGGAGGAGGATGATGGTTGCTTGTTGTTCTGAGCAATGTCGAGATTGGGCCAGGGCTTGCCGGGCTAAGTGGAAGTAGTTTGTTGAGAAGTCCGGGGGGAATGCTAGATTTGGGTCGTTGTCTAATCTTGGCATTTGGGGGACTTGGGTTCGTAGGTGTATCGGACAGATGAAGGGAGAGTAAATGAATGAGATTAAGGTGTTAGATATGAGAGAATGTGAGAGAATGTGAGATGTAAGGTTCTAACGAGAAAATGAGGGAGCGGGGAGCGGCGGTCAGTTGCCACTGCGGTAGTGGTGGTGCAGGGCCAAACAAGCGCAGTGGCTGTGACCTTTGCTTGGTCAAAGACTTAACTCTGCTCGCTCGGTCCATTCTGGCCGATTAGCAGACTCTCAAGGTATATAAGGCCGGTGCTGGTTCTCTCCGCGTTGGTCAGCGGGGCTCCGAGGACCATGTATGAAACTAGAGTATTGGAGGCGGGGGCCGTTGGGTTGACAGTTGAACTCGATTGTGAGATAACAGTTGATCAGATATTGTGGCATCTTTCATTCTTATATTCACCCTATGCAGACGGCACGTTCCATGGTTTAGAGGATCAGTCGACTGGTATTATCTACTTCCGTGGGGTGCACTTCGCAGATCCACCTATTGGCGATCTCCGGTGGAGGGCACCAGTCTCACCTCGGAGACGTGAACGCTACTCAGGTACAGATTATTCACGAGGCCAGGCGGATGATCCCTACTTACTAGACCTCAGTTTGCTAGAAATTGCATTAGAACAGTTCAAACCAGGGTCGCTGGTCTCGCCTCTGAAGATTGTCTATTCGGAAATGTGCGGTTCGCCAACTAGACCCCAAATCTTTTAATGAGCGAATTCCAGATCTGCATTCCCATCAATACACGTGTCGATGAAGGACTTCCAGTCCTGGTGTGGTTCTACGGTCAGTACTATACATACATTAATGTAATGGATCTCTGAATCCCCCAGTAGGGGGCGGTTTCCAGGGCGGGAGTACTCATTCTGCTCCCCCTGAGCTTATCATGCATTCCAGTGCAAATCCCCTTATATTTGTTTCGTTTGCGTACCGAGTTGGACAATTCGGGTTCCTCGATATGATTGTGCTAACTCCGGAGCATCCTACTCTGTGCTAATAACAGGCTCCCACAGATGGCGCACAGATCCACAGGGACGGAGCGTTAAACGCAAGATTGCTTGATCAGGTATCTATTGTTCTCGATGCATGCAGGTACGCCTTCAACCGAGAACGGAATCACATGGGAGGTGCGTGCTAATAACATGTTTGCAATTACCAGCGAAAAAGACAAATCACTGATTGTCGTGCATGTGGAACAGCCTGTGAGCTCAAGTGATGGAAGTTCTCGCATACTGCTTCGCCCAGGCGGGGTGAAGATGGAGCAAATTGGAAATATGCTGAACACTCGATGTGATTTCTGGCACGACCTCAGGTCAGATGCCTGTCCAGCAATTGCATATACAGGTGCCTGAGTTTTAGCCGCAGGACTGAAGGGCTGCATTTATAAATAACCAGTTAGTATTGATAAGATGGGATGTGCCAGCGGAGAGTGTATGCAAACTTGTGATGGCTGATGCATCCACATTGCGTAACCCCGAAACGTTTTTGACCAGCAGATCTGGATCAACAACACCGTCCGCCACATCTCGTGAAGACATCGCAGACGTTTCGATACTATGAGACGAGGCATTTGTAGAGTTGTGGATAAATCACTCAATTTCGTCGTGACGTAATGCGGCCCAGAGAGAATCCCTTCCATGCGGGTGAAGCCACGAACCTCTGGGCTGTCTTAACTGCCTCCACGGATATTGCAATGTTAAGCGCAGCCGACCGGAAGCGCGAAAGGGTCATTTGATCTGAGTGTCATTGAACCACCTGAGGATAAACTCTGGCGAATAAGTGAAATGAAACAGCAAATGGTACCAATAACGTGAAGTCAGCTCAGCAAGTTCTGCCAGGACGGAAGGAACGGGAGTTGGTGACAAGGAAAAATAACCATTCGCCTGAAATTTTTGATACAACATCAGCTATGATGGACCGAAGTCATACATGCCACCAAAATCACGCTCCCAGAAATCTGGAAGTGAGGAGTGTTGGATCTGGCGGAAGGGCCAGCATGACCGGCCAGCGCCGGCGAGTCTCTGGGTAACCTTAAAAAAGCGGATATACTCTCTCCTCCTCCCATCATGGGACATTTTTGGAAGCTATCCATTGCTGTTCAGACTGAAAATAACGTTCATGTAAGCTTTGGGTGCGGAGCGACAAAACTGAAGAGTAATTAACCCTTCTAAACACGAAATAAATGCGAGCACGATCGAGTCCAACAATTGTTAGGCTTCAAGACCGACCAGGAGTGCCCACGGAGTCAAAGCGATGCAAGGACAAGGTGAAACGAGTGGTGATTTCGAGAAAATGAGGCAGACAAATATTTTTAGAAGAGTTAAAGTTCGAGAGTTAATGAGAGCGATTTTAGACGAGCTAGAGTGCAAAGGATGGACAGTAAATTGACTGGTCTTTAACTACAGGTTGTACAGGCCTTAAATACGAAAGATTATGGATTTTTGATGAATATTTCGGAGCAGGAAGAAGATAAAAGAAGCAATCTCAAAAGCAAAAGTAAAGTACAGTAAGACAACCTAAAACAAACACGAAACAGGGGTTAAATATATAGAGAATACAAGTACATTACCATGACAGTGTGCAAGATGTAGAGAGGGACAAGAGAAGGAAATAGATTCATGGTACAACGAGACGAGACAGGAATGAAGAATTAAACATAAATTTCAAAACTAGAAGGTTGAAAAGAGGGGGGAATGGAGATCAATAGATACTTAGTTCAAGATACGGATGGGTAGCTCGACGACAGGCACTCCAAACGTCGTTAGCGATCCGATTAATTAGAATCACAAGAGATTGATGGGGGGACTTATGCGGGTTTTGCCCTTGCGAAGGGGCTCATCAGAGGGCTTAACCGCTGCCCTAACCCGCCTTGGCTCATGTAGCGACAGAATTAGACTACCTAACTTAGGATGGCTGTGGGGGAGTATGAATCAATATATTAATTGATCTGCCGGACCGGCTAGCACGCTGGGGTGCCTCCGGGACCCCGTACAGGTAGGTAGGAAGGGGGGGCTGGGCCTGGGGCATCCCTCCCACTCGGGACCCCTCACGGCATGGTTACCTGATGAGAGGCCAGCCCACTGCGTAGTCTTTTACACTACGGCTTTTTTCGTCTGTCTGTCTGTGTGTAATTCCTTAGCCAGATCCTTACTTAAGCATCAGGCCGGCCGTCTCCGAAGATAGGGCAGCAAGCTGCGAAAGTGCGAGGTCTTGGAATCGAACCAAGACCATACGCTTGTTTGCATCGAGTACGGTCATAGAGAGGCGCTTCCGTCCTTTGGCCCCATATAACGTAAAATATAACACGATATTTGGATGACCCTTGAATTGTTCCAGTGGACCCGTATAACGAGTGATGAACTCGAGGAATCGCTGTTCTGGAATTAAAGGGAGCGTATTGGCAAGTAGCTTCACATCTTTCTCTGTCGTGACCAAAGGTTCATGTTCAGTCAATTCCAGATGTACGGTGAAATCGGTCTTCTCGTCCCATCTAGGATTCCACGCCCATATCAAAATGCGCACTATTGAGAGTGCAACCTCTATCCCTAGCCAGATTGCAGGACCGTTGGACGTGCTGTTCGAAGCGAGTGTAAACGATCCAATGTATCCAGCTATAGCCGCAGGAATTGCAAGTAAAAGGACTATCCATGAGGATATCATGAAGATCCAGTCTCTGACCGGATTATGAAAGTGCAATTCGCGCTGACCCCGCAAGTGCCCCAAAAGATCATCATGATTGATCACCGTGAATGGGTTATCAGGGCCTTGGTTTGAGGTAGAAGGGTGCACTGGAGATAGGGAACGAGATGCAGAGTCAGGGTCATTGGACGTTTGCACTGGAGGTAGGGAACGAGATACAGAGTCAGGATCACTGGATGGTTGCACTGGGATGGAGATGTGCGGTTGAGCAGGAGAATAGGGTGGAGAGGGCGAACCATCGGGTGGCTGCACTGGGAGATGCGATTGGGCCGGGGAATGAGGTGAGGGACCCTGGGGGTTCCTTTCCAGCGCATTTGGAGAAGAGGGTACCTGTATCAGGGGAGGGAGTTGGGAGCATTGAGGCGACTTTGTCAGATAGTTTTCGAGGCTCCAGAGGCACTCCTCAGCAATGAGATCTCCATCCCACCGAGCATGGCCCTGACTCTGAAGATGCAGCTCGGGCCTATCAACCCCCCCCGCTTGGAGATCATGCAGAATTCGCCGATGCAACGTCATGAAGATGATCCGCTTCTTCATGACCGAAATGACACGGGATTGGATAAGGAACTGGCAGCAAACCGAAGCCAGGCAACTGCCTAGCGTGTGCACGAGTGGGAAAACCCACGCCAACCCCCCCGCACCAAAAACAAGATGGAAATAGGGTGTATAACTCAGGATGGCGGCAATAATGGTACACACGACAAGATGGATATTCCACCAGAATGATCTCCATTCGATCGTAAGGTTCTCGGGATTGTCGATGTGCTTTTTGTTGAGCATCTGTATGAGCCAGCTCTCTGCGGTATAGCGTTTCTTGTCCATTGCAATCATAGGAGCAACCGTCCCCATAGGCTTGAAACCAGCGTCGTTGAGGACTCTGGCTCCACACCACCGAAATCCCGAAAACGTGAGCGATAATTTGGGCGAGCGGGAAAGTTTAATGGATGGGATGGAAATACTCGCGATGAGGACAGATATCCCGGTCTTGACAATACCTGGACTGCCGAATAGGGAGAGGGGCGCAGCGGCAGCGTAGAGAAATCCTCCCTCAAGAGCCAAACCAACGTGCTTTTCACATTGTTCAGTCCCGATTAGAGGCAGGAGAGCAGAAAGGTCTTGTATTCCACCAGTCAGTGTCCCGCCAAAGTCCGACATTGCTAAAGAAGCTGTGAGCAGGCACGATGGGCTGGACAGACATACACCTGACCTTTGTTCGAGGAGCTTTGATTGCAGGTAGATGGATCGCAGGTAACCGAAAGACAAAAAGAGTCGCTATGGTCTGAGGCTAGGATAGCCGGCGGCGGCGGGTATCTTGGCCTGGGGGTTCAGGACAGGAGGCCCTCGTGGCGGCCTTGTTTAATTTGTCAAGCCGCGTACACTACATGCTTCAAACCAGCCCGAATCACGTCAGGCGCTCCTTGAAGAACTTAAGCGCTTTCCCTACGCACTGCAACTGCTGCCGGCAAGGAGTCTCGTGGCGCCCATGCTCATGAAGATTATCCTGGCGTTAGTCCCCCAACATCATCAAGTCTCTCCCTGTGTGCTCATCTTGGTTGGATTCCAAGACCTCGCACTTTCACAGCTTGCTGCCCTATCTTCGGAGACGGCCGGCTTGATGCTTAAGTCGGGATCTGGCTAAGGAATTATATATAGATATATAGATGCAAAAGCCGTGGTGCAAAAGACTACGCAGTGGGCCGGCCTCTCATCAGGCACCACGCCATGAGGGGTCCGAGTGGGAGGGATGCCCCAGGCCCAACCCCCTATTCTACCTACCTGTACGGGGTCTTCCTGAGAGGCCTCGGTCCTTCTCGCACCAGTCACACAATCCATATCCTCCTAAACGTCGAAGACTAGATAACACTCCCCTACTGTCAGGATCCCGGCACCCCACCTCATTACTAATTCCTCCTCAGCGAGGCCTCGATTCCACCAATGACATACCTTCTGAGTCTGCCGAGGAGCCGCAGCTGCAGCCTACTCCAGGAGTACTGTCCCCTCAAGAAAGCTCCACATCATATTCGTCGTACCCCGCCAATATGACGATAAAAAGGAGGAGGTAGTTTCTCCTTTCCTCGAACACTCCTGAACCACCCAAATTTGCAGCCAAAATCAAGGCTGAAGAGGTATCCTTCCCTGCCGGGCTTCCGCCGATCAAACAGGAAGCCGTCGAACCGCCAATTAAGCAAGAACCTACCGAGCCTATTACCCTTCAGCGTAGGCTCGTCACGCAATCATGTTCTTTCTTCCCTATTCCAGAGAACTGTCAAAGATCTTGTCCTGAATATCAGGAGAACCGCATTTCCTTCTTCCAGCAGGAGTATAGGAGACTTCGAAGCTTTGGCCTGAAGAAGCAGTGAGTTGTTTTCCGGTCCGTCGTCCCTTCACAATTTCCAATCCACGCCGAATTAATGCTCTCTTTGCCATGGTGATGACAGTATGGCGATTGAATGGTAAGTGTGCCAAATAATCCTGTTTCACGAAGTCCCTTAATAACTTGCCACAGGACAAGTCTCATCCCTGTATGGTCAGACACCTTACTCCCTGAGGTACCGAATTTATTGTCTGCAATAATCACGGCTTACGACGCGAATAGACATGAGCATAACGCATCGGCTTTTAATCAGCCAAGAATGGCATGGCTTGGAGGGTGTTAACAATATGATCAGTGAAAAGCCCAGCTCACTGATCGTTGTGCATGTAGGATAGCCTGCGAACTCAATGAGGGAAGTTCTCGCATACTATTTCGTCCGAATGGCGTGAAGATGGAGCAGATTGGGGACATATTGAGGGCTCGATTCGACTTCTGGAACGGCCTCTGTTAGAGAATACAACTGTAGACGATCTCAATAGGTAACATGGGGACCCCGCTATGAGCACTCCAGCGAACAGTGCTACCCACTCATGAGAATGTGGGGTGTCAAAGCAAAGTTCGCTCCTCCGTTTGCTGCTGGTGCAGACCTGTACTTGGAATCCACCCCTGCTTCGCATTAAAGGAAAGGCCTGCCGAGATACTTTAGTACAAATGGAAGCAGAGCTTGCACGTTGCGATTGCCTTGCGGGATGGCCAACGATCCGGAGAAATAACATTGACGGCAGAAGTATGCCATTAGGACGCTTCGGACCACCTCCCGACCAGTGACGGACTGATATCGTGAGACATTCGGACTTCGGGAAGGGCGGGCCATTGATCGACGTTATTTGGTGTGGCATTGTTCGGCACTACACCCTGCTCATTGCACCGTAAACACCTCAGAAATGTTGTATCGAACGTCATATGCTGAATGTAGTTCAAATTGAGCCCAGACTTCACAAGACATTAGATGTGGCCCCAGGGTGACACTATCTGGCCCATGATAAAGCTACATATCCCGCATTCTAACCGCAGACTTCCAAGCTCATTTCTCTCCATGCCCGCTTTATCAAGTCGGATGCTCGTTTGGCAACTGCATACACAGGCGCCTGTGTATTAGCCACTGGACTGAAGGGCTATGAAGGACGGGATTCAAAAGATGGTATATGCCAGTGAAAGTGCTGCGGACTTACTATGACCGATGCATCCACAGTGCGTAATCCCGAGATACCCTTCACCAACAAGTCTGGATTAACCACACCATATGTCGCATCTCGTGAAGACATTGCAGAGGTTCCAATACCATGAGACGAGGAAGTTGTAGAGTTGCGAATGAATTGCTCAATTTCTTCTTCTGAAGTTGCGCTTGGGGGTGGCACGATGCAGTCCAGAGTGAATTCCCTCCAAGCGGGTGAGGTCAGGAATCGCTGTGCTGTCTTGACCACTTCTTTCACTATTGCAATGTCGACCGCAGCAGAGTAGAACGCAAGGTCGACTAAGGGTAGCTCAAAAGGGAGGCAACCATGAAACACTGTGTGGGAAAAACAGGTACACTTACATGCTAATACCGATCACACTCCAGTGTGCTCACACTCGCAAGTATTTCAACAGCATAGATCAAATGCTTTTATCAGCTCAACCAGCTAACTTGGGTCCTCTCGGCCAACCACGGTGGTTAGAGATTGTGTCTCTTATTCGGTAGGTGGAGACACACCAGGGACAAATTGGACTGGTGCATTTCTACCATTGCCCGTATGTACCTGAGCAGATCAGATCATCCTGGTTTAATTTCATGGGGGCATGACGCTAGGTCAAGTGCCAATGATAGACCGACGAATCCTAGTTGGGATGGTGTTATTCCACCAGAATAGTCGGACAGGATAAACAGAGGCCAGGAAAGGAAAATATGCATCTCGGTGCTTTTCTACTGAGTCTTTGTTGAGCTGTCAAACACCTTGATACATGTTATCCAGGGATGATGGTGGATGCCCACCAGTGACCAAATGCAGGTAAATCAGTGGATCAGTGTATTCCTACTGAGTGCCCACAGAAATATCACACATACAGATAGAATTCCACTGGGCGCATTGACAGAGACCCCCCAGTTCCAGAAAAGGCATCGAGAACATGTGTTGGTGTGTATCCACCAGCTTGTGGTGATCTCGGTGGATTTCTACTGAGTATCCGATGAGCCATCAAATACCTCAATAAATTCTGACCAGGGATGGTGGTGGAGACCCACCCCTAAATATGGCTCTCAGTAGCAATGAACTGAGTTTCTGACCAGTTGCAACTGATCTCGGTTCGTACTCTCCAACCACATTGGTGAATGACGTCCAGCACTATAGAGTTGATAGATAAAATAGAATAACAACAGTACATATCATTACTGTAATTTTTGGCAGATCTTCCTTCTGTTCATAATTGAGAGAAAAACCTTTGTGTAAATGATTGCCTGCCATTCCCCCATATAGCTAACTGCTTTCCTGATACAAAGGATCAGGCTGTTGCCACACTCTGCAGTGCTGGTATTGATATCCAAGACCTCTGGATCAAGCTGCACATATGTTGATGCAATGTTATCAGGAGTCCCCTTAAACCCCCTTATCAGAAGCCCCACTGGAAGGAACTCTTATCAGAAGCACCCAATGTACATAAATAGATAGAAGACCTGTCATCCTGAAACCATCAGAAGTACCATCAGAACAATCTATACTTAGATGGATAAGGATATGACTCACTTACCTGGGTCCAGATATATATAGTAGGAGCACAGCCACACATAGTAGTCTATAAGGATACTATACTATACCCTTGTATCCTTATCTTAGTGTTATAAAGTTCTTGCCTCCTATACCTCTTTGCCCTTAAAACTGGCTGGACTATAGTGCTCTGTCATCTCCAAGTCACACCTAGTAGGACAGGACCAAGTCTGTATAGACATCCTGCCATGAACGCCATGCTACTCAAGAGTGAACCCCTAACTTGGGTAACAAAACACTAAGATACTTTGCTGCTTATCCTCTTGCTCGCCCTCTGCTCTGCCAACGTACTGAATGCGTTGAGGTACTCTGTTGACTCTTCTGACATACTGAATGTGTCGAGGTACTCTGTGTTGCCAATTGTGACGTTCTCTGTAGCCATTGCTACGTTCCTACTCTCCACCCCGCCCTTGCCAGCAAACCTGGCTTACCTCCTCATATTTGTCTTTACAACAACTGCCACCCTCCTTGCCTACCAAATAATCAACCTAGAACTTGAACAGATCACGTGCCCCTGCCACTGCTGTGTCATCAGATCATGGAATCTGTATTCAGGAATATCCATAATCGCCACCCAATTCTTCATACTCCTAGCAATAATCGATTGCTAGACAAATATCATCATGCCTCCCAAAAAGTTCTCAGCCCGAGAATCCCCATCACCCCCTCCTCCCAAATCAAGGAACAGAATCTCAGGACCAGGTATACAAAACCTGGATCCCAGAAGAAATCCCACACTGTGACCCACTCAAACATCGTTGCCGTTCTATCCTCCATCCCCATTTGATTCACCTACTCCATGTGCATCAACATCTACCCAACTAGTCCCAACAACATCAAGTGTCTCTGCCGCACTAGCCAAAAGACAAAGACAACATGAAGAATAAGAAAAACGTGATATCATCACAAACTAATTCTCCTGCCTCAAACTTAAATGGACTTCAACAAGCCATACAACAACCAAGAGAACTCACAGGTTCCGAAGAAAACCTTCTCTCAAGACACAAAGCCTACATTGAACTCAACCTAGGAAAAATCCCAGTTGACAGTGACTCAGACATCTACATCACAGACAATAACAAATCAGAACCCAACAAACAACCCTTAGCCCTACCAGCACCTCCCATGCCACAGCCACCGCCACCTGGACAACTACAAATAATGGGCCACCACACAATCCCCAAAGGAGTTAGGACTCCTCGAACCTATTGCATTTGATGGAACTAGAAGACTTTTTGAAGACTGGATCTTCCAATGTGAAGTATACATGCTTGCTAACACAACCACCTACAACACTGACCTTGCCAGGATGCTATTTGTCCTCTTGACAATGCAATCAGGAGATGCCCGAGCCTGGGCCAGACAATACCTCCATGAGAGGAATGCCCAAACCCAACAGGGACAACCAATAGCCATGGAGTCATGGGATGACTTCACTGCCAGACTCAGAGCCAACTTCACCCCAGCAGACTGAATGTGTGTACACGCATACCAAACTCCAGACCCTGCACCAAGTGGGAAAACCAATGACTGAATTCAATTCTCAGTTCAAGAAACTTGTCCAGTCAATCTGGACTCACAGAAGATCGAACCCTGATCAATCTATACCACAAAGCAATCGACCAGCCGAATTGCCATGAAGATCAATGAATTGGAGAACCCTCTAACAACCATCACTGCTTGGTACACCTAAGCAAATAAACTCAATGACAATTTCTGCCAAATCAATGCCCTCTATGGCACCCCCAGGAACACATTCCCTCAGAGGAACCAATACCAACCCAACTGTGGACCAAACCATCCAAACCACAATGTGCCTTATGCACAATTCTATCAAAGGAGCAATGCTCCATGTTTCACACCACGTAACCCACATGCCATGGAAATAGACCATGCCACAATGGAAGAAGGATTTGAAGATCCTTACCCAGAAATCCCTCAATTGGACTATGCTGAAGAAGAACTTCAAGACTCATGAGTTAGATGCTGTTGTCACCGGACAACAAATTAAAGCCTATCAGAACCAAGAATGCTTCCGATGTGGAGCCAAAGACCACTGGGTTAGCAAATGCCCTCAACCCTCTCAAGCAAGATGCTTCCCAGGAATGCACACAAATCCCCCTTGCCCTGCGCAAAACCCCAACTGTCCTTTCCCAGGACAACAAAACACTTGTCCCAGATTCCCAAACCAGAATGCCCAACAATCACCACAACGCAAGTACTCCCTTGCTGTTGCAGAAGTTGCATCTCAGATGCACCAAATGGTTGATGATCTCGACCCTGAACTCCAACAAGAACTCTACTCTGTGCTAGCTGAAGACCTGGAGATGCACCCCTTCCAGGATTTTTGAAATGGAACACAGACCGATGTGCCCCTGCTTGTTCCCAGAAGGACACTATATATTCTCACTCTCAGAAGGACACTTTCTCAATAAATTCTGTACAACTACGACTCTCCCTGAATAAACAATCTCTCTACCTACCCATTGAGATTTGGAGTGAATGGACATCAAAACCCGTGGCCATCACTGCCCTGATAGACTCAGGAGCCCAAGGGAACTTTATCTCCCACAAAGTCATTGAATGACATGGTTATCAAACCAAATGGCTGGACCAACCAATCCCTCTCAGCAATGTTGATGGAACTGACAATCAACATGGCAAAATCCATGAATACATCAAAATCAGAACCATCATCGATGGAAGAGACTGCACACTAGAAGCATACATCACAAACACTGGTGAGAAAGATCTCATCATCGGATTTCCCTGGTTGGAACAACACAACCCTGACATTAACTGGAAAACCAAGACATTCTCTTGGAAACCCCAAATCAATCACCAAGACTTTTCCAAACTCCTCAGAACCCTATGACAACCCATTGAACTCAACTCCATTGCCATGGACATAATGGCTGGAAAAACCTCTCAACCTGAGGACAACCCAGAAGAATACGTCAACTTGTCAAATGTTGACCTCAACACCTTCTCTTTAGAAAGAGAAATGAACCCAATGCTTCTAACCCCATTAGAAGTAAATGCCAAAGCTACACATGCCACAATGCTCCACAATAAGCAACACAACCCAACAAAATCGGCAAACCAAAAAGGAAAACAACTGGAATCAAACAAGGAACCACCCAAGATCCCTCAGAGATTTGCCCGATGGGCTAAAATATTCAACAAGAAAGCCTCCAAACAATTCCCACCATCAAGAATATTTGATCACAAAATTGAACTAAAGCCGACATTCGAAGCAAAATCAATGAAACCTTATCAAGTGGCACCTGCCGAAGAAAAAACACTAAAAGAATTCATAGACAAAAACCTCCAAAAAGGGTACATCCACCCCTCAAAATCCCCTATGGCATCACCTTTCTTCTTTGTTGCCAAGAAAGGAGGAGACCTCTGACCCTGCCAAGATTATCATTATCTGAATGATCACACTGTCAAAAACGCATACCCAATCCCCATGATTTCCTCTATCATGAATAAACTTAAAGGAGCTAAGTACTTCACTAAGCTTGACATCTGCCTAGGATACAATAATGTCAGAATCAAAGATGGCGACCAATGGAAAGCAGCGTTCAAGACTCCCATGGGTCTTTTTGAACCGACTGTAATGTTTTTCAGACTTTGCAACAGTCCTGCAACATTCCAACATATGATGGACACGCTGTTCTCTGAGATAATGGAGAAAGGAGGAATCATCATTTATATGGATGATATCCTAATCTATGGTAAAACCCAAGAAGAAACCGACTGACTTACAGAAAAAGTACTGCAGATCCTGCAGGAAAACGACCTCTACCTTAAAACAGAGAAATGTGAGTTCAACAAACAATGACTTGAATATCTCAGCATGATCATCACACCAGACAAAATCAAAATGGATCCAGGAAAACTCAAGGGAATAGAAGACTGGCTAGTGCTGAAAACAGTCCAACACATTTGGAAATTCATCAGATTCTGTAACTTCTACAGGAAGTTCATCTGCAGCTACTCCCACCACACCAAACCCCTCAATCAACTCCTATCCAAATCGAACAAATTTGAATGGAAAGAAGAAGAACAAAAAGCATTCGAAATGCTCAAGAATGAATTCTTAAAAGAACCAGTACTCCTCATGCCCAACTCCACAAAACCCTTTGAAATAGAAGCCAATGCTTCCAAATTTGCATCAGGAGCTGTCCTGTACCAACACAACATCAATGGAATATGGAAACCCATATCATCTCATTCAAAGACATTTGGACCAGTGGAATGCAATTATGACATCTACGACAGGGAACTTCTCGCTATTATCCAAGCACTTGAAGAGTGGCACCACTACCTCCTTGGCAGCCCCCATACCATCTGTATCAGAATGGACCACCAGAACCTCACATACTGGCGTAAACCCCAGAAAATCAACCACCAACAAGCACGATGGGTCCAGACCCTCACAGACTACAACTTCAAACTAGAACACATCCCAGGATCAAAGATCCCTGCACCAGATGCTCTGTCAAGATGCCCAGACCATATCCCTGATGAGGATAACGATAACAAAGATGTCACCTATGCTTCCAAACAACCTCTTTGTCACTGCAGCTGACATAGAAGATCAAGACTTAGTCACAGTACTCCCAGAACATCTCTTTATTGCCACCGTCAATATGAAACTCCAAGAAAGAATCACAGAATCACCTAAATATGATGCTAGAACCACTGAAGTGTTCAAACTCCTAAAAGAAACCCACACTAATGCTGCCGATAAAGACTTTGGAACAGTTCTGACCCCAAATGGTTCACTCCTCACATTCCAAGAACGTGTCATCATTCCAGAAGACCTCCAACTCAGATGCAATGTCATCGCAAGATACCATGACCACCCCACATGTGACCACCCTGGAGAACAAGAAACATACTGCCTCGCCAAGAAAGAAGTATATTGGCCAGGAATGTTGACATTCATAAAGAATTACATCAAAGGCTGCCCCGAGTGTCAGCAACACAAAATCATATGCAGATTGGATCATGCACCAACTCAACCGATCCCTCCACCATCCTCTAAATGCCCATTTGCCCAGATCTCATGGGATCTTATCACTGGTCTACCACCTAGTGCCGGCCATAATGCGATATTGTCTGTGGTGGACCACGGCCTTACGAAGGGGGTAATTTTCATCCCAACCTCAGATTGATCAAATGCCAACAACATCAGACAACTATTAATAGAAAAAGTCTTCACTAGATTCGGATTACCCAACAAAATCATATCAGATCAAGACCCCAGATTTGCCACCAACTTCCCTCCGAGAACTAGCCAAATGCTTCAACATCCAACAGGCATTCTCAACCGCATACCATCCCCAGACAGATGGTTCCACCAAATGATATAATCAAGAAATCAAGACTTACCTCACCATATACTGCACCAGGAATCCCCTTGACTGGTCAGAAACCCTCCCTATCACCTGAGTTTGCACACAACTCCAAAATACATGCCTCAAGGCAGAAATCCCCATTCAAACTAATTATGGGATACAACCCTCCGCCAATACCCATGGTAATGGAAACATCAAACTTTCCATCAGTAGATGAATGCATCAGACTCCTTGATGATGCCAGAAAAGAAGCACACATGGCACACCAATTCTCTGCCAACATTATGAAACAAAGAACCAGAAGAACTGTCAAACCCCTTGAAACACATCAAAAAGTATGGCTAGAAGCCAAGAACCTCAAACTACCCTTCATCTCCAACAAAATATGCCCCAAAACGACTAGGACCATTCCCTATCTTGGAAGTCTTATTGCCACTCACATACAAATTAAAACTTCCGATCAAATGGAAGATACATCTGGTGTTCCACCGAAACCTTCTAACCCCATACAACGAAACAGAAGCATACAGACCTCATCCGACACCACCGCCACCAGACATCATCAATGAAGAAGAAGAATACAAAATAGAAGCCATTCTCAATCACTGCTGATACCATGGAAAACTCCAATACTATGTACATTGGAAAGGATACTCCCACACAGAGAATCAATGGATATCCGAAGAAGAACTCCGCAATAACACCAATGAATACTTGGAAGAGTATAAAGAAGAACATCAACTTAACAGCAACAACCAGGAACTACCCAGAACCTACCAGAAGCAACTTCGCTCTACCACCAAACATACTCAACAATGTCCATGAACAACCTTGACCTTGTCTGTCCCCAATCCACTCCCCCCTTCTCCTCTTCCTCCACCACCTCCTCTGTCATCATCATTGATGATCCCAACGTCGAAAGAAACTCCCTGACTCCAATCCCAAGACCATGCCCATTCACACCCTCCAATGCCTTCATCAACATCAGAGATGAAACTCCCAACCCCAATGCTACACCCAAACCAGAACCAGTAGCTGTCCTACTGATCAACTTCCACACAGCTGGAGTAAAAAGTATAGAACCAGTCACAACAAGCATAGAAGACTTATGCACCATTGCCTCCACCCAATTCCTCACCGACAAAGTAAACAAAGCCCCCATCAGCGATTGTGACTGAGAAGTATGGTCAAACTATACCCATCATGTCAGACAAATGAAGCTCCTCCATGACGCCTTCCACACCCAACGAAAGTGGACCAAAAACTATGAGGCATTCCTCCTCACTTGCCAAGGACTCATGTCTCAAATGCCAAGAAAGAAACAAACCAATGTGACACCCCCCACCAACAAAAACATTCCAACTCCCACATTGGGAAGAAAGAACCCCATCAGAAGTAACAACCCCTTCCATAAAAATACCACCAAACCAACCCCAATACAGAACTCCCCTCCTCCCATTCAACAAATTCCAAACCTGAAACCCAATGACAGATCCTGATGCATTCAATGCAAACAAACCAGACACTGGGCTATAGACTGCCCCCAATTTGCATGCCTGGGTTGCAAACAATATGCCCCTGGCCACTACTCATACGATTGCATCAAATATAGATGCCCACATTGCGGAGTATTCCAACCCCACCACAAACAAACTGAATGTCCCTCAAAAGGAACAAGACATACACCTTACAATAGACCTATGGCAGCTCAACCCCAAAACACTCTGTCGCTCCATTACCAATACTCAGGCCTCAAACACCCTGAAGAAGATGACTTTGATGATGGATATGATAACATTGCCATATTGAACATGTGTGGAGAACCAGTAGGAGATTTCTAAACTCCACCCAAACACAACAGAAGGAAAAAGATGTAAATGGTTATAGTGGAATATAACCTTAGAAATGGGGTAATGTTATCAGAAGTCCCCTTAAACCCCCTTATCAGAAGCCTCACTGGAAGGAACTCTTATCAGAAGCACCCAATGTATATAAATAGATAGAAGACCTGTCATCCTGAAACCATCAGAAGTACCATCAGAACAATCTATACTTAGATAGATAAGGATATGACTCACTTACCTGGGTCCAGATATATATAGTAGGAGCACAGCCACACATAGTAGTATATAAGGATACTGTACCATACCCTTGTATCCTTATCTTAGTGTTATAAAGTTCTTGCCTCCTATACCTCTTTGCCCTTAAAACTGGCTGGACTATAGTGCTCCATTGTCTCCAAGTCATGCCTAGTAGGACAGGACCAAGTCTGTATAGACATCCTGCCATGAACTGCCATGCTACTCAAGAGCAAACCCCTAACCTGGGTAACATGCAAAGCAAGTGGGTGCACATTTTGTGTGGTCCTTAGCATGGAAATTGTCAATAATGAATAATGTGTCAGCAAAGAAATTGGGCTCCCAAAGGAGGCAGTATGAACACAGGGCACAGGAAAAGTTGTAAATAACTCTCTTGGGTGCCTTCAGCCAGCAGGTGATCATTGTTGAAAATATGTCATTCCTCCCTTCACTATCTGGAATACAATGAAACCATAGCTGATGCTATGTGTGCACCAGGCCACCATGATGCCACCAGTAAGGCAACATTTGCTATAGGTTGAGCAATGTTTGCTGCATCCTGCTTTTGCCACATTTTTGGGTCCCTCAGTTACCCTCTGATCTGCCTTCTTGTGCTGATCATGAATGAGGAGGGGATACATGGGGTATTCATGTATTTTGGGCATGCTATAAAAGCATCCAGTCTATGTGAAATCAATCTATACTTTCCAAGTGTGGCAGGGTACGATCTGTTAAATAAAGTGACAGATCACTTATTAGTTAGTAACGAATTATGATATATAAGTAATTAGTTGTTATGTACACCCATCCCTTGGGGATGTCAATTAGTGGACACCGAGTTTCATGCCTTGTGTCCATTTTGACAGGATGGGACCTTAGACTAGCCAAATCCTATTATGTGAAGGGGAGTTACATATGAAGAACCTTTACACTTGACCAAATCAGTGGGCTTATCAAATCACACTATTATTAACAACGTGTGAATACATCAGTGATTGTTGATCAACTCAAGCTAGTGACTAGTGATCAGTGTGTCACTGATACTATTGACTCTACTCAGTTCAATACAATCCACTCACTGTTTCCCAGTGGGTACTTGTGGATTCTCATATCTCAGCTATCATGCTGACACTGGAGTTTGCGAGAAGATGGTCCAAGACAACTGGAGCATGCTCACATAACTGCATGCATATTGAAATGAGCATGGAAGGATATCTGTGAGCCTTGTTGTATTCTGACTGGAGTAGCTGGTAGATGTGTGGGACCACAATCAAAAGTGAAATCATCGCAGGTTTTGGCAATTGAAGGAACACTTCCAGTGCTCAAAGCCCTTGTTGGTTGACCATTTGTAGATTTGACTCTTCAGCCACAATCTAGGGTTGGGTGAGCATAGGCAAATCTGAAGGACTCAGTTGGAGGTATACCTGCTTGAAGAACTTTGTGATCATGCCAGGTGGTTTGATACCTCGATGGTAGACATCAATTCCAAAATGTAGCTGAAAAAGATTGCCCAAGGCTTGACTGTACTGGATGAGCTGTTTTGTAACCAATGATATGAGGTCCATGTGGTTTGAGACAATGTTGATGGTGTGTTGTGGTGCAGAGGCTGATTTAGTTGGGGAGATTTGTGTGGTTGCTTTCTTGGTGATTTTGGCTAGAGGTTCCATTGCGATGATCTTTCAAACATGTTTACAAAGACCACTATCTGGGAGGGCTTGCTGCTTTGGAAAGTATTTTGTGGCAGGACAAACAGGTGATGATGATGAGGTGGTTGTAGGTGGTTTGAGCAATCCTGAAAGCTGTCCCCAGCTGAATGCAAGGGACACTCCATCCCAGATCACATTATCAGGGTGAGGCCCACAGTTGGGACAGTGAAAGTCACCTTCCAGCCTCTGCAGTCTTGCATAAGCAAACCAACAAGATCAGAACAGGTCCTTTCCAATAAATCTGGTTCCTAAGGTGTATGCATATCAGCTTGCAACAACCTCACACCAGGCGTCGAAGGGTGTCTTGGATGATGTATATGTACTTGTGTAGTCATCAAGAAAATCATGAGTGAGTAAGGCTGAATTATTGTAATTGAAGATGCCAAATTCACAGGAGGTTGGGTCTGATGTATTTTCAATGAGAAGTGGGACAGCTAGGGCATGCTTGGAGTTCTATAAGACAGGGGAAAGAGCTGATGAGGGTGTAAACAATTGTTTGTTGGGTAGTAGTGGGTCGTGACTCATTATAATACAATTGCTGGGTTGTGGAACAGTTGCAGGATGACGTTGGTGCTAAACAAAAAACATGCCTCTCCAGTAGCTCTCTGATTGGGGTCAGCTGAGGGTACAAAGCAGGATCAGTTGGTAGGGAAGCCCATATAGGTGGTAGGATTGGTAAGTATGAGACTGCTGTTTCCTCATTGATCTTGCAAATGGTAAAATCACCTTTTGTATCATCAGTACATAGTGCTTTCTTTCAGGAGGTATTCACTGACCAGATTGACTTGTAGCATCATTTAACTCATCCAAATTTACTTGTAGGAGGCAAGAGAACTCAGCTCTCGACTGCTTGATGTGAGAACAAAAGCTGCCTTGGTGTATCTGATCCTTAGAATCCTTGGTACATGACCATTGTCCTTCTCCAGCATCAAGTCCTTCATTGATGACAATTGCTCAGTTCATGGGTGTACTTGATGAATTTGTTGTCACTGTAAATATATTCTTGTAGATATCCCTGACAACCCACTCATGACAGAACATGACTACAGGTATTTCTTTACTAGTGTCAATAATAAGTCCAAGACCAATGCAGCTGATCACATACTAGAAGGATAATGCATTACCAAGACCATTGAGGAAAACTTTTCCCCATAATACTTGCACATGAAGTGCTGGTGAAGGCAGTGATTCATGGGACATTGACAAGCAATCCTGACAATGCCTCCAACATCAATGAATTGTAAATGATACCAGTGTGACTAGAAGTGACCATGAGAAAGAAGCAAAAGCTAACATCATGGTAAGTCACATCATAGTCTGCAACTGCTTTGCATCCCATCCTTGCATGACACACAAGTTTCTCACAATCTGATCATAACTGGCACATCCTCCTAAGACTGCATCCACATACTCCACAAATTCTGAGTTGTGTCCCTCTGTAACCTCCAAACTTTGGTGAAAATCAACATCTGACCCAAAGTCAAGGATTGGGTTGATTTCCAGGCCATCCAATACTGAAGTCGCAGTTGTATCATTGCTATGTTGAGTAAGTTGGTGTGTCTTTTCCTCTGTGCCAATAACTCACTTGACTGTATTTGCTTCCTTCTCAGGTGGATTCTGATCCTTCTGATCCTTTCGTTTGCTAACTTTCATCTTTGTTTGCTTGGCACGAGGTTTGCTATCACTGGTCCTCCCTTGTTTTGTGGGGCTCACAGCCCTGGAGATCTCTGCTACTTTTGAAAAAATAGACAAGTGGGGTTGTTGGCCAGCAGAGAGTGGAAGGCTGGGATATTTCTCTAGGGATTGACTGCCAGTACCTAGAGTCTTAAGAAATCAATGTTTTGGATGGTCCATGGTGAGTACCAAGTTGCTACAACCAGCATCCCCAGTTCAAATCCACCAGGATCATCAGACTTGTATGATCCCATTCTTTTTTTTTCTTGACCTTCTCTATCTCATCCTCATACAATCACCATGCCACCCTCTCCCTCGAAGAAATTAGCTGCACATCCTCAGCAGAAACCCTGCCAACCATACCATTGCCACAAATGCCCAGATCAGCCTCTTCTCCAGGATTGTGCCCTCCATGGCAAAAAGGTGAGGAGCAGCTTGTTTGTGAATTTGAGAGCATCTAAGCCAATGATTCTCAACCAGAGGAAGAGTACTGCTGCACATCATGGAGTTTTACCACCCCAGAGTCCTCAGCCAGGCAGTGCTTCCCCTGGATACTCACCGCAGGGGTTGCAGAATGAAGGGAGTGAATCCACCAACTCTCCTTGAGGGAAGGGCATTCAAGAGGTTCGATTGCTTCCCAATGTAAGTATTTGACTAGCACAAATCTCTTTGATCATCAGAAAAGCTGACATTTCATAATTGAGGATGACAACATTGATCTCTGTCTACACAGACTTTGCACTAATGATACACATGATAACACCAGCCAAGCTGCTCCTGAGGTGCATAGCTCAGTGTCCCAACTTGCCATGGAAGCTGACATTTTGTAATCAAGGATGTTATCAAATCTTGTTTGCACAGACTTTGCACCGATGGTACATACATGTGACAATGCCAGCCAAGCTGCTCCTGAGGTGCATAGCTCAGCATCCAGACTTATTTGAAGCTGACATTTTGCATTCAAGGATAATAATATTGACCTTTGTCTACACAGGCTTCATGTGGATGGCACATGTGACAATGCCAGCCAAGCCACTCCCAAGGTGCAATGTTCAGTGCCTCAACTTATTTGAAGCTGGCATTCTGTCTCCAAGGATGATTATGCTAGTTGTTGTTTACAGCACCTGCATGTGGATGTGGATGTTACACCTAATAATGTTAGTCAGGCTACTCCTGAGGTGGGTATTTCAGTGCCCTGAGTTCTCATTTTGTACATCTACCATCCTGTTCATTAGCATACAGCTGAGGGCACTGCCTCAACCAGCAGCAAAAACACAATCTTAATTGATAACAATGATTCAGACTGGACCAGTGATAGTGAAGACAATGATGACAGTGGGAAACATGGGCTCATTGAGGGCATCATGAGGGGAAATAATGTATTCAGTAAATCCATAATGATATTCTCTGTGATCCCTCTGATACATCAGCCAGAGTGCCTCAAGCAAACACAGGCATTACATTTACCTTGTGAAAATTCTTCTCAGGCTCAAAAACACTTTCATCATGTTATTCAGCAGGTTCTTACTTGGGTGAGGGTTGGGCATAAATTTTGATTTCAGCCTTCTGAATAGTTCATTTGCTCTTCAGGTTGAGGGCTTAGCAGCTGAGACAGGCTGCTGGATTTATCTTGCAGCCCAACATGCAACTGCTGTAACCCCTTTCATCCACTATATCTTGCCTCAACTCTATGCTGAAGCTGGCCCTGAGCTTGACATCATTCACACTAATTTTTCAGTTCTGATGAAGACTCTGGTTATGTCACATTGTTGTCAAGTCATGGACCTCATGCTGGAACTGGAGGACAAGGGCCAAGAACTGAAAGTGAAGAACCAAGAACTTGAAGTAGCCAAGAGGATGGCCAAGGAGGTGAGTCAGCAGGTGGTGGCACAAAGGGTGGAGGTAGCTCAGAAAGAAGCTATTATTGCTGAGCTCATGGCCCAGCTCTCAGCATAAATTTGTCAGCTTGCATTATTTATCTTAAATACATAGAGTTCTAGATTCATGGAGATCTGTACTGTAAGCAAGGAATGAGGACAACTGAGCAACTCCAACTGCCCAGGTCCCCCCCCCCCCCCCCCCCCAAACTGATGATGTTGTCATGTAGGTTGTAGAGCTGGCATTCATATGAGCTTGTGGCCAAATGAAAAGGTGATTTATATCAGCAAATGATGAATCCTGAGGCCAAACCTTACCAGAGGTAAAGTGCTAAACCCTGTGCTTTCTAAAAGCAAAAGAAGCTTGTCATCGAATTCACTCATGCTGCATGTTCTGACCAATCACAGAGAGACTATGTCCCTAAGATGAGCATCCTGATCTGAGTAGTTGTATAACAGACCATACTGGCATTTCTAGTGACTGGCATATGAGATCAGGAATAGATTTATGCATCCATACAAGTCCCACAGTGGTCTGGGGAAAGCAGAGGGAATAGTAGTCAAAGACATGGAGCAGGTGATTTAGGTCTTCATGATAACTGTCACTGATTTGTAACCCACCAAAGTCAAAGACACAGAAGGTTGCATACTCAACCATGTTTCTTGATGTGTAATAAAACTGCAGGCACTGCTGGGTGGCATCATTGGGTGAAAGTACATCTAGGACAGAATGGAGTTTGCACAGTGTAGAAATCACTCCAGGTAATGCCAAGAAGGTTGGAGTGGAACAGTGGGGTGTAGTGGTAGCTGGTTGAACCATCCCCAGTGAGCTTGAGTAGCTGATGTGTGACTGGCCATATACTGTCAGGTACTTCAGAGAGGATCTGCATGTAGAGATCATCAAGACCCTCCATTGGACTGTACCATTGAAAAGGTAGAAATGTTCGTAGGTTTTAATATAGGTAGAGGGCTTGTTTTCACTAAGCTTAGCCAAAATTTGATAAGCTTAAGCTACTACAAGTGGTATGAGATAGATAATGAACAGTTTCATCTTTTGGGGTGTTCTGGGGGTGCATTCTGACAGTGAAACTCAAGAGAGTAGTGTTTTAGAGGTCAATGAACAGCCGTTCAAGTTATCTTAGCCATACAGTGCAACAATGAAAGGACAATCCCTGTCAATTCAAAGTGCAGGGTCTCTAGTCTCTAGTCTCTGGTCTTTGAACTCTGTTCTCTGTCTCTGTCTCTGTCTCTAGTACTCTGGAACTCTAAACTCTGGACTCTATTCTCTGTCTCTGTCTCTGGGTTGGTTGATGACTGAAGAAATCACACTTAACGATGCACACTAAATAGCCCTCTGATACCACTCTTGATCATGGCTTGCAGACTTGCATGTGGAAGCAGGGGTGAGACCTCTTGCTTCTCCATGAACAAGCACAACTGTATTTATATTGTTTAGATACATACAAGAGATAGTAAATATGAAATAGAACACAATCAGCTTAATTGTTACAGGTACTGCAGAATATTTTGGAAGGTTTGGCAGCATTTCTACCTTGCCCTGGGTTATGGGTTTTTCTCTGATTGATGAATGGCAATCCAGCCAGATGCATTCCGTGCTCATCTGCATTATTCTGCATCCACATGAGCACATAAAGCCTCTGGATCAATTATGATTGGAATGTATAGCATATGGACAATCCCTTGATCTGTTGTAATTAATCTCAGTTAGGCAGTATGCCAAGGTGCTGGGACCCACAAAGCACTTGTTAATTATGAGTCTTTGATATTTCTAGGGTTTTGGGCATCAGGTGTCACCTCCCAAATGTTGGATGTTCTGTCCCATGGTCCAGTCATCATTATTGGGCTTGCTATAGGCATAATACACCTGCAACAGCCACTAGGTACATTCTTTATGTTCAAATGCATTCAGGTTCATCAGAAAACTGCTTGTAAGGTCCCTTGATGTGGCCGGAATATACTTGATAGGCTATGTAGAGTCTTGAATCCCTCCAGGAGAGTGTTCTGATAGCTTGGTTCACTAAGCTTAGTGATAATGAGCTGGTTTGAACACTTCTGAGGCTCAAATATCCTCAATTCAGTTGAACTGGCTACTACGGGACATAGTACCAATCCTCTATAGAGTTCTTTAATAATATAGCCAATGATTCTATGTAGAGAATTGTTCCAGAGTACAGAATTCATGTATAAGTGTGAAATCAGTATATCACTGTCCAAGAACATGCAAGTGTACGATTGCTCCCAATACATCAACAAGATGAGTATCAGGCTGTCCAAACTCCACATCTTCAATGTATTTGAGAATCATACTAGCAAATATGAAAAGCCCTGAAGCCTCTTTGATAATGTGCACAATATCATCCTCCAGCAGCCATGAGCCATCACTAGTTTCCATCACACAGTCCCTGTATTGCTTGTGTATCTCCTTGAACTGTGCCCAAATGAACCATGCATTGTCATCCCAGTTGCTCAGATAGAAATTATTCCTGGCTCCAGGTGATGAAAGCCTGGAAGCTACATTAGTGATGATGGCTGGGTATAATTCCAGCCAAATCATTAAAGGATTAGAAGATGTCAGTCACTTAAAGGGACTTGGAAACATACAGGCATGTTGCCAATTGTCTCCCCTTGGTGGCTTGGTTGGTTGTCATCATTAAATTTGCCAACTGGTATGCAACAAGTCATTGATACACCAATTTCTTGCCAATACATGAATTCTGTACTCCAGAACGATTCTCTTCATAGAATCATTGGCTATATCATTAAAGAACCCTATAGAGGATTGGTACTATGTCCCATAGTAGCCAGTTTGACCGAACTGAGGATATTTGAGCCTCGGAAGTGTTCAAACCAGCTCATTATCACTAAGCTTAGTGAACCAAACTATCAGAACGCTCTCCGGAGGGATTCTGGACTCTACATAGCCTATTGAGTATACTCCAGTCACATCCAGGGACCTTACAAGCAGTTTTCTGATGAACTCGGATTTGTTGGAACCTAAAGAATGTACATAGCAGCTGTCACAGGTGTACTATGCCCATAGCAAGTCCAATAATGATGACTGGACCACAGAACAGAACATCCAATGTTCAGGAGGCGACACCCAATGCCCAAAACCCTAGACATATCAAAGACTCATAATTAACAAGTGCTTTGTGGGTCCCAGCACCTCGGCATATTGCCTGACTGAGATTAATTACAACGGATCAAGGGATTGTCCATATGCCATACATTCTGATCATAATTGATCTGGAGGCTTAACATGCTTGTGTGGATGCAGAATAATGCAGATGAGCATGGAACATGTCTGGCTGGATTGCCATTTGTCAATCAGAGAAAAACCCATAACCCAGGGCAAGGTAGAAATGCTGCCAAACCTTCCAAAATATTCTGCAGTACCTGTAACAATTAAGCTTATTGTTTTCTATTTCATATTTACTATCTCTTGTATGTATCTAAACAATATAAATACAGTCATGCTTGTTCATGGAGAAGCAAGAGGTCTCACCCCCACTTCCACATGCAAGTCTGTGAGCTGTGATCAAGAACAGTTTCAAAGGACTATTTAGTGTGCATTGTTAAGTGTGATTTCTTTGGTCATCGACCAACCCAGAGACAGAGACAGAGAACAGTGTCCAGAGTTTAGAGTTCCAGAGTGCTAGAGACAGAGACAGAGACAGAGAACAGAGTTCAGAGACCAGAGACCAGAGACTCCATGCTTTGAATTGACAGGGATTGTCCTTTCATTGTTGCACCATACAGCTAAGATAACTTCAATGGCTGTTTGTTAACCTCTAAAACACTACTCTCTTGAATTTTGCTGTCAGAATGCACCCCCAGAACACCCTAAAAGACAAAACTGTTCATTATCTATCTCATATCACTTGTATTAGCTTAAGCTTATTGAATTTCGGCTAAGCTTAGTGAAAACAAGCCCTCTATCTATATTAAAAATCCACAAACATTTCCACCTTTTCATCTGGAGCCCACCACGAGAGGGGTTTTCAGTTGAATTTCACGAGACAAACACCAAAAGACTTGGACACTGGCCTGCCTTTCACCTGTGAAGCAGAAAAAGGTTCAAGCAAAGACCGTAAAGTCACCCAAAACATCCTTTGAGAGCAGTCTCAGGAAGGTTGACCCCCCAAAACAGAGAACTACTTGGAATTCTAATCATCCAGAAGGTTCTGAAGGCCTCATCGCCGCTAGTACCTCCCAAAAGTGAAAAGATCCTACTAGTTCTATAACTGCAAGCATAGTGGGCGGTTTAGCAGTTGCAGTATTGAGAGAAGTCGCACCACCAATCTCTACTGCTCCCAGAATTACTATAAGGCTTCCAGCCTCAGCTTGCAACATAGTGCATATTCTGCACACCAAAAGCCAGGACAGTCAGACTGTTCCTAAGCTAAGCTTAGCGTTTACAAACCAAAACTCATTTCATACAAACCCTCCTGGTGCCTCTATGGTACCACAGATATCACAGTCAACTCCGACTGTACAGACAAACCAAACTATGCCGTCTACGATGACAATAGCTAGTAAAATGGGACACGAGCATATGCCGATTCCCTTTAGCAATAATGCTCCCAGATGGGATCCATCAAAACCACAGACATTGAGAAATTATCTCTGGACACTTGAACAGCTCTTCACAATAACGAAGATGATGGATGATGCAGAAAGGATAAATTGGGCAGTATCATATGTGGACCAGGATATCTGTGAAGAGTGGATGAGTTTTGCGGAGTTCCTAGCAGGGAGCTGGACAGGCTTCGTAGAGAGATTAAAGAAAGAGTATCCTGAGACTGTGGCAGCTGAGCAGGGCTCAGTGCAACAATTGAGGGAACTCTGTTCAGAGAGTAGAGGCATTGCAGTGAATGGGGAGCATAAAGTCTTGGACTTCAAAAGGCGATTCATTCTAGAAGCAGAGAAGTGCCTGAAGTTGCTGGCAGTAGTCTCAAACCAAGAGCTAGTCAAGTTATTTACAAGTGCACTGGACTCCATGTTCCAGGATGTACTCAATGCAAGATTAGCAATCACCGGGGCATGTAGAACCACGAGCGATGGGTCGGCACTAACTGCAAAGGATTTACACAAAGAGGACCCCTATGATTGGAGGATCATCGTGGATAAAGCCATTAAAATTTCGATTGGCAAAACACTTATGCGATCCCTTCATCAGGATTCAAGGCCAGTGAACTTGGCATCGATGAGCCATCCACTTGCAACATCTGGAACAGGGACTTATGACCCTGTAGTAAAGCGAGAGCTACAAAGCTTAAAGCAGAAATTCCAGGATGAAGTCTCGCAGATGGCAGGAGGCCTCACTGAGCTTAAGGACCTCATGAATATCCAGGGGCATACTTTAAAATCATACTTAGAGAGTTTGGCAAAGGATGGACATAATCATGCTGGCTATAATCATGCTCAGAGGAATACCAGAAGTGGGCCAGCAGGGTCACTTTCCAATTGCAAGTGTTTCTACTGTTGGTTATTGGGGCATAGTTGGTTATTCTGCCTGGACATGGAGGCGGATAAACAAGCTGGCCAAATTAGAGTTGAAGGGAACAAAATATATATGGGAGATGGCTTGAGTATCCCTTGAGGAGAAGGGCCTATTAAGGAGAAAGTAGTGAAGTACTATGCGACAAAGGGACAACTCTTTGTTCAGGTACCAGAACTGCCGGAGGTTAAGCCTGAGTTACTGCAAGTGCCAGCGGCAGCAGTGTTTGCACAGAAAGCGTTCCTGAGGTCAGAAAACCAAAGGTTGCCAGCAGAAGAAGAAATCCACTGTCTGAAGTAGTGCATGGAAATGTTGGAAACAGCTGCCATCCATGCTGGGAGTGCCCCAAAGGTTAAGCTTATGACCAGAAAGGATGATAATGTCGAAATCCAGTCTTTGGCCAAGCAATTGGCCCAGATACAGGCTAAGCTTAGTGGTTTGACAGATGGTACACCCTTTGCAAGCCAGTATTTGGACACCAGGAGTGGTGCAAAGACTTGGAACTTGGAGTTGGGTTTCTAAAGGGTTTGAGGAAGGAGCCGGCTCTGAAGAAGAAGGTCGCCTTCGTCAGAGGACAGACTCCTGAGGATGCATTGGATTCCGAGCGATCAGAAGAATCAGAAAATGAGGAAATAGGGCAGACAACAGAGAAACCAACATGTGCAGCAGCAGGGGGATTACCATATAGGAGTGTGAAACCACTGCACCCAGTCATTGGGGTACCACCACTGCCTGTCAGAAGGATGGAATCATCCAAGAAGGAGCCTGCATATAAGCACCAGGCCCCTATAGAGAGGAATGTCAATGTTGAGGAAGTACTCAGCAGGGTATTGAAGCAAGAAGCCTCAGTATTGCATGGAGAACTCTTGGCATTGTCACCTTTCTACAGGAATGCTTATAGAGAGCAAATTATGAGAAAACAGGTACCCACAAATCAAAGCTTAATAGCAGGAGTTGGACCCTTGGAAGATGATACAGAACATATGGAAATTAATGATGGGCTGGTACAGGTCATGATAATGGAGTTGGCAGATGGTTCTCGGAAGTATGATACAGTGCTCTGAGAAGGCTTGGCAACCCAAGCCTGGGTAGCTCAGGATCCAATCATGCAGTACTTGGAGTCACTTCCCAGAAGAGACAGGGGACAGCAAGTGTTTATTGCTAAAGAATGCAAACCATTGAGAGTAGTTCCGACTCTGATAAATGGGATTCGGCAGGAAGTGGCCTTGCTAGATAGTGGGTCACAGATCATATCCATGAGTCAGGAAGTGGTGATTGCATGTCAAGTTTCTTGGAACCCAGACACTACAATTAATTTGCAGAGTGCAAATGGGCAGGTTGAAAAGACTTGTGGGTTGGCAAAGAATGTAGGCTTTACCTGCGGGGGAGTCACAATCTATTTGCAAGTTCACATCGTTCGTAATCCCACATATCAAGTACTCCTGGGATGGCCATTTGATGTAATGACAGCTAGTGAAGTCAGGAATAGTGCCAGTGGCAAGCAAACCTTGGTTTTTATGGACCCAATATCAGAGAAAGGGCTGCATTGCCAACTTATGCTTGAGGAGAATGTAATCCTCTTAAGCTTAGAGAAAACAGTCAAAATTTTCAAGAAACCTCGATGAGTTGACTAAGGGACAAGGAGAGGTGGCTTGTATAATAGACTATGATGATGAGAAGGGCCCTGTCATTGCACAAACACTAAGCTTAGTGAAAGGAAGCTTCTCAGAGGCCAAGCTACAGCTAATGTTCATTGACCAAGTCATATGTGATGAGGACTGCCCACAGGAAGATAAAGCAACAGTGTTATTGTGCCTAGGGCGCATAGCCAATGCGCAGGATATTGAGGGTCAGGGAATAACTGTCTTTGAAACTGAAGGAGATGACAAAGATGTGGTACAATGCCTGGCTGGGAAGAAATATAAACCAGTCACCTTAAAAGTGAGGCCAGTGTTGGGTGATTTACCAGAGAGATTCAGGATAAAACGAGAAATAAAAGGGGACCCACTGGCAGAAATGCCTAAGCTTAGCATGCATCCTCCAGAGTTTGCCCTGACAGGCAGATATACTGAGGAGCATAAGCTTAAGCTGGATGAAGCCCATGCAGGGGATTTCTTGTGGCCAGAAGAAAGAAAGCTGATGCACCAGGTCATGATGCTTCAAGAGGAAGCATTCGCATGGATAGATGAGGAAAAGGGATGTTTTAGGGAGGATTTCTTCCTGCCGATCAAGATACCAATGGTAGAACATACTCCATGGGTTGAAAAGCCCATTCTGATTCCACCAGCAATCTATGATGAAGTCTGTGCCATTATAAAAAGAAAGATTAGTGCTGGTGTATATGAGCCATCAAGCTCATCCTATAGATCTAGATAGTTCTGTGTGGTAAAGAAAGATGGAAAAAGTTTGAGACTGGTACACAGCTTGGAACCTGCTGAACAGAGTGACGATAGTGCATTCAGGACTGCCAGCCAGCAACAGAAGATTTGGCAATGCACTTTGCAGGCAGAGCTTGCGGAGGCATTCTGGACCTGTATGTTGGGTATGACAAGCAATTGTTAGCTGAGTCGTCTTGGGACTTAACAACATTCCAAATACCTTTTGGAGTGCTATGCTTAGTGATGCTACCTATGGGATGGACCAATTCAGTGCCTATATTTCATGAGGATGTAACAGCAATCCTAGCCAGTGAGATACCAGAATACATGATGCTGTACATAGATGATGTACCTATCAGAGGACCGAAAACCAGATACAAGCTGCCAGATGGCACTGAAGAGATGTTGAAAAAGAACCCAGGGATCTGACAATTTGTATGGGAACACATGCAGATGGTCGATAGGATTCTACAGAGGATGAAATACGTAGGGGGAACCTTCTCTGGGCCCAAGACGACTATCTGCACTGATGAAATCACCATAGTGGGTTTTGAATGCTCATATAAAGGACAGTTGCCTTCCACAGACACCATTGGGAAGATATTAAGATGGGGGGACTGCGAGAATGTCTTTGAGCTAAGGGGTTTTCTAGGAACAGCTACATGCTGCAGGAATCATATCCTGAAGTTCATAGCCATTGCTGCACCTCTATATGAAAAGCTTAAGAAGGGACAAGAGTTTGAGTGGGGAGAAAACAAAGGGAAAGTGCAGCAGGAGCTGAAAGATGCGATTCAGCGCTGTTTCCTGACCAGGAACCCTGAATTTCCAAGTAAAAAACCCATAGTAGTAGCTGTGGATACCTCATGGAGGGTGGTGGGATACTATATATATCAGAGAGATGTAGAAGACGCTAAGCTTATACATTATGCGAAGTTTGGGTCAATATTATTGGACGAGAGACAGCAGAGGTGTTCTCAGCCCAAGCAAGAGCTATGCAGCTTAAGAATGGTGCTGGAACAGGAGAAATATTTATTGTGGGGATCGAGAAATCTAGTAGTGGAAACAGACGCGAAGTTTCTCTTTGGGATGCTAAACAACCCAGGAAAACTCCCGAACACTACTGTAAACCATTGGGTGGACTTCATTAGATTGTTCCACTTCATGCTAGTACACAAAGAAGGGAAGACATTTGGGCCAGATGGACTGTCCAGACGATGTTACTATCCAGGTGATGAGACAGCCTGTCATTTCAACAATGGATCTGAGGACAAGAGAGAGGAGTTTGAGTTGATCAAAGAAGATCCAGGGGCTGCAGATCCATTACCCTTGGAAGCCTTCTGTGATGAGATTGACAGTCACTCTGGCTTCAACCAGGGTCTGGCGCGTGATGTGTATGATTTTGAGTATGAGCTGGATCAAGCTTGGGAAGAGTACTTGGATGAACAACAGGCTAAGCTTAGGGTTATAGAAGACCCAGCATGCCCAGAAGACCACTGACAGGTACTAAGCTTAATGACAGATGTCAGGCTAGTGCCAGATTTCAAAGAGGAAAAGTTGACTGAGATAGAGGAAGTGTATGATGAATCATGTAGGACAGATACAGCACAAATACAAGATGGAAGAACACCCAAAGTCAGGGAATTCCTGAAAACAGGGGGCAGTAGCGCAGCTGAAGGCTTAGATGAGCCAGATCTGCATAAGCTTAAGTATATGGTGGAGCATTTCTTCTTGGATGAAGAGGGGAGACTGTATAGGATGAGTCCTAGCAGTCAACATCAGCTAGTAGTGGATAAGGAGCAGCGTATGTATATGTTGTGAGCCAGCCACAACTTCCTAGGGCACAGAGGAATATATGCAACCACTAAGCTTATAACACAGAGGTTCTGGTGGCTGGAAGTTGAAGGAGACATAGCTTGGTATGTGCAATCATGCCATCTATGCCAGCAATGGCAAAAGGTGATCATCAAGATGCCACCAATAGTAACACCCATGCCATTGATATTCCAAGTGCTACATGTGGACATGCTACATATAACACCAAGTTCTAATGGGTGTAGTTACATTGTGCATGGAAGATGTGGACTGTTATCCTGGATGGAGGCAAAAGCTTTGAGAAAAGAGAATGCTAGTTTGATTGCGCAGTGGTTATTTGAAGATATCATTTGCTGATGGGGCTGTATAGTGAAGATTATCACAGACAATGGTTCTCCATTAAGAAAGCTGTTCGATGGCTGGAAGAAAAATATGGGATAAAGGGAGTAATGATATCTCCTTACAATTCCAAAGTGAATGGGATTATTGAGAGACCCTACTGGGATGTGTGGCAAATGTTGTACAAAGCTACAGATGGAGATGTCAAAAAGTGGTATTGGCACCTACTGCACATTATGTGGGCAAATTGGATAACCATTAGAAAAGGAACAGGGTGTTCCCCGTACTTTTTGGTAACCAGAGCACACCTGACGCTACCTCTGGATATCCAAGAGGCCACTTGGCTAGTATAGCTACCAAATAAGTACTTGACCATGGCCAAGTTGATAGGATACCAAGCTCAGGCTTTGGCAAAACATGTTTGGCATGTTGAGGAGGTGTGTCAGTGTGCTTCAGACACTAAGCTTAGCAAAGCTTGGGAGATGGAATGACAAGCAGCACATAAGATAAAAGATTATTGCTTCAGCCCAGGAGATTTAGTATTAGTGAGAAATACAGCTATAGAGAGCTCAGCAGACAGGAAGATGAACCCCAGTGTTCAGAGTAATTCCCTACTTAGCCAGAAAACATATGCCGTTGCCACTGAAGTTACAAGAGTTGTTAGATCTGTCACCAGAGGGACTGAAGACCCTGGAGGAGACTACTGAGGATGAGCCTAGTGACAGATGGGAGCCAGAAGAGTTGGAGGGATAGAAAAAACCTGATATTGTGGACAGAACTATCTACTTATCAAAGGAAAACTATCCTGGGGACTGTAAAAGCGTTAAGCTTAAGAGGGAGAGGACTTGTCCAAGTCAGAGAGGTTGCGCAAAAGGCTTTTGAGATGGATGCACTCTTGAATGAGGAATTGGAACCTCTTTAAGTTGGCTTTGAGTGAGGGAATAGCCTCGATGAAGTCCCAGCTGAGCAAATTGAGGTCGTATTTGACTGACCAAGTGTCATCACCATGAGATTTGGACTCATACTCATTGCAAGAGTAAGACAGGAGGTTTTGGAGTTCCTGGAGCAAACGAGCTGCCCAGGATAAGTATCAGAACCATTATGCTTAGTGAATAGAAGTGAGAAATTGCCCACTGGATAAGCCTGCAAAGGTGCACTCATTGGAAGTAAACTCAGTATGGGCAGGCTTGGCAGTATTAGCATTGGCTTTGGCTAGAACCTGTTCAGCCTGGGCATAACAGCAGTGTTTAGTGTTCATATTGGGAACTTGACAATAGGGAAGAAGATGGATGGTGCCTTTAGATGATGAGGACTTTTTGATGGTCTCCTAAAGAGGGAGGAAGTCAGAATCAGTGGTTAGGGGGAGTGGAGCTGGCGCACCACATTGGAGGTAGACAAATGACACTTGTAATAAGGCGAAACTACACAAACCTCTTTGACAATAGCTTGAGAAACCTCCTTGTCAACCATCATGTCCTGAAGGCGAGCAATGATCTCAGCAAATGTTATAGGTTGAGAAGCAGCTAGATTACTGTGTCAGCACCAGTTGCTTGGGAGTTGGAGGCACTGTTCATACTCTCTGCAGGCTTGGTATCAGTGTCTACCACAACAGCAGCAGAGACAGGGGCCTTGTGACCTTTGCAAGGCTAAGCTTATACATGAGAAGACAACTGGAGCCAAAAGAATGCTAAGCTTGTGTGTTTGGGGACAGCAGAGCCTTTGGCAATGTTGGAGGAAGTAGAGCCAGTTGTGAACGATGGGTTCTGAGCCTCTTCAGTCCTGGATTTGTGGGATTCTTCAGAACAAACGTGATTAATGCAGCTACAGCATTCAGAGAGCACCTTATAGATCGCGGGCATCTCATAAGACAAATGGTAGTTGTTTTGGTAAATTTTGTTGAGCTTGCAGATATGGAAGATGTAGTCCTGGTTGACATGAAGCTTGATAGCCTCATTATCCTCCGATAATGCTTCAATATAAGCAGACTAGAAATGATTTAGAAATGGTGAGAGAAGCATGAAAAGAGTAGTCATACCCCAGGGGCATCAAATGCAAGAAGAGCCTTCTTGACGAGAGGACAAGCAACTTGGCTGTTTTGCAGGCGCTGAAGATGACCTTTGGCATTGCTGATGAGATTATCAAGCTTGACCTGGAGATGGGGGATAGAAGAAGCCATTTTCTTGCAAAGGGTGTCTGCTAGAATGAGATGTTGCTCCCTCGCTTTTATAAGAAAAGGCTGTTGGCAGTGATGACAAATCATAATGAGTGGATGAGAAGCACCCTCCACCCTAAGCTTATGACCTGAGAGGCCCAGGAAACCTGTAATCTTGAGTAGCCAGCCTTCAACAGACTTGCTGAACCACAGTTGCCTTATTAGGTAATATGTCGCCAGGGTCTTGCAGTTATCAGTGTGCACAGGGATTCTGATGGAATGGTGAGGGCACTGATTTCAATTTGGCTAGGGGGGAGATGGGTCCCAAGGGGCACTTCAGTTTGACAGTTTGCAAAGAGCTTTTTCGAACATTGTGGACAGGCTGGTTCAGGCTTGTAAGTAAACCGGAATGGATGACCAGGTCACTACACATTGTGGATCACAGCATGTTGAGGTGTCAATAGACATCGCAGAAGTATCAGAGAAATATCTGATGAGCATATAAGCAGCTGGAAACCTTAGCCTAGCTTGGGATGTTCCAGATGGTCTTAAGCTTAACTCAGTAGGAGACAAGAAACAAGATAATGATATTGAATGTATATACATGTACATTCAAGAAATAAAAAAAAGATAAAAAGAGACATCAGTTCAAGTCCTCCAAGATGGCCTCAGGATCCTGAGTCATCAGGAAAGCAAGGAAGAGAAGTGACTTGAGCTCCTCAAATTCCTCGTATGTTGGGACTCCTGGAAAGTTGTCAGCAAACTCAAAGAATGCCTGAATGTCTTCAAGGGAGTCAGCCATCCCCATCTCAATGAACACGACATTGTTACCTTCCAAGGCCATCCTGGTAGCTTGCATTTCCTGGACAAACTGATAAACCACCCAATGGTGGTGAAACACCAAAGCCTCATAAGCGACGCAGTTCACCTCCAGGCTGACCAAGCTGGAGGACACAACACATGCAAAAGTGGCCAGATCTAGAAAATAAAGAGAATAAGAAAAGAGAAAAATAGTGAACAGAGAAAATTATGGTATTCACTGGTCAGTGAAGACGTGACTAGGGCATTCACAATGCCAGCCAAGACTCACAGATGGTCTGCAAAGGTGCAGGGGTAATTATAGAGGTCGCAGCTGTGACACTTCTTACCCTTGCCCAGAGGCTTGCACTCCAACTTACAAGCAGCGCAGGAAGGACACTGAGACTGAGGTGGCACGTACTGGGGTAGATGTCAAAACCTTCAGTAAGGAAACACAAGAAAACTTGGAGAATGTACTGAAAGCTGGCTAGCTGCCAGCAGCCTAGGAAAGTCCTCATAAAAGAGCGGGACTGGGTGGCAGTATCCATGGTCCTGAATAATGGCAGCCTCAGAGCGTCGAACATGAGCTCAGGGAATGTATTTCTTCATCTGCATGTTGGAACTCTTCTTGGACGAAAGGATGCATTTTTGAGGTGACGGGCCAGCATGAGGAGACTCTTGAGGGATCTCTGGAACCACCAGGCTAGGCAAACAAGAAGGGATGGGGGTTGGAGAAGCTAAGAACGCATCTTGAAAAACAAAAGTCAGTTCTTGAGGGGCAGGGAAAGGCTCCAGAAGGAGCTCCAAATCTGGAGAAGGTGAAATCTCCATGGCGCTTGCAGGAGACTCAACTGGAGCACCAGCTAAGTGAGGTGGTGATGGTGTTGGGCACCTAGGTGAAGCCAGCACATGTTGCCCATCCAGAGAAGAGGACCAGCTAAAGATTTTAAAGAGGTCAGCTTGAGAGACCTCAGGGACTGGAGAATGCAATGACAAGTTAGAACCCGCCAGGAATAAGGGGAGAGGGGGCAGCATTGATAATTTTGCCTTCTGTTTGCCTTTAAGGGCAGCTGGTATATGCACTAAAGCAGAAGTCAGTGGAAAGAAAAAAAATATATCATGAAAATGACTAAGCTTATGCATTGAAGTAGCAGAAGAGAGTATGGGGGAAGAAGGCTGGTTTGTTGAAGGGCCCAGTACCTCCAAACCTGATGCAATACCCAGGGGAGGGAGCACCAGCAAGTCTTCCCCATCCAGGGTGTGCAGAGAGATGGCGAGAGGGGGCAGCGACATTGAGCTGGACAAAGCCTCTGTGGATAATCCACCAGAGGGCCCGCCAATGGGGATACCTGACAAGGGTTCTGTGGAAAATCTGGCAGAGCGCTCGTCAGTTGGATTGCACAATGACATGATGGAAATCACGTGTCTTGGCACTGGAGCAGTTAAGGGAGAGGCTGGCAGAGGAGTTGGTTTGTGGGGTGGAGAGTATGGTGGAGGAGGGGTCCTTGCCACACCCACCTGATGATTTCTGCAAGCTCCTCAAGCTCCTTGCCCTCCTCTAGCCCTCCTAGTACACAGTGCTGGTGGTTCCCATTGAGGCAGGAGGTTGTGACATGCTGGTAGGTGAATAGTGAGACCTAAAAGCAGAGAAAACATGAGTGATGACAACAAGAACAGGGAAAAATGTGACTTATGTTGTACAATTGATGATGAAGGCACGCCTTGAGAAGCCAGTGAGGCATTGCTTGGCCCAGCATAGCCTGAAAACAGCGTTAAGAAAACAGAGAAAACTGTAACTCGAACTCTACTTACTGGAAGAAGAGTCTGAGTCCTCTTTGTAGCAAGCACATTTGCTGCTGTGCATGTTTCTGTCCATTACTGATAAAAGTGGGTGATGAAGAGTGATATGCAAGCAGGATAGATGAGTAAGAAGTGAGAGGGAGAATGAAAGAGAGGAAAAGAGACCTTGGGACATTTAAAAGACCCAATAATGAGATAAAAATTTAAGCTATAGCAACAAGAAGTTGATCTATACATTTAAACTCAGTGACATGACATCATTTTGGAATAAGCTTAGCAAAAGTATGCTACTCTAAAAGCTGGTGAATGTTCTAGAACATAGAGTGCATCAGAGAGACTCAGATACTGTGAATTTGAAGGAGATAATGACTGAGGACAGTCAGCAATTGGTTAGGAGGAGATGATATGCTGATTTCATGCCTATACATGAATTCCATACTCTGGAATGATTCTCTACATAGAATCATTGGCTATATCATTAAAGAACCCTATAGAGGATTGGTACTATGTCCTGTAGTAGCCAGTTTGACTGAACTGAGGATATTTGAGCCTCGGAAGTGTTCAAACCAGCTCATTATCACTAAGCTTAGTGAACCAAACTATCAGAATGCTCTCTGGAGGGATTCTGGACTCTATATAGCCTATCGAGTATACTCCGGTCACATCCAGGGACCTTATGAGCAGTTTTCTGATGAACTCGGATTTGTTGGAACCTAAAGAATGTACATAGTGGCTGTTGCAGGTGTATCATGCCCATAGCAAGTCCAATAATGATGACTGGACCACGGAACAGAACATCCAACGTTCAGGAGGCAACACCCGATGCCCAAAACCCTAGACATATCAAAGACTCATAATAAACAAGTGCTTTGTGGGTCCTGGCACCTTGGCATATTGCCTGACTGAGATTAATTACAATGGATCAAGGGATTGTCCATATGCCATACATTCTGATCATAATTGATCTGGAGGCTTAACGTGCTCATGTGGACACAGAATAATGCAGATGAGCATGGAACATGTCTGGCTGGATTGCCATTTGTCAATCAGAGAAAAACCCATAACCCAGGACAAGGTAGAAATGCTGCCAAACCTTCCAAAATATTCTGCAGTACCTGTAACAATTAAGCTTATTGTTTTCTATTTCATATTTACTATCTCTTGTATGTATCTAAACAATATAAATACAGTTGCACTTGTAGGGATGCCCTCTCGGCTACACGAGGACATTGCGATTATCTAGTGTAGAGTGGTAATTCGGCTCACTCTTTATCTCTCTCTATTTATTCTTATCTTACACATAATTCTTTCACCTTCACACTCATTTTTACGTAGAAAACTCGCTCATTTACGCTCTCAGTCTCTCATTTACATACAATAGCACTCCTTTTATTCCTGATTTTCGTAGAAACACAGACACATAGAACCTTTGAAATACGTGCCACATAGTTACCGAATACACATCTTTTACCCCTGAGAACTTGTGGCAGCCTTACACTTGGAGCCCACCATGAGGGGTGGCTAGCTCATAACCACACTCCTTCTCTATCCCTACAATCCTTACAACACGGCAGACCAACCAAGAGTCCAGACACGGTCACAGTCGAGGCTTCCATCCCAGCAAAGTCAGTCTTCTGAGAGCACGAAGCGTCGACGACCATCAGGAGCAGGACCTACAGTGACCACATCATTGTCAGACCAAGAGACATTATGAGGCCACACATGAAAGGCCTTACTCCTCACCTCAACACCACCAGTAACACCAACCCCTCAAATGGCCTCAGTATCAACTCCAGGAGGTATGACAGCCATGCCAGCACCAGGAACCAAGCATGCACCAGAGTTCAACCCCAAACATCCTGAGGAGTTGAAGGAGTTCTTTGAGGAGTTCAAACAGCAGGCGAGAGCATGTGGGTTGGATAAAGTGGAGAAAGTGAAGATGGTGGTGAAGTATACAGATACCAAGATGAAACAGTTCTGGAAGAGTCTTGAAGGGTATGAACAGGACTACGGAATACTAAAGAAAGAGATTTTAGAGTCATACTCAAAGACATCCCTTGGAGGGAAATATTTGGTCAATCGCTTACTCAGGTTCATTGAGGCAGCGGCAGACGAGGATATTGAGGATGAAGATGACCTAAACAAGTATTATCATAAGCTCTGGCCTATGGTGTCTGACCTTATCAACTCCAAAAAGATTACCATGGATGAAGGCGATCGCTACTTTTGGAAAGGACTTTCCCTCAGTACTCGATGCACCATCCGGGATTGACTCGAAAAGGAGGACAGTAACCTGGACCGTTCACAGATCCCCAAAATCAAGAAAGTACTGAAGGCAGGGTGATTTGTGTTTTTGAAGGAAGCAGTAGATGAAGAAGAGTTATGGGAATGAAGGACAAGGAAGAGTTTGAAGAAACAAGGGAAGGGAAAGAAGAGACGAGAACGGAGTAGTAGTGAGGAGTTGGAGGAGTCATCTGTTGAGATGTTGACAGATGAAGAGTCCAGTGAGGAAGAGGGATGATGATGATATAGGCAAAAGGCTGGAAAAACAAAGAAGGAGGTGAGAACGAGGAAGGTAAAGGTTGAAGAGGAGAAGGAAAAGAAGAAGGGAGGAGTGATGGATGAGGTTGAAGAACTCATGAGGAAACTACATGGGCTAGAGGTAACCGAAGCAACATACATGGCAACTTACGCCCAGCTAGTTTTGGTAGCCCCAACTGTCACCGAACACATTTCACCACCAGCACAATGGATACTGACAGCATCAACAACAGCCTTCATGTGAAATCAGCCAGGACGTGGGGTGCCCATGACACCCCAGAACTACACATGCCTCATGTGTAAAGATCCCTCACATAGGCTTCAAGCATGCCCCATCGCAGCTGAGTATGTTCAAGCAGGTTGATTACTTATCCTAGCTGGAGGGTACCATGTACATGGAGATGGCTTGCATATTGAACAACATCCAGGAGGGTTCAAAGGAGCTATAGATCAGAAGTGGGGGAGACCACTACAGGCAACCCCCAGTGCGAGTATAACACCACTGGTACCAGCCCCAACCCCTTCATCTATACCACTTACCTCATATGTTTCAGCACAAGAGATGGAGACTGGAGAAGAAGGATTTGTGTGGGGAGCAATAGTCAAGTTGGAGGAGTTGGGAAATGAGAAGAAGTCAGAAGTGGAAGGGATGGTGATGACGAGAGCACAAGAGAAGAGAGGAGCTGGGAAGAGTAGTGAAGAGTCAGTAGAGACTAGGGAAGAAGGACGAAAGGAGGAAGCAGCCAAGACGCACCCAGCATACAAACTCAAGTCAAAAATCTCAAGCACATCAATAATGCAAGGGATCTACAAATGCATACTTGAAGCTGAAGTCCCTAAAGTCACCGTAAAGGAGTTACTATCGATCAGTGGGGACCTTCACAAACTCATGATTGACAACACATGTACACAGAAAGCTCTGATGATGGGAGCTGTTGTAGCAGCAGTACCTGGGATGTTGCTCGAGTTTACAACACCACTTTGAGAGGTGGAAGTGACAGTGAAAGGGACAGAGGGAAAGAGAGCAGTTGAGATGGGACTGTTGGATGAAGGGTCAGAGATTGTATTGGTGAGACAGGATTTATGTGATGAGTTGGGGATAAAGGTGAATTGTTATGAACAGTCCAGACCGGGAGGAACAAGAATTACTGTTCGACTTTACAAGATGGGTACAGGAGACTACAGACCAACTACGGGCACAAGAATACGAAGACGAGGAAGGGGAATACTACACCGCCATGCAGGACCTGGCGAGAGAAGCAGGAATGGAGATAACCTTGGAGGATATATTGGAATACCCCGAGGACGAAGAAGATAACCATGGATCAACCGATCCAACCTCCGATACGGATGGAAGCACTGAGAGAATGGAGAGCGAGAACGGAGAGGACTCCATGGAGATACAATCGGGAGAAGGAGATTATGAGTCAGAAGAAAGCGATGGAACATCGCACAGCAGTAGCGAGAGTACTGACTCATTGTAATATAAATAACACTAGGATGCCATCAGCCAGGATGTGCATCATGGTCAGGACTGCGGACGACCAGTAGAACAGCCAAGTAACCTATAACGAGTATATAGCACCTCATAGGTATATAAGGCCTGTACAAGTAGAGATTAAAGCCCTAAGCTTTAATCTTGTTAACAGCGGTCGTTTACCTCTCTGCCTTAACTTGGCGTCTTCCCTCGTTATCTCATTGAGCGCGATCCACTAAGCTCTATAAGGCTAACCGTCTCGGACACCTTGTAGAGTGATTGAAGGCCGTCTCCAGTTATCCTCGGATACAGAAGGAGCACGGATCTTAACATTAGATTAAAGCTTCCTTTGGACAACCTCCATCGTACACCCCGTGGTATCGGTACGCCTTGTCGCTACCCTTCCACACCGGCAGACGATACGCTTTATTGCTATCCGAGTGCCAACCGTATCTGACGACACGCCTTGTCGCTGTCCGGTGATACACCCCCGTAGAGCAGGCCACCATACCCTCTACACCCTTGGTCAGACGCACCGAAAGCGTTGATAGGTCATCCACACCTTTAAGTGTTGATTGGGATAACGCACCCGTAAGCGTTGTATACAGGTCATCCGCACCTTCAAGCGTCGATTGGGATAACGCACCCGCAAGCGTTGTTTATTCACCCTCACCTTCACCTTCGACTTCTTCCCTCTTCACCCTGTCTACAAACCGAAACGACCCCCTTGCCACCGACTACGAAGAATCCAACAGTTCTGACTGGTCGACAACCGACTCCGAACCCGACTTCACACCCCCTCCACCACGGACCCTAAAAAGAAAACAAAACCTATACCCCTCACTCGTTCACCCTCTGGTTCCGCACCGTACCCTACACAACCTACCGAGAGAATTCAACGTCGAACAGAAGACCCAGGATACCCAGCACCCCCAGCATCAGTTCTTCAATCCCTACCTAAACAACCACCACCTGAAAGAACTGCCACCTCTACCCGCTCAAAGCTCGGGGAGCCGATTCATAGAACATCTACCCCATCCTCCGGTCCTCAACCCTCAACAAGTACAAGAACTAGCGACAACACTTCGCAACAGAAACCCCCAAGAACATTCTCACCCCTCACATCACCACTTGGATCACCGGTACACTCACCGCCTCGATCCAGTTCCCCTGTACAATCCGAACCATCCGAAGTTAGCCCCACTACCGGGTCTATTCACACTTCCGACGAGGAATCCACAACCTCTGACATTAACAATATGGCCTCCTCCGCAAAAATTAACACACCCCCAACCTTTAACGGAGAGACCGACTACTTCCGCCTCTGGAAGGATGCAGTACAACTATATATCGATGCAAAGCCAGGAGCCTTTTCCGATGACAAAACCAAGATACAATTCGCCCTTTCATACATGTCCACCGGCCCCGCCGCAACATGGAGAGGAGCATTCTTGGAATCAAACAAAGAACTTGATGGAAGCCAGACCCTTCCGACATGGAAGAAATTTCTCGAAGGACTCGATACATCCTTCGCCCCAAACAATGTCCCCGCCGATGCAATGGACAGAATCCGCCACCTCAAACAGAATGGACGATATATCGATGATTACATATCCCAGTTCCAGATACTCGCCTATCAGGCCGACCTTGGAGATGGAGTGGCGGCGGTCAACTATTTCAAGAACGGGCTGGATCGCCCCGTCGCAATCAAGACAATTAGCCTCAATCCAGGAAACAAACTCAGCGACTGGTTCAAGCAAGCTCGAACAGCATATCAAATACTACAAACTCAACGCGACTATATGCAAACTCGAGGAACTCCCTCGTTTCCAACGACTTCGCGCACTCGCCCATTTAAAGGGAAAAGAAATGCTTTTACGCGCCGTGTCCCACTGCCCTATCAAGCAACAGACCCTAACGCAATGGATATTGACCAACTCGCCGAAGCAGTCTACAACCTCGACTTTGAGGACGAGCCAGATCTACTCGCCGAGGAAGCTGATGAAGACGAGGAGACCGAAGAAGACAGACTCCACCAGTTGGTACAAGAACGCACCCGCGAAGCCCTCAATGCAATCCTCACGGACGCCCAAAGAAAGGATCTCAAAGAAAGGAGATGCTTCAACTGCCGCAAGACTGGACACTTCGCCCGCGAATGCCCCACCAAGAAGACAATATATCGCCGATCCGAATTACCCCGCAATTTGGATGCCAGAAACCGGTCAAATGCGATATCCAGAAGAAGACAAGCAAGCTACAGGAAAAAGAACTCGCTATACAACATACTAGAAGATGCAACCGACGAAGAAGTCGAGGACATCTACGAACATTTTGCAAATGAATCCAACCACCCAGATGCCCCTCTGGTTAAGGATTTTGCCTAAGGAGACTAGCCACCACGTCTAGCCCTCCACCAAGACCTCCTTCCCTTTCCTATTCACAAAATGATATTAATGTTGTAAAGTTACAGGAATCGTCAGCACGCGTAATACATCTACCCTGTCGAATCCGAAAACACAAATTCACTAAGGAAGGACCCGAAAGCGTGGAACTACTCGCCCTACTCGACTCAGGAGCAGCAGGAAACTTCATTGACCCCGGAATGGTCAAACAACATTCATTCAAAACAACACCCCTCGATCGACCCATCGAAGTACGAAATGCCGATGGATCTGTTAACGAAAATGGAACAGCCACCCACTATACGACCCTCAACCTAACGGTTAACGGGAAAAATATGGAGATCAAACCAAAAGTAGTCTCCCTCGGAAGCCCAAGACTCATCCTTGGATTCCCTTGGCTTGCAGAACACAACCCAGACATCGACTGGGATGCCAAACAACTACGCTGGAGAAACGAACGTTGGGACAACACTATATTCCGAGAACTCATCCAATCCATGGAACCCGATTGGATCTACAACGACCAACTCAACCACATCTCCACACTAGAGCCCACAAGCTTCGAAGAAATCAACTTCAAAGCCTCCGCATCACAATTCCTTGCCGTACAACACGGAGAAAAGAAAAACGACGACCCAAGAAAAGTCGTACCCACGGAATTCCACGAATACCTCCCAGTATTTAGCAAGAAACAAGCCGAACGATTCCCCCCACAACGACCATGGGATCACAAAATTGAACTCAAGGAATCATTCAAACCAATTGCCATGAAGTCCTACCGACTCTCCCTCAATGAAGAAAAAGAACTCGACACGTTCCTAGAAGAAAACCTTCAAAAGGGATACATTCGACCATCCGAATCGCCAATGGCATCACCTTTCTTCTTCGTAGGAAAGAAAGACGGAAAACTACGCCCCTGTCAAGACTACAGGTACCTCAACGAGCATACCGTCAAAAATGCATACAACCTTCCCCTCATCTCTCATATTCTCGACAAACTCCGAGGATCAAAATACTTTACCAAACTTGACGTACGAGCAGGATACAACAACATCCGCATACGCAAAGGAGATGAATGGAAAGGAGCCTTCAGGACACCCCGAGGATTATTCGAACCCACGGTTATGTTCTTTGGAATGTGTAACTCCCCAGCAACATTCCAAACCATGATGGACTCATTATTCCGAAAACTCATTGACAATGGAGGAGTAATCGTTTACATGGACGACATCCTCATTCACGCAAAAACAAAACAAGAACTTCGACGCCTCACAAGAGAAGTACTCAAGATACTCAAGGACAACGACCTATACCTCAAAACCGAGAAATGCGAATTTGAACGACAACGACTCGAATATCTAGGAGTTATTATCACTCCCGACTCAGTTTCGATGGACCCAGCAAAGCTCAAAGGCATCGCTGAATGGCCAACACCAACTACCCCGCGCGACGTACGAAAATTCATAGGATTTTGCAACTTCTATCGAAAATTCATACACCAATACGCCACATGGGCAAAACCTCTCAATGCCCTAATGTCCAAAACCAAGAAATTCGAATGGACAGAAGAATGCCAGAACGCCTTCGATACCCTCAAAAGAAAATTCCAAAGCGAACCGGTATTAATGGTCCCCGACCGAGACAAACCCTTCGAAATCGAATGCGACGCATCACTATTCGCATCAGGAGCAGTCCTACTTCAACGCGACAACAATGGAGTTAAACACCCAGTCGCATACTTCTCAAAAGGATTCTCACCAGCAGAACGCAACTATCATTGCTCCGAACAGGAACTCTTCGCCATTATCCGAGCACTCAAAGAATGGCGCCACCACATAGAAGGATCATCACACAAGACCATCGTATGGTCAGATCACGACAACCTTCGCCGCTGGAGAAAACCTGAAGACCTCAGCAGACGACAAGCCCGATGGATTGCCTACATGCAACGATTCGACATCGAAATCCGACATATCCCTGGAAAGAAAAACGGACCAGCAGATGCCCTTTCCAGACGACCCGATCATGAACCCAAGACAAGAGACAACAAACAAGTCGTTGCACTCCCTGACAAATTCTTCACCCCAGAACAGCCACAACATATCCATATTATCGACGAAAACACTAAAAAGGAAATAAAAGAGCTGTGGAAGAAAAGGAAACAAACCGACATAGCCCAAGAAGACGACTCAGGACACCCACGAGTTCAAGGAAAACTATTTATACCACAAGATTTGCACCTCAGACGCCGCTTACTGCAAAGAGTACACGACTCACCCACCGCAGGACACCCTGGAATCGCAGAAACAACTAGAAAACTCCAGGAATACGCCTACTGGCCCGGGATGCGATCATTTGTCAAAAACTACGTCAAAGGATGTGGCGCTTGCCAACAATACAAGATCAATCGCCACCCCCTAAAACCACCACTTCAACCTATCCCTGGACCCCGTTCTACCCGTCCATTCTCGAACATCTCGATGGATCTTATCACAGACCTACCCCCGGACGGACCCCATGATTCTATACTGGTCGTGGTCGACCAGCTTACGAAGGGGATAATTCTAGAACCTACTGCGAAAACCGCCAACGCGGACAAGATCGCCGAAATTCTTATCAAACGGCTATTCTCTAGATTTGGCCTTCCCGAGAAAGTTCCTCAGTGATCGCGACCCCAGATTCGCTGCCAAATCCATGAAAGAATTCTACAAACAACTCGGAATCGAACAAGCACTCTCTACCGCCTACCACCCCCAGACAGACGGACAAACAGAGCGATTCAATCAAGAAATAGAACTCTACCTTGGCATCTATTGCTCATCGAACCCGAACAAATGGGTAAAGGCACTCCCACTCCTGGAATATGTCCACAACTCGAAAACACACGCTGAACACCAACATACCCCATTTGAACTCCTCTATGGATCAAGCCCCAAAGGATTTCCGACCTCCGAGGAGCCAACGAACATTCCAGCAATAGGAGAGAAGTTTAAATACCTCGCCAAGATACGCCAAGAAGCCCAAGCTGCGCATGAACAAGCCAGACTAAAAATGGCTGCAAGATATAACCGGCCAGATATCAATCTAAAAGTTGGACAGAAGGTTTGGCTCGACAACCGCAACCTCCCAATTCAGTACGCCTCAAAGAAACTGGCCCAACGCCGAGAAGGTCCCTTCACCATAACAAGAAAACTCGGACCTGTTACCTACGAACTAAAATTACCCATCAAATGGAAGATCCACAACAAGTTTCATGCGAGCCTCCTAATGCCTGCAGAAGAGAACGACACACATGGGGAATACAACACAGCCCCACCACCCGACCTTGTAAATGGAGAAGAAGAATACGAGGTCGAGTCAATACTGCGCCACAGAAAATTCCGGAACAAGTATCAATTCCTAGTCAGATGGAAAGGATACCTTCCCACCGAGGATTCCTGGGAGCCAGAAGCAAACCTGGAGAACGCCAAGGAAGTCATTGAAGAATATAAAAGGGCCCACAAACTAGACAACCCCACCAATGACCCAACCACCCAACACTCGAGCAACCACTCCAGACCTCCCAGAGCCAGACAACGATGGACGCCTTCTCATCCGGGAAAGAATCATATCCCTGGCGAACCGCGTCGAAGGAAATAGCCAACCTAACCCTGCCACCAATACCGTTGACGACCAACCAGACAGGACCAACAGTCCTTATATCATCCGGCATACCTTCCTTCCCTCCAACCAACCCGAGATACGATCCATCCTTTTACACGAAGTTCCCTTTCATATTACCGGAACCCGTCTTAAACGCAGTCCAGCGATGGTACCCCTGGTCGACACCTGCTGGAAGACATTTACTGCTCTTCTGTATCACAAGCGCCTCGTCCACGACCGAACAACAGAATTCGAAGAACTATGCGCCACTATTCTTTCTAGCACAACAGAGGAACAGGACCGCAATACCATTTCTGCCATGCTATCAACCGCTCTCACCGAATTCCCGTTCGAGAGTCCGATCCCAAGCCCGAGCAATGGAAGCGGAAGTCAGGACCGCCCTATCCTACCTATCGGGACCACCACCCAACCTTCCAACCCTCCCATGGTGGATACGAGTAACCAACCATCAAGTGTTGTACAAGCTATATCTGCTTCTAATGACGCCCCCATCGGGACTACCACCACTCACTTATCCACCACCCGAACTCGCTGCAATTGCTGCCGTCGATTCGGCCATATCAAAGCAGGATGCCCGCGCTACCAATGTCGATATTGTCGAAAGATTGCCCCAGGCCATTACGAGAAGCACTGCGAGAGAAACCCTTACCAGCATCAACCCGCAAGTATGGTACCTGGCCTGTATCGCCGCCCACGAGGAATACCAAGCAGAGCTCGATCCCTCACACGCGAAACCACAAACAACAATATTCGACACATTGTTGCAAGCACCGAGCAGCGCCCCGCTTCAGCCAGACCCCTCCGCACCCGAATTCAAAATGCCCCCGTCGTCATTCCGACCACCAACGCCACCACCACATCTGCTAGTGGAAGCCACCGACTTCCTGAATCGATCCTTCGGCACACCCGCCACCATTCACTCCAGAGAACCCATCGTCATCGACCTCACCCAAGACCCGCCATCCCCAGACCACCAAGTTACCGAAGCGACTCCCCAGAACCCGACCCATACTTCGACTGGGACCCCATCGCCGAATCAAACATTACAGGAGAGCCTGTCGGACTATACTGAGGATATGTCTGATGAGGACATCAGACCTTACGAAGGGGATAATGTTATGAACAGTCCAGACCGGGAGGAACAAGAATTACTGTTCGACTTTACAAGATGGGTACAGGAGACTACAGACCAACTACGGGCACAAGAATACGAAGACGAGGAAGGGGAATACTACACCGCCATGCAGGACCTGGCGAGAGAAGCAGGAATGGAGATAACCTTGGAGGATATATTGGAATACCCCGAGGACGAAGAAGATAACCATGGATCAACCGATCCAACCTCCGATACGGATGGAAGCACTGAGAGAATGGAGAGCGAGAACGGAGAGGACTCCATGGAGATACAATCGGGAGAAGGAGATTATGAGTCAGAAGAAAGCGATGGAACATCGCACAGCAGTAGCGAGAGTACTGACTCATTGTAATATAAATAACACTAGGATGCCATCAGCCAGGATGTGCATCATGGTCAGGACTGCGGACGACCAGTAGAACAGCCAAGTAACCTATAACGAGTATATAGCACCTCATAGGTATATAAGGCCTGTACAAGTAGAGATTAAAGCCCTAAGCTTTAATCTTGTTAACAGCGGTCGTTTACCTCTCTGCCTTAACTTGGCGTCTTCCCTCGTTATCTCATTGAGCGCGATCCACTAAGCTCTATAAGGCTAACCGTCTCGGACACCTTGTAGAGTGATTGAAGGCCGTCTCCAGTTATCCTCGGATACAGAAGGAGCACGGATCTTAACATGAATAGGGCGAGGAAGATGGTGATGCAGACAGCAAATGGTGGGAAGGAGAACCTAGAGGGTTGTGTTGAGTGGTTGGAGATCATGGTAGGAGGTTTGAAGACATTTGCACATGCATTTGTTGTGAAAATGGCACCATATCAGTTGTTGTTGGGAAGGCCCTGGCAACGAGGAGTGAGGTTGGGGAAAGTAGAGCAGGAGGATGGTAATGTTGAGGTAGTGGTGATGGACCTGGTGGGGAAGGAAAGAAAGGTGGTGGTGCCAATGAGAGAGAGAGTGGAGAAGACAAGGAAAGGATTGGTAGTGATGAGGGGAATAGAGGACGAAGGAGTATGGAGGATCTGTGGAGGAGACAACACGTTAACAGAGGCAATCCTCTCATTGACTTTCACTTACAACATTGAGGCCCACTGCCTAGCTTACAAAAAGGTCACCAACAAAGTCCGACCAGTACCAGCAACAATGCCTAGCAACTACCAAATTATCAGAAAGGTACCTGAAGACCCCCTATTGACCTTACCTGTGTTACCAGTCCTTCCACCTCCATTTTGGCCAGGAATACACCTTACACAGGACAGGATGGACAAGCTAGGGATATTTTCAAATGACTTCTTGTGGCCAGAGGAAAAGAAACTGGTGGTGCAGATACTGTTGAACAACAAGTTGGGCCTAGCATGGGATGAGACAGAAAAAGGCTGATTTTGCAAGGACTACTTCACTCCTGTCAAAATTCCAGTCATCGAACATATCCCATGGACTAGGAAATCCTTACCCATTCCCCCTGGGCTTCGCGAAAAAGTAATTGGGCTTATCAAACAAAAGATCGAGACTGGGGTATACGAGCCATCATACAGCTCCTACAGGCATCAGTGGTTTACTGTGGCAAAGAAGGATGGCAACATACGGATTGTGCATAACCTGACACCCCTCAATGCGATCACGATTTGAGACTCCCAAAGCCCCCCTCTGATATATCTCTATGTGGAGCAATGTGCAGCATGAGGCATCTACTCAGGACTAGATATCTTTGTGGGGTATGATCACTGAACCCTGGCAGAGCCCTCTCAAGACTTTACCACCTTCGATACGCCTCTAGGAACAATGAGGCTAACAGTACTACCCCAAGGATGGACAGGCTCAGTCAGGATCTTTCACAATGACATTGCCTTCCTCTTGAAGGAGGAAACAGAGACAGCCCCAAATTTTCTAGATGACATTACTCTATTAGGCCCAAAAACACGTTACAAAAAACTAGACGGCACTTATGAGGTCCTAGTGGAGAACCCAGGCATTCAACAATTCTTGTGGGAACACGCAATTGACCTAAATCGGGTACTGCACAGACTCAAACATGCAGGAGTGACGGTATCAGCAAAGAAACTCCAGCTGTGCTTACCAGAAATTGTGGTGGTGGGGAGACTGTGTACGTATGAAGGGCAGAGATCAGATGAGGTGATGGTGGAGAAGGTGTCGAGGTGGCCAGAGTGCAGGAATGTGTCAGAAGTATGAGGATTTCTGGGGATGGCAGGAACAGTCAGGAATTGGATCAAGTCATTTGCAGAGATATGTGAACCACTCACCAAGTTAATGCGAGGAAAATGAGAGGAGTTTAGATGGGAGGAGGAACATAAAGTGGCAATGGTGTTATCAGAATTCCATCAGGACAGTTATTTTTAGCTACATTTCCCATGTCACTATAAAACTATCAGTAGTGTACATCAGAAGGACGATTCTTACCACATGCCTCATGTCTCTTATCTCTGACTCATAGTTACCTTGGTCTGGACTATTATAGTAGGAGTATAGCCACACTTAGAAGTATATAAGGATACAGTACAATACCTTGTATCCTTATCTTAGTGTTATACAGTTCTTGCCTCCTATACCTCTTTGCCTTTAAAACCGGCTGGACTATAGTGCTCCGTCGTCTCCAAGTCATGCTTAGTAGGACAGGACCAAGTCTGTATAGACATCCTGTGTCGAACCCCGTACTACTCAAGAGCGAACCCCTAACCCGGGTAACAAAACACTAAGATACTCTGCTGCTTATCTCTTGCTCGCCCTCCACTCTGCTTTACTCTGCCGACATACTGAACGCGTCGAAGTACCCTGGTCATTCAAAACGATGTATGAAAGAAAACCACCTCTCTGTGTAGCTATCGCTACGTCCCTCAAACTCTCCCTGCCAGAAGATCTGGCTTACCTACTCATTTTCGTCTTCACCTCCACTGCCACCCTCATTGCCTACCGAATCATCACCTTAGAACTCGAACATATCACGTGTCCTTGTCACTGCTGCATCGTCAGATCGTGGAACCTATACTCAGGAATATCCATCATCGCAACGCAATTTTTCATCCTTCTAGCGATAATCGATCGCTAGACAACTGCCACCATGCCTCCAAAGAAGTTCTCAGCCCGAGAAACTCCATCACCTCCTCCCAAATTGAGAAGTAGAATCTCAGGATCAGGAACCCAAAACCCGGATGCCAGAAGAAATCCTATCCCCACTCAGACACCATCCCCATTCTATCCTCCATCCCCATTCGACTCACCTACTCCAAGTACATCAACATGCACAAGAACAAGTTTTGCCAATGAACTAGCAGAACGACAAAGAATACAACACAAAAGAGAATTAAAAGAACATTACGAACAAGAAGAAAGAAAACACAAACAAGCTGAAGAATACCGTGCCAAAGTAGACCCATTAAACAACTACAAACTTCAAAGACTCAAGTACGCCCTTAAGCAACCAAGAGAACTTTCCAAATCGGAAGAAAACTTACTCACGCGCCACAAATACACAGTAGATCAGGGAAAAACTCCCCCAGCAGATAACGACTCCAATGTCTATATAACAGACAACAACCAATTGGATCCCGATCCACAACCACCCGCACTACCCGCGCCGACCATACCCTTAGCCCTACCAGCTCCCCCTCTACGACCGACACAACCACCATCACCACCACCGCCACCGCCACCTGGACAATTACAAATAATGGCTGCCACACCTACCCCAAAGGAGTTAGGACTCCTCAAACCCATTGCCTTTGATGGAACTAGAAGACTATTTGAAGATTGGATCTTCCAATGCAAAGTTTACATGCTTGCTAATGCGACCACTTACAACACTGACCTTGCTAGGACCCTATTCGTCCTTTCGACAATGCAATCAGGAGATGCCCAAGCCTGGGCCAGACAATACCTCCATGAGAGAAACGCCCAAACTCAACAAGGACAACCCATAGCAATGGAGTCATGGGACAACTTTACTGCCCGACTCAGAGCCGACTTCACCCTGGTGGACAAACATGCATATGCACACACCAGACTTCAAACCCTGCACCAGGCAGGCAAACCAATGACCAAGTTCAATGCTCAGTTCAAGGAACTTGTCCGTCAATCCGGACTAAATGAAGATCGCACCTTGATTGATCTATACCGCAAGGCAATCGACCGCCGCATTGCCATGAAGATCGACAAATTGGAAAACCCTCCAACAACTATTGCCGCTTGGTACACCCGAGCCAATAAACTCGACAACAACTTCCGCCAAATCAATGCCCTCTATGGCACCCCTAAAAACACGTTTCCCCAAAGAAACCAGTATCAACCCAACCGTGGACCAAACTGTCCAAACAACAATGTGCCTTACACACAATTCTATCAAAGGAGTAATGCTCCACGTTTCACCCCACAAGACCCACACGCCATGGAAATAGACCATGTCGCAATAGAAGAAGGATTCAAAGATCCTTATCCCAAAATTCCACAACCGGAATATGCCGAAGAAGACTCCGCACAAGAACCATTGGAGTTAGATGCCGTTGTCACCGGACAACAAATGAAATCATATCAGAACCAAGAATGCTTCCGATGTGGAGCCAAAGATCATTGGGTCAGCAAATGCCCTCAACCACCATCAGCTAGACGCTTCCCAGGAATGCGCACCAACCCTCCTCACCCTGCGAGAAACCCCAACTGTCCCTTTCTTGGACAACAAAACACTTGTCCCGGATTTCCTAACCAGAATGCCCAACAATCACCGCAACGCAAGTATTCCCTTGCCGTCGCAGAAGTCGCATCTCAGATGCGCCAAATGGTTGATGATCTCGATCCTGAACTCCAACAAGAACTCCACTCCGTGCTAGCCGAGGACCTGGAGATGCATCCATTCCAGGATTTTTAAAAAGGAACACTGTCGACCGATGTGCCCCTGCACGTTCCAGAACTCAGAAAGAAATTTCGTACTATCACTCCCAGAAGGACACTTTCTCGATAAACTCTGTACAATTACGACTATCCCCGAATAAACGATCCCTTTTCTTACCCATCGAGATTTGGAGTGAACAGACATCAAAACCCATGGCCATCACCACCCTGATAGACTCAGGAGCCCAAGGGAACTTCATCTCCCACAAAGTTGTTGAACAACATGGTTATCAAACCAAACAGCTGGACCAACCAATTCCACTCAGTAACGTTGACGGAACTGATAATCAACATGGCAAGATCCATGAATACATCAAAATCAGAACCATCATTGACGGAAGAGATTGCACGCTAGAAGTGTACGTCACAAACACTGGTGAGAAAGACCTCATCATTGGATTTCCCTGGTTGGAACAATACAATCCCGACATCAACTGGAAGACCAAGACATTCTCTTGGAAACCCCAAATTGATCACCAGGATTTTTCCAAACTCCTCAGAACCTTATGACGACCTGTCGAACTCAACTCCATAGCCATGGACAGAATGGCTGGGAAAACCTCTCAACCCGAGGAAAACCCCAAAGAATACGTCAACCTGTCAAACGTTGACCTCGATACCTTCTCTTTAGAAAGAGAAATGAATCCAATGCTTCTAACCCCATTAGACGTAAATGCCAAAGTGACACATGCCACAATGCTCCACAATGAACAACACAACCTGACAAAATCAGCAACCCAAAAAGGGAAACAACCAGAATCGAACAAAGAACCACCTGAGATCCCTCGGAGATTTGCCCAATGGGCCAGAATATTCACCAAGAAAGCCTCCGAATGATTCCCACCATCAAGAACATTTGATCACGAAATCAAACTAAAACCGACATTCGAAGCAAAATCAATGAAACCTTATCAAGTGGCACCTGCCAAAGAAAAAGCGCTAAAAGAATTCATAGATGAAAACCTCCAAAAAGGGTACATCCGACCCTCAAAATCCCCTATGGCATCGCCCTTCTTCTTCATTGCCAAGAAAGGAGGAGACCTCCAACCCTGCCAAGACTATCATTATCTAAATGATCACACTGTCAAAAATGCTTACCCAATCCCCATGATTTCCTCTATCATGGACAAACTCAAAGGAGCTAAGTATTTCACTAAGCTCGACGTCTGCCTAGGATACAATAACATCAGAATCAAAGATGGTGATCAATGGAAAGCAGCGTTCAAGACTCCCATGGGTCTTTTCAAACCGACTGTTATGTTTTTCGGACTCTGCAATAGTCCTGCAACGTTCCAACATATGATGGACACGTTATTCTCCGAAATAATGGAGAAAGGAGGAATCATCATCTACATGGATGATATCCTAATCTATGGTAAAACCCAGGAAGAAACCGACCGACTTACGGAAAAAGTACTGCAGATCCTGCAGGAAAACGACCTCTACCTCAAAACAGAGAAATGCAAGTTCAACAAACAATGACTCGAATACCTCGGCATGATCATCACACCAGACAAGATCAAAATGGATCCCGGAAAACTCAAGGGAATAGAAGACTGGCCAGTGCCAAAAACAGTCCAACACATTTGGAAATTCATCAGATTCTGCAACTTCTACCAGAAGTTCATCCGCAGCTACTCCCACCACACCAAACCCCTGAACCAACTCCTTTCCAAATCAAACAAATTCGAATGGAAAGAAGAACAACAGAAAGCATTCGAAACACTCAAGAACGAAATTCCTAAAAGAACCAGTACTCCTCATGCCCAACTCCACAAAACCCTTTGAAATAGAAGCCGATGCTTCCAAATTTGCATCAGGAGCTGTCCTGTATCAACACGACATCAACGGAATATGGAAACCCATATCATTCTATTCAAAGATGTTCGGACCAGCGGAACGCAACTACGATATCTACAACAGGGAACTCCTTGCTATTATCCGAGCCCTCGAAGAATGGCGCCACTACCTCCTTGGCAGCCCTCACACTGTCCGTATCAGAACGGACCACCAAAACCTCACGTACTGGTGCAAACCTCAGAAAATTAACCGCCGACAAGCACGATGGGTACAGACCCTCACCAACTACAACTTCAAATTAGAACACGTCCCAGGATCAAAGATCCCTGCACCAGACGCTCTCTCAAGATGTCCAGACCACATCCCTGATGAGGATAAAGATAACGAAGATGTCACCATGCTTCCAAATAACCTCTTTATCACCACCACCGACATAGAAGATCAAAACCTGATCACAGTACTCCCAGAACACCTCTTTATTGCCACTGTCGATATGGAACTCCAAGAAAGAATCATGGAATCACCCAAATACGATGCTAGAACCACCAAAGCATTCAAACTCCTGAAAGAAGCCCACCCAAACACCACCGATAAAGACTTCGGAACAGTTCCGACCTCGAATGGTCCACTCCTCATGTTCCAAGAATGTGTCATTATTCCAGAAGACCTCCAACTCAGACGCAATGTCATCGCAAGATACCATGACCACCCTACATGTGGCCACCCTGGAGAACAGGAAACATACCACCTTGCCAAGAAAGAAGTATATTGGCCAGGAATGTCAACGTTCATAAAGAACTATGTCAAAGGATGTCCAGAGTGTCAGCAACACAAGATCATACGCAGACCGGACCGCGCACCAACTCAACCGATCCCACCATCATCCTCCAAATGCCCATTTGCCCAGATCTCATGGGATCTTATCACCGGTCTACCACCTAGCACCAGCCATAACGCGATATTGTCCGTGGTGGACCACTGGCCTTACGAAGGGGGTAATTTTCATCCCAACATCAGATCAATCAAATGCCGATGACATTGGACAATTATTAATAGAGAAGATCTTCACAAGATTCGGATTACCTGACAAAATCATATCAGATCGAGACCCCAGATTTGCTGCCAACTCCCTCCGACAACTAGCCAAACATCTAAACATCCAACAGGCATTCTCAACTGCATACCATCCCCAGACAGATGGTTCCACCGAAGGATACAATCAGGAAATCGAAACCTACCTTGCCATATACTGCACCAGAAACCCTCTTGACTGGTCAGAAACCCTCCCTATCGCCGAGTTCGCACACAACTCCAAAATACATGCCTCAAGGCAGAAATCCCCATTTGAACTAATCATGGGATACAACCCTCCACCAATACCCACAGTAATGGAAACATCGAACTTTCCATCAGTAGACAAATGCATCAGACTCCTTGATGATGCCAGAAAAGAAGCACACGCGGCACATCAACTCTCTGCCGATATTATGGAACAAAGAACCAGAAGAACTGTCAAACCCCTTGAAACACTGTCAAAAAGTATGGCTAGAAGCCAAAAACCTCAAACTCCCCTTCATTTCCAACAAAATATCCCCAAAACTGACTAGGACCTTTCCTTATCTCAGAAGTCTTATCGCCACTCACCTACAAACTAAAACTTCCAATCAAATGGAAAATACACCCGGTATTCCACAGAAACCTTCTAACCCCATATACCAAAACAGAAGCATATGGATCTCATCCGACTCCACCACCACCAGACATCATCAATGAAGAAGAAGAATACGAAATAGAAGCTATTCTAGATCACTGCCAACACCGCGGAAAACTCCAATACTACATCAAATGGAAAGGATACTCCCACACAGAGAACAAATGGATCACCAATGAAACACTCCACACAAACACCAAAGAATATTTAACCAAGTATAAAGAAGCTCATGGAATTCTCCAGAAAGAACAGGAACCCACCAGAACCAACCAAAGACAACTTTGCTCCCACACCAAACCTACTTAAAGATGCCCATGAACCTTGACCTTGCTCGCCCCCAAACTACTCCCCCTTTTTCAACAACACCCTCACCAACTTCCTCATCATCTTCCGTTGTCATCATAAACAATGCAAGCGTTGAACATACTACACTTCAGACAACTCCTGTTCCGGCCCCGTCTCCCTACACCCCTTCTCACACCTTCACCGCAACATACGCCCCCCTCAGGGATGAGACCCCCAACCCCAACAACACCCCAGAACCAACAGCCGCCCCAGCCACCTCCCTTAGATACCATACAGCTGGAGTACGATCATATGGACCAGATCACCCTTCTGATGGAGATCTGCGCGAGGCTGCCACCGATGGAGCCTTTACGACTAAATTGGAACACACTTCAATTTCAGAATACGACCGACAACTCTGGTACAACTATACCCACCACATACGACAGACTAAGGCTCTTGCTACTGTGTACAATACGCAACGTGCCTGGGCAGAATCACTTGAGCGACTTCTCCGCTCAAGATCGGGCCTCATGTCCGAGGTGTCGAAGAACCTACCCAAACGAGATGAGGTACATACCTCGCAGCCCCCCACCGCAACCATCCCCACCACTACCACAAAGACCACTGCCGCAATCATCACCACCATCCCCAACAAGGGAAGAAAGCCCACCAGTATCAGAAATCCCTTCAGACTTCTCACCCCCACCAAGGACGCCACCCACACCGTCGCCAGTAACAACATCCCGTTTCGGAACTCCCCCAATCCCATTCACTCACAAACCAACCCCCAAACCACTGACAGATCAGTCTGTATCCAATGCAGGCACACAGGACACTGGGCCATGGATTGCCCCCAATTCGCTTGCCTCGGATGCAAGCAATATGCCCCAGGGCATTACTCGTACGACTGCATCAAGTATAGATGCCCCCATTGTGCTGTCTTCCAACCGTGCCATAAACGGACCGAATGCCCAAGTCGAAAGACTCGACACACCCCCTACTCCAGAAATCCGACAACCCATCCCTCAACCACTCCCACAACTCATCATAGATACATCGACCTCACTCATGATGACTACTACTAGGAATGCTACGACGATGTGGCCAAATCAAACATTACAGGAGAACCATGCGGTTCCTTCTGAAGAAAACCCAACCACCCCACCAGAAGAAAGAATAGAGAGTCCCCATTTCAGATGCCTACTATACAACATCTTCTATCCGGGACAACCCCCATCCCCAGAAACCACCACTATACTCGATCTCCACAGAACTCCCACTCCCACCTTCTCTCCAGTCATTCCCTCCAGACCAGACTCTACCGACCAAACTCAGATCGAATATTACAAACCAAACTACTTAGCTGAATACCTGGAAGAAGGAAATTAATGAGTTGTATGGAAAACAACTCTAGAAACAGACCTAATGTTATCAGAATTCCATCAGAAGGACAGTTATTTTTAGCTACATTTCCCATGTCACTATAAAACTATCAGTAGTGTACATCAGAAGGATGATTCTTACCACATGCCTCATGTCTCTTATCTCTGACTCATAGTTACCTTGGCCCGGACTATTATAGTAGGAGTATAGCCACACTTAGAAGTATATAAGGATACAGTACAATACCTTGTATCCTTATCTTAGTGTTATACAGTTCTTGCCTCCTATACCTCTTTGCCCTTAAAACCGGCTGGACTACAGTGCTCTGTCATCTCCAAGTCACGCTTAGTAGGATAGGACCAAGTCTGTATAGACATCCTGTGTCGAACCCCGTGCTACTCAAGAGTGAACCCCTAACCCGGTGTTGCACCGCAAAATCATTTCATTTGTGAAATCACTAGCTAATAAAGTAACTAACTCTCCGTTACTGAATAATATCAGTATATGGCCATGGTCAGACACTGGGTGCGAGAGATTTAGAATACTATCTAAAATATGTGAAGGCGGACATCTCAGAAACAGAACCAGAACACCCAGACAAGTAAAAGTGATGTTAACTAACTTATGGGTGACAAGGCTATGGAAGAATGACTCTGGTATGAATGTACCCGAGCATTGTATCCGATACCGTGTTAACTAAGATATTAGTTAAGATACTCATGACTGCACAAAAAGACCCATTTCTTCGCCTCTGCCCTAGAAAGCGGACGAGTTGCAACACCTATGTCATCCGGATGGTACCTAGTCATAATGACAGGTCTGGGAGTGAATCTTGACAAAAAGAATGTAAGGATTAGCTGAGTGCCCTGACAAGAATGTCCCCTTGAAACGGTTCTGATGATATTGAAACCTAAGGGATCGAATGGGGGTATCCCTGAGGGTACTCAGGGAAGGATGCCCCCTCATAGAAACAAAAAGAGATCAGAAATGATGAACTAGAAAATGAAGATTGATAAGAATAGAATAAGCTAATTAATTCTAGTGTTAGTCTACTACCTGAAGACTATGGAAGTGGACTTTAGAACATTAGGGTTGAAAAGCTCAGGTGTGGAGAGTCCGAGAATAAAATAAAAACCAATAGATAAACGTTAGCGAGGAAACTTGCTAACCCGGCTGGCTGTGATATAAATAGCTAGGCACCTAGGGAGCAAGTCCCTGAGAGCAAATTGATGTTGCTGATATCGGAACTCCTAGAATGATGCTCCTAAATGATGAGGAGACAATAAAATGATGAAGCTGAAGGCTTGTTTCAGGTATACCCATAAGTTAATTGTATATTGTTATAAAAACTTGTCTGTAAATTACATGGGAGGCAAGAAACCGCTTGCCTATTTCCCCCCCTGATTGTATGATTGATTAGGATAAGAATATAAAGCAATTTTACGCGATTTTCTTCGGTCATAAGACCACCAGAGACTTAAAGAGTTATACTCTTTAAAACCAGACCCTTTGAAACGATTGAGATATTGACAGACCCTTCTGCTTGACTCGAGAACTGAATATGAGTTGCTACGCCTCTTCGGTTCTTAAGTAGAAAAGTTCACTAACTTCCGTTTCTTTGGGTTCCTCTTAGAGGCCTTGCCTCAGAAGTATACCATTGAATTGTAGAGCTGTTTAATTGAGAAGCGAACATAGTACGCTAGGGCCCGTTGAAAACGCTGTCCACTAGGTCTATCTAGTTTAAAGATACTTACTGCAGGAGCTTGCTAGAAGCCTGTCTCGCTGAGTAGTATAAAAGTTTTATTGCCTTGTTCAGAAGCTGTAGTGCGCTAGGGCCCATTAGATAACACCATCCGCTAGGCCTACTAGCTTAAAGACACTTACTGCAGGAGCTTGTCAAAAGCCTGTCTCGCTGGGTAGTGTAAATTTACAGTATTGTCAAGAGAAAAGGACATAGTACACTAGGGCCTGTTAGAACACATTGTCTGCTAGGTCTACGGAGGTTCACTGATTGCGAAAGCTTGCATTTTGCCTGACTTATCAAATCGTGAAGATATTAGTTAACATATTATATAGCAATGACCGTCAAAAGTTCCCATTGTATTCAGATAGAACAACTGTCTGTCTAGTTGGAGACTAAGAGAATAACGTACCAAAACCCTAAAAACACTAGAATTGAATATATTTCTGGAGATCTGCGACTACCTCTCCCCCACGAACTTATAAAGTCGGAATTAGCGAACCTGTTAACGAACTTTGTTTTCAATCTCGTAAAGTAATCCGCTTTTCACTGGGTAACAAATGGAGGAAATAAAGCAGAAGGTTGCGATGTGCAAGGCAATCAGGCCAATCGACCATACCTTACCCTTCAACATCATTTTGGCTGTGGACACCTCCCTAATCGCAGTTGGATACATCCTAGGTCAGATGGATAACACAGGGAAACAACAGCCAGCTTGTTTTGGATCTATTGCCTGGAACAAGAAGGTAGCTTGCTGCTCCCAAGCTAAGCTGGAGCTGTATGGACTTTTTCGGGCCTTGAACACATGTAAACTGTGGCTGGTGGGTGCAAAACAATTAGTGGTGGAGGTCAATGCAAAATACATCAAAGGAATGATCAACAAACCAGATGTACACCCAAACGTGGCTGTAAATTGATGGATCTCAGCTATCTTGATGTTCAACTTCAAACTAGTGCATGTTCCAGGGAAGAAACACCAAGGACCAGATGGATTGTCAAGACGAAGGAGAGGAGAGGAGAGCGAGGAGGAGGACTTTGGAGAAGAAGCTGAAGCATGGGTGGATGACGAGGTGTTGGGGTGTGGGACATGGGTAGTGGGAGGTTTTGAAGAGAGGGGAGGAGAGGTGACCATCTTGGAGACCAGAAGCAAGCCAAGAAACAGCCCAGAAAGCCCAGAGGAAAGGGAGAAGACAGACAAGCTAGCACCCCACGATGACAAGGCAAGAAAAAGAGACCTAGAGTTGGAGGAAATTAGGAGGTTCCTAATGTCACTAGAGCTGCTGGAGGGACTCACTGAAAAGGCCAAGAAAAGGTTTCTCAAATGAGCGGGCAAGTTCTTCATGAACAATGAGAGGTTGTGCAGGAAGGAGTATGGTGGGAGACACCAGGTGGTGGTGATGGGAAAATCACAACGCCATCAATTGCTTACCCAAACACATGACAACTTAGGACACAAAGGGTTCTATGCCACTCGATGCACTCTTGCTGACCGGTTCTGGTGGCCCTCACTCAAAAATGACATCCGCTGGTTCATTAAAACATGCCATCCATGCCAGATCTGATCCACAGAACAGGTAGTCTTGCCACCAACAATCCAGACCCCAGCCCCCCTCTTCCAGAAAGCCTACATCGACTCCATGCACATGCCACCATCTCATGGGCAAAAATACATTGTTCAAGCTCACTGCAGCCTTACTGGATGGCAAGAATGGAGAGCCCTCACTAGAGAGACTGGCAGGACACTGCGAGCCTTCATTTTCAAAGAAATCTTGTGCAGATGGGGAGGACTCAAGGAAATAGTCACAGACAATGGAACAGCCTTCGTCGCAGCCTTGGATTGGCTAGCCAATAAGTATCACATCTGTCACATTCGGATCTTGGCTTACAACTCACAGTCCAATGGAGTTGTGGAAACAACCCACAGAACCATCTGGGATGCCCTTGTCAAGGTCTGTGGTGGTGATATTCGCAGCTGGTATGAGCATGCTCCATATATTTTCTGGGCTGACAGGGTAACTACTTGAAAAGCCATGAGACACACACCATACTATGCTGTCCATGGGGTTGAACCACTACTTCCATTTGACATCACCGAGGCCACCTTTTTACGCCCATTCCCCACCTGAAAACTCACCATGACTTAGGTTGTTCTGTGTCTTTTCTGTCCCCCTATCTCTTAACGCTATAGGTGGTTCTGTATCGGGATGCTTTTAAGAGTTCCCCATTTTGCTCTGTTCCATCAGTTCCTGTTTTGTTATTCTTTGTCTTGTCTTTTCTACCCACTGCCAGTAGAGCTTCTTAACTCAGTAGCTCTTGGTGCTGGACTAGATCTAAAGAAATTGTTTTCCTCTTTCCCTTTGGTTATTTTGTGCTTTTGTTTCTCCTCAGAACAAGGGTACTCAGCCCAGGGCCCACGACAAGGGACACAGGGTTTCCAACCCCCCCAGGGTAACTGATCATTTTCAATCCCCTAACCTTCATTCTTAATTAATGGAAAGATCATTGGCAGATGCTTTTGCAATAGTCAGTCTTGAGTCAATCCAAGAATTTCACCTCTAGTGACTCAATACCACATCCCCCAACTATTCCATTAATCATAAGAGGAGCATCAATGACTAGGTTCAGGACATGCCAGTCTTCCCCCAGCTATCTATCAAGAAGTATACTAGACAGGGTCACATATGGTCCCAGCATTCAACCTCCCTAATTCCCAAAATGATGGTACTCACTTACTTGACCAGCCAGTACACTTGGCCTGACTGCCTGTTAATGCTTCCCCTTTGTAGAGTAGGAAAGCTGACTTGCTTGGTCCTGTTATATCAAATTGGATGCAAGGTATGAAAGCTGGTGTCCACCAATTGACATCCCCTAGGAAAGGGTGTACTCTCAGTCCACCCTTAGTGACAACAGGGTGGATGTTATGATCTGTGCTCCTTCTGTATCTGAGGATAACTGGAGACAGCCTTCAATCACTCTACAAGGTGTCCAAGATGGTTGGCCTTGCAGAGCTTAGTGGATCATGCTCAATGAGATAACAAGGGAACACGCCAAGTTAAGGCAGAGAGGGTTAACAACTGCTGTTAACAAGATTAAAGCTTAAGGCTTTAATCTCTACTTTGTACAGGCCTTATATACCTATGAGATACTATATACTTGTCCTGCACAGTCTTGACCATGATGCGCATCCTAGCTGATGGCATCCTACTGTTATTTATATCTTACAATGAGTCAGTGTCCTCATTCTCCATTCCACTGCTGTGCAATGTTCCATTGCTTTCCTCTGACTCATAATCCTCTTCTCCCAATTCTATCTCCATAGGTTCTTTTCCATTCTCAGCTCTCCATTCTCTCGGTGCTTCCATCCGTATTGGAGGTTGGATCAGTTGATCCATGGTTATCTTCCTCATCCTTGGGGTACTCCAGAATATCCTCCAGAGTTATCTCCATTCCCACTTCTCTTGCCAAGTCCTGCATGGCATTGTAATATTCCCCTTCTTCATCTTCATATTCCTTGTGCTTGCAACTGGTCCGTGGTTTCCTGTACCCATCGTGTAAAGTCAAATAGTTGTTCTTGTTCCTCTTGGTCTGGACTGTTCATAACAGTGTCTAATAAATAGGCGGTGGCTCAACCATTGGGAGGCATACTAGACAGGGTCACAAACAGTCCCAGCTTTCAATCTCCCTAATTCCCAAAATGAAGGTACTCACCTACTTGACCAGTCAGTGCACTTGGCCTGACCACCCATTCATGCTTCCCCTTCATATAGTAGGAAAGCTGACTTGCTTGGTCCTATTATATCAAATTGGATGCAAGGCGTGAAAGTTGGTGTCCACCAATTGACATCCCCTAGGGAAGGGTGTACAACAACTGGGCGGCACTCTGGTAAGTGGCAGTGGTTCAACCAGAGACATAGACTTAATTGAATGAATAGTAGTTGAATAGTCACGAAAGGTCAGCAGCAGCTCAACCAGGCAAACAGTGGCTACAACAGTAGAGAATTCAAGTATACATATGCTACTATTCAGATGACTTGAATTTCTTGACCATTCCAGCTGCCACTGACCTTTCATGACTATTCAGCTGCCATTCAGTCAGTCAAGCAGCTGGATGGCTTGACACATGCACATATAGATATATTCTGCTAGTCAGATGACATGAATTTCCTGAGTGTTCTAGCCACTGTTCACATGGTTGAGCCACCACAGACCTTTCTTGACTATTCAGCTGTTGTTCAGTCAGTCAAGTAGCTAGACAACTTCAGACATGCACGTATAGATATCCAGTAGGGTCAAAAAACTGTCCCAATGTTTTCACCATTTGGAAAGATCAGCTAATAGTGGACCAAGGTGATTATCTACACACTTGGGAAAATAGACAATGATAATATAGCATATTGGGATCCTGAATCCATTTCAACCACGTGATTTGTCCAAGAAGTAATGGATCAATTAATTATGTAAAATATTAACTCATTGGGACAGTTTTTTGACCCTCTGTCATTTTCCTAATTAATACATTGTATAGTCTCCTTTTGCCTTGATAACTGCCTTGAGCCTTCCAGTTATGCTTTCTATAAGTTTTTGACATCTTTCTGCAGCAATCCCATTCCACTTTACCACCAACCTGTCCCATAATTCATGTATTCCCTCAGATGGTTTCTCATATCCCTTCAACCAGTCCTTTGGGTATATCCAGGGGTGTCCAATGGAATTGGGGTCAGGGGATTGTGCAGGCTATAGTAGAATTCACATATTGTTATCTTCAAACCACTCTATTGCCGTTTTAGACTTGTATTTTGGGTCATTGTCCTACTGGAATACCTACTCTTCCTCCTCTATCTCCAAAGTTTCAAAGCTGTTCACCATCCTATGCTCCAAAATCTCAGAGTACTGCTCTATTCTATGATCCCCTCAACCTCCACTAGCATTCCTACTCCTTTCCATCTCATAGCCAGCCATACCATAATATTACTACCACCTTCATGCTTAACAATAGGAATAATAGTCTTGTCTGAGAGTCCTTCCCCCCTTATACATTTTTTTATATGACCCATGTAGAGGTGGCTGCCCGGCTGCTTGTGTGGCCAAGCGAACCACCTCTCCATAACACTTTTTGGACGTAACAAATTTCAGACGAAGCACTAGTGCAACGACTTCCTAAAAAGGAAACATGTAGCCATCGGATCAAATTATTTCGGATTGGACATATCCCCCCTCCTCCTGACTTGTCTCTCCATTCCCTGCCCCTCAGTAATGAATGAGGAACACTGCCCATAGCATATGATGGAAATCTAGGACATTCTAAATGAATGGTAGTTAGTATTTTCCAATTCATTTGTGCATTCCTTCCTCCTCATCCTTATTCCTTCTCCACTCACTTTTTTTATTAGTCTTTGTAAAATTTCCGGAGCATACACAAGCTCCACAGTCCCTAGGGTATATATACTGCATGTATTCTGTAGGGACCTCAGTTAACACGATCTTAACTCACATTTGAAGTCCTTTTCTCTCTCTCTCTCTCTTCCTCTCTATCTCACTTTGTTTCACTTTGTTTTGCCTTGCCTTGACAGTCCCAGCTATCCAAACTTATTCAGAACACATCCTCCTGTCATCTCACATTGTCTCAAGTTCACACGTTGAGTGGTTTTAATTAAATCGTTCATTTTCTACCCGATTTCTCTATTCTACCTACAGATTCTGGGTTGAAGCCTCAGTGACAGATGGATGCTGTTGTGCTCACATCACCAAACCCCCAACACCCCTGTTTTTGTCCTTTCAAGTGGAGCCCACTGTGAGGGGCTTCAAAACCCAGGTTTAACCAATTTTTCCGGACAGGAATCTCTTCGAGGAGGTTTCTTTATCCATACATAACCCCCTTTCCCAAATCAACTTCTCCTTCGACACCACTACCTATTTCACTGTGCCAAACTCACTGACATCTCCAGACACTCTCAGACAGTTATCCCAAAGCACTAGCTCACATAGTACCCAAAACATAGGCCCCTACTGGACAAGAATTTAATTTGTTGTCCAGTATTCCCTCTCACCCATTTCCTCAACTAGGATCTCAAGATGATGGTAACATTGGCTTGGAAACTCCTAACTGACCTTGCTTCAGTCCTTGCTAGCTGGCAGACCCCCAGAGGTCTGAATGCTTCCCATCTTCCCAATTCATCACCTCACCAGCCAAAGCGTTATATGCCTGCCCCTCATGAGCGAGGAGCTCCCCAATTTGATGGACATCCCTTGTCACTGAAGCAATTTTTCGACGAGATTGATATTCTGGCTAAGGAATGTTTGCTTTCTCAGAAGGAGAGGATACAAAATACACTTCACTACCTGGACCAGAAGGAGTATGAAATCTGGTGGAGTCGTCCTACAGCCCAAGGAACTAATTGGGAGGCTTTCAAATGAGATATTCTGGCTTTATATCCTGGTGCTGAAGAAAAGCTCAAGTACACTCTAATTGATCTCGAAATCTTGGTGGATTGAAACACTAGGGAACTGATGCAATCTTGCTACCAGTTTGGAGAATATTATCGCAAATTTGTGATGATTTCAGACTGGCTTTTTGCTCAAGGAGAAATATCTTGGAGGGAACGAAATACTCTATTCTTCAGTGGTTTTGATCTCGCTTTTTGTGAAAAACTTGGCTCAAGACTTCATTTGAAGAACCCAGACCATCCCCTGCATCAACCATGGAATATGGAAGACATTGTCAAAGCTGCACAATTTTTCTTAACCTCAAACCCAAGCTTGTTGATTTTTGTTTCATCTGTGTATAATATCATTTTCTAACTTCTATTGTCCAATCCTTGTGCTTGTAGGCAATTTGAGGTGAGCAATTCCATGTTGCTTCTTAGGGAGAGACCATTAATCATAACAACAAACCAGAAATTGTTCTTCTTGAGCATATTTCAGATTGTTGAAGTGTGACAGGAAAGATAGGCTTGATGAATTGGGTAGCTTGAACAGCATTGTCCAGCTTCCCAGAAGTGATTTAGTCAATTATTGATTATTTATTCTGAGAAGATAGCATGGAGGATTGTCCTCCTTTATTGTTTTCCTCATCTTGATCAACTTCTTTCATGATCTGCTCAATAGTACTCTTGTTTAGACCAGTTTGGACTGAGTTTGCTGCAGGGAATAGCTGTTCTGAAGAAGAAAAATGACTTGAGAGCACTGGGTAAAAGATATAGTTTTTATGAGGTAATAGTAAGACAAAAAGATGGTTGAAGTGATTTCAATATGATCATGTGATATAGAAGAGGTCACATGACAATTTTTGTTATCCTCACACTTGATTTGGTATTGATTTGGCCTGTCCAACACCAGATTTCAGGAAAATGACAGAGGGTCAAAAAACTATCCCAATGAGTTAATATTTTAAATAATTAATTGATACATTACTTCTCGGACGAATCACGTGGTTTAAACGGATTCAGGATCCTAATATGCTATATTATCATCGACTATTTTCCCAAGTATTTATGTAATCACTGTGGTCCACTATTAGCTGATCTTTCCAAATGGTGAAAACATTGGGACAGTTTTTTGACTATTCAGCTGTTGTTCAGTCAGTCAAGTAGCTAGATGACTTCAGACATGCACATATAGATATATTCTACTAGTCTAATAACTTGAATTCCTTGAGTGTTCCAGCTGCCATTCACCTGGTTGAGCCGCTGCTGATCTTTTGTGACTATTCAGCTGCTGTTCAGTCAGTCAAGCGGCTGGATGACTTCACACATTCATGTATAGATAAGATATATTCTGAAGAGAATACTCGCAAGTCAATTGCTTGACTCTCTTGATATACCTTTATGACTTTCATATTCACTTATTTCTTTAGCTACTGATTGCTTACTTTACACAGTTGACTTCTGAAAGAATGGGCCAACCAAGACCATAGGTGATATTACAATTCAGTACCAAATAAAACTTCATGGAGCCTCTAGTCACTCAAGCAGTACTCTTCAAGAGCCATCTGATACCTGAAATACTCCTCAGATAGCTCAATCCTTTCAGAGTCATTGTCCAGGACAGCATCTGCAGACCTTTGTATTAGATTTTTGGTAATATGTGACCTGAGATTTTGACTCACTAGCCTCTCAAGTTAGCTTACCCCCAAGTTCATAATTGTTCACCCTGTAACTTAGAACACCCTCCATTGCTCCTGCAATACCAAGTTCTGATTCAGTAATGGGGGTGGAAGCTTCTGCAGGAGCCAAAAGTGAGGACTTTGGCCAGTACCAAGGGACCCAATTGAGAACAGCCTTAGCCATTTGATCTTCTGACCTGAAGTCCATTGCAGATTCACACTTCCTTTTTGCTTGTACACATGAAATGCACCTTGTCATGCCATGCCCTGTAAACTTGGAAGCCACACAATCCATCCAGAGTGCATATACCCACTGTCAGTTGGGTGGCACAGCTGCTTCAGTTTAAGACACTGAATGTTAGGGGAAGTAAGAGCACCAGAACCAAGTTGATATTCAGGTGGCAAATACAATCGACACCCACACTACTTATATACATAGAGGTCTGTGCACAGACTGGGTAGCCAAACACTATATAGCTACTAGAATATAACATACGCAAACAATATACAAACAACATTAGTCATATGTAGATCAGACTCAGGGATAGGGGTGGCCGAAGGCTGAGGCTGGGCTTAGGCATTGGGCATCAGCTAGAGAGGCTGAGCCCAGACACCCAACCACAGACCTCTAGACATACCTTGTGTAAAGGGGTGCACATAATGCTAGTCCCCTTACATCAGCTCCCTCTTTAGAGTTGACAATCTGATGACTTGGTTCCTTTGTCCTAGGCAGCACGAGCCCAGTGGCCATCCACAAGCTGAATGATGAGCCCATCCACCAGAAGGGAATGGGCATAGTTGACCTCCATCAGGGTCAAGGCCAGGGTAGGGGTAGTGCTTCCCATCCAGACTGATGGGACTCTGGGAGTAGATGCACTGTAGAGATGGGCATAGGGGAGCTGTGCGATGGTTGCCAAGAAACCACAGGCGAGTGCATAGGGGTGGGGGTAGATGCGGTTATGTGCATAGTAATCGATGGAGCGCTGGCCAGGGTAGAAATCATAGGGGGAGTGGGAGTGACAGAAGAGGCCTGTGAGGAAAGCCATGCACCTGGATGCACCCAGTCAGGGACTGGGGTAGCAGAGCTGGAGGCAATGGGATCCACACAAGCTGGAGCAGGAGCCTGAGCCACTGCAAGAGCAGATGGTCCAGGGGCCGCTGGGGCAGGGCCAGACACCACTGTTGTCTTCTCCTTCTTTGTCTTTGGAAGGTGGACACACTTGCATGCAATCTGCTTACCTAACACCACAAGGGCATCACTGAGTTGCTGCTCGGTCCCCCTGATAGAGACATGGTGCTTGTCAGCACTATCTGTGGCCACTAAATAGACCCAGAGGTGAGTGCCACTAATGTCAGCAACTTGTTTAAGGCTGCAGCCACTGCGACCAACCATATACCCACCCATGTTGTCGGCAATGACAAGGGTGGCCTGATAGCGATCAGCCTGGTTGTCCCACAGGTCGTAAGCCAAAAGCGGGAGGGCGGTAGAGGTGCCTTTCACTGCGGGGCAAGTGGGGCCCAGGCAATTAGGAGTGCATATGGGGGTGCCTGTGGAGTGGGGCTTTCTCTTTTGGGTAGTGGCTGATTGAATAACAGCTGGGGTGGGACTGGCAGCAGCCATTGAGGTACAATCCTTGAGGATGCGCAGGTGGGATGAGAGTGAACTGATCGAGTGGTTAAGCTTGCTGATCTGGGCCAATAAGGCCTGAGTATCCTCACCTGAATGCAAGGGTCCTGCTGAGGCAGGGGCCATTGTTGATGGGGCAGGCACAATCACTTTCTGCTTGCCTGAGGACATTCGGCAGGGCATACTAGCATTAGGGCTGAGAAGACAGGGTAGGTGGGGTGCAGAGAGCTAGATTGGCAAGTCTGTGTAGAGACCCAAATATTCTGTTAGGAGAAGTAAGAGTGCTGGAACCAAGTTGATATTAGGGTGGCAAATACAATCGACACCCACACTATGTAGCTACTAGAATATAACATATGCAAACAATATACAAACAACATTAGTCATACATGGATCAGACTCAGGGATGGGGGTGGCCGAAGGCTGAGGCTGGGCTTAGGCATTGGGCATCGGCTAGAGAGGCTGAGCCCAGACACCCAACCACAGACCCCTAGACATATCCTTGCATAAGGGGGTGCACATAATGCTAGTCCCCTTACACTGAACACAAGGGTTGCCTCCCCCCATTTTCCTTCTCTGCTCCCATTCCTCCCTGCCTTGCTGCTCTGCCCTATCCACCACACCTGCCGCATCCACCTCATTATTATCCTCATCTTGTGACCTCCCCATGTTTTACTTTGAAGGGCCAGGCAAGGTTACAGCGGGCAACTGCACCTGGTCTTGCTGCTTGAGTTTGGTCACCAAGTGCCAAACCTGATCAGCTAACTCAGGGCACATCTCAAAAATGCTATTGAGCTTGAGATCAAGAGGGGAGGACATAGTGGATGTGGGCTTGCGAAGATTGAAGTTGGCAATTCTGTTCCTTATATGATTTCCTGCCTGTGGCACCCTGGGATTCAAGTGGATCAACCACCCCAAATATTATCAGTTAGGCTCAGACTCAAGTTCTCTTCTGCAAATCCATTTTATAACTACAGCAGACACAGTAGGGGTACAGTAATGTCACAGTAGTGATGGCAGTAGGGTGCAGTATGTCACAGTAGCAATGGTGGTAGGGTGTGGTATATCACAGCAGCAGTGGCAGTAGGGTGCAGTATGTCACAGCAGCGATGGCAGTGGGGTGCAGTAGTATCACAGCATGCATGTCAGTAGGGTGCAGTAATGCCACAGCAGGCACAGGCACAGTAGTGTACAATATGCTACCATGCAAAGCATATTATGTATGGATCATTGATTTCCTGGGATATCATGGCTGCAAAGACAGATCAAATGGGAAAAGTAAGAGGGTTTCCAAAAGTAGAAGTATTAAATTTAGCCACCAGCAATGTCATCTATGTTACCTGGGTTAGGGGTTTGCTCTTGAGTAGCATGGAGTTCGACATGGGATGTCTATACAGACTTGGTCCTGTCCTACTAAGCATGACTTGGAGATGATGGAGCACTATAAGTCCAGCCGGTTATGGCAAAGAGGTATAGGAGGCAAGAACTTTATAACACTAAGATAAGGATACAAGGTATTGTACTGTATCCTTATATACTTCTAAGTGTGGCTGTACTCCTACTATAATAGTCCAGACCAAGGTAACTATGAGTCAGAGATAAGAAACATGAGGCATATGGTAATAATAGTCCTTCTGATGTACACTACTGATGGTTTCATAGTGACATGGGAATGTAGCTAAAAGTAACCATCCTTCTGATAAGACTTCTGATAACAATCTAAATATAGTGAAGGAAGTGAAGCAAAAAGGCACATTTTGCAAAAGAGAGCCTAGATTTAAGCTATAAGCTCAAACTCAACCAGTACATAGCAACCGAATACATAGCAACAAGGCAGGATTCACAGAATAAGCTAAACTCAAGTTCAAAATGTTTTATAACTTAAACTCAACCAGTATACAGCAACTGAAAACATAGCAACAAGGCGGGATTCACAGAATAAGCTAAGCTCAAGTTTGAAAAGTTTAGTTATGACTCTGAGGGTGGGAATACAATGCCACAACCCACTTCCCACAGGGAGGAAAACATAATAAAAAGTGCAAAATCCTCAATCTCAATCCCCAACATCGCACCCTACACATCATGTCATCCCCTCACAAAATGAACTCCTGCGCCAACTCAAAGAGCAAGCTGGCCAGCACCAGGATGGCCAGAGGACAAACTGGCACCCCTATCCCAGGTCCTTCATGCCCAACCTACCAGCCACCTCCCACTCCAGGCCCCTCGCACCAAACCTATCACCAACTTGCCACCCCAAGCCCCTCCCACCCAACACTCCAACCACCCACCATCGCCACCACTGCCACTTGCAGCCTATCAAAGCACCCAGCACCCAAGCATGATGATGACAATGATGATAGCACCGGGGCTCAAATGGAGGAGCTGTAAGGGTGACCTGGTTGCCATGTTGCATCAGCTGAGCAGGGAGAAACCTTAGAGAATCAAGTAAGGTTTCTCCAAGCTCACCTACACTACTTATACTACCTGCCATAAGGTCCAAGTTGAGTAATCTACTCTACATAAATGGCCATGAGGTGTCAGGGATGCCTAAAGTAAGTATAGTTGGGAATGGGCTTGGGATAGGGTCATGCATGCCAGTGAGGGTTTGTGTCTGCATCAGAGGGGTGTAGGAGGGAATTCCGAGTACTGGGGTGTCAGGGGACAGATTTCCGGGCCCAGGGGGGCTGGAAATCGGATTTCCAAGCATTGGGAGTCTGGAAATCGGATTTCCAAGTGCAGGAGGGCTGGGGATCAGATTTCTGAGTGCAGGAAGGCTGGAAATCGGAATTCCGAGTCTGCAGTTGTGAGCGATGACCTGGAGTTCCTCTTACACCTACCCCCCCTTCAAGGTTGTGACAACTTGGCACAATGGTCGGATTGAGGGCACGGAAGGGGATTGAGCCAAATGTGAGACTCCTGATCTGTCTCAGAGCTCCTGGGTGTTGTTGATAGAATTCCATTATGCAGTTGGGGGCATGGATGTCCTTGGCCGATTCCCAGGAGTTTTCTTCAATCCCAAAGTCCTTCCATTTCACTAGGAACTGGAGTCTCCTCCAGTGGATGCGGCTATCCAGGATTTCCTCAACTTCTCACTCTTCTTCATCCTTGATGATGATAGGTGCTGGCAGTGGTTTGGGCTGGTGTCCAGGAATGGGGTCAGTGGGAGTGAGTATGAGCTTTACCACATTGAAGACCAGATGGAGGCATCTCATGGATTTCGGTAGCTTCAGTTGGTATGCATTGGAGCTGACCTGTTTGTCAATCGCATAGGGTCCTAACCAGCAATGTGAGAGTTTCTTGGATGGTCATGTGGTTTGTATGTCCAACGCATCCAGGAAAACCTTGTCTCTGGGCTTGAACTCCAGAGTTGGGGTTTGCCGTTGGTTGTAGTACCTTGCCATGTCATCTTTGGACTTCATGAATGCTGATCTTGCCTCCTCCAATGCCGATTCCATCTGGGATTTGAACTCATTGACTGTTTCCAGCCGAGATGGTTGTTGGCAGGGTCCAAACCCCATTCTTGGGTTTTGGCCAGTGTCTAGGATGAATGGTGAGTGTTGGGTGGAAGTATGGATGTGGTTGTTGTGCTGAAATTCTGCCAGGGGGAGAAGGTCATGCCAATTGTTCTGTTGCTCATTGACAAAGATCCAGAGGAATTGGTCCAATTCCTGGTTGACCCTGTTCTGTCTGCCCATCTGATTGGGGGTGCCATGCTGTAGAGGAAGCCCCTTTGATTCCGAGTATGCAGTAGAGTTCCCTGGTGAATGATGCAATGAACTGAGGACCCTGATCCGAGACCACTTGATGTGGAAGTCTGTGTAGTTTCCATACGTGATGGAGAAATAGCCATGCTGCTCCATCCACTGTAAGGGTAGTGTGTGTTGGGATGAAATGAGCACATTTGGAGATGGAGTCAACCACAGTCATGACAGCATCATACCTGTTGGACTCTGGGAGTTCCACTACAAAGTCTACGCTAATGGTATCCCATTGGGCTTCTGGAATGGGGAGAGGGTGAAGTTCTCTGACAGGGAGTTTCCAGATTGGTTTTGCGCAGAGGCACAGGTCGCATGTAGAAACATACTGACCAATGTAGTGAGACATGTTGGGCCACCAGTAGTTTTGGGAGACAAGTTCCAGAGTTTTCCATCAGCCTACATGTCCCCCAATTCGGGAATCATGGTGAAGGGCTAACAATGCATCAGCGGAGTGCTGCATCATCTGGAACATATATTTTGCCTCAGAAGAGAAGCAAGCTGTCCAGTTCCGACCACTCAGCACTGTGCACTGAGTGTGTTGCAGACTTCTGGAGTTCCCAGGCTGCTTTGGCCACCATTTCCTCTTGTCTGCCTCCTCAGTTTCCAGAGCAGATGTCTTGGAGGAGGGCCTGCTCTTCCCCTTGAAGAGAAATCCTGTCAACAGCTTGTACTGCAAAGAGAGATGCTGGGAGAAGCGTAATGTCAGCATTATCCTGTGCTCCTGAGCCATGATCAGATCTCCAAGACAAGGTGTCAGACTTTCCCATGCTGCAACCAGGGTGATGGTGAAGAGAGAAGTTGAACTGGGAAAGATAGAGGGACCAATGTGCCTGGCAGCGGTTTAGCTTCTGAGCGGTCATGAAATACTCTAAGTTCTTGTGATCTATCCAGATTTCAAACTTTTCCAACACTCCTTCAAGGAAGTGTCTCCACTCTTCCAGTGCTTGGATAATGGCCAGCATCTCCTTATCATGGATCTCATAGTTGCGCTCCACCAGAGACAAGGCTTTAGAGTAGAATGCTACTGGGTACCACTTTCCATCATCTCCAGAGAGTTGAGAGAGTACAGCCCCTGTGGCAAAATCCGAACTATTGGCTTCTACTCAGAAGGGTGCCTTATCATTTGGAGAAGCCAAAACTGGAGCCGAAGTGATAGCTGCTTTCAAGCCGTCAAATGCTGCTTGCTGTTCCAAGTTCCACTGCCATGTAGCGCTGTTTCAGGTGAGGCCAAAGAGGGGTTGGGCTATGTGGGAGAAGTCCTGGATGAAGCAGCGGTAGAAGTTTGTAAAACCCAGGAAAGACTGAAGCCCTAACTTATCCTTGGGGGTTGGCCACTCCTTGACTCCTGCAACTTTGACCAGGTCCATCTTGATAGAGTTTTCCAAGATGATGAGTCCTAGGTACTCAATGTGAGTGCGCTCGAACTCACACTTTTCCGGCCATAGGTAGAGCTTGTGCCATTGAAGGATCTCCATGACATGCCTAACAACATCCCTATGCTGCTCCAAGGTCTGGGTGAAGATGAGGATATCATCCAGGTAGACGACTACAACTCCTTCCATGATAAGTTCATGAAAGATGTCATTCATCATCATCTGGAAGGTGGCCAGGCTGTTAGTGAGGCCAAAGAACATGACAAGGGGTTCACAGAGGCCCCTATTGGTGCGAAATGCTGCCTTCCACTTGTCTCCTGGCTTAATCCGGACATTATTAAAGCCCCATCGAACATCTAGTTTGGTGAAGTACTTTGCCCCCCAGAGCTGTGCAACCAGCTCAGAGATGAGGGGTAGAGGGTACTTGTTCTTCACTGTGAGGGCATTGAGTGCTTGGTAATCCTGTACTAGGCGAAGCAAGCCATCCTTTTTTTTAATGAAGAAGACTGGGGGAGCCATAGGAGACTTAGATGGGCATATCCGTCCAGAAGACAAGTTTTTCTGTAGGAATTTGTCCAGTTCCTTCTGCTCAAGAGGGGACAGTGGATAAACCTTGCACCCCTTGGGGTCTGCTCCCAGAACAAGCTCTATTGCATGGTCCCAGGGTCGGTGATCCAGGAGCATGTCAAAGGACTCCTTGGCAAAGATGGCAGCATCCTCCTGAAGATATGGGGGAACATGTGCTCAGAAGCCAGGAATTATGGGGGCTATCAATCTGGGAACTCCAGAGGAAGGCTTCTGCTAGGTGCTGAGAGGTGGTAGAGCCTGCGGCAATCACCTCCAGAGTGGGCTTTGGAGGGAGGAGTCCCACTGCAAAGATGCGATCCCCATCTTCTAAAGGCTCCTCCAGCTCTTCAGCAGGGAGGGCTGGCTCATCCTCATCCTCTTCTTCATCTAAGGTGGGGAAGGGGCCAAGTTGGCAGGCATGGATGCAACTGGCTTGAAGTCTTTGGGCATGGCATTCAGTGCGTGACTGGTCTTGGCATTCTGTACAGCATGAGGGGCATTGGGATAACTTGACTTCTCCAGTTTGCCAGTCAATTTCTGGGTTATGAAGCTTCAGCCATGTGAATCCCAGAAGGAGTTCTTACTTCCCCAACTTGGTTACTGCTAACAGTGTGCATTTGGCATGGTTCCGATAGCGTAAGACCACATCTACCACTTTGGAAATTTGTCCAGCCTCGTTTGGAGTCCCATCTACATTGAACACCAGGATGGGATTGGATAAGTGGCAAGTACTGAGGTGAGCAGCATGCACAAAGTCTTGGTCAATGAAGGAACCAGTTGCACCGGAATCCACCAATGATTTGACTGTTTTGTGTTCTGCCAAGTTGGTGGTCTCAAGTTCCACTGTCAACTGGAGAGACTTGGATTCTGAGTCGGAATAAGCAATGATTGGTCTCTTTGGGAGGTGGCATTCCCAGCAGGGACATTGCACTGAAGTTTTCGGGGGTGGTGGTGTGTCTTCAGGAGTTGGTTTAGAGCTGGAAACAGGTTCTATTTCATCTACTGACAAAACTGAGAACCTATTACATGAATGTGGCAGGAGTACACCAGTCACCCGTTGCACTGCTGAAAATCCTCTTCAGCTTCTAACTCTGCTTCTTCCACCCTTGGAATTCCAGTCGTTGCAGCTAGGGCATCCATCTCTGAGTTCCACTTCTGCATCAGTTTGTCCTGTTCCTCCAGATCCAGGTACTGGATGTCATGATGGAGTGGACACTTGGCCTTCATATGTCCCAGCCTTTTACAACGGTAGCAGAGCGGGGGGAGTCTGGATTTCTGCTTGGAGGCATTGATGTCCATAGGGACTGGATTTCCCAGAGAGGGGTTGAAGTGGATAGGGGGGCATGGTGGGGCCGAAGGTCTGATTGTCAGGCATAGCAGGGGGGAGTCTGACATATCCTGTGGGAGGCTTGGAGGGGGGCAGGAATGGGGGGCAAGTACTGGAGCAGAATGCCTCATTTGCCATTCAGGGCTTGGTCTACCTGTCATGCTGCCAAGTACCAAGCCTCTGGGTCTGAGTCCGAGGGACGGCCTACTGGGAGGGTAGCAATGGCATTCTGGATGGAAGGGCATAGACCTCAGCAGAACTTGACCACTATAACTCAGGAGTCTCGGTATCCAGACTCGGAGATGAGGACCTTGAAAGTATCTAGGTAGTCTTCAACAATCCGCTCTTGTTGGTGGTATGATGTGGACTCCAACGTGTTTAGTGCATCGGCTTCTGCATTGACAGGGAAAAACTGACCCTTGAATTGTTTGGTGAAGTCCCACCAGTCTGTAAAGGGAAACCTGCCAATGCTAGCTTCCAAGCAGAACAGCTCATCAGCCCACTGCACTTCGTGTCCCGACTTCATGTAAGAGAGGGTCCACAGTATTTTCTGTTCATCAGAACAGAATTGATCCACCAAGATCCTGATGTAGAGCTAGCATGCATTCAGAAATGCATGACCCTTGGCACAGTTCTCCATCAAATTCAGGTGGGGTTGCCACCTTGGCCTTGGCGGAGGTGTGCAGTGGAGGTGATGGTGGATGGGGGTGTGGAGCAGGAGAGGGGGGTTCATGGGCAGCAGCTTGGGACTCATACTCTGCTCTATTGAGGGGCATGGCTGAGATGGAGGGGGGGGTTTTGGGGTGCTGTCATCCTATTGAGTCCATGAGGTTTCGGAGTGTGTCATGTATGTCATTCACTGTGTCGTCATGTTCCATTCAGCTTCAGCTTGTCAGGCCTGTATCAGTTGCCATGTCTGTGAGAAGTGAGCCTATGGCCTGCTCAATGGTTATTTGAGTTGGTGGTTGCTGCTGCTACTCTTGGGACATGATGGCAAGGGCGCTGGGGGGTAGAGGAAGGGTGTAGTTGGCATGGGAGAAGTGGTATAACTTGTCCAGGCATTGTCAATGGCCAGTCCTCTGGGAATAGACTTGATTCTTCTGTAAGGGCAACCTGGTCACCATGTTGCATCGGCTGAGCAGGGAGAAACCTTAGTGTCATTTCCAGACTTCTACCAAGTACATACCTGAGCAGGGAGAAACCTTAGAGAATCAAGTAAGGTTTCTCCAAGCTCACCAACACTACTTATACTACCTGCTGTAAGGTCCAAGTTGAGTAATCTACTCTACATAAATGGCCATGAGGTGTCAGGGATGCCTAAAGTATGTATAGTTGGGAATGGGCTTGGGATAGGGTTATGCACACCAGTGAGGGTTTGTGTCTGCATTCAGAGGGGTGTAGGAGGGAATTCCAAGTACTGGGGTGTTGGGGGACAGATTTCCGGGCCCAGGGGGGCTGGAAATCGGATTTCCGAGTGCAGGAGGGCTGGGGATCAGATTTCCAAGTGCAGGAAGGCTGGAAATCAGAATTCCAAGTCTGCAGTTGTGAGCTGATGACCTGGAGTTCCCCTTACAGTCAAGGTGAAAAACATACATTGTGAGGAATGTCAGCTGTGCTGGGGCTGGCTGTGGTACACTGGTATTGAGTGAGGTTGTAGTGCTAGAATAGTGTAGTGGGTGCCTAGCAATCAACTGACATGGATAGCGAACATGTTTGGAATGTAAAGTTGATGAAGCCAAAATGAGCAGCACACATATTGCTGGTGTACCAGTTGTATAATTAATACATGGGCCAAATGCAGGGCCAACACTAAAACTGCCATAAAATGTGCTGAATGTATATGACACAGGATTCAATGAGCAGCAGGAAGGCTGCATGATAGCGAATAATCTGGAGTGGGAAAGAACAATATTACAATTTTAATATTTAACATAAGTAATTATGTTACTAGAGCTCAACATTGGGAGTGGGGAAGACCGCATGATGGAATTATTGCCCATTGTCAATATTTGAGATTTTCTGGGCGATATCTTCTTCAATGAGTTCATTGGCATGCTGGTGTAAGCTTAACAATCTTTTGTAGGCTTGGTCCTGGACAGCGAGCCGTTGCAGCTCTGAATGGTACAGCCTGTGTGCCACATCCTTGTAACTCAGGCTGAGATGGTGTTGGAGGGCTTTGACCTTGGCATGCCTGGCAAAGAGCTCATGCTCTGAGAGGCTCTGGTGACACAGCCATTGGGCAGGTAAGGGTCCTGAAGAAGTTCAGTAGGGGCTAGCAGCTTACTGGCACTGCCGGAGCCATTATGTTGCCACGGCCTATTAGTCCATATGGTAGATCCTCTTTTGAAAACAGCTAACATAAAAACATTTAGCAAGAGGAAAGCCAGATTGCCAGCAAGGGGGATGTTGCTATTGGGAAGGTGTTGGTGGGGTAGCATTTGGCAATTTCGGTCAGGGCTGGCAACATTGGGCCCCTTTGTGGCAATGCATGGCCAGCAGCCATGCAGGCATTTTCAGCAGGAGCACATGCATTGCCACCTAATTGGCACAATGAAGGTGCAGTGACAGATGTGCAATACAATGTATGTAGTGGGTCTTAATGGAACAATAACATACTGTTGGTTTAATGTCCCAAAGGCTGAATAGTTCTTGCATCTCAACATTTTTGTGAGCAAGCTCAGCAGCAATAGTCATATAGCTGGGAACAAGAAGATCTTGCATATTATTGTTTGCTGGATGTTTGGATGGTGATAGAGTGTCAAGTTGTTTGGTATTGACAGGTGGGAAAGGATTCATGAGAGATGGCCCAGCAGAATGCCTCAGACAGAACAAGAGATACTGTTGTAGTGATTGGAATTGCAGCTATATCTGTATAAAATAAGGCAATTTTATGGAAGTTGGTGATTAGTAAGCATTGCATTTTGGACTGATCACATGTCTGGGGTTGGAAATTTTTTCAGGCACATCCAAACAATGCATTGTTTCCCTTGCATATTCCTCAGCCTATCAGAACATTCACATTGTGTGATCAAACCTTTGTCTTCAAAGCCATTTTTAACATGACTACACCCACCACAAAGGAGATCATGTTGGCCTTGGAAAAGGATGAGAGCAATGTCCAGCAGGTGCTGCATAATGGCCAGGTCACAGAAATGATGGAGACATACCTGGAAGAGATGGTATGTAGTTCATGCTAGAATTATGATATTGCATCAATTGGCAAGCCACATACAGCAGAAGACATTTGCACATACAAAAAGTAACAAGCTGGCAATTTGTGCCACTTTCAAAAAACATTGATTCCTCCTTGAATTCATTGTTGCCTGGCATGGCCAAGGCAGCAATCCAACATTTAATATGGATCAGCTAAATGCACTTGAAAAATATGACAAGAAGGTCACAAAGAAGAGTGCCAATAAAATGGTGCATGCCAATGAATTGTTTCTTGGCTGCACAGGATTTACTTAGCCACACTTGGAAAAAAGCAGACAGGACAAGTCAGCGGACATTTGCAGGGACAAGGGGCTATGACCACCTCTGGCCAAGGTGATGCCATGAAGGCAAACTCTGACCAAGCAACATTTCCAGGACTGATCAAGCCAGCACCAGGAACAAGTGCACAACCAGGCACCAACTTCACCAGCCCACACAGTGAAGAGCAGGCAATGCAACATGCTCTGCTGCCAGTCAGCATGCCTGCCAATGACATTCCAGAAACTTTGGCAGCTGGATGAGTCCAGTGTGTCAGAGCACCAAGATTGGAAATGCCTGAAATGTTGGTGGCAGGGTGAGCACATCAGGCCGCAGCATCAAGACCTCCAATTACTGTATTGTCAGCTGACACACTGAGCTCAACATCTGACTCCTACAAGCTGTCAGAATCACCACCACCCCTTCTGTCAAACGACAAAGGCAAATGCAGAGCTGTGCCACGCTGCCAGGCCGTTACAGATGTGGAAATGGATGGACCACAACAATTGAACAGGCTGCCATGGGCCCAACGTAGGCTGGCAATACCACAAGGTAGCCAGCCCTGTTGCATTCCACAGCCCACTGGCCAGCTATTTGACACAGCATGCCGGCAATGTGTCCAAAGCAAGGTTCCATGTCAGATCAATGCTGGTGGAGGTGCCTGTTGCCACTGTAGGGTCAAAAAGGTCCAATGCACAAATTATGCAGGTGTTAGGCAGGGGGTTAATCGCAAGCAAGTACCAACAGCTCTGCCATGGTGCCCTCTGAAATGGCAAAGGGGAATCAAAGAAGAAGAGGTCATGAAATGGGTCGATGTCAATACCGATGACAATGACCAATTGAATTGGATGAATTCAGAGGATGAGACAAAGGCTACAGCACGTCAGCAGGCTGCTGAGGTTGTGTTGTCAAAGGCTGCAGCACAGGCATCAAGGGCCAATGCAAAGGGGAAGGCCAGGGCCATGGAGGAGGCAAGTACCTCAGCACCAGCCAAAACCATGGCACCCCATGGCAATGGTGCTGACCGCCTGGTGACCAGTCACCCCATGCCGAATTCTCAGTGGGGACCAGAAGATAATGAGGGATATGAAGAGGGTAAGCTATTACTAATCTCATGCAGAATTTATGTTCACTCACTCACAATGTCTATTCAAACCATGGGTTGGGTCCAAGAATGCTTGGATTATTTTGACCAGTGGCTGATCAAACATTTTAGCCGTGCCGAGGGCAAAGCACTCTTCCAGGCTGCACAGATTTTCACAATGGAGGAAAGTATGAAGGGCTTTTGCACTCGGCTGGACAAAATCCAAAGCCAGATTGTTGCTGGAATGCCAGCACTCTTGCTGGACTTAGAAAGTCAGGTTGGGAACTTGGAGAAATTGGTTGAGAGCCTGTCCCAGCAGGTTGGAACATTAGTCACAGGTGTCATGGGTGGCACTGGTATTACTGATGCTAGTTATGCTGGGGAAACAGGTGGAAATGCAGCCATGGTGATGGATATCGATGCCAGCCCATCAGGTGCAATGCTGGTCACACACCCTCCAGCCATTAATCCCCCAGCTGCCACACCACACTCACTCTCACCAATTGATCTCACCACTGACCATGCAACAACGTTGCTGGCACACCAACGCCCCTCACCCCTGGCCTTGCCGCGGCCACAATCCCAATCACCACCTGCATTGGCCATACTGCCACTGGCAGTACCTCAAGTCAAATTCCATGACCCAACCCAGTCCAATAGGCTAGGTGATCACACAATATTCTTGACATCGCCATCCGACATACCATGCACCAATGAGAAGCCAGCAATGAATGATGCCTTACCACCATTAAGGCTGGCCTCACCAGTGTCTGTCTCAGCAGCATCCCCCATTGCCACTACAGATGACAATATACCAGCGAATTTTGTTGGGAGTTTGCCGAGATCATCCTCAATGCTGGCAACTGCCTTTCAACCAGCAAGTCCTTCTTATCCCCAGCACCAGTGGCAACTTTGGCTGTTCCACCCACCATGTCTCCACCACCACTCCCCCCCCTCCCAGCAAACATCACTGCACCGTCATCGCCCAATGCCACCATATCACATTTCCCACTTGCCAGCCACCCATCCAGTGCCAATGTCTCTCTTCCCCCTCCTGTTCCCAGTGCCATGACCCCAGGGGTGCGATTAATTGCCCCTACCCTGGCACATTCCCAAGAGGATGCTATCATCCATCAAGCCACATTGTTGGAGCCACATACTAGCACTCTCTCATGTCCTTGGACTTGCTCACAGTTGCAAGCTGACTGTGATCATGGAAATATTGATTTGGCCAATTCACCAGCATCCCTCCAACCCCCAAGATGCAGTCCATGCTTAAGTAGCTCACTGGTGCCATCATTGGACACAAGTGTAGATACCCCGCATCTCAAGAAATGCAAGGCATCAGGCAGCAATGATGACCAGGTGCAACAAAAAGCTAGATCTTGAGATCTAGCTATCACATTGTATTTATCAGCTATTATTGTGTATCTTTCTTGGGATTTTTGTTTTTTTGGACTTAATTTTCCAAATATATTGCTTTGTCTTCCCTCAGTTGCCAGCTAGCCAAGTTACTTTACAACTGATATACCCTCCCCATTACATCACTTATTGTATTGTTGCTCCTGGGAGTGTCACTGCTGCATTGAGGCTATAGATATGGTATATTGTTAGTAGGTATTCTGGGTATGCAGTAGTGAACATACCTGGATCAATTTCAACAGGCAGCATCAAAGCGGGGTCAATGGCCAGTAATGGCTGGTACCCTGGACCTGCCGGGACTCTTGCTGGGTGACTTTGAGGAAGCCCAGGCAGGGTACACTGTGACTGCAAATGTGGCACATGCTGAAGTATCAACAATACCAGCACAGCATATGTTGGTTCACCATTACTGGGACTGTTTGAGGGAATGATTGGTGAGAAGCCATTTGCAATCAATGTATTCATTGAAGGCTGATTGACGATGACCATGCTGGAATCTATGTTGTCTGCTGATTGATGCCAGCCTGATGTAAGGCTGTGATTTCCATCCGGATTTGTAAGCTGGTGTCCATCTGCTGAAAGCTCCTGTATAGGCTGATTGCCAGTTACTGGGTCAGTGGACTCAGCCTTTGCCACATTTTGTTGTCCATATTGCCTTGACTCAACATTCCTTGTAATGGCTGGTGTTGAGCTCATAGTCCCTGGATAATTTGCAGCATGAAATTCTCCATTTTGGTAATAGGCCTGGAACTGGAATGCAGCTTCGGCACCATGCATTGTTTGCTATTCAATGATATGTTCAAAAAACTGCTGAATTTGAAGCTTTGGCATATTCCATGGGTCACATATTTAAATTTATGTTGTACCAACTTCGGCCGATATTTCTCCAGTGTTTTGAATGGCACATGCCTTGCCCTCTGTGCTGAGGCCAATTCTACAAGTCTCCATAAGTTTTCTGGCATTTGAGCAAGGAATGAAAAACATACTGTAGTGGGTTGTGAGATAAGTCCGCATCATCTCCTCAAGCACATGCTTCTTCAATTCATTGATTGTGATAGTTGTTAACAGTATGATGGGAAATCCCCTCCTGGTCAGCTTGAATGATGGGATTGCCATGCTTGCTGCAGTCCCCAGCAACTGCGGCAATTGGTCCTTTTGCCAATGCAGCACCCCAACATATGAGGCAAACTCATTTTGCATCTTTTCCACAGGGCCCTTGTACACCTTCACAAATATCTCTGCCACAACACCCATAGTTAATGCCATCTCATCAAAACTGAAAACAGTTTCTCTTATTGTCCATAGGATTTCTGACATACGTTGGCCACTCACACGCCTATCATCATCCATCCATCTGTGTCCAGAAATCCAAAAAGTGTCATAGTGACAACTCCCATCTCCAACCAGCATTTCCTTGACCATTCCTTCATACACCATTGTGCTTGTGCAGTCACAATCCTAGATATTCATAAGTTGAGGTCCTTGAACAGTAATTTCTAGTACATACTGTCTTCTTATCTCAGGCTCATTGCCATTGGTCTTGTATGACATGACATATGCTGTGATTGCCCCCTTTTCTGATTTGTCCATGTGTTCATACACATACTTGGCTGCCTTGGTACAAGTTTGAAAGTATTCCTTTGATCCCAGTCTGAGTTCATTGACATTCAAGATTGTTTTCATCTTGTCTTCAACTGCTGCCTTCCGTGTCTTCCAGACAGCTTGATTTTGGTTCATTGTTGATCCCAGGTTTTATATTGTTCTGTTGGAGGTGTAAGGACACCAATTGGTTCGCAAGCCACTTCCACAATGCATAGTTAACTATTTCAGAGCCATTCACCAGAAAGGTGTATTGTAAGGGGGACTTATACCCCTACGCCAAGGTACGTCTAGGGGTTGTGGTAGGGTATTCCGGTGCTCCCTGCCTCTATAGCCGACTGCCCGAGGCCTAGCCCGGCCTCGGGGCCTTAGGCCACCCCATCCGATTCTAACCATGTGGACTGACGGTGTTTGTTATATCGCTTTGCATACGTATGTTCTAGTAGCTATGTTGTTTGGCTACCAGTATGTGAGCATGCTCTATGATATAAGTAGTGTGCGGTCGTCGATTGTATTCGCCACCAAAATAAAACTGGTTCCGGTGCTCTTATTCCACTACAAAAGGTATTCCATTTACTGCTACCTTGACACACTTTTCTATCTATCCTCTGCCAATGGGAATCTCTCCATTATGTGTCCAGTAGTTGAAGATATTGGGAAGAATTTGTGATTTGAAAATAATCCCTCGCTGTTCCAGCATAGTTTGCTTGCAGTAATTCTCTTTGTATTTTTGAATGACTCCCTGTTCTGCAGGGGGATATTGGCAGTCAGCTCTGGGCTTCCTTGCTTTCTTGACAGTCTGCATGGTGATCGGATACAGTAAGAACAAAGGCCATGAGGGACCAAAGTTGATTTTTACTGCCATGCTGAGCACACGTGCACTCGCCTTTGCCCAATACCAACAAGATTGCCTTCTTTGGATCCCATGGATTACCTGGTTGTGCCTCAGAAAACGTCGCAGAAATGCAAGTGAGGGAAACAGGATGGATGGGTCATTTGGGCTGCTGATGAAATGACTGAATTTTGGACATACAAAGAAATAACTGTGGAGACACCGCATGGACCAGTGGCAACTAAAATTAAGGTCCCACTCCAGTCTGGGTCGGGCACAAAACAAACAGGAAAGGATTGGCAAGGAAATGAAGTTCCACTCTTGGCTGAGACAGCCACACGAGGAATAGTAGATGACTTGGGTTCCTGTCATATCCATGCCAACTCAGAGTCTAATCACTTAAACTTCAGCTTCTCAATTCCACGTGTGCTCCACACAACAACCCTCTGCCCTCCGACTCGGCCCCGACTTGCTCCAACTGCAACCCACTGCCCCAATCACGTGATAACCTCCACACATGCCATGGTCACCTGACCCTCAGTGTCTCTAGTTCCAGTCTCCATTTCCTGTCCATAGTCAAGATACATTATCGGTCTCCATACCTGTACCAGTTTCCATTCCATTTGTAATCTGTTCATAAGCCATTTGTAACCATATCGGTCTCTGCTTCGCTCCACACGTAATCAGTATGAGTCATAGTTTGTAAGGCCAGTAGTATATATACTGTAGGTACTTGGCTTGTACTCCTCAGTCTGATAATCAAATCAAGCAGCGGACCAGCTCCCTGTTCTCTATCCTCTCCTCTCTTCTGCCTCGCTCCACTTCGGCCCCGACTTCCTGAAATACGGACTAGGACAGTAGGAGGGCACAGCACATACGCTGAGGCCGCAAGTCCAACCCCCCGCCCAACATACTCCACCTTGGTCCTGAAGTCTACGTACTGACTTCACCCTGTCCCCCGGTTACCTTATATCAAGGATACCACCCCAACCCTCCGCTTTGGTCCTGACCCGCACCGGCTCTAACAGTTCCGAATGTGGGAGGGATGATGATGATGATGATGTAACAATGGATGGCAGGTTTCTGTGCTGTGATAACAGTGATGAGTTTGATATTGAAGAGAAGAACAGACCAAGGCCGAATAAAGTAAGTTGATTTGCTTACAATCATCATGAGAAGGAGGAAGTCTAACCCCTGCAGCAACAACACTGGATGGAAGAGTTTGTCAAACATGCCGATGGTCTAATGGCGGCACTCCTTGCCTGCAAAGCATTGCCTGGCAATGGTAAGTGTTGCAACTGTGCTGAGGAGCAACAGGCAATTTGGCAATGCTGAGATTGTTTTAGAGCCAAGGTGCTTTGCCGAATGTGCATGAGGCACTCCCATTTTGGCGTTCCTCTGCACAGGCTGGAGTGGTGGACTGGGTGGTTCTTTGCCTCGGCTAGTGTGTGGGAGGTTGGAACATATATGATGGTGCCACACAACAATGGTGGAGGAGACCTGTGTCCTATACTGAAAAATCACATAGACATGCTTGAGGTGGGTCAGGAGCTGAAGGATCATGCTGAGTAAGAAACATTGCATGTGGGAACGGTGAGCAGAAATGCTGTCCTGTCCAACAGTTGGCCTCTGGCTCATAATGCCAAGCCAGACTGTAATACTTTTCCACTCAGCAATACCCAGGCCAATCCTGAAATTGAGGAAGGGTTATGTGGCTCAGATGAAGGTGGCATTGCTGATGAGGCCACAATGGGAATGGATGAAATGCAAATGGGGGAGTTTTCCAGAAAGCTGCAGGACCCAGCTCGAAGTGAACAGGAGTTTGTCCCCCGAACTGATGCACTTGGCAATCAATATGTGCGGCTTATACATACAAATGGTATACATCATATTGCCTTGGTGACTTGCGCCTGCCGGAGGAGAGAGGATGCTATTGCTGATTTGATGTATTGCCATCTAGTGCTGGCCACATTCACATGATACCACACTGTGTTCACAGTGGATGTTCTTGATGATTGTCGACTTGAGAATTTGGAATGCAAGGCCTCAGCATATCAATACTTCCAGAAGCTTCGCCAGCTTACTGCCCCCATAGCACCTGGCAAAGTGCCAAACTTGTATCAGGAACTGCTGCAAATGGCACGGTTGTGGTGCTGGTTAAAAAAGAGAAAGTGGGCAGGCTATGAGCAGAGTTCATCATAAGGAAGTCCAACAAGTGCCAGATCACTTGTAAACTTTTGTCCAGCATGCCCCCAGCCTGGCATTAATCTGCCTCCCAATTGGAAAGATGATTCAAACAGGTTAGTCAAGATTTGTCTATTTTGTCCTGCATGTCATATTGATTGCAGTCTGGAGGTGGGCTTACTGGCATTTCTTTGTTGCCAATGGCAATTTCAAGGCAGACCACATTTGGCAAACCCATGGCACTTCTGATATTTGGCTGGCTGAAGGAGGTGGCATGTTTGCTACACATGCACGGTATCACAGCTTCCTCCAAGATGCAATTGAGATGTCCACAGTATGTTCACCAGTACTTCCATATCCTCAAAAACATTTATTCGTGATCTGAATACAGAAGGCACCATGTGAGAACCACTTTTGTGCTATTGAACTTGCAATGGCTGGTTCCAAAGCCTGCAATGTTACTGGCATAGTAGCCATAGCTTGTGCTTGGCATGGATGCTTTGCACCAAATGCAATTGCTGACTTGTTCAAGGGGGAGCAGCAAAAGAACATAGACTGGGTCTTTTTGCAATCTCTGGAAACAACCCACCTTGATCCAGAGCAAGGTGCCATGTTGATTTATGGCATTGCCTGCCAATATTCGGTCCATCTCCAAAAAAGAATCGGCCATCATCTCCTGAATGATCTGGTCGTTGACTGAGCCATTGGTCTCTTTCATGTGCATGGCCATAGACAGGAGTGCTTTTTCTGGTATGCACCATCCTTCATCCCTGGCAGCAGTGTAGTGGCCAGTGAAATTCTAGAATCTTTATGGTCATCCTTAAATTCCATTTCACCAACTGTTTGTATGGCAACCTTGGCAAACCATGCCAAGACACTTGATGATCATGCCAGTGATTCAAACCACAAGAAAATGCTGAACATTTGTAAGTCTACCTTGCCAGTCTGCTGATGCCATGCAAGCCTTAAGCCTCTGTTGAACAGCAATGGCATTATGTGCACAATATATCCAGGTGAACGCAATGGTGAAGGACACAACAGAATATTTCAGTTCATTGAGCAAAGGTATATGCAATCAGGACATAGAGCAATGGACAGCAGCAATTCTGCATGCCGAGGCCTGCCGAATAGGCTTGCTGAAAGCAATGGATATCTTGGCTGCACAAGATGGCAATGGAGGCCAGGGATCTCTACCACCAGCAGCAGAATACACCCCAACAGAGGAGTGGATCCAGTCAGCAATTGATGCTGAAGAGCACCAGTTTGTATTTCTCACATTATTACATGTTGCAAAGAAAATGACTGCTAACACACATGGCAGAGTTGAGCTTAGAGGGACCCTCTGAGGGCCGATGAACCCAGCTCAGGAGGACCTCGCAAAATGACTGCAACAGGCATTGACAGATGAGTTTGCCAGGCTTGTGACAAGGCAACAGCATCTGGGTATAACTGTTACCATATTTTCCTTTTATGCGCCTGCCCATCTATTTTCACGTATCACATGTCACCACCCATTGTCAGCGCCCAGTTATATTTACTTATCACATGCCACTGCCCGTCAATAGTTAGTCCACCCTTGGCCTGTGATTTCTGTCCATTTGCATGTGATTCTCTCTTTTATCACATGGCAGTTGCCTCAGTAGTATATATAGACCTAAGTATTACTTGTGATCCTTAGCTTTGTCTTATTATACATCGTATTTGTTCCTGCTCTTTGGCATTGCCTTAGACTTGCTCACACTACTCAATGGTTAACTTGTTGTTAATCGCATTGAGCCTTGCAGATGCCTAACCAGTGTAACAAAAGACAAAGCTACTTGTTGCCTCTCTTCTCTCTTCTCGCCCTCCTTGGTTTGCACAGTACCGTTAACTGTGAGGTCTAGACAGAACTGAAATCTGTTGACGATCATCGCTTGTCCATTCGAGCATCTGACACAGTCCTCACCCCGAAGAACTCCGGCTGTTGTTCTTCTGAACCTTCGCACCCCAGTGTCTCTATAGGTTCTCGGATTCCTCATTTGTCTTGTCAAACGTCCTAGTGGATCTTAAATTCTCGGAGGTTCCTCTTTACTGGAAAAGACATTGTTGCCCATCACAGGTAGTTATTTCAAATCCAGGACAGACTGTCCTTACCCTTGTATTTCCCAAACTGGTTCTGGATCTCCAGGACCCTCTCAACCATCTGTTACCCCACTGTGCCATTCCATCTACTCCTCACCCTACTCCTTCTTTTCATGTGCCTTTGTCTTCTCCTGAGTCCAACCAACCCAGTATACTGCAACCCCACCCAAACCAGTGGATACCACCCTTCAGGTAGCCACCCAGATTACTGAATTCATCACCTGTTGAACCACCTTGACTCCCCTTTGGTCTGCTAGAAGCAACCACAAGTACAGGAGGTCCTCTACATTTTCCTATCCACCAGATTGAACCCGGACATTACCAGCTTCCCCATACCTTACAACCCTTTCCACCACCTTCCCCTCCCTCCAAAAATATGTCTGAAACTATGGGAGACCTGCTGGCTAACCAGCCACCACCTGGACCACCAGGACCACCTGGACCACCACAAGGTCCACCTTGCCCACCATCACCACAACCGCAGCAGAATGGTTACAAAGAACTTTCGTTTGAGAAACCGACACCATTCGATGGCAACCATAAGAACTTCCAAGAGTTCATTAACTCCGTAGCACTTTACCTTTATGGTAACGCTGACATCTATAACACCGACGACAAGAAGATCATATTCTTCTTATCCCTGCTTAAAACCGGCAAAGCCAGCAACTGGAAAAATCAGTACTTTCAGTTGAAGCAAATTTGGGGAGAGTTCACCCCCGGAACATATGATGAACTTGTTGAAGAGTTCACCGAAGCATTCTCGCCCATTGACGTCCCATCCCAAGCATTCCACGACCTTAACACCCTCCACCAAGGATCTCGTAACATCAAAGATGTTATCGCAGAGTTCAAGACTCTCATCCACTGTTCAGGACTCCACAAAGATTGCGCCCTCATAGAGAAGTTCCAAAACGTTATCAATTGGAACCTCGCTTACAAAATCCTCACCGATCCAAACCCACCCAATACCATAAACAAATGGTACTGCCGCACTATCCAAATCAACCACAACTGGCGCACCGCTTCTACAATCCTTGGACCGCATCCAGGATTCCGCCCACACCCTGCCCCTGCTAATAACTACCGTCGTACGCAACAACAATCATCCTACACTGGACCAAACCGTCACTACCAATTCCGCCCATTGCGTGATCCAAATGCTATGGAGATTGACAATACGTACCTCAATGAAGGTCCCAAATATTACCCTTCTTTTAATATCCCCGGTGATCTGCACCCCGATCAAGAAGAAGCCAAAGAAGACCAACCAGATCATTTCTCCCACAATGATGACATCGATATCAACGCCATCTTTACACCTGAAGAAAAACATGCCTATGAGAAAGGCTTATGTTTCCACTGTTTCAAGCCCAGTCACATCTCCCACATCTGCCCCAATGTTGCCCGACCACAACTGAAGACCGATAAAGCAACCAACATATGAAATGCCTCCCTTAAAATCTGTTCTATCATCAAATCTATTCCCAAAACCGAAGCTGTTGAAGTCTACGAGACTTGGTCCAAAGACCTGACTATGCAACTGTTTGCAAATTTTTAATTTGGAGGTTCTGTTCGATGCCAGCCCCTCCCAGTTCCCCTCTCTCTTGTAATGTTGTAACTCTCGCATCTACTTCAAACAATAAATCCATATATCTTCCTTTAAAGGTGCAGAGCCTGAGAGAACAAAAGACGTCCCACTTATAGCCCTCCTTGACTCCGGAGCTCAAGGAAACTTCATATCAGACAACTTTGTCACTGAACATTGTTTATGGAAGCAAGAACTTCCCCAAGCAATTAACATGTGTAATTTCGATGGATCGAACAATCTAAACAGAATGATTACCCATTATTCTACCTTCTGCACAATAATCAATGGTCGATTAACTCCCATCACCGCCTATATCGCAGCAACAGGATCGAAACCAATGGTCCTTGGTTTCCCGTGGCTTAACAAAGTCAACCCAAAAATCGATTGGAAACACCGTACATTCCAATGGAGAAAAGAGAAGAAGTGCAACCACCACCCTGAGTACCTAATGTACAACAACCGTCCGATCGATATTGCTACCCTCGCAATGAACCACCTAAACGCATTTGACCCTGAAGGAAATTTTTCTTATACCCCACACAAACCGATCTATGAACCTCTCCTCAATGAGGACTACAAAGAGTTCTCTCTAGAGTCCGAGATGCGTCAGATCATTAGTATGCCTGCTGAACTCGCTCACATTGAGCTTGAGATCAACCAAACTAGCCAGGCTACAGAACTTGTGATTAAACACGGAGACAAAAGATCAATGACCCTGCTGTTAAAGTTCCCCGCCAATTCCACCAATGGTTGAGTCGTTTCAGCAAGAAGGCTGCCAAATGATTCCCTCCCCGACGATCTTATGACCACGCTATCAAATTAAAGCCCAAATTCAAACCCGTCGCGATGAAAGCTTACAAGCTTTCCCCAAACCAAGATAACTCTTTGAAAGAGTTTATTTCCGAAAATCTCCATAAAGGTTACATCCACCTGTCGAAATCCCCGATGGCATCCCTGTTCTTCTTTGTCGACAAAAAGGATGGCTCACTCCACCCCTGTCAAGATTACCGCTGAAAAGGTGGAGAAACTTTTGTTGGTTTTAATATAGATAGTGGGCTTGTTTTCACTAAGCTTAGCCGCAATTCGATAAGCTTAAGCTAATACAAGTGGAATGAGATAGATAATGAACAGTTTCGTCTTTTAGGGTGTTCTGGGGGTGCGTTCTGACAGCGAAATTCAAGAGAGTAGTGTTTTTTTTAGAGGTTAACAAACAGCCGTTGAAGTTATCTTAGCCGTACGGTGCAACAATGAAAGGACAATCCCTGCCAATTCAAAGCGCTGGGTCTCTGGTCTCTGGTCTCTGGTCTCTGAGCTCTGGTCTCTGTCTCTGTCTCTGTCTCTAGCACTCTGGAACTCTAAACTCTAAACTCTGGTCTCTGTCTCTGTCTCTGGGTTGGTCGACAACCAAAGAAATCACACTTAACAATGCACACTAAATAGCCCTCTGAAACCGTTCTTGATCACGGCTCACAGACTTGCATGTGGAAGCGGGGGTGAGACCTCCTGCTTCTTCACGAACAAGTGTGACCGTGTTTATATTGTTTGGATACATACGAGAGATAGTAAATATGAAATAGAAAACAATAAGCTTAATTGTTACAGGCACTGTAGAACATTTTGGAAGGTTCGGCAGCATTTCTACCTCACCCTGGGTTATGGGTTTTTCTCTGATTAACGAATGGCAATCCAGCCAGACGTGTTCCATGCTCGTCTGCATTATTCTGCGTCCACACGAGCGCGTTAAGTTTCTGGATCAATTATGATCGGAATGTATAGCGGATGGACAATTCCTTGATCCATTGTAATTAATCTCAGTTAAGCAGTATGCTGAAGTGCCAGGACCCCCAAAGCACTCGTTAATTAGGAGTCTTTGATATTTCTAGGGTTTTGGGCATCGGGTATTGCCTCCCGAACGTTGGACGTTCCGTTCCGTGGTCCAGTCATCATTATTGAACTCGCTATAGACATAATACGCCTGCAACAGCCGCTAGGTACATTCTTTTATGTTTAAACGCATTCGGGTTCATCAGAAAACTGCTCGTAAGGTCCCTTGATGCGACCGGGGTATACTCAATAGGCTATGTAGAGCCCTGAATCCCTCCGGAGAGCATTCTGATAGCTTGGTTCACTAAGCTTAGTGATAATGAGCTGGTTTGAACACTTCCGAGGCTCGAATATCCTTAGTTCGGTCGAACTGGCTACTACGGGATATAGTACCAATCCTCTATAGAGTTCTTTAATGATATAGCCAATGATTCTATGTAGAGAATCGTTCTGGAGTACGGAATTCATGTATAGGCGTGAAATCGGCGTATCATCTCCCCCTAACCAAATTGCTGACTGTCCTCAGTCATTATCTCCTTCAAATTCGCAGTATCTGAGTCTCTCTGACGCGCTCTATGGTCTAGAACGTTCACCAGCTTCGAGGGTAGCGCACTTTCGCTAAACTTATTTCAGAATGATGTCATGTCACCGAGTTTAAATGTATAGATCAACTTCTTGTCGCTATAGCTTAAATTTTTATCTCGTTATTGGGTCTTTTAAAAAGTTCCAAGGTCTCGTTTCATCTCTTTCGTTCTCCCTCTCACTTCTTACTCGTCTATCCTGCTCGCATACTCACTTTTTAACGCCCACTTCTATCAACAATGGACAGAAACACGTGCAGCAGCAAACGTGCTCGCTACGAGGAGGATTCGGACTCTTCTTCCAGTAAGTAGAGTTCGAGTTACAGTTTTCTCTGTTTTCTTAACCTGTTTTCAGGCTACCCTGGGCCAAGCAGTGCCTCAATGGCTTCCCAAGGCGCGCCTTCATCATCGATCGTGCAACGTAAGTTGCGTTTTCCCCTGTTCTCGTTGTCTTTACTTATGTTTTCTCTACTTTTAGGTCTCACTATTTGCCTCCCGGCGCGTCGCAACCTCCTATCTCAATGGGAACCACCAGCACCACGTACTAGGAGAGCTAGAGGAGGGCGAGGAGCCCGAGGAGCTTGTGGAAATCGTCAGGTGGGTGTGGCAAGGACCCCTCCTCCCCCGTATTCTCTGCCTCGTGCACCAACTCCTCCGCCGGCCTCTCCCTTGTCTGCTCCAGTGCCAAGGCACGTGATTTCCATCGCGTCGTTGTGCAATCCAACCAACGAGCGTTCTGCCGGATTTTCCGCAGAACCCTTGTCAGGTATCCCCATTGGCGGGCCCTCTGGTGGATTGTCCACAGAGGCCTCGTCAAGTTTAATGTCGCTGCCCCCTCTTGCCATCTCTCTGCGCTCCTTTGACGGTGAAGGCTTGCTGGTGCTCCCTCCCCTGGGTATTGCATCAGGTTCAGAGGTGCTGGGCCCTTCAACAAACCGCCCCTCCTCTCCCGTAGCCTCTTCGACTGTTTCAACGCGTAAGCTTAGTCTTTTACAAGGTATATTTGTCCTTTCTGCTAACTTCCGCTTTAGCACGTATCCCAGCTGCCCTTAAAGGAAAACAGAAGGCAAAACCATCGACACCGCCCCCTACACCTCTATTTTTGGCGAATTCAAACTTGCCATCGCGTTCTCCAGTCCCTGAGGTCTCTCAAGCCGACCTCTTTAAAATTTTTAGCTGGTCCTCGTCTCTGGATGGGCAACATGTGCTGGCTTCGCCTAGGTGCCCAACACCATCACCACCTCACTTAGCTGGCACTCCAGTCACGTCTCCCACAAGCACCGTGGAGATTTCTCCTTCGCCAGATTTGGAGCTCCTTCTGGAGCCTTCGCCTGCCCCTCAAGAACCGACTTTTGTTTTTCAAGACACGTTCTTAGCTTCTCCGACCCCCGTCCCTTCTTGTTTGCCTAGCCTGGTGGTTCCGGAGATCCGTCAAGAGTCCCCTCATGCTGGCCCATCGTGTCAACAACGCGTCCTTTCGTCCAAGAAGAGTTCCAACACGCGGACAAAGAAATACGTTCCCCGGGCTCGCATTCGGCACTCTGAGGCCGAAATTATTTGGGACCATGGATACCGGCACCCAGTCCCGCTCTTTTGTGAGGACTTTCCTAGGCTGCTGGCAGCTAGCCAGCTTTCGGTACGTTCACCAAGTTTTCTTGTGGTTCCTTACTGACGGCTTTGACATCTGCTCCAGTACGTGCCACCTCAGTCTTGGTGTCCTTCTTGCGCTGCTCGTAAGTTGGAGTGCGAGCCTCTGGGCAAGGGTAAGAAGTGTCGCAGCTGCGACTTGTACAACTACCCTTGTACCTTCGTGGACCATCCCCGGGTTTCGGCCGGCATTGCGAACGCCCTGGTCACATCCTCACTGACCAGTGAATACCGTAAGTTTCTCTGTTCCCTATTTTTCCCTTTTCTTATTCTCTTTATTTTTCTAGATCTGGCCGTGTTCACGCGTGTTGTGTCCTCTAGCTTGGTCAGCCTGGAGGCGAACCGCGTCGCTTACGAGGCTTCGGCGTTTCACCACCACCGTGTAGTTTACCAATTTGTCCAGGAGATGCAAGCTACCAGGACTGCCTTGGATGGTAATGACGTGGCTTTTGTAGAGATGGGTATGGCCGACTCCCTTGAAGACGTCTGGGCATTCTTTGAGTTTGCCAACAACTTTCCGGGGGTCCCAACATACGAGGAATTCAAGGAGCTCAAATTGCTTCTCTTCCTTGCTTTCCCGATGACTCAGGATCCGGAGTCTGTTCTAGAAGACCTTGAGTGATCTCTGCGCCTAGTTTACTTCTTGGATGTAGTATATAATCTTGTCATGTATATACATCCCAATAGTCATCTTGTTGTTCCTTGTCTCCTACTGAGTTAAGCTAAACTGTTTCTGACTTTCTTGTCATCTCCTAAAGCTAAGCTAAAGACCTCCTGGGAGACTCCTAAGCTAGTTTAGGTTGCCAGTCACTTATATACTCATTATATGCCTCTCTGATCTATCAGTGATGTTTATTGACATCTCAGCGCGCTGTGACCTGCAACGCGTAGTGACCCGGTCATCCGTTCTGGTTTTCTTACAAGCCCGGACCCGAACCAGCCTGTACACGGTGTTTGCCGCGAAAAAGGTCGCATCAAACACAACTGAAGTGCCACTTGCGCCACTTGGGGCCCATCTCCCCCTAGCCAAATTGAACTCGGTGCCCTCACCGTTCCATCAGAATCCCTGTGCACACTGATAACCGCGAGACCCTGGTGACATGTTACCTAATCAGGTAACTGTGGTTCAGCAAGTCTGTTAAAGGCTGGCTACTCAAGATTACAGGTTTCCTAGGCCCCTCAGGTCATAAGCTTAGGGTGGAGGGTGCTCTTCATCCACTTGTTATGATTCGTCATCACTGCCTACGGCCTTTTCTTATAAAAGCGAGGGAGCGACGCCTCATTCTAGCAGACACCCTTCGCAAGAAAATGGCTTCTTCTATCCCTCATCTCCAGGTCAAGCTCGACGATCTCATCAGCAACACCAAAGGTCGTCTTCAGCACCTGCAAAACGGCCAAGTCGCTCATCCCCTCGTCGAGAAGGCTCTCCTTGCGTTCGACGCCCCTGGGGTATGTCTACTCTTTCCATGCTTCTCTCACCGTTTCTAAATCATTTCTAGTCTGCTTATATTGAAGCGTTATCGGAGGATAATGAGGCTATCAAGCTTCATGTCAACCAGGACTACGTCTTCCGTATCCGCAAGCTCTACGAAATTTACCAAAACAACTACCATCCGTCTTATGAGATGCCTGCGATCTATAAGGTGCTCTCTGAATGCTGTAGCCACATTAATCGCATTCGTTCTGAAGAATCCCATAGATCCAGGACCGAAGAGGCTCAGAACCCATTGTCCACGACTGGCTCTACTTCCTCCAACGTTGCTGAAGGCTCTGCTGTCCCCAAACGCGTAAGCTTAGCGTTCTTTTGGCTCCAATTGTCTCCTCATGTATAAGCTTAGCCTCGCAAAGGTCGCAAGGCCCCTGTCTCTGCTGCTGTTGTGGTAGACACCGATACCGAACTTGCTGAGAGTATGACCAGTGCTTCCAACTCCCGAGCAACCAGTGCTGACACAGTAATATAGCTGCTTCTCAACCTATTACATTGGCTGAGATAATCGCTCATCTCCAGGACATGATGGTCGATGAGGAGGTCTCTCAAGCTATCGTCGAAGAGGTTCGTGTAGTCTCACCTTATCACAAGCGTCGTTTGTCTACCTCTGACGTGGTGCGCCAGCTCTACTCCCCCTAACCACTGATTCTGACTTCATCCTTCGCTAGGAGGCCGTCAAAAAGTCCTCCTCGTCTAAAGGCACCGTCCGTCTTCTTCCCTATTGTCAAGTTCCCAATATGAACACTAAACACTGCTGTTATGCCCAGGCTGAACAGGCTCTAGCCAAAGCCAACGCCAATACTGCCAAGCGTGCCCGTACCGAGTCTGCTTCCGATGAGCGCACCTTCGCAGGCTTATCTGGTGGGCAATTTCTCACTTCTGTTTGCTAAGCTTAGTGGTTCTGACACTTGTTCTGGGCAGCTCGTTTGCTCCAGGAACTCCAAAACCTCCTGTCTTACTCTCGCGATGAGTACGAGTCCGAATCTCGCAGTGACGATGCTCAGTCTGTCAAATGCGACCTCAATTCGCTCAGCCAGGACTTCATCGAGGCTATTCCCTCGCTCGAAGCTAACTTAAAGAGGTTCCAATTCCTTATTCAAGAGCGCATCCATCTCAAAAGTCTTTTGTGCAACCTTTCCAACTTGAACAAGCCCTCCCCCGTTTAAGCTTAATGCTTTTACAGTCCCTAGGATAGTTTTCCTTCGATAAGTAGATAGTTCTGTCCACAATATCAGGTTTTTTTCTATCCCTCCAACTCTTCTGGCTCCCATCTGTCACTAGGCTCATCCTCAGTAGTCTCCTCCAGGGTCTTCAGTCCCTCTGGCGACAGATCTAACAACTCTTGTAACTCCAGCGGCAACGGCATATGTTTTCTGGCTAAGTAGGGAATTACTCTGAACGCCGCCACTTTATTCTGCCATACAGAGCCATCCAACTCTGCCAGGATATATGATCCTCCCTTTGATCTAGATATGACCACCATGGGTCCTAGATACCTGGGTTTCATCTTCCTGTCGGCTGAGCTCTCTATAGCTGTGTTTCTCACTAATACTAAATCTCCCGGGCCGAAGTGATAATCTTTTATCTTATGCGCTGCTTGTCATTCCATCTCCCAAGCCTTGCTAAGCTTAGTGTCTGAAACACGCTGACACACCTCCTCAACATGCCAAACATGTTTTGCCAGAGCCTGAGCTCAGTATCCTATCAACTCGGCCGTGGTTAAGTACTTATTTGGTAGTTGTACTAGCCAAGTGGCCTCTTTGACATCCAGAGGTAGCGTCGGGTGCACTCCAGTTACCTGTCATATCCACACCAAACCTAGAGCTTAACCATTAGGCTTCGGCTTCTCGACTCCACATGTGCTCCACACGACAACCCTATGCCCTCCGACTCGGCCCCGACTGGCTCCGACCGCAACCCTTCGCCCCGATCACGCAACCTACCTCTACACGTGCCACGATCACCTGACCCTCGTTGCTCCCATTGTCCAGTTCTCCATTCTCCGTCCGTAATCAGAATACGTTACCAGTCTCCATACCCGTACCGGTCTCCATTCCATTCGAAATTATTCGTAATCCGCTTGTAACCATATGGGTCTCTGCTTCGCTCTGCACGTAGTCAGTACGAGTCATAATTCGTCGAGCTAGTAGTATATATACCGTAGGCACTTGGCTTGTACTCCTCAGTCTGATAATCGAATCGAGCAGCGGACCAGTCCCCTGTTCCCTATCCTCCTCTCTTTCTGCCTCGCTCCGCTTCGGCCCTGACTTCCTGAAATACGGACTCGGACAGTAGGAGGGCACAGCACATAAGCTGAGGCCGCAAGTCCACTCTCCGCCCGAAGTACTCCGCCTCGGTCCCGCCATCTACGTACTGACGTCGTCCCATCCCCCGGTTACCCTATACCAAGGATACCACCCCGACCCTCCGCTTCGGTTCCGACCTGCACCGGCTCTAACAGTATTATCAGACTGAAACTCCTCCTGTCCATTACACTCTAATCCTTTCTAACCATGGTCTCTTGAACAGTCACCCGTCCCCGCACTCGGGTAACTCCAGCCGCTCGCCGTAGCAAACGCATCATTCGACAATCTCCTTCCGAGGAATTACAACCCGACCCCCCGAGGGTTTCTCCCCCTCGCCAACAATCCATCGTGCCCTCAACTCCAGACCGGTTCAGTGAAGATATTCAACCTTCACTATTCCAGACTCCCGACGGCCCCGACGGTGGCCCCGACCCAAATCCCAATCCCAGCGACCCTGGTGATCCCGACGACTACCCTGACAATGGGGACGGACCCCCGGACGACGACGAACCGTCAGACAACAATGACAACAATAACAACATTCCGCCTGGCAACACCCAAAATGACCATGACCAACTCCTGCTCCGAGTTTTCCAACGAATAGCCGATCAAATGGACGGCCGTGGGAACTCTCAACCCCCACAACCTCCCTGAACCCCCCGTACCAAGGCTCGCGAACCTGACATCTTTACAGGTTCCGACCCCACCAAACTCAAACCTTTCCTCTTCCAATGTCGACTCTACTTCCGTACTAACCCGGCCCAGTTTGCTATCCCCGCCACCAAGGTCAACTTCGCGTTGACGTACCTTACCGGCGTGGCCCAGCAACACTTCGAAATCGGCCTCGACGAGGCCGACAACCACGGAATAATGCACGATTGGATCGAGGACTGGGATCAGTTCACCCTGGAACTGCAGACCAATTTCGGTCCCGCGGATCCGACCGGAGAAGCTGCTGAGCAGCTTGACTCCCTCCGAATGTGCTATGACGAAAAGATCGCCATCTACAACGTCGACTTTCTCTGTCTGGCCGGCCAACTCCGCTGGGGTGATGAGGTATTCTGTCACCGCTACTACAAAGGCCTCCCCGACCGCATCCAGGACATTCTGTCCAATCGGCCCGATGGCAAGCCCGACACCTTCATCGAAATGCGAGCAGCAGCGATGAAGATCGATGCTCGCTACTGGGAACGCCAACGCGAGAAGGCCCGCGCCAAAGCCGCTTTGGACCCGACCGCCTCTAGGAAACCTGGAGGCAACCCATCCCCTTCCACCGCGACAAACCATCAACCTGCCGCCAAGCCTGCCAACAGTAACAACAAAGGCAGCACCCCCAGTAATAACATCTTCAAGGGCAATCCGCCCAACCCGTCCGCCGGTCAGAAATCGGCCCCGCCAAAGTCCGACCTTACTAGTAAACTTGGTAAGGACGGTAAATTAACCCCCGAGGAACGTCAACGACGTTTCGACAATAACCTCTGCCTTGTCTGCGCAGATCCCAATCACAGGGCTGCCAACTGCGACAAGAAGAAATTCCCTGACGCCAAGGCTAAAGGCCGACAGGCTCAGATTTCCGAGACAGATGCGCCGGCTCTCCCGAGCTCGGAAAAATAGTCGGCGGTCCTCAGGCCTCTGCACAGACTGAGGATCGCATTGAACTCTGCTGTGCTCCAGAGAGTTTCCGTCTCAATGCGTCCGCTCTTTCCAATCCAAACTCTCTTCATATTACATTAACTTCTCCTTTAGTTACTTTGTTACCCTCTGTTTCCGCTCCTGTACTCTCCGCTTCGGACCCGCTTCCTACAACGGACAATGTAGTTAGTTCTGACTTTTCTTCTTCTTTTTCTCCTTTCAAAGCTCTTGTTGATAGTGGTTCTACTCACTGTTTTGTGGACTCTTCTTTCGTTCATTCTCATAGTATTCCAACCTCGTCCATCCCAGCTATTGAACTTCGGTTATTTGATGGGACCTCAAACGCCTACATTACGGAGCTTGCGCAACTGCCTGTATCCTTCCCCTCCGGTGAATCTATCATTTTGGACACTTATGTCACCCAGCTCGACTCTTCCTGTTCTGTGGTCTTAGGACACAACTGGCTCACCCGCTACAATCCGTTGATTGACTGGGCTTTGGGCAGTATTACTTTCCGGCCATCCCTACTCGAGAATCCTGCTTCCGTCTCTACCTGCGTCGCACCCGCATCGGCTCCGCCTATGGCCGCCCCTGACTCTCCTGACCTAGGTTCACCACCCCTGTCCGGGACCTCGTCCCAATCTGTCCCCCTTGCGAAACCGCACATCTCCTTGATAAACGCTCCTGCCTTTATCCACGCTGCCAAGCTCCCTGGCTCCCAACAATTCCAAATCAATCTTTCCGCCGCCTCCGCATCGGCCGCGTCCTCTTCTGTCTCCGAGGAACTGCCTGACCTCTCGTCCATCCCCGAGGAATACCATGAGTTCGCTGACGTTTTCAGTAAATCGCGTGCTGACACACTTGCTCCACACCGCCCTTACGACCTCCAGATTAACCTAGAGGATGGCGGTCAGCCTCCGGTCGGTACCATTTACTCCCTTTCACAATCGGAGCTTGGAGCTCTACGTGATTTTATTGACGAACATTTATCTATTGGTTTCATCCGCCCCTCCACTTCCCCTCATGGAGCCCTGGTCCTCTTCGTCAAGAAAAAGGACGGCTCCCTCCGCTTATGCGTTGATTTTAGAGGTCTCAACCGTATTACCAAGAAGGACCGCTATCCCCTTCCGCTCATCTCCGACCTCTTAGACTCCCCTCGCAAAGCTCACGTATATACCAAGATCGACCTCCGCCACGCCTACCATCTTATCCGCGTTGCTGACGGCGACGAATGGAAGACCGCCTTTCAGACCCGCTACGGCTCCTTCGAATGGATGGTTATGCCTTTCGGCCTTACCAATGCCCCCGCCACCTTCCAGCGGTTCATGAATGATATATTCAAGGACATGCTCGACGTCTGCGTTACTATCTACCTTGATGACATTCTGATATACTCCGACAACCATAGTATCCATCGTGACCAAGTCAAGGAGGTCCTCAAGCGGCTCCGCCAACACGGTCTATACGCCCGCCCTGACAAATGCCAGTTCCACTCTGACACAGTGGAATATCTCGGCTACATTCTCTCCCCCGACGGCCTCCGAATGGACCAATCTAAGGTCAAGACCATCCAGGAGTGGCCTGAGCCTAAGAAAGTCAAGGACATCCAGTCCTTCTTAGGCTTCGCCAATTTCTACTGTCGCTTCATTCACGGATACTCCGACATCGTCGTTCCGCTCACTCGCCTCACCCGCAAAGACGTGAAGTGGAATTTTACTGATGATTGTCGCAAGGCCTTTAACTCCCTGAAGGAAGCATTTATCTCCGCCCCCGTCCTCACTCCTTGGGTCCCCGACGCTCAGATCATTGTCGAGACCGACGCCTCCGACTATGCCCTTGCGGCAATCCTCTCTATCATCACCGACGATGGGGAGGTCCATCCCGTTGCATTCCATTCCCGCACCTTTAACACGGCCGAACTCAACTATGACACTCATGACAAGGAACTCCTGGCGATATTCGAAGCCTTTCGCATCTGGCGGCACTATCTCGAAGGTGCCCCCCTTGCTATTGATGTGGTCACTGACCACAAGAACCTCGAATACTTCTGCACCACCAAGATCCTGACTCGCCGCCAAGCTTGTTGGTCCGAGTTCCTGTCCCAATTCCACCTCGTCATCCGTTTCCGACCCGGCCGCCTCGGCACCAAGCCTGACACCCTAACTAGACGATGGGATGTCTACCCTAAAGGGGGGAATAGCGACTATGCATCAGTCAACCCGCACAACTTCCGGCCTGTGTTCACTCACGAACAGCTCGCGGCCTCCGTCCGTGCCACCACTCTTTACGCCCCTTCCCTTCGCGCAGCTGTAGTCATGGACCTCGATCAGCTACACCGCGATATTCTCGCCGCCCTACCAGCGGATCCGACCACTTCCGCCCATCTTGCCAGCCCAGAAGGCCGTTGGTCAGTTAATGATAAAGGTTTCCTCCTCTTAGACGACAGAATCTACGTCCCTGACGCCGACAATCTCCGACTTCGGGTCCTCCAGTACAAGCATGATCACGTCCTAGCCGGCCACTTCGGTCAGAATAAAATGCTGGAACTCATCCGGCGCGAATACACCTGGCCTAGCGTCCGCACCTTTGTCAAGGATTTCTGTAAGTCTTGCGTCACCTGTATGAGGTCTAAACCCCAGCGCCATCGCCCCTACGGTCTCCTTAAGCAACTCCCCATCCCCGAACGCCCTTGGAATTCAATCTCCATGGACTTCATCGAAAAACTTCCTGCCTCCTCCGGCTATGACGCCATCCTGGTAATCGTTGACAGACTCACCAAACAATCCCTCTTCATTCTGACTTATGATACCGTCACTTCCTCCAACCTCGCCTGCCTATTCGTCCTCCACGTCTTCTCTAAGCACGGCGTGCCCGAACATGTTACCTCCGACCGCAGCTCCGAATTCGTCTCCCACTTCTTCCGCTCATTGGGACAAGCCCTTGACATGAAGCTACATTTCACCTCGGGCTACCATCCAGAAGGCGACGGACAAACGGAACGCACCAACCAGACCCTCGAACAATACCTTCGGGTCTATTGTAACTACCAACAGGACAATTGGTCTGAATTACTACCCCTAGCTGAGTTTGCTTACAACAACGCTCCTAGTGCCACCACCGGTATCTCCCCATTCTTCGCTAATAAAGGATACCATCCGAACATCACAGTTCATCCTGAACGCGATCTTGCCTCCGCCCGGGCCCACCATTTTGCTGTTGATCTCGACGACCTACATACCACCCTGAAGTCCGAAATAGCGCTAGCCCAGCAACGTTATCAGACCTCCGCCAACGCCCGCCAACTCCCCGCCCCGGACTTCAAGGTTGGACAAAAGGTATTCGTGAAAGCCCAATTCTTCCACACCACCCGTCCCTCCAAAAAACTCTCCGAAAAGTACCTTGGGCCTTATGAGATCATTGCACAAGCAGGTACTCACTCCCTTACACTCCGACTTCCCGACTCCATGCGTGGAGTACACCCAGTCTTCCATGTTTCCATGCTCGAACCAGCCACACCTAACACCATACCTGCCCAATCGGATCCGCCGCCCGCACCAGTTTCCATTGACGGTGAACCAGAATACGAGATTGCCTGCATCGTCAACTCTAAGATTGATCGGCGCCGCGCGTGCAAGCTCCTCTATAAAGTCATCTGGTTAGGTTACGAAGACACTGAAGAAGAGTCCTCGTGGTTGCCAGCCACCAAGCTTGAACATGCTATAGATCTCGTAGAGGCTTTTCATTCCTCTTACCCTGCAAAGCCTGGTCCTCTTCACTCACTTTGAGTTACTGACCACACATCACACCAAGAAACAACCATGTATTAAACAAACCCAAAAAAACAACCCCATACAACTACCTATCGGTGTCGTCTCCAGAGAGCCCGGGCGACCCATTCACTTCTTCCATCAAATCCTGCACCTCCTCCTCCGAAGCGGGCCCGACACTCCCCTCCGAACCCTCCGTCTCCGAAAAATTTCCACTCGACCAATTTCCGTCCACCTGAGCCTCCCAACGCCGTAGTTGCTCGTAGCGGCCAGCAAGCGACCCCATCTTGTCGACCTTTTCCCCCAACCGAGCGATGGACCGCTCAATTCGCACCTCCAGGATGTAGATTTTCTTGACGGTCTCCTGGTGCCTTTCTTCGATGAGCCGTTTCAACTCTACAAGGTCCATCAATTGGCATCCATCATAATACAGGATTCCTTACTCACCTTCGAATTGCTGGCCCGACAAACCACCGGCCCCGCTCGGCTCCGTCTCCTCTTGACCCCCGCACCATTTTTTCATTTTGCTGCACCGACGGCAACTCCTGGTGTTACTAAGAAACTATCAGTATGTAGTCCGGAAATCCTCCAAAATGACTTACCCGCCGGCCACCTCACATGGGACCCCGTCTTGCTGGCACCTCCAGCAGGGATTCTCGCCCCTGAATACGTGCGCATTGCCCCGTCGCGGGGCCGCCCTCGCCTTTGCCTTCCCCTTACCCTTACCCCCTGAATCCCCAGAGTCCTCCTCCCCCTCTTCCTCCTCGTCCCTCGCCTCATCCCTATCTGTATATTCGGAATCCAACTCCTCCGTATCTACTTGCATCGGGTCTTCCGACAGACGGCTCGACGAGGCCCCTGTGGTCGTCGCAACGAGTCGGGCCCGAATCGCCCGATGCTCTGCCTCGGCGGTTTCCTCTTGCTGCCTCCTGATCTCCTCCGCATATCGCTCCTTCGCGCGCTCTTCCGCTTGTCGCTGGCGCAGCTCTATGAGCCACCGTCGCTCCTCCTCCTCTCGCCGTTCCTCTTCTTCTAGCCTCTCGATTTCGAGCCGCTCTCGTTCCTCTCGCTCCGCCTTCTCTCTCAGTAATCGCGCCTTGCGCTCCATAGCGGTCGGTTGACGGGATGGTTGTCTGCTCATGGGGGTAGGAGGTCAAGTTGTGTCCTCTCAAATTCGAATCAGTTCACCTTTTTTTTATACCCTCGTGGAATTTTCCGGTGGGCCCCGGTCTAGACCGCCTTGGGCCTCAAGGCTCGGCCCTAAAGGGGGGGCACTGTCATATCCACACCAAACCTAGAGCTTAACCATTAGGCTTCGGCTTCTCAACTCCACGTGTGCTCCACACGACAACCCTATGCCCTCCGACTCGGCCCCGACTGGCTCCGACCGCAACCCTTCGCCCTGATCACGCGACCTACCTCTACACGTGCCACGATCACCTGACCCTCGGTGCTCCCATTGTCCAGTTCTCCATTCTCCGTCCGTAATCAGAATACGTTACCAGTCTCCATACCCGTACCGGTCTCCATTCCATTCGAAATTATTCGTAATCCGCTTGTAACCATATGGGTCTCTGCTTCGCTCCGCACGTAGTCAGTACGAGTCATAATTCGTCGAGCTAGTAGTATATATACCGTAGGCACTTGGCTTGTACTCCTCAGTCTGATAATCGAATCGAGCAGCGGACCAGTCCCCTGTTCCCTATCCTCCTCTCTCTCTGCCTCGCTCCGCTTCGGCCCCGACTTCCTGAAATACGGACTCAGACAGTAGGAGGGCACAGCACATAAGCTGAGGCCGCAAGTCCACTCTCCGCCCAAAGTACTCCGCCTCGGTCCCGCTGTCTACGTACTGACGTCATCCCGTCCCCTGGTTACCCTATACCAAGGATACCACCCCGACCCTCCGCTTCGGTTCTGACCCGCACCGGCTCTAACATTACCAGAAAGTACGGGGAACACCCCATTCCTTTTCTAATGGTTATCCGATCTGCCCACATAACGTGTGGTAGGTGCCAATACCACTTTTTGACATCTCCATCTGTAGCTTTGTACAACATTTGCTGCACATCCCAGTGGGCTCTTTCAATAATCCCATTCGCTTTGGAATTGTAAGGAGATATCGTTACTCCTTTTATCCCATATTTTTCTTCCAGCCATCGGACAGCTTTCTTAAATGGAGAACCGTTGTCCGTGACAATCTTCACTATACAGCCCCATTGGCAAATGATATCTTCAAATAACCACTGCAGGATCGAACTGGTGTTCTCTTTTCTCAACGCTTTTGCCTCCATCCAGGATGACAGTCCACACCTTCCATGCACAATATAACTACACCCATTAGAACTTGGTGTCATATGTAGTGTGTCCACATGTAGCACTTGGAATATCGACGGCGTGGGCGTTACTATTGGCGGCGTCTCAATGATCGCCTTTTGTCGTTGCTGGCATAGATGGCACGATTGCACATACCAAGCTACATCTCCTTCAACTTCCGGCCACCAGAACCTCTGCGTTATAAGCTTAGTGGTTGCGTATATTCCCCTGTGTCCTAGGAAGTCATGGCTGGCTCGCAACATATACATACGTTGCTCCTTATCCACTACTAGCTGATGCTGACCGCTAGGGCTCATCCTATACAGTCTCCCCTCTTCGTCCAAGAAGAAATGCTCCACCATATGCTTAAGTTTACGCAGATCTGGCTCATCCAAGCCTTCAGCTGCGCTACTGCCCCCTGTTTTCAGGTATTCCCTGACTTTGGGTATTCTTTTGTCCTGTATTCGCGCTGTATCTGTCCTGCGCAACTCATCATATGCTTCCTCTATCTCGGTCGACTTTTCCTCTTCAAAATCTGGCACTAGCCTGACATCCGTCATTAAGCTTAGTACTTGTCGATGGTTTTCTGGACAGGCTGGGTCTTCTATAACCCTAAGCTTAGCCTGTTGTTCATCCAAGTACTCTTCCCGAGCTTGATCCAGCTCATACTCAAAATCATACACATCACGCGCCAGACCCTGGTAGAAGCCAGAGCGACTGTCGATCTCATCAGAGAAGGCTTCCAAGGGTAACGGATCTGCAGCCCCCGGATCTTCTTTGATCAACTCGAACTCCTCTCCCTCATCCTCGGATCCGTCGTCGAAACGACAGGCTGTCTCATCACCAGGATAGTAACGTCATCTGGACAGTCCATCCGGCCCAAATGTCTTTCCTTCTTTGTGTACTAGCGTGAAGTGGAACGATATATATCTATTCAGTAGCTGTAATAAGTATCCCAAACATCATTGTGTGGGATGATCAGTGATGTCTAGCACCTGACTAAATGAAGAATTGGCATGAGCCGCCATTTTGCCCCACATTGCCACTTTTCAGGCTGCATATGCTGCTGGACCGGCAGGTTTGGCATCACTGCTGTCCCATTCAATCCACATGTCCTGTAGATGAAGGAAGTACCTGACTGTCCACTGCATTTCATATTGAACCATAATAAATTCTTCCTCCCACTGTTGCTTCTGTGCCCGTGCATGAAGCCAATGTACCTGTTGGACTGGGAAGGCATGTCAGCATTCTGCTCTAGGGAATGACCAGGTTGTGTGGGCAGAGTTATGGACTTACATTCCTTTAGTGCATCAGGTGAAGACTTATTGTCTCTGGCAAAGTGAGATTGCCATATCCATGAAAGGCAGACTGCAGTTGATCCCAGCTCATTTGTGTTAAGTAGGGCAGTGCTGCACTGTACATCAGCTCTGGCCAATGGCTGAAACCAGGCCAACACTGAGGCATCAGCACACAAGCAAATCATTGCTGCCCAGCACTTTGAATATATGTGGCAATGAAATGTGATTCAATTATTGAGCGCAATGATGGCTGTGTGACTTTGCAGTTGAATTGGCTTGTGGCCGGCCACCTGGAATATGTGGGAGTATTGAAATGACTTTTTGGCAATGGTGGTGCGAAGGCTTTCCAGATGATGCAGGGCTTGGGATTGGCGCAGGGATAATTCCATGGAACATAGTTTTGCATTAGGGGATTCAAATGTGGATAGCATGCTAATAGGCTGCCTTTCCAGTGGGGTACCATTTGCCAATGAGTCAGGTGCATTGTGGTTTGCCAGCTGTGTGGCAACACTATTGGCATTGTCATCCAAGGCATCAAATACATCCCAGACATCAATGTCATTGGCAGGAATCATACTGCCTTGTGTTGATACACCGATTTCATGCCTATACATGAATTCCGTACTCCGGAACAATTCTCTACATAGAATCATTGGCTATATCATTAAAGAACCCTATAGAGGATTGGTACTATGTCCTGTAGTAGCCAGTTCAACCGAACTGAGGATATTCGAGCCTTGGAAGTGTTCAAACCAGCTCATTATCACTAAGCTTAGTGAACCAAGCTATCAGAACGCTCTCCGGAGGGATTCCAGACTTTACATAGCCTATCGAGTATACTCCAGTTGCATCAAGGGACCTTACAAGCAGTTTTCTGATGAACTCGGATGTGTTGGAACCTAAAGAATGTACATAGCATCTGTAGCAGGGGTATTATGCCCATAGCAAGCCCAATAATGATGACTGGACCACGGAACGGAACATCCAACGTTCGGGAGGTGACACCCAATGCCCAAAACCCTAGAAATATCAAAGACTCATAATTAACAAGTGCTTTGTGGGTCCCAGCACCTCAGCATACTGCCTGACTGAGATTAATTACAACAGATCAAGGGATTGTACATACGCCATACATTCCAATCATAATTGATCTGGAGGCTTAACACGCTCATGTGGATGCAGAATAATGCAGATGAGCACAGAACACGTCTGGCTGGATTGCCATTTGTCAATCAGAGAAAAACCCATAACCCAGGGCAAGGTAGAAATGCTGCCAAACCTTCCAAAATATTCTGCAGTACCTGTAACAATTAAGCTTATTGTTTTCTATTTCATATTTACTATCTCTTGCATGTATCTAAACAATATAAATACAGTTGTGCTTGTTTGTGGAGAAAGAAGAGGTCTCACCCCCGCTTCCACATGCAAGTCTGTGAGCCGTGATCAAGAACAGTTTCAGAGGACTATTTAGTGTGCATCGTTAAGTGTGATTTCTTTGGTCGTCGACCAACCCAGAGACAGAGACAGAGAACAGAGTTCAGAGACCAGAGACCAGAGACTAGAGACCCTGCACTTTGAATTGACAGGGATTGTCCTTTTACTGTTGCACTGTATGGCTAAGATAACTTCAATGGCTGTTTGTTAACCTCTAAAAACACTATTCTCTTGAATTTTGCTGTCAGGCTGCACCCCCAGAACACCCTAAAAGACGAAACTGTTCATTATCTATCTCATACTACTTGTATTAACTTAAGCTTATTGAATTTTGACTAAGCTTAGTGAGAACAAGCCATTTATCTATATTAAAACCCACAAACGTTACCACCTTTTCAGCGTTATTGTTACGCTGGTTAGGCATCTGCAAGGCTCAATGCGATTAACGACAAGTTAACCATTGAGTAGTGCAAGCAAGTCTAAGGCGATGCCAAAGAGCAGGAACAAATACTGTGTATAATAAGACAAAGCTAAGGATCACAAGTAATACTTAGGTCTATATATACTACTGAGGCAACTGCCATGTGATAAAAGAGAGAATCACATGCAAACAGATGGAAATCACAGGCCAAGGGTGGACTAACTATTGACAGGTGGTGGCATGTGATAAGTAAATATAACCGGGCGCTGACAACAGGCGGTGACATGTGATATGTGAAAATAGATGGGCGGGTGCATAAAAGGAAAATATGGTAACATTACCCCCTTCTAAACTTTGAACTCTGTTTCAAAGCCAAAAGACGGCAGGGTATGGGCATCGGGTGTGGATCGCGGAAGTAGTCGTGTCTAGTCGTAACCGTATCCATCATAGGCATAGTCATAGTCATTGTATTGGCCATCGCCAATGATATCATACATTCATCCAAAGGTGTTGGGATAGCATTGCGCTGTCCTTTCGAGCATGGTGTTTTGGTGGTTTTGGTGGTAGATGGGGCAAGTCCACATGTAATGTCCTGGTGCGGAACAGTTGCAGTGATGACAGGTATATCGGGGGCAGCTGTGTGCCCAGTGGCCAATTTGGTGGCACTCAAAACAGTGATTTCTTCCAACATCATACGAGCAGGTTGTCGTGGTTTGGGGTGTGATGGTGGGGGTGGTACGATGTCGAGGAGGTCTTTGGGGTAGGGGGTGGGTTTCCTGCTGTTGATGGGCTTCCATTCGCTGGGTGAACTTGTCCACTGTTTGTCGTTGAGTTCAGGGTGGTGGTGCTGAGGTGGGGGGTATGACAACAGGCAGGGCAACAGGGCTTGGAGGTTGTTCAGGTCGAACTTGTCAGTGGGTAGAGTGAATGGGGACTCGTTGGGCCGGTCTATCAGTTGGCATAGGCTGAATTGGACTAGGGATTGCGGGTGCAATCCATATACCAGTTGTGGAGCTGCAATGCTCAGTGAAGGTTTGGCGGAAGGTAGGGTTGGCCCACAGGTGGTTGAATGTGTTTTGGTTTGCCTCTTTGACTCTTTCAATGCTTTGTTTGAGGCTGTGGAGGCAGAGGAGGTTTTCACGGAGTTGGAAGAAGCCATCACAAACTTCTGTTGATACTGCTGGTGTTGGTGTGATAAGAAGCGAAAAGATGAGGGTAGAGGCACTGTCGACTTCGTTAATATAGTCGCTAATGGTAGCAACAAGCGGGGGAGTGGGGATGGCGGTTGGCGTTTCAGCAATGGGTGGAACGAGACTGGGGGGAGTGGTCTGTCATGGTATGCGGTGTGGGGGTGGTGTGTCTTCAGTGGTGTTAAGAGCACTTTTGATGAGGAATTGATAGAGGATGCGGTTGGAGTTGGGTTGCACAGATGAGGACCTGGTTGTTCCATCTAACGTGGGTAGGGTAGAAATAAGAGCGGATTCGGATGGGAGTGAACAGACAGAGGAAGGCATTGTGCTGTTAAATGAGGCGGTGTGATTTATTTACAGTAGGGGTGGCGGCAAGAATGACGTGGTTTCTTTGTGGCTTTAAGAGAACAAATAACAGGCATGTTTTCATTGTTTCGGTCGAGTCCTTTGAGCCGCTTATACTCCATCAGGAATGCTACTGCGTCTCCTTCATCTTCCATTTTGGGGATAACTTTTCCATCCAGAGTTTCAGGTCTGATTTCATCAGGTACCGATTTAAAGTGAGATTCAGGTTCCCAGGTATTTTCAGATTTGGGCCATCCGAGCCATTTGACTAGGTATTTGAGGTGGTTTCGTCATTTTCAGTGGTTTAGTATGGCTTCAATTTCGCATACTTGTTCACCTTCAACTGTTAGGGGTGGAGGTCGGACGTAGTTGGGTCTGTATGTTTTGGTTTCAGTATATGGCATGAGGAGTTGGGCATGGAATACAGGGTGGATTTTCCAGCGTTTGGGGAGTTCGAGTTGGTATGAAACAGGGGATAAAACGTCGAGGATGCGGAATGGTCCAAGGCGTTTGGGGGCCATTTTGCATGTGACATACAGGGTATTTAAGTTCTGGGCGTCGAGCCAAACCATTTGATTTTCATGGAACAGGGTAAACTTTGATTGGTGTCGGTTTTCCATGTGTTTCATGGCAGTTTTGTGTGCAATTTTAGCGTTTCAGCAGTATAGATCGATTAGTTCCATGCGGTTGTTAACAATGGGAGATTCGGTTTCAAGGAGAACGGTGAAAAGGTGGAGAAACTTTTGTTGGTTTTAATATAGATAGTGGGCATGTTTTCACTAAGCTTAGCTGCAATTCGATAAGCTTAAGCTAATACAAGTGGAAGGAGATAGATAATGAACAGTTTCATCTTTTAGGGTGTTCTGGGGGTGCGTTCTGACAGCGAAATTCAAGAGAGTAGTGTTTTTTTTTAGAGGTTAACAAACAGCCGTTGAAGTTATCTTAGCCGTACGGTGCAACAATGAAAGGACAATCCCTGCCAATTCAAAGTGCTGGGTCTCTGGTCTCTGGTCTCTGGTCTCTGAACTCTGGTCTCTGTCTCTGTCTCTGTCTCTAGCACTCTGGAACTCTAAACTCTAAACTCTGGTCTCTGTCTCTGTCTCTGGGTTGGTCGACAACCAAAGAAATCACACTTAACAACGCACACTAAATAGCCCTCTGAAACCATTCTTGATCATGGCTCGCAGACTTGCGTGTGGAAGCGGGGGTGAGACCTCTTGCTTCTTCATGAACAAGTGCGACTGTATTTATATTGTTTAGATACATATGAGAGATAGTAAATATGAAATAGAAAACAATAAGCTTAATTGTTACAGGCACTGTAGAACATTTTGGAAGGTTCGGCAGCATTTCTACCTCACCCTGGGTTATGGGTTTTTCTCTGATTAACGAATGGCAATCCAGCCAGACGTGTTCCATGCTCGTCTGCATTATTCTGTGTCCACGCAAGTGCGTTAAGTTTCTGGATCAATTATGATCGGAATGTATAGCAGATGGACAATTCCTTGATCCGTTGTAATTAATCTCAGTTAAGCAGTATACTGAAGTGCTGGGACCCCCAAAGCACTCGTTAATTAGGAGTTTTTGATATTTCTAGGGTTTTGGGCATCGGGTATTGCCTCCCAAATGTTGGACGTTCCATTCCGTGGCCCGGTCATCATTATTGCACTTGCTATAGACGTAATACGCCTGCAACAGCCACTAGGTACATTCTTTTATGTTCAAACGCATTCGGGTTCATCAGAAAACTGCTCGTAAGGTCCCTTGATGCGACCGGGGTATACTCAATAGGCTATGTAGAGTCCTGAATCCCTCCGGAGAGCGTTCTGATAGCTTGGTTCACTAAGCTTAGTGATAATGAGCTGGTTTGAACACTTCCGAGGCTCGAATATCCTTAGTTCGGTCGAACTGGCTACTATGGGATATAGTACCAATCCTCGATAGAGTTCTTTAATGATATAGCCAATGATTCTATGTAGAGAATTGTTCCGGAGTACGGAATTCATGTATAGGCGTGAAATCGGCGTATCAACGGTGGGAAGTGCTTTCGGTTGTATTCCCATAATGATTTCAAATGGTGTTTGTTTTTGTAAGGCATGTGGTTGGCTATTGTATGTGAATTCGAGGAGAGGGAGAGCTTGTGACCAATTTTCGGGAGGATGCAAGCAGAAAATGGAGAGATATGCTTGGGTCTCCTGGTGAGAACATTTGGTTGCTCCATCTGCTTCAGGGTGATAGGCTGTGGTCATTGTGGGGGTTATTTCGAGTCATTCTAACAGCTTTTGGAATGAATGCGTGGTGAAGTGTGGGTCGCAGTCGGATATGATACATTCGGGTAGGCCGTAACGCAGGTAGACTCTATTTAGGATGATGTCGGCGATGTTGTCGGCGGTTGCAGTTTTGTTGGTAGCAGTGAGAATTACCCCCTTCAAGAGTCCATGGTCCACAATGGACAGAATTGAGTTGAAACCTGCAGAGGGAGGGAGGGAGGTGATGAGATCCATCACAATTTGAGCGAATGGGTGGTTTGAATTGGGTGCCAGGATAGGGGTAAATGCAGGCTTGGCAGGGTGTCAGTTAATTTTAAACTGTTGACAGTCAGTGCATCCTTTGACATAATCACATGTGAAACTGGCCATACCAGGCCAGTAGAAATCACGCTCCAATGCGTGAAGGGTCATATCGATGCCGGGGTGACCTGCGGTGGGGGAATTATGATATTTCCACATGATACGTCAGCAGAGTTCAAGGTTTTCCAGTGGGACGGTTCTCCCATCATAGGTAACAATTAGACCTTTTGGGGTTCGAGTTACAGAATATCGGGAATCCATTGGGATGTATGGGGTGGTCATGAGGGTGGTGATCTGTTCAGTGGTATGCAGGTTGTAATTACTATGACAAAGTATATCATCACGGGTTTCTTGGTCGATGGTGTTGACAAATATAGTCTCTGTTATGATCCGTGCTCCTTCTGTATCCGAGGATAACTGGAGACGGCCTTCAATCACTCTACAAGGTGTCCGAGACGGTTGGCCTTATAGAGCTTAGTGGATCGCGCTCAATGAGATAACGAGGGAAGACGCCAAGTTAAGGCAGAGAGGTAAACGACCGCTGTTAACAAGATTAAAGCTTAGGGCTTTAATCTCTACTTGTACAGGCCTTATATACCTATGAGGTGCTATATACTCGTTATAGGTTACTTGGCTGTTCTACTGGTCGTGCGCAGTCCTGACCATGATGCACATCCTGGCTGATGGCATCCTAGTGTTATTTATATTACAATGAGTCAGTACTCCTGCTACTGCTGTGCGATGTTCCATCGCTTTCCTCTGACTCATAATCTTCTTCTCCCGATTGTATCTCCATGGAGTCCTCTCCGTTCTTGCTCTCCATTCTCTCGGTGCTTCCATCCGTATCGGAGGTTGGGTCGGTTGATCCATGGTTATCTTCCTTGTCCTCGGGGTATTCCAATATATCCTCCAAGGTTATCTCCATTCCTGCTTCTCTCGCCAGGTCCTGCATGGCGGTGTAATATTCCCCTTCCTCGTTTTCGTATTCTTGTGCCCGTAATTGGTCTGTAGTCTCCTGTACCCATCTTGTAAAGTCGAGCAATAGTTCTTGTTCCTCCCGGTCTGGACTGTTCATAACAGTCTCAGGTAATACCATTACAGATTTGTTGTCCTCGTCTTCATTGGGGATATGGTCGGGACATCGGGAGAGAGCATCAGCGGTGGGTATTTTTGTACCAGGGACATGCTCGATCTGGAGATTAAAGTGGGAGAGGAATTGATGCCAGCGGGCCTGGCATCGGTTTATGTCCTGCAGTTTCTTCCAGTAAGTAAGATTCTGGTGATCGGTATGAATTTTAACAGGGAAGGGTCCTCCTTCCAGATAATGACGCCATTCTCCAAGGGCATGGATAATGGCGAGTAACTCGCGGTCATGAATATCATAATTTTGTTCAGCAGGTGTAAGGGTTTTCGACAGAAAAGCCATGGGGTGATGTTGATTATTAATGTCAGTTTGATAAAGTACAGCTCTGGTAGCGTATTTCGAGGCGTCACATTTGATTTCAAATGGTTTCAATTGATCAGGCATCATAAGCACAGGTTGCTTTGAGAACTGAAGTTTCAGAGCCTTGAACAAGTCTTGGCACTTGTCAGTCCATTTGAATAGTCGCTTGGTCGACATGAGAGCATTAAGAGGTTGGGCAATAGTGGAATAACCATGGATAAACTTCCGATAGAAGTTACAGAATCCTATAAACTTGTGAACGTCTTTAGTACATTTTGGAACAGGCCATTGGGCAATTCCGGCTAATTTGATAGGGTCCATCTTGATTTTATTGGGCGTGATGATCATACCAAGATATTCCATACGATCGCAGTAGAATTCGCATTTTTCGGTCTTGAGATAGATGTCATTCAGGGCAAAACACTCAAGAACTTCTTCCATAATGCGGTCATGTTCTTCCTGGTCACAAGCGAAAATGAGAATCTCGTCCATGTAAACAACGATTCCTCCTTTGCGGATCGGGGACGCTAAGATATTGTCTATAAATGCTTGGAAGGTCGCAGGGGAGTTGCACATTCCAAAGAACATGACAGTTGGTTCGAATAGTCCAAGTGGGGTGTTGAATGCACCTTTCCATTCACCTCCCTTTTTGATATGAATGTTGTTGTATCTGGCATGGATGTCAAGTTTGGAAAAGATATGGGCTCCTTTGAGCTTATCCATAATCTCGGTAACCATCGGGATTTGGTATGCGTTTTTGACCATATGCTTATTGACATAGCGGTGATACGCCGATTTCACGCCTATACATGAATTCCGTACTCCGGAACAATTCTCTACATAGAATCATTGGCTATATCATTAAAGAACTCTATAGAGGATTGGTACTATATCCCGTAGTAGCCAGTTCGACCGAACTGAGGATATTTGAGCCTCGGAAGTGTTCAAACCAGCTCATTGAGGACGCGTTGGATTCCGAGCAATCAAAAGAATCAGAAAATGAGGAAATAGGGCAGACAACGGAGAAACCAATGTGTGCCGCAGCAGGAGAATTACCATATAAAAATGTGAAACCACTGCGCCCAGTCGTTGAGGTACCACCACTGCCTGTCAGAAGGATGGAACCATCCAAGAAGGAGCCTGCGTATAAGCACCAGGCCCCTATAGAGAGGAATGTCGATGTTGAGGAAGTACTCAGCAGGGTATTGAAGCGAGAAGCCTCAGTATTGCATGGAGAACTCTTGGCATTGTCACCGATATACAGGAATGCTTATAGAGAGCGCATTATGAGAAAACGGGTACCCACAAGTCAAAGCTTAATAGCAGGAGTAGGGCCCGGGGACAATGATACAGAAGATATAGAGATTAATAGTGGGCCAGTACAAGTCATGATAATGGAGCTAGCAGACGGTCCTCGGAAGTATGATATGGTGCTCCGAGAAGGCTTGGCAACCCAAGCCTGGGTAGCTCAGGATCCAATCATGCAGTACTTGGAGTCACTACCCCGAAGAGACAGGGGACGACAAGTGTTTATTGCGAAAGAATGCGAGCCGTTGAGAGTAGTGCCAACTCTGATAAATGGGATTCGGCAGGAAGAGGCCTTGCTAGATAGCGGGTCACAGATCGTCTCCATGAGTCAGGAAGCGGCGATTGCATGTCAAGTTTCTTGGGACCCAGATACTACGATAAATTTGCAGAGTGCAAATGGGCAGGTTGAAAAGACTTGTGGATTGGCAAAGAACGTAGGCTTTACCTGCGGGGGAGTCACAATCTATTTGCAAGTTCACATCGTTTGTAGCCCCGCGTATCGAGTACTCCTGGGACGACCCTTTGATGTAATGACGGCTAGCGAAGTCAGGAATAGTGCTGAAATGCGGATTACTTTACGAGATTGAAAACGAAGTTTGTTAACAGGTTCGCTAATTCCGACTTTATAAGTTCATGGGGGAGAGGTTGTCACAGATCTCCAGAAATATATTCAATTCTAGTGTTTTTAGGGTTTTGGTACGTTATTCTCTTAGTCTCCAACTAGACAGACAGTTGTTCTATCTGAATACAATGGGAACTTTTGACGGTCGTTGCTATATAATATGTTAACTAATATCTTCACGATTTGATAAGTCAGGCAAAATGCAAGCTTTTGCAATCAGTGAACCTCCGTAGACCTAGCAGACAACGTGTTCTAACAGGCCCTAGCGTACTACGTCCTTTTCTCTTGACAATACTGTAAATTTACACTACCTAGCGAGACAGGCTTTTGACAAGCTCCTGCAGTAAGTGTCTTTAAGCTAGTAGGCCTAGCGGACGGCGTTATCTAACGGGCCCTAGCGCACTACAGCTTCTGAACAAGGCAATAAAACTTTTATACTACTCAGCGAGACAGGCTTCTAGCGAGCTCCTGCAGTAAGTATCTTTAAACTAGATAGACCTAGTGGACAGCATTTTCAACAGGCCCTAGCGTACTATGTTCGCTTCTCAATTAAACAGCTCTACAATTCAATGGTATACTTCTGAGGCAAGGCCTCTAAGAGGAACCCAAAGAAATGGAAGTTAGTGAACTTTTCTACTTAAGAACCGAAGAGGCGTAGCAACTCATATTCAGTTCTCGAGTCAAGCAGAAGGGTCTGTCAATATCTCAATCATTTCAAAGGGTCTGGTTTTAAAGAGTATAACTCTTTAAGTCTCTGGTGGTCTTATGACCGAAGAAAATCGCGTAAAATTGCTTTATATTCTTATCCTAATCAATCATACAATCAGGGGGGGAAATAGGCAAGCGGTTTCTTGCCTCCCATGTAATTTACAGACAAGTTTTTATAACAATATACAATTAACTTATGGGTATACCTGAAACAAGCCTTCAGCTTCATCATTTTATTGTCTCCTCATCATTTAGGAGCATCATTCTAGGAGTTCCGATATCAGCAACATCAATTTGCTCTCAGGGACTTGCTCCCTAGGTGCCTGGCTATTTATATCACAGCCAGCCGGGTTAGCGAGTTTCCTCGCTAACGTTTATCTATTGGTTTTTATTTTATTCTCGGACTCTCCACACCTGAGCTTTTCAACCCTAATGTTCTAAAGTCCACTTCCATAGTCTTCAGGTAGTAGACTAACACTAGAATTAATTAGCTTATTCTATTCTTATCAATCTTCATTTTCTAGTTCATCATTTCTGATCTCTTTTTGTTTCTATGAGGGGGCATCCTTCCCTGAGTACCCTCAGGGATACCCCCATTCGATCCCTTAGGTTTCAATATCATCAGAACCGTTTCAAGGGGACATTCTTGTCAGGGCACTCAGCTAATCCTTACATTCTTTTTGTCAAGATTCACTCCCAGACCTGTCATTATGACTAGGTACCATCCGGATGACATAGGTGTTGCAACTCGTCCGCTTTCTAGGGCAGAGGCGAAGAAATGGGTCTTTTTGTGCAGTCATGAGTATCTTAACTAATATCTTAGTTAACACGGTATCGGATACAATGCTCGGGTACATTCATACCAGAGTCATTCTTCCATAGCCTTGTCACCCATAAGTTAGTTAACATCACTTTTACTTGTCTGGGTGTTCTGGTTCTGTTTCTGAGATGTCCGCCTTCACATATTTTAGATAGTATTCTAAATCTCTCGCACCCAGTGTCTGACCATGGCCATATACTGATATTATTCAGTAACGGAGAGTTAGTTACTTTATTAGCTAGTGATTTCACAAATGAAATGATTTTGCGGTGCAACAGTGCCAGTGGCAAGCAAACCTTGGTTATTACGGACCCAAATACCAGAGAAAGGGCTGTGTTACCAACTTATGCTTGAGGAGAGTGTAATCCTCCTAAGCTTAGGGAAAACAGTCAAAATTTTCAAGAAACCTCGATGAGTTGACTGAGGGACAAGGAGAGGTGGCTTGTATAATAGACTATGATGATGAGAAGGGCCCTGTTGTCGCACAAACACTAAGCTTAGCAAAAGGAAGCTTCTCAGAGGCCGAGCTACAGCTAATGTTCATTGACCGAGTCATACACGATGAGGACTGTCCACAAGAAGATAAAGCGATGGCGTTATTGTGCCTAGGACGCATAGCCAATGTGCAGGGCACAGAGGACCAGGGAATAACTGTCTTCGAAACAGAAGAAGATGACGAAGATACAGTACAATGCCTGGCTGGGAAGAAATATAAACCAGTAGCCTTAAAAGTGAGGCCAGTGTTGGGTGATCTACTGGAGAGATTCAGGATAAAATGAGAAATAAAAGGGGACCCACTGGCAGAAATGCCTGAGCTTAGCATGCATCCTCCAGAGTTTGTCCCGACAGGCAGATATACGGAGGAGCGTAAGCTTAAGCTGGACAAAGCCCATGCCGGGGATTTCTTGTGGCCAGAGGAAAGAAAGCTGATGCACCACATCATGATGCTTCAAGAAAAGGCATTCGCCTGGACAGATGAGGAAAAGGGATGTTTTAGGGAAGATTTCTTCCCGCCGATCGAGATACCGACGGTAGAACATACTCCGTGGGTTGAGAAGCCCATTCCGATTCCACCAGCGATCTATGATGAAGTTTGTGCCATTATAAAAAGAAAGATTAGTGCTGGTGTATATGAGCCGTCGAAATCATCCTATAGATCCAGATGGTTCTGTGTGGTGAAGAAAGATGGGAAAAGTTTGAGACTGGTACACAGCTTGGAACCGCTGAACAAAGTGACAATAGCGCATTCAGGACTGCTGCCAGCCACAGAAGATTTGGCAATGCACTTCGCAGGCAGAGCTTGCAGAGGCATTCTGGATCTATATGTTGGCTATGACGAATGACTGTTAGCTGAGTCGTCTCAGGACCTAACAACGTTCCAGACGCCTTTTGGAGTGCTACGCTTAGTGATGTTACCCATGGGATGGACCAATTCAGTGCCTATATTTCATGAGGATGTAACAGCGATCCTGGCCAGTGAGATACCAGAATACACGATGCCGTACATAGATGATGTACCTATCAGAGGACCCAAAACTAGATATGAGTTGCCAGATGGCACGGAAGAGATGCTGAAAGAAAACCCAGGGATCCGACAATTTGTATGGGAACACATGCAGACAGTCAATAGGATTCTACAGAGGATGAAATACGTAGGAGGAACCTTCTCTGGGCCCAAGACGACTATCTGCGCTGATGAAATCACCGTAGTGGGTTTTGAATGCTCTTATAAAGGACGGTTGCCTGCCACAGACACCATTGGGAAGATATTAAGATGGGGGGATTGTGAGAATGTTTCCGAGCTAAGGGGTTTTCTAGGAACAGCTACACACTGCAGGAATCATATCCCGAAGTTCATAGCCATTGCTGTGCCTCTATACGAAAAGCTTAAGAAAGGGCAAGAGTTTGAATGGGGAGAAAATGAACGGAAAGCGCAGCAGGAGCTGAAAGAAGCAATTCAACGCTGTTTCCCAACCAGGAACCCCGAATTCTCAAGTAAACAACCCATAGTAGTAGCCGTGGATACCTCATGGAGGGCGGTGGGATACTACATATATCAGCAAGATGGAGAAGACGCTAAGCTTATACATTATGCGAAGTTTGGGTCAATATTATTGGACAAGAGACAGCAGAGGTATTCTCAGCCCAAGCGAGAGCTATGTGGCTTAAGAATGGTGCTGGAACAGGAGAAATATTTATTGTGGGGATTGAGAAATCTAGTAGTGGAAACAGACGCAAAGTTTCTCTTTGGGATGTTAAACAACCCAGGAAAACTCCCGAATGCTACTGTAAACCGTTGGGTAGACTTCATTAGATATACAGATTATGATTCATCACATGACTGATTGATCTTTCTCTTATCAACCAAGTGATCTTGACCTTTGCCAAATTTCTCAACCACACAATGCAGCAAACTTCTTCACGCACCCCAAGCGATGAATCTGACTCTATCCCATCATCACAAGAGATTGTATCCTATTGTGACTCACAGCTCCGTGCAATATTACTTGCCATCCAAAATTCCACTGGTGAGAAGGCAGCATGGATTACTGAAGGCATAGAAAAAGAACTGGTATGTGTGTGATGATTGACATTTTCTCAGCTCATTCTGATTGTTGCCATTTGATGTGATGTTAGCATTTCTCAATGATTGCCATCAGCTTGGCCACAGCAAGTGGCCAATTGCTGAATGTGCCACCAGTTACACAATACCTGGCCCAGCACCACCTAGCCCCACACACAGAAAACATGCTAGATCTGGCCATGCTTCTCTCCCTCAATGCCAGAAATCATCCAAGCCATCCAACTGGCACTGCCCCGAGCTACATCACCAATTGGTGGGAACATAACACAGCGCTGAGCAAGGACAATTTTATTAATGTTACAAATGTGACTGAATGCCTGGAGCATCATTACAAAGTGATGCAGTCAAGCTATGCTGTGGCCTCCTCCTATTCCACCTTGGATAAGCACCCATTTGCACCCAAACCCCACCTTGACAAAGGGTGCCCCAGATGCAAAATGTACTGTGGTGCTGCCATGGATGTGCTCCATCAATTACATAGCCTCCAAATAAAGATACAGACTGCCGAGGCTTCTGCTGAGAACAAACGGCTCCTCGTAATGCGGCAAGCCTCTGCATTTCATCAGCTTCATGAGCAGGCCACTCTAAAGGAAACGGAAGTCCCATCGCTTGGGTATCAATCAGGTTCAGCCAATGGCAATGCACAAGGCAGCTTGCTGGCCACAACACTAGCCACCAGCACCTCAAGCATAAAGGCCAGAGCTTCGGCAACGATGGCAGCCACATCATGACCTCAATGGCACAAAACCTGGAATACTTTGGCACCTGTGACACCGAAGCCAATGCCTTCTTGAATCAAGGCCCCAACAAATTCTGAATTGGCCGAACAATTCAGGGAACATTCAAGCACTGAGCACCAGCAGCTTCAGAGTGAACCATCACTCAAATGGACGTGGGGAGTGGATCTTGATAACAATGATATCTGGCAGATGTGCCGTGCTGCCAACAATAATTACAAGGTCCCTCACTTGGGGTATGATTGTTCCCTCTGGCAAGGTCATTTCCAAGGAGAGGATTCCATAACGCCTTCTCTCCCAGGCTCAGGCACATGGCAACCATCTTCTATCCTGTCAAATCAACCTGGCCAGACCAAGTTACATTCTGATGATATACCGGCACACTTTCAGGCCTTCCCCCTTTCCTGTGTGCATCAGGCAGACACTCACGCACCCCATTCACCATCATCATCTTTTGTGTCAGGCCCATCACCATCTGCTGTATTCACTTGCTTGTTGCTGAGCACTCAGCCTGCTGGCGATGTTGTTGCTGAGCCTGCTGCTGCCAGCAATGTCATTGCTGAACCTACCCTTCCTGTGCCACACAAAGGAGCCTCAGATGCTCCCTTTCCCATCCAACCATTGCTACCCTCTCCATCCCCTGAGATTCACCGCATGGACACTACCAGTACACTCCAACACTCACTGAGACTACCCATTCCCTGCAATGCCCCTGACACACAGTTTAGGACTTTTTCCTTGTCCTCAGCCAACTCATCTGATGATGGTCTTCTTTCTGCAGCTGCATTAGTGCTCCATCTTGACACTCCCTCACCAACTCCCATCTTGCCTGAAGCCAGGTCTGCCATGGCTGGCTCATTTGTGCATCATTGCCTCAGGTCAGGCTTGAGTGGCCGGAGCCTGGACTCCAACATTCTTGCAAATGCCACTTATGCCCTCAATGTTGCCATGGACATGGCAACCCTCTCATTATCTGCATCCAATAATCCCCTGGCAGCGGGCAACCAGGGCAACAACATCCTTGCGGAATCTCCTCAATCAGTCGCAAGTGGCAGCAGCCTTGATTCCAGTGTCCTCACCGATGCCACCACTGCCCTTCACAATGTTACCACATGTGAGTTGGCCAGCACCTGAACCCTACTAAAACTTACGAATTTCCTCCCCACTCAGATGACAATCATAGTTTAGGTGGGGAAATATTTGATGAATCAGACACATCCTCCTCCCCTTCTCTCTCCCCTGTCCTTGCTTTCCAAGCACTTTGCCTGCCTCCCTGCCCCCCCAGCTCAGCCCAACTTCTTTCATCAGGGAAAGCAGCTGATCAAGGTACATCACGCTCTGCCACCTATACTGCCGAGGACTTTCAGACATTTCGCAACCCTGATGACTATGTGCAAATACCTCTAGTTTGTTTTTTATGTATAATAGATAAACCAAATGCATGGTATTCATGGTCCCCTGTATTTTTTAAATACTGCACAGCCTCCTGCCTGGTCCATTGCATTGGCTTTTGCCATTGACATTTTGCCAACTTACATTCCAGCAATTTTTGAACTGATGCCAGCTGACTGCCAGCTGGCCTCGGCACAAGCTATGGCTTGCAGAATGTATGGTTGGTGGTGTGCTGTCATACGGACCATTGTAGTACCCATGCCACTGGTTCTACCCCATTGTCTGGCACCTGTATCACATCTGGCATTTGATTTGTCAATATTTCCGGCATTCACAAATGTATCATACTTGTCACTTTGTCACATACATTCTAATATGGAAGGACAGTTATATCTAGGTTGTGCCAGCCCACCCCTCCCAGATTGCCACTTTCCACTCCCTAACCCGGAATTTCTAGTACCCATGATCCTGACCTCTTAGGACCTCTTTGACTGTGGGATAAGACCTGGGCATGAAGATTTATGGTGAGGTAGCAAAGCCAGCAGGCCTGCTGGCTCCCATTCACTTGATACAGTGTATGCATTTGCTGGCCCCACTCACTTGATACACTGTAGGTTGACTACCTGCCCATTGTGCTGTTCTCCAACCATGCCATAAACAGACCAAATGCTCTGCTCAAAAGACTTGACACACACCCTACTCCTGAACTTCAGCAGCCCATCCCACAGTGACTCCCTCCACTCACAATCGATACATTGATCTCACCAATGATGACTACTATGAGGAATGTTATGATGAGGTTGCCGAGTCCAATATCACAGGAGAACCATGTGGTTCCTTCTGAAGAAAATGAAATCACCCCCACAGAAGATAGAATTGAAAGCCCCCACTTCAGACAACTCCTATACAACATATTCTATCCAGGACAACCCCCATCCCCAGAAACCACCACAGTACTTGATCTCCACAGAACTCCTACCCCCACCTTCTCTCCCATCATTCCCCCTTGACCAGATTCCACTGACCAACCCCAAGTCAATTACTACAAACCAAATTATCTAGCTGAATACCCAGAAGAAGGAAACTAACAAGTTGTAATGGAAAACAACTCTAGAAATGGACCTAATGTTATCAGAAGTCTTATCAGAAGAACAGTTATTTTTAGTTTACAGTCCCATGTCACTATGAAACCATCAGTAGTGTACATCAGAAGGACTATTCTTAGTTTATGCCTCATGGCCCTTATCTCTGACTCATAGTTACTCTGGCCTGGACTATTACAGTAGGAGTACAGCCACACTTAGAAGTATATAAGGATATAGTACATTACCTTGTATCCTTATCTTAGTGTTATACAGTTCTTGCCTCCTATAACTCTTTGCCTCTAAACTAGCTGGACTATAGTGCTCCGTCGTCTCCAAGTCATGCTTAGTAGGACAGGACCAAGTCTGTATAGACATCCTGTGTCGAAATCCGTGCTACTCAAGAGTGAACCCCTAACCCGGGTAACATTCCCTTGTAATCTACACTGTCTTCCCCTCCCTCTTGACCACTCACAATGGATCAGAGCCCATGTGATTGTTTCACCAATTGTTACCATTTTCCCATTTATATTCCCACCTGTCTACTTTTGCTTATCACATGTCAACACCCATTGTCAGCACCCATCTATATTTAGTTATCACATGCCACCACCTGTCTATAGTTAGTTTCTCTTTGGCCTGTGATTCTTGCCCATTTGCATGTGATTCTTTCTTTTATCACATGCCAGTTGCCCCAGCAGTATATATAGACTTAGGTATTACTTGTAATCCCTAGCTTTGTCTTATTATATACCATATTTGTTCCTGCTCTTTGGCATTGCCTTAGACTTGCTCACATTGGTCCTTGCAGATGCCTAACCTGTGTAACAAAAGACAAAGCTACTTGTTGCCTCTCTTCTGTCTTCTCACTTTCCTTGGTTTGCACAGTAACATTAACTGTGAGATCTAGACAGAACTGTAATCTGTTGAGGATCATTGCTTGTCTATTTGAGCATCTGACATGGTCTTCACCCCAAAGAACTCTGGCTGTTGTTCTTCTGAACCTTCACACCCCAGTGTCTCTATAGGTTCTCAGATTCCTCATTTGACTTGTTGACCATCTTAGTGGATCTTAAATTCTCATTGGTTCCTCTTTACCAGAAAAGACATTGTTGCCCATCACAGGTAGTTACTTCAAAGCCAGGACAGACCATCCAAACCCTAGAATTTCCCAGTCTGGTTCTGGATCCCCAGGACCTTCTCAACCATCTATTACCCCATGTGCCACTCCATCAACTCCTCACCCTACTCCTTCTTTTCATGTTCCTTCATTTTCTCCTGAATCCAACCAACCCGTATATGCAACCCCACCTGAACCAGCAGATACCACCACTCACATAGCCACCCAGATTACCAAACTGTCACCCATAGAACTGCCTCGACTCCCCTTTGGTCTGCTAGAAGCAACCACAAGTACAGGAGGTCCCTTACGCTTTCCTATCCATCAAATTGAACCCGGTGAAAAGGTGGAAACTTTCATGGGTTTTAATATAGATAAATGGCTTGTTCTCACTAAGCTTAGTCGAAATTCGATAAGCTTAAGTTAATACAAGTAGTATTAGATAGATAATGAACAGTTTCATCTTTTAGGGTGTTCTGGGGGTGCATTCTGACAGCGAAATTCAAGAGAATAGTGTTTTTAGAGGTTAACAAACAGCCGTTGAGGTTATCTTAGCCGTACAGTGCAACAGTGAAAGGACAATCCCTGTCAATTCAAAGCGCAGGGTCTCTAGTCTCTGGTCTCTGGTCTCTGAACTCTGTTCTCTGTCTCTGTCTCTGTCTCTAGCACTCTGGAACTCTAAACTCTGGACTCTGTTCTCTGTCTCTGTCTCTGGGTTGGTTGACGACCAAAGAAATCACACTTAACGATGCACACTAAATAGTCCTCTGAAACTGTTCTTGATCACGGCTTGCAGACTTGCATGTGGAAGCGGGGGTGAGACCTCTTGCTTCTCCACAAACAAGCGCCACCATATTTATATTGTTTAGATACATGCGAGAGATAGTAAATATGAAATAGAAAACAATAAGCTTAATTGTTACAGGTACTGTGGAATATTTTGGAAGGTTTGGCAGCATTTCTACCTTGCCCTGGGTTATGGGTTTTTCTCTGATTGACAAATGGCAATCCAGCCAGACCGTGTTCCGTGCTTGTCTGCATTATTCTGCATCCATGCGAGCGCGTTAAACCTCTGGATCAATTATGATTGGAATGTATGGCGTATGTACAGTAGGGTAGCAAAAGTTTTGCGAAAATCTGTCACATGACCTCGTTTAACAATAAACGAAAAATATTCCCACTGATCAACAACTCCACCCTACATGCCAAAAATAGCTGGACAAAAGAATACTGTCCCTGAACTACGCTCCCTGATATGTGCAAGGCATCAGGAGGGTATTCCTGCTCGCGAAATTGCCAATTTCTTTGGAGTCCATATTTCCACTGTCTATCGGGTTATCCATAGGCACAAAGAGCAGGGTCATCATGAGGATGCTCCCAGGTCTGGGAGACCTTCCTTATTGGATGACAGGGCAATGCGACACATCAAAATTGTGCTGGAGAGAAATAGATGCCAAACTCTCCGCGAGATCACCCACACAATAAACACATTTCTCGACTCCCCTGCTCATCCCCACACTATCCGGCGTGCCATTAGGTATCAATTGGGTCTTAGCCAACACATTTCTGCAAAGAAACCATTTCTTAAGCCTTCCCATGTCAAAGCCAGGATGGTATGGGCAAGAGAATATCGGAGGTGGATGGAGGAGGACTGGAGACATGTGATTTGGACAGATGAGGCTTCTGTGGAGATTGGAAAGAGTTCAAAGGTGGTTTGGGTATGGAGGAGACCTGGTGAGAGGTACACAGAAAGGTGTTTAACCCCTACTTTCAAGTCTGGAAGACAGAGTCTTATGATATGGGGGTGCATGGCACATGGAAAACTCGGTCCACTGGTTCGTATACCCAAGGGTGCAAGGACAGCTGCAGATTATATTAGCCTCATCCTTAGTGGACCATTATGGGATTTTTATGGGAATTTATCAGAGGAGAGGGGGCAGGTAGCGGTGATGGAAGATGGAGCTCCAGTCCACCAGGCAAAGATCACCCGACAATTCCGCAAATCCCATCTCATCAATGAGCTTCCACACCCAGCTCAGTCACCAGACCTCAATCCCATCGAACATGTATGGAGATACCTCAAAGTCAGAATAAATGACCAAGCAGAAATCCCCCAAAACCTTGACAAACTTTGGGAGGCAATTCAGGAGGAGTGGAGGATGATTGATATAAATTATATTAATGACCTGGTCAAGAGCATGCCCGATCGTGCTCAGGCAGTCTATGAGGCCAAGGGCCACCATACAAAATATTAACATAATTTTAGATGCAGTTGTGGTAGTGTAGTGAATATTTTTAACGATTAATGCATTATTTGTCTTTGTTGTTTTCGCAAAACTTTTGTTACTGTACTGTACAATCCCTTGATCTGTTGTAATTAATCTCAGTCAGGCAGTATGCTGAGGTGCTGGGACCCACAAAGCACTTGTTAATTATGAGTCTTTGATATGTCTAGGGTTTTGGGCATCGGGTGTCACCTCCCGAATGTTGGACGTTCCATTCCGTGGTCTGGTCATCATTATTGGGCTCGCTATGGGTGTAATACCCCTGCAACAGCCGCTATGTACATTCTTTAGGTTCCAACAAATCCGAGTTCATCAGAAAACTGCTCGTAAGGTCCCTTGATGTGACCGGAGTATACTCGATAGGCTATGTAAAGTCTGGAATCCCTCCGGAGAGCATTCTGATAGCTTGGTTCACTAAGCTTAGTGATAATGAGCTGGTTTGAACACTTCCAAGGCTCGAATATCCTCAGTTCAGTTGAACTGGCTACTATGGGACATAGTACCAATCCTCTATAGGGTTCTTTAATGATATAGCCAATGATTCTATGTAGAGAATTGTTCCGGAGTACGGAATTCATGTATAGGCATGAAATCGGTGTATCACCGGACAGTACCAACTCCCCCACAACCTACAACCCTTCCCTCCACCCTCACTTCCCTCTGCACCCATGTCTGAGACTATGGGAAATGCACCCACTGATTACCCACCTCCCAGCCCACCAGGACCACCTGGACCACCACCAGGACCACCCGGAACCCCTTTTGGCCTATGAGGCCCATCACTACCACCACAACCGCAGCATAACAGCTACAAAGAATTGTCTTTTGAGAAACCAACACTGTTCAATGGTAACTGCAAGAACTTCCAGGAGTTCATTAATTCCGTAGCACTCTACCTCTATGGTAACACCAACATCTATAACACTGACAATAAGAAAATTGTATTCTTCTTGTCCCTGCTCAAGACTGGCAAAGCCAGCAACTGGAAGAACCAGTACTTTCAATCCAAACAGATTTGGGGCATATTTGCCCCCAGTACCTATGACAAACTCATTGAAGAGTTCACTGATGCATTCTTGCCCATCAAGATCCCCTCCCAAGCCTTCCATGACCTTAACACTCTTTGTCAAGGATCCTATAATGTCAAAGACATCATTGCAGAGTTCAAGACTCTCATCCACTGTTCAGGACTCATGGAAGATCACGCCCTTATAGAAAAGTTTCAAAATGTTATCAACTGGAACCTCACTTACAAAATCCTCACTGATCCGAACCCGCCCAACACCATAAATGAATGGTACTGCTGCACTATTCAGATCACAACTGGTGCACCGCCTCAACAATCCTTGGACTGTGTCCAGGATTCTGTCCACATCCTGCTCCCACCACTACCTACCATCATCAGCAACAACCATATCGCCAACTGCAACAACAATTGTCCTACACTGGACCAAACTGCCATTACCAATTCTGTCCATTGCATGATCTGAACACTATGGAGATTGACAACACATACCTTAATGAAGGTCCTGAATATTACCCATCTTTTAATATCCCTGGTGATCCACACCCTGATCATGAAGAAGCTGAAGAAGACCAACTGGATCATTTCCCCCACAATGATGACATCAATATCAACACTGTCTTTACACCTGAAGAAAAGCACACCTACAAGAAAGGCTTGTGCTTCCATTGTTTTAAACCTGGCCACATTTCTTGCATGTGCCCCAACGTTGCTAGACCGCAATTAAAAATTGATAAGGCAACCAACATACAAAATGTGTCCCTTAAAATCCATTCCATCATCAAATCTATTCCTGAAACTGAAGGCATTGAAGTCTACAAAACTTGGTCCAAAGACCTGACTATGTGACCATTTGCAAATTTTTGATTTGGAGGTTCTGTTTGATGCCAGCCCCTCCCAGTTTCCCTCTCTCTTGTAATGTTGTAACTCTCACATCTACCTCAAACAATAAATCCATATATCTTCCTTTAAAGGTGCAAAGCCTGAGAGAACAGAAAGACATCCCACTTATTGCCCTCCTTGACTCTGGAGCTCAAGGCAACTTCATATCCAAAGATTTCATCACCAAACATCACCTATGGAAGCAAGCACTTCCCCGAGGAATCAACATGTGCAATTTCAATGGATTGAACAACCTGAATGGAATGATTACCCACTACTCTACCTTCTGCACCATAATTGATGGTCAACTGATTCCCATCACCACCTATGTCACAGCAACCAGTTCAAAACCAATGGTCCTTGGTTTCCCATGGCTTAACAAAGTCAACCCAAAAATTGATTGGAAACGCTGTATGTTCCAATGGAGAAAAGAGAAGAAGCACAACCACCATTCCAAGTACTTGATGTACAACAACTGCCCAATCGATATTGCTACCCTTGCTATGGATCGATTAAATGCATTTGACCCCAAAGGAAAGTTTTCCTACACCCTGCATGAACCAATCTACAAACCTCTCCTCAATGAGGACTACAAAGAGTTCTCTCTAGAGTCTGAGATGTGTCAGATCATTAGTACACCTGCTGAACTTGCTCATGTCAAGCTTGAGATCAACTGAACCAGTCAGGCTACAGAACTTGCAATTAAACATGGAGACAAAAAAATCAATGACCCCTGCAGTTAAAGTTCCCTGCCAATTCCACTGATGGTTGAGTCATTTTAGCAAGAAAGCTGCCAAACAATTCCCTCCCCAACAATCTTATCACCATGCTATCAAACTAAAACCTGAGTTCAAACCCATTGCAATGAAAGCCTACAAACTTTCCCTGAATCAAGACAACTCTTTGAAAGAGTTTATCTCCAAAAACCTTTGCAAAGGTTATATATGCCCATCAAAATCCCCAATGGCATCCCCATTCTTCTTCATTGACAAGAAGGATGGCTCACTCTGCCCCTGTCAGGACTACCGCTATGTCAATAAGCATACAGTCAAGAATGCATACTGAATCCCAATGGTTACTGAAATTATGGATAAGCTCAAAGGAGCCCATATATTTTCCAAACTTGACATCCATGCCAGATACAATAACATTCATATCAAGAAAGGAGACAAATGGAAAGGTGCATTTAACACCCCGCTTGGACTTTTTGAACTGACCATCATGTTCTTTGGAATGTGCAACTCCCCTGCAACTTTCCAGGCATTTATGGACAACATCCTAGCATCCCCAATTCATAAAGGAGGAATTGTCATTTATATGGATGATATACTCATCTTTGCCCATGATCAGGAAGAACATGACTGCATCATGGAAGAAGTTCTCAAGTGTTTGGCCTTGAATGACATCTATCTCAAGACCGAGAAATGTGAATTCTACTGCAACTGTATGGAATACCTTGGTATGATCATTACACCCAACAAAATCAAGATGGACCCCATCAAACTAGCTGGAATTGCCCAATGGCCCATTCCAAAGTGTACCAAAGATGTCTGCAAGTTTATTGGATTCTGTAACTTCTACCAGAAGTTTATCCATGGTTATTCTGCTATTGCCCAACCTCTTAATGCCCTTATGTTGACCAAGTGACTATTCGAATGGACCGATGAGTGCCAAGACTTGTTTGATGCTCTGAAACTTCAGTTTTCAAAGCAACCTGTGCTTATGATGCCCAACCAGTCAAAACCATTCAAAATCAAATGTGATGCTTCAAAATACGCTACTGGAGCCATACTTTATTAAACCGACATCAATAATCAATGCCACCCTGTGGCTTTCCTATCAAAAACCCTTACACCCACCAAACAAAACTATGATATTCATGACTGCAAACTACTTGCTATCATCCATGCTCTAAATGAATGGTGCCATTATCTGGAAGGAGGACCCTTCCCCATTAAATTTTGTACCAATCACCAAAATCTTACTTACTGGAAGAAACCGCAGGATATAAACTGATGCCAGGCCCGCTGGCATCAATTCCTCTCCCACTTTAATCTCCAAATTGAGCATGTCCCCAGTGTGAAGATACCTGCCACCAACACCCTCTCCCACTGTCCTGACCATATTCCCAATGAAGATGAGGACAATAAATCTGTAATGGTGTTACCCAAGTCCATATTTGTCAACACCATCAACCAAGAAACCCGTGACGATATACTTTGCCATGATAATTATGACCTGCATACTACCAAACAGATCACTGCCCTTATGACCCCTCCATATATCCTGATGGATTCCTGCTACTCCGTAACGCAAACCCCAAAAGGTTTAATTGTCACCTATGAAGGCAGAACTGTTCCACTGGAAAACCTCAAACTCCACTGACATATCATATGGAAGTACCACAATTCTCCCACTGCAGGACACCCTGGTATTGATACAACCCTTCATGCATTGGAGTGTGATTTCTACTGGCCTGGTATGGCCAGTTTCACACATGATTATGTCAGGGGATGCGCTGACTGTCAACAGTTTAAAATTAACCAGTACCCTGCCAAGCCTGCCTTTACCCCTATCCTGGCACCCAAATCAAACTGCCTGTTCACTCAGATCTCAATGGATCTCATCACTGACCTCCCTCCCTCTGCTGGCTTTGACTCAATTCTGTCCATTGTGGACCATGGACTCTTGAAGGGGGTAATTCTCACTGCTACCAACAAAACCATGACTGCCAATGACATTGCTGACATCATCCTCAACAAGGTTTACCCGCACTATGGCCTACCCAAACATATCATATCCAACTGCAATCCATGCTTTACTGTGCATTTGTTCCAGAAACTGTTAGAACAACTTGAAATTACACCCACAATAACCACAGCCTACCACCCCAAAGCAGATGGAGCAACCAAACGTTCCCATCAGGAAACTCAAGCATACCTCTCAATTTTCTGCTCACATCACCCTGAAAATTGGCCACAGGCCCTCCCTCTCCTCAAATTCATGTACAATAGCCAACCACATGCCCTACAAAAGCAAACACTGTTCGAAATTATCATGGGAATACAACCGAGAGCACTTCCCACCATTCTCCTTGAAACTGAATCTCCCACTGTCAACAACCATATTGAACTCATAGATCTATATCGCCAAAATGCTAAAACCGCACATAAGACTGCCATGAAACACATGGAAAACTGACACCAATCAAAGTTTACCCCATTCCACAAGAATCAAATGGTTTGGCTTGATGCCTGCAACTTAAATACTCCATATGTCATGTGTAAAATGGCCCCCAAATGTCTCAGACCATTCTGTATCCTCAATGTTCTATCCCCTGTTTCATATCGGCTTGAACTCCCCAAATGTTGGAAGATCCACCCCATATTCCACACCCAACTCCTCATGCCATACACTGAAACCAAAATGTCTGGTCCCAACTACATCCAACCCCCACCTCAAATCGTTGAAGGTGAAGAAGTCTATGAGATCAAAGCAATACTAAACCACTGAAAATGACAAAATTGCCTCGAATACCTAGTCAAATGGCTTGGATGGCCCAAATCTGAAAACACCTGGGAACCCAAGTCCCACTTTAAATTAGTACCCAATGAAATCAGACCCAAAACTACAGATGGAACTATCATCCCCAAAATGCATGATGAAGGAGATGCAGTAGCATTCCTATTGGAGTACAAGTGGCTCAAAGGACTCAATCGAGACAATGAAAACATGCCTGTCGTTTGTTCCCTTAAAGTCACAAAGAAACCATGTTGTTCTCACTGCCACCCCTACTGAAAATAAACTGTATTGCCTCATTTAACAGCACAATGCCTTCCTCCATCCACTCACTCCTGTCAGAATCTGCTCTTATTTCTACCCCACCAACATTAGATGGAACTACCAGGTCCTCGTCCACACAACCCAACTCCAACTGCATCCTCTACCAATTCTTCATCAAGAGTGCCCTTAATACCACTGAAAACATGCCACTCCAACACCACGTACCACAACAGACCACTCCCCCCCATTGTAAGGGGAACTCCAGGTCAATGCCCACAACTGCAAATTCGGAATTCCAATCCCCAGACTCCCTGCCTTCGGAAATCTAATCCCCAACCTCCCTGCACTCAGAAATGCAATTCCCAGCCTCCCAATGCTTGGAGAATCCGATGTCCAGCCCTCCTGCACTCAGAAATCCGACTTCCAGCGCTCCTGCACTCGGAAATATGATTTCCAGCCTTACTGGGCCTGGAAATCTGTCCCCCCACACCCCAGCACTCAGAATTCCCTCCTACACCCCTCTGACACAGATGCGAACCCTCACTGGTGTGCATGACCCTAACCCAAGCCCATTCCCAACTATACTTACTTTAGGCATCCCTGACACCTCACAGCCATTTATGTAGAGTAGATTACTCAACTTGGACCTTACAGCAGGTAGTATAAGTAGTGTAGGTGAGCTCAGAGAAACCTTACTCAATTCTCTAAGGTTTCTCCCTGCTCAGCCAATGCAACATGGCAACCAGGTCACCCTTACACCCATCCCATTCCACCCACCACCAAAACACCAACCACAGTCCCCACTCCCCTGCTTATCACTTCTGTTAGTGACTATATTAACAAAATCGACAGTGCCACTACCCTTACATTCTTGCTTCTTATCACACCTACACCTCCAGTATCACAAGAAGTACATGATGGTTACTTCCAACTCCAAGAAAACCTCCTCTGCCTATGCAGCCTTGAACAAAGTGTTGAATGAGTCAAGGAAGCAAACTAGAATATGTTTGAACAACTTTGGTCTGACCCCACCTTCTGTCAAATCTTCACCAAACATTGCAGCTCCACAACCGGTATACAGATTGCACCCACGATCTCTAGTTCAGTTCAACCAATGCAACCCACTCAATCAGCCCAATGAGTCCACTCTACCCACTGACAAGTTCAACCTGAACAACCTCTGAGTCCTCCTACCCCATCTATTATCATACCCGCCCCCTCTGCACCTCCACCCAGAACTTGACGACAAACAGTGGACGAATTCACCCACCAAATGGAAGCCCATCAGCAATAGGAAACCCACCCCTTACCCCAAAGACCTCCCTGACATCATACCAACCCTGCCCCCACACCCCAAACTGCAACAACCTGCTCATATGATATTAAAAGAAATCACTGTTTCAAATGCCATCAGGATGGCCACTGGGCACATAGCTGCACCCTCTACACCTGTCACCACTGCAACCACTCCGCACCCAGCCACTACATGCCTACCTGCCCTGTCTACCATCAAAATTGTTGCAACACCATGCTTGAAAGGACAGCACAACACTATCTCACCACCTTTGGACAAATGTACAATATCATTGGCAATGGCCAATACAACAACTATGACTATGCCTACAATGGTTACAGCTATGACTAAAGCTGACTACTTCCATGACCTGCATCCCACATCCATACCCCGCCACCTATTGACTTCAAAACAGAGTTTGAAAATTAGAAGGGGGTAATGTTACCATTTTCCTGTTTATGTTCCCACCCATCTATTTTTGCTTATCACATGTTGATGCCCATTGTCAGCACCCATCTATATTTAGTTATCACATGCCACTGCCTGTCTATAGTTAGTTTCTCTTTGGCCTGTGATTCTTGCCTGTTTGCATGTGATTCTTTCTTTTATCACATGCCAGTTGCCCCAGCAGTATATATAGACTTAGGTATTACTTGTAATCCCTAGCTTTGTCTTATTATACACTGTATTTGTTCCTGCTCTTTGGCATCACCTTAGACTTGCTTGCATTAGCCAACAGTCTACTTGTTGTAGATCGCATTGGTCCTTGCAGATGCCTAACCCATGTAACACTAGTCATGCCTGCAATTTTATTTCTTTTATTAATGGAGGTGGAGATAGTGTGAAGATCCATGCTGTTCTCCTGTATGGAAGCATCATAGATAGGGTCAGAATTTTCCCATTTGTGCTGGAAATTGATAGGGACAAGGGGAAAAGGATAGAAAGAGAAAATGTATGTGGTAGCCATCAGGAGTGTGATGCCAGCATTACTGTTCATCCACCTGTGCTGAGCCCAAGGGCAATGGCTGTCTGGCAGATGCACAGTTGGGCCTTTTTGGAGGTGTCTGGAACACCAAGCTAGAGAAGTGACCCCCCACTTGACTCCTCAACTCCTCAATCCCCAAAAACCCCACACCTTACTACACTTCACTAATCCCTGACCCCAATCTTGTTTTACATCCTCCAGTGACAGGGCCTAGAAAAGGTATGTGTCAGGATTCCCTCTGGAGCTGCAGAAATTAAACCTACTCACTTGTGAGGGTTTGTGCTAGTATTTCAAGTGATCTATCCCTCATGCAATGAGGCCACCTTGTATTAGCGATGTAACTGTAAGGGGACTAGCATGCATGCACCCCCTTATGCAAGGTTTGTCTAGGGGTCTGTGGTTGGGTGTCCGGGCTCAGCCTCTCTAGCCAATGCCTGATGCCAAAGCCTGGCCTCAGCCTTTGGCCACCCCCATCCCCAAGTCTGATCCACATACAACTAACGTTGTTTGTATATTGTTTGCATACATTATATTCTAGTGGCTACATAGTGTTTGGCTACCTGGTCTGTGCGCAGACCTCTATGTATATAAGTAGTGTGGGTGTCGATTGTATTCGCCACCCAAATATCAACTTGGTTCTGGCACTCTTAACTTCCTGTTATGAACAGTCCAGACCGGGAGGAACAAGAATTACTGTTCGACTTTACAAGATGGGTACAGGAGACTACAGACCAACTACGGGCACAAGAATACGAAGACGAGGAAGGGGAATACTACACCGCCATGCAGGACCTGGCGAGAGAAGCAGGAATGGAGATAACCTTGGAGGATATATTGGAATACCCCGAGGACGAAGGAGATAACCATGGATCAATCGATCCAACCTCCGATACGGATGGAAGCACTGAGAGAATGGAGAGCGAGAACGGAGAGGACTCCATGGAGATACAATCGGGAGAAGGAGATTATGAGTCAGAGGAAAGCGATGGAACATCGCACAGCAGTAGCGAGAGTACTGACTCATTGTAATATAAATAACACTAGGATGCCATCAGCCAGGATGTGCATCATGGTCAGGACTGCGGACGACCAGTAGAACAGCCAAGTAACCTATAACGAGTATATAGCATCTCATAGGTATATAAGGCCTGTACAAGTAGAGATTAAAGCCTCAAGCTTTAATCTTGTTAACAGCGGTCGTTTACCTCTCTGCCTTAACTTGGCGTCTTCCCTCGTTATCTCATTGAGCGCGATCCACTAAGCTCTATAAGGCCAACCGTCTCGGACACCTTGTAGAGTGATTGAAGGCCGTCTCCAGTTATCCTCGGATACAGAAGGAGCACGGATCATAACATTAGATTAAAGCTTCCTTTGGACAACCTCCATCGTACACCCCGTGGTATCGGTACGCCTTGTCGCTACCCTTCCACACCGGCAGACGATACGCTTTATCGCTATCCGAGTGCCAACCGTATCTGACGACACGCCTTGTCGCTGTCCGGTGATACACCCCCGTAGAGCAGGCCACCATACCCTCTGCACCCTTGGTCAGACGCACCGAAAGCGTTGATAGGTCATCCACACCTTTAAGTGTTGATTGGGATAACGCACCCGTAAGCGTTGTATACAGGTCATCCGCACCTTCAAGCGTCGATTGGGATAACGCACCCGCAAGCGTTGTTTATTCACCCTCACCTTCACCTTCGACTTCTTCCCTCTTCACCCTGTCTACAAACCGAAACGACCCCCTTGCCACCGACTACGAAGAATCCAACAGTTCTGACTGGTCGACAACCGACTCCGAACCCGACTTCACACCCCCTCCACCACGGACCCTAAAAAGAAAACAAAACCTATACCCCTCACTCGTTCACCCTCTGGTTCCGCACCCTACCCTACACAACCTACCGAGAGAGTTCAACGTCGAACAGAAGACCCAGGATACCCAGCACCCCCAGCATCAGTTCTTCAATCCCTACCTAAACAACCACCACCTGAAAGAACTGCCACCTCGACCCGCTCAAAGCTCGGGGAGCCGATTCATAGAACATCTACCCCATCCTCCGGTCCTCAACCCTCAACAAGTACAAGAACTAGCGACAACACTTCGCAACAGAAACCCCCAAGAACATTCTCACCCCTCACATCACCACTTGGATCACCAGTACACTCACCGCCTCGATCCAGTTCCCCTGTACAATCCGAACCATCCGAAGTTAGCCCCACTACCGGGTCTATTCACACTTCCGACGAGGAATCCACAACCTCTGACATTAACAATATGGCCTCCTCCGCAAAAATCAATACACCCCCAACCTTTAATGGAGAGACCGACTACTTCCGCCTCTGGAAAGATGCAGTACAACTATACATCGATGCAAAGCCAGGAGCCTTTTCCGATGACAAGACCAAGATACAATTCGCCCTTTCATACATGTCCACCGGCCCCGCCGCAACATGGAGAGGAGCATTCTTGGAATCAAACAAAGAACTCGATGGAAGCCAGACCCTTCCGACATGGAAGAAATTTCTCGAAGGACTCGATACATCCTTCGCCCCAAACAATGTCCCCGCCGATGCAATGGACAGAATCCGCCACCTCAAACAGAATGGACGATATATCGATGATTACATATCCCAGTTCCAGATACTCGCCTATCAGGCCGACCTTGGAGATGGAGTGGCGGCGGTCAACTATTTCAAGAACGGGCTGGATCGCCCCGTCGCAATCAAGACAATTAGCCTCAATCCAGGAAACAAACTCAGCGACTGGTTCAAACAAGCTCGAACAGCATATCAAATACTACAAACTCAACGCGACTATATGCAAACTCGAGGAACTCCCTCGTTTCCAACGACTTCGCGCACTCGCCCATTTAAAGGGAAAAGAAATGCTTTTACGCGCCGTGTCCCACTGCCCTATCAAGCAACAGACCCTAACGCAATGGATATTGACCAACTCGCCGAAGCAGTCTACAACCTCGACTTTGAGGACGAGTCAGATCTACTCGCCGAGGAAGCTGATGAAGACGAGGAAACCGAAGAAGACAGACTCCACCAGTTGGTACAAGAACGCACCCGCGAAGCCCTCAATGCAATCCTCACAGACGCCCAAAGAAAGGATCTCAAAGAAAAGAGATGCTTCAACTGCCGCAAGACTGGACACTTCGCCCGCGAATGCCCCACCAAGAAGACAATATATCGCCGATCCGAATTACCCCGCAATTTGGATGCCAGAAACCGGTCAAATGCGATATCCAGAAGAAGACAAGCAAGTTATAGGAAGAAGAATTCCCTATACAACATACTAGAAGATGCAACCGACGAAGAAGTCGAGGACATCTACGAACACTTTGCAAACGAATCCAACCACCCAGACGCCCCTCTGGTTAAGGATTTTGCCTAAGGAGACTAGCCACCACGTCTAGCCCTCCACAAAGACCTCCTTCCCTTTCCTATTCACAAGATGATATTAATGTTGTAAAACTACAGGAATCGTCAGCACGCGTAATACATCTACCCTGTCGAATCCGAAAACACAAGTTCACTAAGGAAGGACCCGAAAGCGTGGAACTACTTGCCCTACTCGACTCAGGAGCAGCAGGAAACTTCATCGACCCCGGAATGGTCAAACAACATTCATTCAAAACAACACCCCTCGATCGACCCATCGAAGTACGAAATGCCGATGGATCTGTTAACGAAAATGGAACAGCCACCCACTACACGACCCTCAACCTAACGGTTAACGGGAAGAATATGGAGATCAAACCAAAAGTAGTCTCCCTTGGAAGCCCGAGACTCATCCTTGGATTCCCTTGGCTTGCAGAACACAACCCAGACATCGACTGGGATGCCAAACAACTACGCTGGAGAAACGAACGTTGGGACAACACTATATTCCGAGAACTCATCCAATCCATGGAACCCGATTGGATCTACAACGACCAACTCAACCACATCTCCACGCTAGAGCCCACAAGCTTCGAAGAAATCAACTTCAAAGCCTCCGCATCACAATTCCTCGCTGTACAACACGGAGAAAAGAAAAATGACGACCCAAGAAAAGTCGTACCCACGGAATTCCACGAATACCTCCCAGTATTTAGCAAGAAACAAGCCGAACGATTCCCCCCACAACGACCATGGGATCACAAAATCGAACTCAAGGAATCATTCAAACCAATTGCCATGAAGTCCTACCGACTCTCCCTCAATGAAGAAAAGGAACTCGACACGTTCCTAGAAGAAAACCTTCAAAAGGGATACATTCGACCATCCGAATCGCCAATGGCATCACCTTTCTTCTTCGTAGGAAAGAAAGATGGAAAACTACGCCCCTGTCAAGACTACAGGTACCTCAACGAGCATACCGTCAAAAATGCATACAACCTCCCCCTCATCTCTCATATTCTCGACAAACTCCGAGGATCAAAATACTTTACCAAACTCGACGTACGAGCAGGATACAACAACATCCGCATACGCAAAGGAGATGAATGGAAAGGAGCCTTCAGGACACCCCGAGGATTATTCGAACCCACGGTTATGTTCTTTGGAATGTGTAACTCCCCAGCAACATTCCAAACCATGATGGACTCATTATTCCGAAAACTCATCGACAATGGAGGAGTAATCGTTTACATGGACGACATCCTCATTCACGCAAAAACAAAACAAGAACTTCGACGCCTCACAAGAGAAGTACTCAAGATACTCAAGGACAACGATCTATACCTCAAAACCGAGAAATGCGAATTCGAACGACAACGACTCGAATATCTAGGAGTTATTATCACTCCCGACTCAGTTTCGATGGACCCAGCAAAGCTCAAAGGCATCGCTGAATGGCCAACACCAACTACCCCACGCGACGTACGAAAATTCATAGGATTTTGCAACTTCTATCGAAAATTCATACACCAATACGCAACATGGGCAAAACCTCTCAATGCCCTAATGTCCAAAACCAAGAAATTCGAATGGACAGAAGAATGCCAGAACGCCTTCGATACTCTCAAAAGAAAATTCCAAAGCGAACCGGTATTAATGGTCCCCGACCGAGACAAACCCTTCGAAATCGAATGCGACGCATCACTATTTGCATCAGGAGCAGTCCTACTTCAACGCGACAACAATGGAGTTAAACACCCAGTCGCATACTTCTCGAAAGGATTCTCACCAGCCGAACGCAACTATCATTGCTCCGAACAGGAACTCTTCGCCATTATCCGAGCACTCAAAGAATGGCGTCACCACATAGAAGGATCATCACACAAGACCATCGTATGGTCAGATCACGACAACCTTCGCCGCTGGAGAAAACCTGAAGACCTCAGCAGAAGACAAGCCCGATGGATTGCCTACATGCAACGATTTGACATCGAAATCCGACATATCCCTGGAAAGAAAAACGGACCAGCAGATGCCCTTTCCAGACGACCCGATCATGAACCCAAGACAAGAGACAACAAACAGGTCGTTGCACTCCCCGACAAATTCTTCACCCCAGAACAGCCACAACATATCCACATTATCGACGAAAACACTAAAAAGGAAATAAAAGAGCTGTGGAAGAAGAAGAAACAGACCGACATTGCCCAAGAAGACGACTCAGGACACCCACGCATTCAAGGAAAGCTATTTATACCACAAGATCTACACCTCAGACGCCGCTTACTGCAAAGAGTACACGACTCACCCACCGCAGGACACCCTGGAATCGCAGAAACAACTAGAAAACTCCAGGAATACGCCTACTGGCCCGGGATGCGATCATTTGTCAAAAACTACGTCAAAGGATGTGGCGCTTGCCAACAATACAAGATCAATCGCCACCCCCTAAAACCACCGCTTCAACCTATCCCTGGACCCCGTTCTACCCGTCCATTCTCGAACATCTCAATGGATCTTATCACAGACCTACCCCCGGACGGACCCCATGATTCTATACTGGTCGTGGTCGACCAGCTTACGAAGGGGATAATTCTAGAACCTACTGCGAAAACCGCCAACGCGGACAAGATCGCCGAAATTCTTATCAAACGGCTATTCTCTAGATTTGGCCTTCCCGAGAAAGTTCTCAGCGATCGCGACCCCAGATTCGCCGCCAAATCCATGAAAGAATTCTACAAACAACTCGGAATCGAACAAGCACTCTCTACCGCCTACCACCCCCAGACAGACGGACAAACAGAACGATTCAATCAAGAAATAGAACTCTACCTTGGCATCTATTGCTCATCGAACCCGAACAAATGGGTAAAGGCACTCCCACTCCTGGAATACGTCCATAACTCGAAAACACATGCCGAACACCAACATACCCCATTTGAACTCCTCTATGGATCAAGCCCCAAAGGATTTCCGACCTCCGAGGAGCCAACGAACATTCCAGCAATAGGAGAGAAATTTAAATACCTCGCCAAGATACGCCAAGAAGCCCAAGCTGCGCATGAACAAGCCAGACTAAAAATGGCTGCAAGATATAACCGGCCAGATATCAATCTAAAAGTTGGACAGAAGGTTTGGCTCGACAACCGCAACCTCCCAATTCAGTACGCCTCAAAGAAACTGGCCCAACGCCGAGAAGGTCCCTTCACCATAACAAGAAAACTCGGACCTGTAACCTATGAACTAAAATTACCCATCAAATGGAAGATCCACAACAAGTTTCATGCGAGCCTCCTAATGCCTGCAGAAGAGAACGACACACATGGGGAATACAACACAGCCCCACCACCCGACCTTGTAAATGGAGAAGAAGAATACGAGGTCGAGTCAATACTGCGCCACAGAAAATTCCGGAACAAGTATCAATTCCTAGTCAGATGGAAAGGATACCTTCCCACCGAGGATTCCTGGGAGCCAGAAGCAAACCTGGAGAACGCCAAGGAAGTCATTGAAGAATATAAAAGGGCCCACAAACTAGACAACCCCACCAATGACCCAACCACCCAACACTCAAGCAACCACTCCAGACCTCCCAGAGCCAGACAACGATGGACGCCTTCTCATCCGGGAAAGAATCATATCCCTGGCGAACCGCGTCGAAGGAAATAGCCAACCTAACCCTGCCACCAATACCGTTGACGACCAACCAGACAGGACCAACAGTCCTTATATCATCCGGCATACCTTCCTTCCCTCCAACCAACCCGAGATACGATCCATCCTTTTACACGAAGTTCCCTTTCATATTACCGGAACCCGTCTTAAACGCAGTCCAGCGATGGTACCCCTGGTCGACACCTGCTGGAAGACATTTACTGCTCTTCTGTATCACAAGCGCCTCGTCCACGACCGAGCAACAGAATTCGAAAAACTATGCGCCACTATTCTTTCTAGCGCAACAGAGGAACAGGACCGCAATACCATTTCTGCCATGCTATCAACCGCTCTCACCGAATTCCCGTTCGAGAGTCCGATCCCAAGCCCGAGCAATGGAAGCGGAAGTCAGGACCGCCCTATCCTACCTATCGGGACCACCACCCAACCTTCCAACCCTTCCATGGTGGATACGAGTAACCAACCATCAAGTGTTATACAAGCTATATCTGCTTCTAATGACGCCCCCGTCGGGACTACCACCACTCACTTATCCACCACCCGAACTCGCTGCAATTGCTGCCGTCGATTCGGCCATATCAAAGCAGGATGCCCGCGCTACCAATGTCGATATTGTCGAAAGATTGCCCCAGGCCATTACGAGAAGCACTGCGAGAGAAACCCTTACCAGCATCAACCCGCAAGTATGGTACCTGGCCTGTATCGCCGCCCACGAGGAATACCAAGCAGAGCTCGATCCCTCACACGCGAAACCACAAACAACAATATTCGACACATTGTTGCAAGCACCGAGCAGCGCCCCGCTTCAGCCAGACCCCTCCGCACCCGAATTCAAAATGCCCCCGTCGTCATTCCGACCACCAACGCCACCACCACATCTGCTAGTGGAAGCCACCGACTTCCTGAATCGATCCTTCGGCACACCCGCCACCATTCACTCCAGAGAACCCATCGTCATCGACCTCACCCAAGACCCGCCATCCCCAGACCACCAAGTTACCGAAGCGACTCCCCAGAACCCGACCCATACTTCGACTGGGACCCCATCGCCGAATCAAACATTACAGGAGAGCCTGTCGGACTATACTGAGGATATGTCTGATGAGGACATCAGACCTTACGAAGGGGATAATGTTATGAACAGTCCAGACCGGGAGGAACAAGAATTACTGTTCGACTTTACAAGATGGGTACAGGAGACTACAGACCAACTACGGGCACAAGAATACGAAGACGAGGAAGGGGAATACTACACCGCCATGCAGGACCTGGCGAGAGAAGCAGGAATGGAGATAACCTTGGAGGATATATTGGAATACCCCGAGGACGAAGGAGATAACCATGGATCAATCGATCCAACCTCCGATACGGATGGAAGCACTGAGAGAATGGAGAGCGAGAACGGAGAGGACTCCATGGAGATACAATCGGGAGAAGGAGATTATGAGTCAGAGGAAAGCGATGGAACATCGCACAGCAGTAGCGAGAGTACTGACTCATTGTAATATAAATAACACTAGGATGCCATCAGCCAGGATGTGCATCATGGTCAGGACTGCGGACGACCAGTAGAACAGCCAAGTAACCTATAACGAGTATATAGCATCTCATAGGTATATAAGGCCTGTACAAGTAGAGATTAAAGCCTCAAGCTTTAATCTTGTTAACAGCGGTCGTTTACCTCTCTGCCTTAACTTGGCGTCTTCCCTCGTTATCTCATTGAGCGCGATCCACTAAGCTCTATAAGGCCAACCGTCTCGGACACCTTGTAGAGTGATTGAAGGCCGTCTCCAGTTATCCTCGGATACAGAAGGAGCACGGATCATAACACTTCCCCTAACAGTAACCTGGAATCTGACAACTGCAATGTTGCTAAGAAATGCTACAACTCAAAGTTGGTGAGTAGACTAGATAGCTATTCTTAGCCTTCATTGTGGAGAGCGAATGCTTTGTTGATATCACAATTGAATGAAGTATTAGAAAATGCATCATCTGCCAGTTGGAGGACAACTGGGGCATGAACCATAGCCAACCACTGACAAACCCTCCCAACACAGGCATGTCAGGCAGCCACTCAGGCACTGAAGAGCACATTTGAGCAAGCTGAATGGTGGTAAGAACCGAATATCCACACTACCTTGCAGGAGTCACTGATACTCCAGGTTCCATTCCATTTGATGCATCTTCACTGGGGGTAGACATCATGTGTTCTTCAGAGTCAGGTTTAGTACCATTGTTGGGCAATACAGGCATTTGGAACAGAGTTGAGAGTGTATCCAACCAATGGTGGATTCTCTCCAAGTCCACAGGCTAGCTGCTGCCCACCGACTCTCAAGCACTTGATGATACAGTTGTAGCATTATAATAAGGCAATGAAATAGGTATGTACACACCTGGCAGGGCCTTCTATTCCTCTGAGGCCCAAATTATTGTTGCCCTCATTCACCCTTGATGGTAGTTCCTCCACTAAGTTGGCACCAATTGAGGTGAAAGCGGTATCAGCATCATGTTTAAATGAAGAGCAAACAGAAGAGCTACTGAGGACAGATGAAGTAGCAAGCAGCCTCGAAAGATCAGACATCTTTAAGTGGTGAGTGGAGAGTGGGTTGAAGATGGTGGAGACAAAGTAAGGTGATGGCCATATCAGTTGCAAGTATTTCCTACCTTATTGAGCACATCACCACTGGAAACACTCTACCTGGACTTAGCCAATGCAACATTCATTACCTTTGCCATCGCCTGCTTGCCGGAAACACTCAAACAAACACCCAAACCACTGACATCAATGAAGTGGCAGGTGCATTCCAGACCACCCCCCCCACTTGAATTTGCTGCAGGAGACCAGGCCCTCCTCAATGGTGAGGCCTCTACTTATGTTAGCCCCAGCAGAGTACCATTACCCGACCCCCTATGCTGGGAAAAGTTCATGGTCAACAAGTTCTAAAAAAAATATGACAGCTCTCTCTTCACAGAATACCAGGCCCAAATGATGTCCCCAACTACAATTACAGCTTGAACTTTGTAGGCAACCACTTGCCATCCTTGTCTTTACTACACCTAGCTACAAACATTGATTTAGATAAATATTTTAGCCAGTCACCAATTCATAAATTTATCCATATACGACTTCCCACCAGTGGCCCGCTCCTGCACCCACTCATGGGCCACTCAATCTGTACGCTCTGCCAATTCTGAATTGTTAACATAATCTGCATATTGGACACATTGCTGAATAGAACCTAATTAGCGTATAACATCTATTATAGGCACAGAGACAATAAACCAATCCTATTTTGGTCATTACAACAGATCCTTTTATTGTGACAGACTTGGTTCTAAAACACGTGATGGGTACCGAGTGTACAAACGGAACTGATTCTTATAACTATTCTTGTGTACCTCCTGTCCATAGGACCAATTCTGGCAGGTCTCAGGTGTGGACACCTGACATTGATGCACAGTAAATGATGACCACATGTATTGAGGTCCATGCAATGCCCAGCACACCATTTCCGGTATAGTCCTGGAAAACACATCAGATCACCCCCTCACTTCCAACGATAAATTTATCCCAGGTAGTCGAACTGTTAGTAGCACATAACGTCAACGGTTCTGTCTGTCATCACTTTTCGGCTCCCCTGCAGTGAGTCTCGCATACCCCCTTTTATGATCCCTCCTTTACGCAGAAGACATGTACTCTTTAGAAATACTTGGGTCGTTAGCTACCGAGAAACGAGTTGCCATTCCCCTTCGCATCGAACTCCCAGTTGTCCTTGCCATAGCTCAGAACTCGCACTTCTCGCCGCACAATTCTCGATCTGTGCAGCGCCCAGAACTGCCTCGTGGGTATTATACCCCAATTTCGCCTATGCTCTATTGATATTTACTGGTTCGATTCTCGTTCGCCCTAAAGTGACATTCAGATGAGCCACCATCATCCAGATGTCTGCAAGCATCCCACTGAGATTATGATCCCCATCACAACTAACAAGTATATAAGGTCGATGTGATTCCATGGAAGTCGTCCTCAGTATGCTGTTGCGACTCCTTGCCCCTCTTGTTCTCTCCGCGTTGGTAAGCGGGGCTCCAAAGACCATATATAAAACTAAGGTGGTAGAGGCAGAGGCCGTTGGGTCGATAGTCGAACTCAATTGTGAGATAGCAGTTGATCAGATATTGTGGCATCTTCCGTCCTTATATTCACCCTATGCAGATGGCACATTCCATGGTTTAGAGGATCAGTTGACTGGTATTATCTACTTCCGTGGGGTGCGCTTCGCAGATCCACCAATTGGCGATCTCCGGTGGAGGGCACCAGTCTCGCCTCCGAGCGGACACCTTGGCGACGTGAACGCTACTCAGGTACGGATTATTCACGAGGCCAGGCGGATGATCCCTACTTACTAGACCTCAGTTCGCTAGAAATTGCACTAGAACAGTTCAAACCAGGGTCGCTGATCTCACCTCTGAAGATTGTCTATTCGGAAACATGTGTTTCACCGACTAGACCCCAAAGCTTTTAATGAGCAAATTCCAGGTCTACATTCCCATCAATACATGTGTCGATGAAGGACTTCCAGTCCTGGGGCAGTTCCACGGTCAGTATTATACTTCCATTAATGTGATGGATCTCTAAATCCCACAGTAGGGGGCGGTTTCCAGGGCGGGAGTACTCATTCTGCTCCCCCTGAGCTTATAATGCATTCCAGTGCAAATCCTCTCATATTTGTTTCGTTTGCATACCGAGTTGGGCAATTCGGGTTCCTCGGTACAATTGTGCTAACTCCGGAGCATCCTACTCTGTGCTAACAGGCTCCTACAGGTGGCATACAGGTCCGCAGGGACGGTGCGTTGAACGCTGGATTGCTTGATCAGGTATCTATTGTTCTCAATGCATGCCACACCCTTCCTAATTATCTCGTTGCAGCGCGCCGCGCTCCGGTGGTTACAAAGATATGTAGGGAAATTTGGTGGGGACAGCAAGTAGGTTGAATTTCCTGACCCCCTCTTTATATTATTCTCAGTAAGGAATGCTTCGATCACAGCAAGGTGACGATCTGGGGCCAGTCAGCTGGGGCCGGCTCCACTATGTATCATGTAAGAGTCAGATGAGTTTCTGTTTAATCTAAAGCTCAAAATTCGTGTAGCTCATCGCAAATGGTGGTAACAACGAGCACCTTTTCCATGCTGCAATGGGTGACAGCCCATCTCTCAACTTTGCACCCCTGTTCAGCGAAGACTATGACGTGGGCATATATGATCAATTTGCAGATTTTGCGTGAGTAGCCGGCCCGTACCAACTCTTTCAAGTCTTCTCAAATGTGGATTCTAGAGGTTGTGGCAATGGAGGCCAGAACACGCTCCAATACCTCTGGGCAGCAGATGTCAATACTCTCGCCCAGGCAGGAAGCCATGTCTTAGCTGCGCGACCATCAATGCTTTACATGTTTTCGCCGTTCTTGGATGGAGAATTTATCAGGGAACGCCCCATTGAAGCGTTTAAGGCAGGACACTTTGCTCAGGTGCCCGTCCTTTTCGGGTGAACGTCTACCATTTCTCAAATCCCTACCGAATCTCATATTCGACTCTAGCTCGAACACAAACGAAGGGGCTCGTTGGTCTGCATCTCTTCCGGATCCTTCTGCTAATACCTCAATGCCGAATGCAACGGAAGATACAGTCTTCAACTTCCTCCGCGGTCAATATCCCACCCTCACTTGCTCCTCGGTTAATTGTGCCTTTGAACTTTATCCCCTTCAATCATTTGATGGATCGGTCAGCCTCCAAGGACAGCAGATGTATGGCGAGGCGAGATTCATATGTACTGTGGCTATGATCACAGATAGCGCATCCCATCACAATGTGGGGGCCTTCCAGTATCGGTAACCTCCTCTTGATCTGCTTGTTATCCAAGTTGACGACCGTTACAGCTATGAGAATCCCCAACTTGGTTTGTCCCACCACAATGAGCTCCATGCATTCTTCAGCCCTCCTGCAGACGCTAATCAAGATGATCTGGCACTATTCGAGGCTATGAGAGAGTACTTTACGTCGTTTGTCACCACTGGAACGCCTTCAGCTAAGAATGGCATTGTATGGGAGGTGCGTGTCAATAACATGTTCGCAAATACCAGTGAAAAAAGAAAAATCACTGATTGTTGCGCGTGTGGGGCAGCCTGTGAGCTCAAATGGCGGAAGTTCTCGCATACTGCTTCGCCCAAACGGGGTGAAGATGGAGCAAATTGGAAATGTGTTGAACACTCGATGTGATTTCTGGCACAACCTCAGTCATGAAATGCAAACGTAGACGACATTAATGTGTACTATGAACGCTGAATGAACCTTGCTATGAATATCCTAGTAAACAGAGTGACCTAACTCGTGAGGATATTGGGTCCCATAAATCAAGTTCGTTCTTTGCCCCTGGTCACGACACACACCCGTATCTACCATTCCACTCTGCTTCGCATTGAAAGACTTGCGGAGGTTCTCTGAAGGAAAAGCAGGGTGAGCTTGCATGTTTTGACTGTCTTACAGGGAAAGCAACAGTACCAGTATGCTGCTAAGGCTCTTCGGACCACCCCTCAGTCAGTCACATATTGATACCATGAGGTATTCAAACCCCTGTCCTCGGGAATGTGGGGCCGTTGATTGGTGCTACCTGCGAAAGGTCTGGTGTGGCATTTGTCGGCGAGCGCCACGGATGCCCAACTTGATACCGCAACACACCCAACCAGTTGCATTTTAAAAAGCCTCATATTTCATTGAATATCATACAACCAGCCTGGGACCAACCAAACTCAAGTATAACAAGACATTTGATGTGGCCCAAAGGTGGGGCTGAGGGAGCTGAGAATGAAACTACGTGTACTGCACGTCCAAATACTACATTCAACTTATTTCAGTACCCACGCCCGCTTTATCATGTCAGATGCCCGTCCAGCAATTGCATATACAGGTGCCTGAGTTTTAGCCGCAGGACGCTTGGTTCGATTCCAAGACCTCGCACTTTTGCAGCTTGCTGCCCTATCTTCAGAGACCGCCGGCCTGATGCTTAAGTAGGGATCTGGCTAAGGAATTACACAGACAGACAGACAGACAAAAAAGCCGTGGTGTAAAAGACTACAGTGGGCCGGCCTCTCATCAGGCACCGTGCCATGAGGGGTCCGAGCGGGAAGGATGCCCCAGGCCCAGCCCTCCCCCCCCCCCTTTCTACCTACCTGTACGGGGTGCCTGGACCCCGGCGCGCTAGCCGGTCTGACAGATCAATTAATATATTGGCAGGTTAGGGCAGCGGTTAAGCCCTCTGGTGAGCCCCTTCGCAAGGGCGAAACCCGCATAAGTCCCCCCCCAATATGCAGAAACAATGTCCCGTAGAGCCGCCAAGTTGGCATTGGTCGACTATCGGATATGAAGGTGTGACTTGTCATGACTTGTGGACTGACAGAAAGAAAGGGGATGGAGTTGCTCTGTTTCTAAGTAGTAGGCGTAGGCTTCCCCAACCAAGGATCTTGATAGATGTCAAATGACCCAAATCCCCGTCGGGCGGTGACCCACAGGAGCCCACAGGATCCTTGGTGTATCAGATCATGTAACAACCCTCTTCCTCACCCTAGTCATCATCCAGTCTAATTGGAGATTTTGCTGACTCGCTATTATCTACTCATCATCATCAGAAGCCTATTGTTTGCAAACGATTGTGAGTAGATGATCTGGGATGTACCATCTTGTCCCATTCCATGGCTCCTCAATCTCCAGTTATCGGCCCTGATGAATTGTCGAAAATCACGTACAGGAGTGGATGATTTCCTGTAGGAAATCTGGACAAATCTAGGAGCTCAGAAGCTGTTGAATTTCAGGTCCGTTCTGGTTCCCATAGCTTGGCATAGTTTGAGACGTTTCCCATGCTTTCCCGTTCCCAATCAACCGTGCATACGGTGGTGCATGCCCGAAAGAGGCAAGTGTTTTGGAAACCCTGGGCAAGGGGGGTTTGTCAGGTGGCGCCATCTTCAATCCAGTCTCGGACTGCCCGCGGGTAGTCACCCGGTTTCCTTTTTCTCCCACACCGTTAAGGCATTACTACTAGTATAAAATGTTTCTATACTTGTGGTTTGCACAACACGGTTCTGCTTTCCACATAGAGGAGGTGAGTAGTGTACACAGATGACCCGCTCATTATAGTTATGCTCTCATTTAGATTACAGATCCCACCTGAATCGCCATAGAGTCATCGCTGCACAACAACTACCACCTATAACGTCAGCTCGATGCATCCAAGACACGCCAAGCATAGAAGACAGGAACGAAGCGCAGATAGCGAAAAACGCAGCCAGACCAATCAATGGACATGCACTGGCAAAGAAGGTTCCGCGCACAAGCCGTGTAGGGTCTCCGAAGGCTTCGTTTGTGAGTTTGAAATTAAGAGGGGGGATGGCTGGGAGACTGGAACGATACGATGTGGTCATAGGCAACCAACTTAGGAGGCTTGCACGGAGTCTTTTCTGTGCATCTTCCAGCCTGAACTTCTGAACACAGCACTACATATATGCTAAATCCAGACTCCATTCATGACCATACAATTGTCACTCGCACCATCATTGTACCTCTCATTAGTAAGTCTAGATATATGTGAGTGGCCTAAGCAGTGGGATTTGCTTCAATATTTGGTGCCAAGCCATTCACCTTATATCGAGTTCCCTCGCTATGCTCACCCAATTTCATGCAAGAGAGCGAAAGGGAATTGTTCATTAGTTTGCTTTATTCATATATGATATCCGACTGGCAGGGTGATGGAGTGTGTGATTAACGAGAATGTATGCGCAGCAGTATGTCGATAGAGACAATGTATGTAAATGAGATTGCTAGGATCCACGTAAGAAGACTGGTAGAACAAGGATATGAAGTATGCTACTCACCTAGGATCCACGTAAGAAGACTGGGATCCTAGGACAGTCGGAACGCTACCTAAATACGATGAGAGCTATGTACTGTTATGTAGGAATTTTACAAGCCAGTGGACAGTCGACGCGACGTCGGCTGGACTCTCTCGTTAGTCTCTATTTGGACATGGACCCTACTTGTGCAAATCGCGATCTCGCGATTTATTTACTATTTTATTTCTATTCCCATTCAGTAAAACTTCAGTTACCTGGCATACGGACACGTAGCTAGGCTTTCCTCAGTACTTGTGCGTATAACGAGTGACTGAGGTGAGCATCCACATTTACATCCACTATACTTATGTTAAGCTTATGTTCATAGTCTTATATTCTTACAGGTTAGCTAATATACTAGTACTCGTGCGTATAACGAGTGACTGAGTCTTATATTCTTACAGGTTATGGGCCCCGACCGTTGCTAAATCTACACAATGAGCTCCGCAACATCAGACATTCTCCCTTCCTCCGTTCCGAAACTTGACCCGGCAGGATCGAACTGGGCTATCTTCATGCTCAGGTTCGAAGCAGCCATCCAGGGCAAGGGGCTCTGGGGACATTTTGATGGTACCGAGATGCGCCCCCAGCTGCCAGACATGACAGCTGCTGCCACGACCACACAGGGACAGACACCCACCACAACCCCATCTCCTATCACAGCCAAAATGGTTGAGAAGTGGGACTGTGACGAACGCGTCGCGCGTGCCCTACTCATCCAGCGGTTGCCCGACTCCACCCTCATGATAGTTGCCCGCGTAATCACTGTCAAAAACATGTGGGACCAGGTGAAACAGGAATACACCTACAAGGGTGCCTTCTCACAGGCATGACTGCAACGCGAGTTCATGGCAGCACAGTGCCCTGAACGTGGAGATGTCCGAGCCTTCCTACACAATTTACGTGCAAAACGCGTCGAGCTGTCAACAGTCGGAGTCACCATCAGTGATGATGACTACAGAAGCACGGTCATAGGTTCCCTACCTCGCTGGTTGGCATCATATGCCTCAGCACAACTATCCTTCACTCGCGTCCATGCTGCCCCTTCCTTCACAATAGACCCTGAAATCTTGATCATCCTGATCTGTGACGAGTGGGACCGATGTCGAAGCAACAAACCAAAGGGTCCTACCAAAAATGATGGTGATGAAGCCATGAATGTCGAGGGAGGCAGCCAGAAGAGTTCAGGAAAGAGGAACTTCAAAAAGGGGAAGTGCCACAACTGTGGAATCCCAGGCCATTACGCCTACGAGTGTCGCAAACCAAAGAAAGAAGGGGGAGCAGAAAAGTCAGCACCCGAAGCTTCAAAAAGGGAAGCACCCAAACCTAAACCAGCGAGCGTAAATGCAGTCATGGATGACTTCGAGGATGAAGCCCTGATGGTGGAAATGGATGACGAGATCAAGATCATGGATGACGATGCCGACTGGGGCATCCCGATTGTTGCTACAATAGAAGTAAGCAAATTAGAAGAAGATCTCCCCGATTTCGAAGAGACAGACCTACTAGAAGAGGTCTACGCCACCTCCGAAGACAACAAAGTCTTCATAGGGCAGGTTCAAGAACAGAACCTCCATACGCACATCGAATTATTTGATTCAGGGACATCCAGGCATATCTCACCATATCGAGATGCCTTCATAAAACTGCAGAGCATCCCCCCTCGACCCCTAAAGGCTGCCAATAAACAGAGTTTCAGTGCGATTGGGATTGGCGATATAATCCTTGACTTACCAAATGGCAGTACCACCTCGAAACTGCATTTATCCAACGTCCTGTACTCACCTGAGGCTGGGTACACCCTCATATCCATCGGACGACTCGACGAAGCTGGATATATGGTCACATTTGCAAATGGCAGGTGTATTATACGTGAACCGGGTGGAAACAAAATAGCCGAGATCCCACGAAACCAAGCAGCCCTATACAAACATGTCAGGGAAGGAGAAATTGAGGTGAATGCTGTCTGTGAGACACTCACTCTCGACGAGATGCATTGATGGCTTGGCCACATCGCACCAGCAGCCATGAAAAGACTTCTACATGAAGGAATGGTGATCGGTTTACAACTAGACTCCAATGGAGACACAAACCTGTCCTGCGATTCATGTATATTCGCAAAATCGACACAGCAGCCAATCGCAAAGGCTCGGCAAGGCACAGGGGCAACTAGCTTTGCCTAGGAAATACACTCCGATGTGTGGGGACCTGCCAAAACAGAGTCACGAAGGGGACGTAAATACCACGTTACCTTTACCGATGATTATTCTTGATGGACACATGTGGATTTCCTGTCAAATAAATCTGACACCTTCGACGCGTACAAACGGTTTGAGGCATGGTGCAAGACGCAGTTCCAAGCTCGTGTGAAGGCCCTACATTCGGACAGAGGTGGAGAGTACACTGGAAATGATTTTCAGCAGTATCTCAGATCGCGAGGCACAGAGATCAAGCTCACCGTGCATGATACTCCCCAGCACAACGGAATAGCCGAACGTCGCAATCGCACCATCATGGAACGATTCCGAGCCATGAACCACATTGCTCGCCTCCCAGAATACCTGTGGCCTGAAGGAGTTCGCCATGTCGTGTGGCTAATGAACAGAACAGGGACAAAAGCGATTGCAGGGACAACACCCTATGAGGTCCTGTACAGCAAGAAGCCAGATCTTCGAGCAGTACGCAAATGGGGAGAGGAATGCTGGGTGCACGAGCCAGGGGTAAATAAAATGGCTGATCGTGCTAAAAAGGGCCGGTGGCTGGGTTTCGACCCGGAAAGCAATGGCATACAAGTCTGGATACCTGCCACAGGTGCCGTGAGGGTAGAACGAAACATCCGTTTCAGAAAGGAGGCAAATCTCGAGGGGGAGAATGTGCCAATCAGCAAGATTCGCAGTGAGCAACCACTCACCACGCACCAGACCACCATACAACCCTCAAGCCAGCCACAAACAAGTGCCGAAACCCCTAGCAAGCCACTAGAGGTCCCAACGAACCCCCCAGAGTCAGTGGTACAACTGCCAACAAAGACAGACAACCAGGACCTGCCCCAGAGTGACCGTCCACAACATATCCGCATGCCAAGCCAAAAAGCTCGCGAAATCCTTGAGGGAACAGCCGTAACGATGGCTGAGGAGCTAGATTGGGAGGACGTGCATGCCCTAGCAGCCGAAATGGAGTCCATTGAGGCATTGGAACCAGGAAGCCTCAAAGAGGCTAGAGAACGAGTGGACTGGCCACTATGGGAGAGCGCAATAAAGGAGGAGTTAGCTACCCTCAAAGCTGCAGGGACATGGAAACTAGTGGACACACCACCTGGCGTAAATCGAGTGGGCTCGAAGTGGGTTTTTTGAGCCAAGAAGGATCCAGCTGGCAATGTTGTCAAGTACAAGGCCAGGCTCGTCGCGCAAGGATTTTCGCAGGTGCCTGGAGTAGATTACTTCGACACATTCGCTCCAGTAGCACGTCTGGCATCGATTCGGGCAGTGCTGGCCATCGCAGCAGCAAGGGACATGGAGTTGCACCAGATAGACATAAAGGGTGCTTACCTAAACGGTCAGCTGAACGACAACGAAGTTGTCTACATGTCACAGCCTCCTGGTTACCGCGATCCCCTACATCCTCACAAGCTCTGCCGCCTCCAAAAAACTCTCTACGGGGTCAAACAGTCTGGCCGACGATGGTATCAAAAATTATGCGAGATCCTGGTGGACAATCTTGGCTTCACGAGATGTGAAGTCGATCAGAGTGTGTTTTTTAAAGATACACCTCCTGATCTCACCATCATTCTAGTCCATGTCGATGACTGCACACTGGCAGCCACTAAAATCGCTCTAGTTGCCTGGACAAAGTCTGGAATATCCGGCTTTGTTGAAATTTCGGACTTAGGAGAGCTGCACTGGCTCTTAGGCATCGAGATCAAACGAGACCGCGCAAACCGAAAAATTTTCATGTCCCAGCGATCCTACATTGACGCCTTGCTTCGTCGCTTCGGTTTGGAAGATGCCAAACCACTCAGTGTGCCTATGGACCCATCCACCCGCATTACGGTTGACGCAGCACCGAAATCGACAGCCGAAATTGCTCGGATGGCCCAAGTTCCTTATCAGGAAGCTGTGGGCACCCTCATGTATGCTGCCCTAGGCACTCGTCCCGACATCGCATACGCCATCCAACACCTCTCCCGCTATCTAAAAAACCCGGGCAAGGCTCACTGGGACGCTGTCAAACGCGTTTTTCATTACCTCAAAGGCACTCGAGAACTTTGGCTCACTTATGGAGGCCATGGCCAAGATCTTACAGGGTACAGCGATGCAGACAGCAACATGGCCGAGGACCGTCGCGCTACGTCTGGTTATGCGCCCATTATCAATGGAGGGGCTGTTTCCTGGAGTGCGAAATGGCAGGAGATAGTCACTCTATCAACTACGGAATCTGAGTACGTAGCAGCAACCCATGCAGCTAAAGAGATTCTTTGGCTGCGCTCCCTTATTTCGCAGGTTTTCGGCACCCCCCTTCCCACCACCACTCTCTTCTCGGACAACCAGTCCGCGATCGCGCTTGCGAAGGACCATCAATATCACGCGAGAATGAAACACATTGACATTCGGTATCATTTTATTCGATGGATCGTTGAGGAAGGAAAATTAAGGCTAATTTATTGCCCTACCGAAGAAATGGTTGCCGACGTTTTTACGAAGGCTCTCGCGTCGCCGAAGGTCAAGCATTTCACTCGAGAACTTGGCCTGTCCTTGGCTTGAGGGGGAGTGTAGGAATTTTACAAGCCAGTGGACAGTTGACGCGACGTCGGCTGGACTCTCTCGTTAGTCTCTATTTGGACATGGACCCTACTTGTGCAAATCGCGATCTTGCGATTTATTTACTATTTTATTTCTATTCCCATTCAGTAAAACTTCGGTTACCTGGCATACGGACACATAGCTAGGCTTTCCTCAGTACTTGTGCGTATAACGAGTGACTGAGGTGAGCATCCACATTTACATCCACTATACTTATGTTAAGCTTATGTTCGTAGTCTTATATTCTTACATGTTATTTACCATAGAATGTAAAATAAACCGACGTTGCTATACAGGTATAATAGTGCGTCCATACGAGTACCTACAGTGTCCATTGGGAATGTGAAATAAGTCATACAAAAAGGATAGACAAAAGAGAGAGAGAATGTTGAGCTGTATACTCGTATTTTGACAGTGATGAGGGAAGATATGGTGGGCAAATGCCTCAATGGACTGGCAAGGGGTGAACTGGGGGAGGACTGGCTGCAAATGACAGGAGGGTCTCACCATGACGCTGTCCTGCTCTGCCGGTGGCGTCACCACCTGCACAGTGTAGGTGTTATGAATAGTCCGGATCGAGAGGAACAGGAACAACTATTCAACTTTACAAGATGGGTACAGGAGACCACAGACCAGTTACGAGCACAGGAATATGAAGACAAAGAAGGGGAATATTATAACGCCATGCAGGACCTGGCAAGAGAAGTGGGAATGGAGATAACTCTGGAGGATATTCTGGAATACCCTGAGGATGAAGAGGACAGCCATGGATCAACTGATCCAATCTCTGATGTAGATGGAAGTACCGAGAGAGTGGAGAGCGAGAATGGAGGAGACTCCATGGAGATAGAATCAGGAGAAGGAGATTATGAGTCAGAGGAAAGCGATGGAACATCGCACAGCAGCAAGAACGAGGACACTGACTCATTGTAATATAAATAACAGTAGGATGCCATCAGCTAGGATGTGCATCATGGCCAAGACTGTGGACAACCAGTAGAACAGCTCAACTACCTATAACAAGTATATAGTATCTCATAGGTATATAAGGCCTGTACAAGTAGAGATTAAAGCCCTAAGCTTTAATCTTGTTAACAGCGGTTGTTAACCCTCTCTGCCTTAACTTGGTGTGTTCCCTCGTTATCTCATTGAGCGCGATCCACTAAGCTCTACAAGGCCAACTGTCTCAGACACCTTGCAGAGTGATTGAAGGCCGTCTCCAGTTATCCTCGGCTACAGAAGGAGCATGGATCATAACAGTAGGAATACAAGTTGTTGGACTATGTTCGTCCCTTCTATCCAGAATAGTCCTACCTTCTTTAGACACGTATTTAAATTGATGTTTGTGATCTGCACGTCCTCAGTGGTTATATCCCATTCACCTCTGAGAATGTGTACTGAGAGGTACCTTTACTACAGGTTATGGGCCCCATGCTTGTGCACTCTTGAGGGTTGTATCTTTGCCTTCATCAGTTTCTATTGAATTCCTTGGAAGCTTTATCTGCATATACTCAACTTCCTCATGTTTCCCTTGATGCATACACATATATATTCCTTAATCATGTCTCACACACAACTGCTTCACTGAATTCACACATCCAACACTGAACAACTCATTGAAACTGCAGTCATACTGGATTCTGGAACCGACCAACAATGACATGACGGATACCTGAGGCCATTTTTGTTCCCACATTGATTCAGATTCCACTTTTGTTACCCATAATTCTACTTCCAAACCATCTCAAGTTTTTCATCATAATAACACCATGCATTCTGCTTGGTGGGCACATCTGGCGAGGCATGAACCAGATGCTGATTCTTGAGTAGGCATGATGTGTTGGACAGATATACACCTGACCTGCATTTGAAGAGCTTTGAATGCAGGTACATAGATGGACCACAGATAACTGAAAGACAAAACAAGTTGCCATGGTCTGAGGCTAGGATAATTAACAGCGACAGATATTCTTACCTGGGAGTTTTGCGCAAGAGGGCCTTGTGGCGGTCTTGCTCAATTTGTCAGGCCACGTATATTGCATGCTTCAAACCAGCCTGATTCACATTGGGTGCTACTTGAAGCTTGAACTTAAGCACTTCTCCCACGGACTGCTGCCACTGCCCACATGGAGTCTTGTGGTGCCCATGCTCATGAAGATTATCCTGTCATCACTCTCATTCCAGCCAGATGTCAATAGTCCTGATGTCACTCTCAAGTATTGCCATGTCATCGACAAGACCCTCAACAAAAATGAGTGCAAAGCCATTCCTCCTTCCATGCGAGCATATTAGTCATTTCTTTTCCACTGTTTTTCACCAGACTCAAGGGAGGAGAGGGGCCTGGGTGTGCTTGATTGACAAGATCTTAATGGCTGCAACCCCTGGTGTTGAATTCCTCAAATGTAACTGGTTCATGACTAGAGTCTCCTTGAGCTTGTTTGAGGGAATAATTTAGTGGTTAAATAATGTTGCAAAACATGGAATGGTGCCTTGGGAAGAGGATGAGGGATGTAATGATCACTATGATGCCCAGTCTCCAGGAACCTTGATGATATTGTTGTTCACCACTCGAAGAAGAACTCCACCCCTGCCACTTCTGCCTAAGGAGATGTTTATTACGCAAAGAATTAGACCCCCCCAGCTAATTATGACGGGATTTCTGAGGTGGCACTAACAGAAGCAGCGGACTGCCATTTTGGTCCAAGTAATGAAACCCTGTCAGGAGGATCAGAATCAGACACAAGGGGGGGTGTATGTTGGTTCTGGTTTATCTCACCGTTACCTTTGATGCTCTTATTCAGGGCCCTAGTCCACATCTTTCATCAACACTAGGGCAGTTCATGCCAAATAAAACTGGCACCATTGTGTGCCAACTTGCACTGTAGATGAACAAACAACATGTTTTTAAACTCATGAGACAAAACTGGCTAGCACCTGCATGGCTCCCATATGCCCACTTAACTTTCCACAAGGCAAAACTGGAACTTGAACTTTGACAGTAGATATCAGTATCTAGATGCCTGACATTAGTTTGCAGTATTAATGATGACCATATGCATTGTTCATCAGGTCCATCCCATGCCCAGTGCACCTGTTTCTGGTATAGTCCTGGAAGACACCAGGTCACCCCTTCACTTCCAATGATAAATTTGCCGACCTGCTAGTAGCGCATAATGTCAACAGCTCTACACTGTGAGACCCTAGGGGTTGTAAAATACGACTGTTAAAGAGTGAAGTGTGTAAATAGTTACAGATAGTGTTGTTTCTCAAGATGTAGGAAAAAACACTGTTTTCGGTAAGGTCATTTTCAATGGTAAGTCTCGATATTTACGCCAAATAATGTCATGGGTATAACAATGTAATATATGGTGGTCCAGAGGAGTGGTAAAAACACCTCAAAGGGGGGGAATAGGGTATACCATACATATTATTGTTTTTCAGGCCTTAGGAAAGCGCAACAGTTTTAGTAAGATCGCTTTTCATTGGTAAACATGGATATTAAGTATTGGAATATGATACTGGAGGTTTTATGTCATCAGCAGGAGAGAAGGATCTACTTATAGCACTCATCCTGTTTGGCAAGCTGGTGGGTTAGACGAAATATTAGCAGTATTCAGGCATCTGTTTGGCCACAGCCCATAGTTGTTGTCGTCATCATTATTTGTCAACGAATACCAACCCTGACAATGGAGTGTAGCATTTGATGAACGAGGTGCAGACATGTTGTAAAAAAAAAACCGGAGCTGTACCTTTATATCCAAATTATAATCGTTCTCAAGTTTCAAGTTAGGATGGAGTGAGGAAAAATAAAGTGCGACCTCGTCACTGTCACACGTGTTTGCATCAACGTCGCATCCATCACCACACCTGCCCCCAACCGCCATCATCACACCCGCCCTCAGCCGCCATCATCACACCCGCCCTCAACCGCCATCATTACACTTGCCCTCAGTTGCTATCACAGCTCCCAACAACATGTATTATTATATTTATTCACGCAATCCACGTGCAAATGCAAACCTGAGTGGAGGGGAGAGGAAACGAGTGAGACAGGCGCTGGAAAGGGTGGTGGTGGACTTCAGGGATGAACTTTTGCAAGTTCTTGGAGATAGGAATGTGGATTGGGTCCTGATGTGAGTATTCGATGAAATAAATTAGATAGCTGATGAAAGAGGGAGGTTTAGGGGTGAAAAACATAGCTCAGATACCGATAGCCGCCGCCACTGGACAGTGCGGGCGTTCAACAACGAGCACGCCGTTGCGACATTCCATCTTTATGGACACAATGGCGCATCGCCAGGGGCGCAGCTTTTCGTGAATGGAGGAAGATGGAGGGTCGGGGGAAAGAGTCTGGACGAGGTGGCATGTTATGACTGGTGAACTGTCGGGGCGATCTATAAAATTGTATCATTATATCTTGATGTATTTTTTGGCATTTTTTGGACGGTCTACGAGCAATTTCAGTTGAATCGAACAACTCATCAACTGGGTCTTCACCGTATAGGCACCTTTGTTGCCCGTTTCTCTGCAAATAGTGACTTTCGCTGTATGCTGGTCATAACGCACTCACCTCATCACAGAATGTTTTTGGTTTGTAGCGCCTGGACTTGTGTAGTGAGGGTAATATGAGTGGTCGAACTGTTGCGATAGGATGGCTTTAAGGGTGGAGACATTTCCACATTCACATTCAAGGTCGCTTTTGCATAATCGTAGATCTTTGTTGGCATCACGTAGTTCTCATTCTCGCTTCTTGAGGTCCATTTTGATGTCCATAATTTCACGAGCATGCCACTTTTTGAGGTTCTCGATCTCGTCAGAGGCATTAACAAGCTCTCGGCGTTGATTAAGTTCTTGCGATCGTGCAGTAGCAAGGTCGCGAGAAAGGGCGACATGGTTGGCCTGCAGCTCTGCAGCTTTGGCCCGCTCTGCCTCCATATCCATGGCCAGATGGGCGGCATCAACTGCCCTTGCAGATTTGATGGAAGTGAGCTGTTCCTGTAACTCGGAGAGGACTGTGGAAGAAGCACCTTCACAGGACTGACGACACTGCTAATGCACTCGGTTTCCTCTCTCCTATCACCTTCATCACCTCAGATGAGATCAAGGCCAAGGCGGCAGCTGCACGAATCGTCCACTCAAATTACTCATCCAAGATATCTGAGAGACACCAAGTACATAGCTACTGGCCTGTAATGGCGGACTTGAATGGTTTGCAAATCAACACGATCGGAGCCTTAATCCACCTGGATCTCCATATCAGGGCTTCGATCTACAATGGCCCACGCACCCCTGTCTAATATCCTTCCAACAACACACTGCACTGTACTTAGATCAACAACTTCATCAACACCACAATCCTTATTACTGTAATAATAAATGCCACTCTTCTGTGTTGCCTTGACACCACGAATAAGTGCCAGAATAACGGTCGTTGGCATGGCTAAGTTGAGTTGTGGTGCGGACGGGAGTTCCAGAACTAGGATACGCTTTAGTTGGCCAAAGAAATCACATGGCCTGAATTCTGGTGTTCTTCTCTTTCGGTGAGCATGCCGATCCACAAGTTGAGTATACTGGAATGAAGAACATTCAGATACCATATGCGGGAAGGGGCATAGCACTCAACTTGCACAAAGGATGCATCCCGGCTGTCCTCTCTCTTCCCAACTAAGTCACGGGCAATCATGAGATCACCTCCTTCAAGACGAGTTACTCTGCCATACTGGACGACGGGCTGATCTTGTTTTATGACGGATTGAATAGCTTGCTTTGTGACATCAAAGCATGTCGCTAAAGAAGCTAGAACTTTGTTATATATGGGTGGGGGGAGGGCCTCACACCGTCGTGGGGCGGAAAACATGTAGAGGGGGTCTGTTTGCAAGCAAGTGATTAAGCGACAACGACAAGATGACAGGTTGAACATACATAAATCATGAACAATTTGGTCCGCTTTCTTCTTGTCAGGATCCAAAGATAGCACTTCGTAAAGATCATATAATAATCGTATTTGATCTAGTTGTGCAGTTGCCACGACAAAGGTGTTGATGGATTCGTAAGGGTAGCGTCTACTTCTGATCGATGGAAGCAGAGTGTTACAATGATGCTCCATAGGAAATGCCCAATACGTCCAGACAGGACCCACCACCTGGATACCCCATGCAATATGAAGAATGGCATGGAGGGTCAGAGGACAAGCAGAGAGTCGAACAGGGTCATTTTGATAGTATAGCCTACATTGATTTAAGTATAAGAGCACAACGTAGAAGGCAGATACTCACTTTTCATACATCTGAACCCAAGACTTGAAACCCTCATCAATCTGTTTCAAGTTCTCTTCCATGAGCTCAAACAACAAGCAGAGCTTCAAAGGTTCGACAAGCTGCATGAAGTGGTCATAGTACTTCACAGTTTGTGAACCTGCCACGAAGCACAACTGGAGCAATATAAAGTGTCCAAATGGCATACATCTCGGCAGTCATTTGTGACCGTTTAGTTGCAATGTTGGGTACTGAAGCTCCAAAAGCTGCCAGAATTGTTGTGCCACATGCTGCTGTAGCTGCGCCGATTTCATTCCAGATTTGTGTTGCAATAGCATAGCCTTTGCCCTGGTGATCTAGGTCCTTGAACTCACAAGTCCAGAACAGAATGAGGTTAGGGATCAAATTTTCCCAAATGAGGTGCATGAAGTCAAATGGGAATGAAGATGGGAATGAGAGCGAGGATATGGTACTGAGGATCGGTATCCCTTTGATGCCATATCGTTTGGCGAGTTCCTCATGTACGGTGTTACTGGGGGCCATTTCCACAGCGCAGGCTTGCTCTAAAAACTCCTTGTGAGTGTGAATGGGGAGGTCGGACGGGTTGTATTGAAGGGGATTTGCTTCGGGAAGCTTATCTCATCGAAGAGGGACGTAGTAAGTGCAAGAGTGTGAGCATATCCCTTTGATGTTGCAGATATGGCACGGACTAATACCATTCTGCCCTTTCATGCGTGTGATCAGAGCCATGGCCGGAATGTCACCAAATGCTATGATGAGATAGGCATGAAGTGAGAATAACAATTGACTGATGGCATCGAAAGCTTTGACGCCTATTTCAAGCTGAATGAGTTCTTGAGCAAGTGGCCAGCAGAATGAATCCCAATCCCAAGGCTTTTTTGGACCTGGGACTGTACCAACATGAATGTGGTAATGTTTCTGAAAACGTATTTTGGGGGGTAGATTGTAATTGATGAGGAGGATGGGCCAGCATGTCTTATCACGCTGTTTGAATGGAGCAAAGCCGTCCGTTGAAAGACCGAGGGCGATGTCGCGCTCATCGGAGAAAAAGAACATGGGATGACTTGTGTCAGGGATGAGAGTATTGAGCAAGGACTGATAATGGAAACCATCGAATATGTCCTTAATGATGCCAGACTTGTGAATGTGTTCACCCCGATAACGCATCTTTTGCGTGTGTGGGGTTTGCTGACATAGCTCATAGGCAAGGGATGAGGGGAAGGTACCCGAATGTCTTGCGTGGCTTTCCATTAGTTGTGTATCGCAATTCCTTGCAGTTGGGGCATTCAGTGAGGTCTTCATATGGCCCAACAAAGCAAACACAGCTGTTTATACAACAGCTGTATTGTATGGGCTGAAATCCAGACAGGGATCAAATGCGCTTCTTGGTCATTTTCAGGCTGACCTGATTGCTGCCTGGAAAAGCTTTACGGAGTCGACTAAAGGTGCGCTCAGTTATGTGGTCCTCCACCTTGAGCGTATAGCTACAAAGCAGATTAAGGTCCGAATCCCCCAAAGCATTCGCATCTGAAGTATTGTTAGCAAGGCAGGTGATTCATGAAGCAAGGACAAACCTGTGGATGTGGACGCCGCTTCATGCTCAAATTTTTCACCAAGCATGTCCCAAGAGGAAATGCCAGCTACCTCAGACCCCACAAACAAACCGTCATCTTCGTCAACCTTGCTGTCTTCATCGTTCTCACAGGTTTCATCACTCTCGCAGGCTTCATCGCTCTCGCAGGCCTCAGGCTGGGAAGCTTCAGGCTCAGCTCCGGCAGCACCACCAAATCCCTCATCTTCACTGTCGGTATCATTCCTATAGGCAGGCCCAGAACCATCATCTTGCAGGTGGCCATTTCCCCATTGCTGCTCCATCACGCGCCTGATTCTATCCACAAACCTGTCTAACTGGCGCGTAGATGGCAATATATCAGGGAAGTTATCATCATGATTTTGTTCTAGTGCAGGGAGGGGTTCTGTGAGGTCCATATCGGCTTGAGAGGTAGGAAATTTCTCAGGAGGTTGGTACACCTTGGGTTGGGCTGCCTTAATCTGCTTGCGGCTGCCATCCTGGTCAGAAATGGATTGCAACTGCTTTTTGGAGTCTCTCTTCCGGTGGTCCTGAGGCGGAATTTGGGAATGTCAGAGATTGGGGGGGAAGGAAGTGTGTCCCAGCTGTTCTTGCTCTGCCAGGACACTCACTCTGAGTGATGTCTTTCCACGGCCGTTCAAATGGTTTCGTTTCGTAGCATGTGTTACAAGCAGGCCACAACTGCAGGTGCAGAGGACAGACATGGTCAGAGTAGAGAGACAAAAAGCACGATAGCACAGCCCAGTGGACTTTCTCTGCCGATGTGGAATAACTCATACAGGGATGCGTGAGACATTTTAACAAGCATATATTACTCATTGCAAGGAGCACTTCTACAGAATGGGAGGGTGTGGATAAGGAATCGGTATGTGAAGGTAGGATGTCTGGCCTAACATCCACCAATCCAGAGAGTAGTACGCGTCACTGTACACAATGATTGCACACAGTAAGTTTGAGAGCTCTCAGTTAGCGTCTGAGGAGATCCTCAGACGGTACCCAAGAGGTGTCGCAGTAACAAGCCTCTGTGCTTACATCTGAGGAGATCCTCAGATGGTAGTCACAGATTGGCGTCTAGCTTCTATGACGGAGTAACATCTGTGCTGAGTGTCAGTATATGAGAGTTTGACCTTCGTAATACTCACCTCGTCCATTAAACAGGTTCCAGGCAGTTAAGCACAACAGAGATGATGGTGGAAAGCAACGCGTGAAGGAAACAGGCTGATTGATTATGGTCACCTGACCCTTTTTTCCCACGCCCTCTAACCATCCTCGTCCTGAGTGAACTGGAACAAGAGATGCGAATGTCCCTGATCCATAGATGATGGGACAGGGGGTGACCATAGAACTAGGAGGAACAGCTTTACGGGTGTATAGGTCAGGCCGTTGGCTTCGGCGTGTGTGTAACATCACCGACTATTCGAGACACTCATTCAACTTGCCTGGTGGAGATTAAACATATATATTGACTTGTGATTCCAGCTACTTCAGTATTTACATGACACTATTCCAGCAAAAAAAAAAAGACAAATCTACCGATGGGCACTAGGGGGACTGAACTTGTTGATAAATTCCCTGGATCATTCTTCGAGGACTTTCATTGCTCTTTGTCCTTCAGGGGCACCTCTCAGCCGCTGGCGCCAAATTGATGGGGTCCAAGGAAATCCCATCTTCTCATCCTCGCAGGCTCCCGTCACACAGGCCACTTGTCTGTTGTAGAGATTGTCCATCCGGTCAGACCAACATCCCAAATCTTCACCTGATCCCTCGTAAAGGTGTGTCAAGGGAAACCATGACACTTTTCTTTTGTCCTTGCCTCGACCTGAAGATCACAGTCAGTGGCACATTAAATATGAATGGAATAAGAACTCAGACCTGTGTATGAGACATATAACCCACAGATTACATCTAACTCATCCTGGCTTAATTCGTCATCCAAAAACTCATTCCCTGCCGCATCCATAACAGAATACATGGGCGAACCATCATGATATTTGCCTGATGGGCCAGATAGGGTATCCTGTATACCAATGGTGTCAAGGGCGATGTGACGAACGAAGCCCCCATGCAACAATGCTGCTCGACCACGATACTGCTTCAGAATGATCTGACACTGCTGATGGTAGAATTCATAGTCCGTCTTAGTGAACTTGTGGTCTAGCAGACGAAGCGGGACTGATACTGGTCGAGGCAGCACCCCTGTGGGAAGGGCCCTGAGGGAAGCGGCAGATTGAAGCGTGCGGAAACGTGTCCCAGCCATTACCAACTCCAGCACCATGTCTTTCTCCTTAATGTCGCTCACCATCCTGCAAATGGAAAGAGCAGCTGTTGCAGTATACACAGCAAGTTTCCAGGGCACAGTGGACTCCGATCCGAAATCAAACATGTACATCTGATCAGTTGAGTTGGCTACAACTTGAATGAATTTCAACCAGCGCGAGTTTATCAAGGTGTGAGGATTGGGGTCAGCTAAGTCCCACTCTTGGATATGTGGCTGTGGGGGAAGCTTCTCGGAAAAACAGGCAAGAAACTTTAAACATCTTTGACCCAATGGTGTGGGGAAAAACAGACTCTCCAAAGGTGTCCATGTAATCCCCAAAGTGTGAATCAAGCTCCTCCCATTCACAGGTCCAACCACGGTGTCGTTCTCACTCAGGTCTGCAGGGACTGTGAAGCCGAACTGGGTATAAAGGATCTCCAAAGTTGCACACTGCAAATTGTCGGCTACAAATTGGTCACTGTCTGCCAGATGTGTTGATACAGGAGCGAGTTGTGTAGACTGCTCAACTTCCAGCACCTCCCCCCAAGGAATTTTGGCTGTGCTCACAGGAGCCTGACTTTGGTCTCCCCCCCTCTGAAGCATCTCAACTGGGCTCACAGCAATCTCCTGGATTTCATGCGTGTCTTCATTGTCACTATCCTCCTTATCCTTCCCCCACTCTGTGCAACAGTGCCACTCATTGAAAACAGCGTCATATCGTTTCTGCTCTGGGCTGTATTCCGCAAGCGTACTCTCTCGTTCATCTCTCCTCACAAGTTGTCGTGTAAACTTGGTGGGATCATCAAAATCCCAATCCCAGACAAAGACAGGTGCACTAGTAGTGGGTGGGTTCCTCTCTCGGTTCTCCCATTTTTGACGATCTAGTGGAGTTCCTCTTTCTTTATGCTTAGCAACAGTGGCCGCACGTTCTTGGAAGAATGGTTCCCAAATATTTCTCCCGGACTTGGTGTGCTCCATTCTCACCGTTCCTCCCTTGGAGAGGTACACACGAGCGTCCGGTAAGCTTCCATCTGTGGGCTCATCGATTTCCATATTGTAATCGTCATCTGGTGGTTGTGGTTGGAAAGAGTCTGATTCCCATGGCATAAACTCATCACTGGTGTCAACGTCGGAAGATGGGAGTGGCCGTTCATGGGGTACATCAGAAAATGCGACGAGCGGCCAGTGGTCAGTAGCAGGGAAGTGAGGTGGTCTTGCAATCCAAGTGGTCGCCAGCTGAAGTTCATGGGCACTTGGTGCAGGATACGAGGGATCCGTTGTAAGACTCCAACGGTACCATACAGGGACACCAATATTCATGAAATATGCAGGACTTGGCTGCAATGGCTGGGGCAGGAGATGGAGAATCACGCCTGCTCGGTTTATATCCCAGTATCTCTGCAACAGAGGTGCCGTCCGGAGGCTATCGAGCAGCGCCTGATTGAACTTGCATGCCATTGCGACCTGAACAACCCATTTCGCGGGTGTGATTCCCTCATGATAGCCAGGGTCAACGATCTTGTGGATTTGCCAGTGAAGTAAGCCTAGCCAAATACTAAACCAGTCGCGTGCTTTGGTAGCGAGATGCCAGTGCACGCGATTCCGTGCCATGTTTTTCGTGATACCCGAAACTAGAAGGGGCAAATGGACGAACAAAACTCAGGCCGTTCTCAGCCTTCAGAATTCCTATGACCTCATCCAGACTCTTCTCGATTGCTAGCCACTGCGAAACAACCCATTCTGGCAAGCTGAATCCATCTGGGTTTGTGTGGGTAAATTTCTGTGGGATATGAGCCAGCGACTCTACCAATACACCGCTGTAAGCCACAGGCATGGTGGGGATGCAGCTCAACCACTCTGTTTGTGCAGTCCACCATCGTGGTTGCTGGAAATTGTCGGCTGTCGAGGTACCTAGCACAAATGTATGAAAGCCCTCATATGTATTATCCTCCACCAGTGTGAGGTCGCGCTGGCTGTTGGGTGAATAGAAGGTGTCACCATTCATGATGGTGACTTGTCCTGACATGATGGATATCCTGCCAGACAATGTCCAAGGAGATCCTCAGACAAACGCTGGTAGAAATATTTCAAACTCTTCGTCCAGGGAGATCCTCAGACGAAAGCTCTGGTGTTGACTTGAACCACACGTCCGAGGAGATCCTCAGACAAGGGTTCCAAGCTTAGGGTGTCAGGTGAAGCAGTGATACCTATTAAGAAATTAGTCAAATAAAATGAGGAGTGGTTTCTTAACTTATGCTAACGTGTGCCCGCGGTTGCCGACTTGGGGGGAAGCTGTGGTGGTGGTTGCTTGGGACTCTAATGGATCACAGCATCGACGGATCAGGTACATCACCTGACCTCCAACAAATTTCTCGTCGCGTGATGCTAACAGTGAGTATGCCAACACCTCATCGCTGTAACTTCGACTCAATCGTTGGAACAACCCAACAACCTACACTCGTCTTTAGAGTTGTAGCGGTCTTTGAATCTCCGAAGACCTCTGCTCCTCATTATGGCCTTGGGATGACGGTCTTTGGATCTCCAAAGATCTTTCTACTCCCCTGGCATGGCTTTGTGACGATGATCTGTATACGTGAAGAGTATGATGCAACAGTATCCCAAGGAAACAGATCTTGGATTTTTGCACCGCCATACACCATTCTGGCCCGACTCTCAGTACGCTTGTATCATTCTTACATTTACCTATTTGGTGCAGAAATGCCTACTATATTTCCACACGGAGAAACCGTCTTCTTGGGCAAGGCACATCCGCCTATCATACACAAGGATGTGGCTTCAGATCTATAGTATAATCTGGGAGAGATTGAGAGAATGCCGAGTGGAGACGACCACAGGCACCTTGTACCCCTGATGTCTTAAGTTGCCTTGACCGGGAGGATTAAGTGTAGCAAGAAGGAACGCTGGAGGAAGATGGAAACTACATGGCAACATAACTCTCTTGTAAGCCAGATCTGCAGGCTTACACAAACACACCTCGACATACTTGGACTGGTACCGTGATGCCTGCACCACTACACTAGCCTGGCTCGATTCACGCTCAACACGACTTACACGTACACGGCTGAACTATACAAGTACCAAGGCATGCATTCAACACAAATTTCTTCATTTTTACCATCTCTTTTTGTCTTCCCCCCTCCTTGTAGTTTATTCCGCGCCCTTCCAGTTCTGGTCTAATTGTGGTTGATAAAAACCTTCTCTGTGCCTCATTTTCTTCTGCCCCACATCTCCGAACATACCTTGGACCAGTAGAATAAAAGTAGGACAGATCGTGTCATGCGAATACTCAGTGAATTATTTACTCCACCTTCTCTCGCCCCTCTTCTCCCTCTATCTCGCCTTGAGGATTAAAGCCCAGCGACTGATGGATACGGTCACGCTCGCGTCCCGACCTGCCTTCCCCTCTCCTCAAGGGGATGAAATGCTTACGTAGTGGATATGTGATGACTAGCGAAGCAGACATTGCCGATTGATCGAGACCTTATCTGAAAGTGCCAACTCTCGTTGCGGACTACTGGGCACAATTGGACACATCTGTAACTACATACGCATATCCCTCCCAGCTTCTACTGGTCATGATCTTTCCCTGCTCAACTTCTTGGAGACCTTTGTGGGCAACTGTGTTGCCTCATGAATCTTGATGTGGATGGTTATTTTAATCTTTCCGAAGGTTAGCTCCCACAAAACCCTGCTATGACAATCTACTCACTTTTCTTTTCTTGCAAGATTTCCTTCCACCACTTTCCCCCAACCCATGCTTACGACCATTTGTGGATGCTACGCTACCAGCAATGGTACTATTGCTTCTGTCTGTAGCTGCTGCAGTCTTGGTCGTATCGGCACCTCTTGATTCAGTGATGACTGCATTCCCGTGTGTGCTGATACCAGCGTGCCCCCCGTTCACGCTTGCGACAGAATGGTCTGGCACCTGCCTGATAACTATGGAGCTTCTCAGTGAAGTGGGGCATTGTAGGTCAAGCTGTCTCACCTTCCGCCTTGGCTGACGCATTTTTGGAGCAGTTGTCTTCTTTCCTTGCGAGCATGGAAACTTGTCCCAATTGTCAGCTATTGCCATGGTAAGTACATTTGGTACTCCTACCATTTCCACTGGCCTGGGCGATAGCGTTGACATAATTCTTCACAGCCTGCTGGCATAGCTCTGGTAGGTTGGGATGCAGAACTCCCACCATGTCCCAATGCGCAAGTTGGTTAGAGCAGTCGCATACCCCAGGCATCCGCTCACGTGATTCAGTCGATGGTTGAGTCTTGATTGAAGGCCCAGGCGACGGTCCACACGATTCGGTTGATGATTCAGTTTCGGTTGTCGACCCAGGTGACAATATTGAAGCTCCTTGACAAGGACTAGCTCCACGGCTATGTGTGTTGGGTGAAAGGACCATTGTCAGTGATAACTGGATTCACTGACACATCGTACTGCTCATTTATATATGCACAAAGGCTCGACGAAGGGCTACCCGGCTTGCCTGACTCAGTGAGACCGGTGGTACCCATAGCCTGGATACACCCCGAGCGACAAACATTGGTGGTAGCAGGATCCAGCACTGCAGTCAAGCTAATGGATTCAATATCAGTGAGTTATTGCCTCCTAATTCCTTACGTCCTTATTTTATATTAGCCAAAACACATGCTCTTGTTCGCCTCAGATTCTCTCCCACCCTGCTATCCCTTAGGACTTTGATCCACCAACGATTCATTGCACCAGGGCACTACAAATGGGAGTACAATGTGTGGCCTGTAGGCATTGGTTATCCATGGATGTTGTCACCGATGCACTGCACCAGGGCACCATGCACGTGAATTAGACGTAATAGATAATAGACTCATTCCGGTACATCTGACCCATTTTTACCGAGCATGGCTCATGTTCCTGCTCGGTTCCAATGCTCCCCAGCTCACTGCCGGACAATGACAAGTTCCTTCACCCGAGTGCCCCCTCCACGTACACTGCCAACGTACCTTCAAGAGGTATTCAATTACAAGTTCAGATAGGTATTTAAGGATTTCGTGGTCGAACACTGCTTCCTGCAGTCGCTCACACTTTATTCATAGTGCGTATGGACATGACCAGCACCAAGAAAACCACCAGTGCCTCCAAGAAGCCCACTAGGCAGACGATCAGCACCACAGGTGGGAAACCCAGCTCCCAGCCGACATCGTCACAGACACCCACCACTGCCACCGCAAAAGCTACAAAAAAACCTACAAGGAAGGCACCTGCCCCACCAAAAGAGAACAGGATGCCCGCACCACCTCAAGCACAGACCCAAACCCCAAATGATGCCGTCCTGGCCACCCTGCTTGCCAAGGTTGCAAAACAAGAAGGTAAGTCCATTATTTTCTTTGTACTATCTACACGACTGACATTGTTTAGCAGAGATTGATAAGTTGAAGAAAAGTAGTGCCTCAAAGGCCAAGGATCAAAATATGAAACAGATCCCTCACCCCCATGGCAGCCTTACAAGGCTTCAAGACAAAATGGGTTTGGAGAACAACAAGCTGCTCTACAACTACTATCGAGTAAGTCCTTCCCTCATTTTACTTTCAATGCTAATTTTTGTCACAGACATATATTGGTGATATCCTAGACAACGCATGTATACCACGCAAAGTTGATTGGAGGCGTCAAGATACCTGCAGGGAAATCCTAAGAGAATAGGATGAGGAAACCCCTGCAGGCGAAAACTAGGTATATACCTAACTTATATAATCAATATAAATTGGACCAGGCTTAGCCATGATGTCTGGGTGTCACACAAGATCCAGAGTAGTTGAAACGAATGTGGGGAGTGGACATGACAGTCTAGAGTCTGTAGAAATGAGAGGGAATGAGGGAGGGTTTTATCTGGATAGTGAGGAGTGTAAGCGTTTGAAAGGAGGGATATATAATGCATTGGGGGGGCCAGGGGTGTCGATAGGGTTGGTGGAGGTACTACTGGGGTGTTTGGAGTGTCCCCTTACAAAGACCCACTTCCCTTAGCCCGGGTCGTAAATATTGTATGTTTATTCTCAACCACCTCTAAATCCTGACTGTGAACTACATACACCACACAGGTACATGCTAAGCATCCACAACTTCGACGTTATGAAGGAAACTGGGCTACTCTGGAGATCATGAGGACAGTGCTCAAAAACAAAAGGTCCAACAGAAACAGAAGCCTCTGCGCTCTGGACAGCACCCAAGTTCAGGAAGGTGAGGACCATGAGGGTACTAACAAGGATCAAAACAGGACCAGAAATGCTCCCGAGCTTGAAGAGCTGGGGATGAGCAGTGGTAAGGGTGCAGGTGAAGAAGGAGCAAGCAGTGATGGGGGAGAGGCAGGTGGCGATGCTGGGGAAGAGAGGGATACCAATGATGAGGAAGAGAACGGTGCCCATGACGAGGGAGAGAGTGGTGCTGACGATGATGAGGAGAACAGTGCCAATGATGAGGAAGGGAGTGGCGCCTGATGACAATGAAGAGAATGGTGCTGATGATGAGGAAGAGGGCAGCATCAATGGTGAGGATACTGGGGTTTTGGTGGGGATGAAGAGAAAAGCAATGGAAAGTGGTGGAAAGATGAAGAGGTTGAGGAGGAAGTAGTACAGATATATTGTTGCCTATTGATCTAGTAATAGGCAATAATTACACACTTTTCACGCTCACATCTGAGGGGGCTGACCACCTGAACATTCGACTTAAGGCATCTTTTGTAGTCAAGAATGACAACTAAGACCATCGTCTCTTCCACTGACTAACTAGCATGATTTCCTCCAGAACAGGGGTTGTGATTCCCTTCAGTTTCCTTCCCAGAAAAGGTTGTGATTTTCGTCAGTTTCCTTCTGAACAAATGTTGTAATCCTTTAAAAACTCGATGTGAATCACAGCCCCTCATGACCTTAAATATAGTGATATTCCTCCATTAAGTGTGGTAATCAAGTACACTAAGGTGCATAATTACTACATTATCAGTGAATATCCACAACACCAATATCCCTATTTATAGTAGGAATTGACCACACCTTATGCTGGAATCAGAGGTTGTTTTTCATGACCCCCTGGGTCTCACAGTGCTATCTGTCATGGCACTTTGGGTCCCCTCCACCGAGTCTTGCATTCCCCTTTTTATGATCCCTCCTTTATGTTGAAGATATTCTTCAGCCCTCCTGCAGACGCTAATCAAGATGATCTGGCACTATTCGAGGCCATGAGAGAGTACTTTACGTCATTTGTCACTGCTGGAACACCTTCAGCCAAGAATGGAATCGTATGGGAGGTGCATGGTCAAACATGTTTGCAATTACCAGCAAAGAAGACAAATCACTGATTGTTGTGTGTGTGGAACAGCCTGTGAGCTCAAATGGTGGAAGTTCTCGCATACTGCTTCGCCCAAATGGGGTGAAGATGGAGCAAATTGGAAATGTGTTGAACACTCGATGTGATTTCTGGCACAACCTCAGTCATGAAATGCAAAAGTAGACGTCATTAATGTGTAGTACGAATGCTGAGTGAACCTTGCTATGAATATCTCAGTAAGCAGAGTGACCTACTTGTGAGGATATTGGGTCCCATAAAACAAGTTCGTTCTTTGCCCCTGGTCACTGACATATACCTGTACCTACCATTCCACTCTAGCTTCATATCAAAAGACTTGTGGAGGTTCTCCCAAGCAAAAGGAAGGTGAGCTTGCATGTTTTGACTGCTTTGTGGGGAAAGCAACAGTACAAGTATGCTGCTAAGGCTCTTCGGACCACCCCTCAGCTGGTCACAAATTGATACTGTGAGATATTCAAACCCCTGTCTTTGGGCATGTGGGGCTGTTGATCAGTGCTCCCTGCCAAAGGTCTGGTGTGGCATTGGTTGGCAAGCACCACAGATGCCCAACCTGATACCCCAACACACCCAGAGAGACGAAACACCTGTATTTGACTAATGTCACATTAGCCCCATAGTTGAGTGTCATCGATGGCTCAGTGGGAAAAATTCTTCCCCACACTAGGAAGGTGGAAAACGGGTTTAACTCCAAATTTTTGCAGTTCAGAAGAGTCACCAATATCCAAAGTCATTGAGTGGCAATGGCTTTAACAGCGGAGGGGATGAGCTTTTTAGAAGCTGTGAGCTGGTGGTGGGGGCCTGGAGAAACTATTCATAATGGTCATCGCTGGTTGAGACACAATGTACTTGGCTGGTTAATTGTGAACTCCACCATTTTGAAACTGCATCTTGAAGGTTGCAACATTAGAGTGAAATAGATCCTGACAAGCACCAGGGTGAGGACCTATCTGTACTGAACATTCGCTTGTACCATACTGGTGCCAGTATGAGAGGGCACTAAATTGAGTCAGGCGATGCATGGTGGATCAGAGAGTATAAGAAGGTTGTTCAAACGTCTATGGGGATGTTGAGGCCTACTGCATTACTGACTGACTCTTCACGCTTCTCCTCATGTGACAGGTAGAGAACTCAACATTCTGTCATGATTATTGGAAATACACAACATCATATCTACCAGGAGATAGGTGATGTCAATGAGGTTTCCTGATCAATAAACTTGGCTAAAATATTTTGTAGTAGATAAAAACCCTCAACCACAACCAACTCCAACTTGTGTTTCCCTGCCTGAAATACCAGTTCAAACTTGAAACTGCATAGTCGAAATACATGAAGGGGGATTTCATTGTTCTGGATCTTGAGAAGTTTGATGCCTCCTTCTAGAATTGACAGAGCTGCAGATCTGACCTGGCAGTGTAACAAGCTGAGCTGCAGGTGTGTTGGGGCTCCAAGGAATATCATGACACATGTGATTGTGTGTTGATTATCCACAGTCACTCCTCCTTTAAACATGCCAGATGGAGTAAAATAGAAAGTTGATGAATTGGTGGTTTGCTGTGTCCACCAATCATTGTGATTGCATTGAATGAAAGGGAGAACAATTTCATTGCTGAGAAGTATCACCTGAGGTAGAGCAGATGTGTATTTTTGGCGGTTTGCGATGACGGCATCAACAACATCAGAGGGACAATGTGTAATGTCATAGACCGTCGCACATGGAGGTCTTGAAAGTCTGCCAACCTTGAGTAAATGCACCAGGCTGGTGGAGGGGGACGCTTGGAGTACACCTGATCCAATTGGTATGGATGCACATCCCTAATCCACTTAATTGTCTCCTCCATCTCTGTCCATATGCCATCCAGAGGGGAGTGCTGATGTCGCAGTCTCCTCTGTATGTTTTTCAGAAAATGATAATCAGAAGGCCAAAAGGGGACCACTGGGAGTTTGTCCTGTGGATCGGGAACAACACCTGCCTGCAATCACTGTCTTCCATACCTTGTTGACTAATTCCTGGTGCTTCTGCCACCACTCTTGAGCATTCTTCATATTTCCCTCCACGGCTTGCCTGGCTGCTATCTCCATCCTCCCTTTTGCTTGTGCCCATTCACCCTCCAATTGCTTCTTTCACCCAGCAGACCACTCAAGGGAAAACCAGTCCCTCATCCATTCTCGCCCCTTCACTTCAGCAACTGCCTCAATATGTGCTTCATCCATGAATCAAGCACCTCCTCTAGCCCTACTGACATCTTCAAGAGAGCCAGCTCGTGTTTCTGCCACTCCTCTGCCACCAAAGCTTTTAATTGATCCAGCTCTAACTGTTTGTCCTTGTTCATTCAGTCATTGGTTCTTCATTAATGAAATGGCAGTCAATCAAGGCATCTCCTGTGCATCACCTCCATGCCCTCTACAAACCAGTCAACCCAGGCTTTCATGAGCCTTGTTTTGAGGTGGTGTTCATGACCCTGCTGTAGATACTGAATATCATGCTCCAAAAGTGGCCTCGGCATGGGAGAACCATGTTGGGTGGCCACCTCAGGTGCACAGTCATGGGTAACCCACTGGGTCACTCGACCTCTACCCATACCTGTACCCACATGAAACCCATACCCAGTGCTTCGTGGGTATGGGGACAGGCAGGTATGGGTACAGGTACTTGTGGGTTACTGTGGGTATGGAAACCCGTGTGGGTTGGCACCATGGGTTCACATCGTAGATAGTAGATTAGCAACTTGTACTACTACAATATATCATCCCAACGACCATCAAGCTCAGCCTCACTCCCATCTACATCAGGCAGTCTTGCAGCCTGCATCACATCCTTATCCTTCAGCAAACCCATCCTGCTCCAAGCACCAAGACACATCAATGCACGGGTGGACTGAACTGAGAGTCCATTCTGAACATGAGATAGAACAAGTCTTCCTTTACTAAAGACATGCTCCACATCAACTGAAGTAGCTGTAGGAGTCGTTAGATCAAGTAAGGGAGACTAATGACAGAATACATACCTGGTATTGACAAGTAGTCTAACGCCATCCGAGAGAGACAGGGGTAGACCATCTGGTTTTTGACCCACCACACAAATGCATTCTTGATGTTCTCGACAGAACACTCGAGGTATTGTTGGAGCTCGTCCTTGAGCTTGGAGGTGATGGGGGCAGAAACCTGATGGTAGGTTGTCAAAGATGTTCTGCTTGGTAGGTCTAGTGGCCTAAAAATGTATGTTAGCAAGTTTCGAATGCAGAAAGACATTGGATGGGTAGCACATACATTTTTTGTACAAATGACAACCTCATCGATGGGAAGGTCTGCATATGCTCATTCAAACTTGTCATGGACAATTGCCATTGCAGTGGTGATCCATGTGTCATCCCAGTTGGCAGTTGTGGAAATATTGAAGTTTGTGTCATGGATGTAAGACTGCTCAAAAGCATTGTAATTGAAGTAGAATGATCAGGGGGAAGGGCACTCACTCATGGTGATTCAGTAGACTTCTGACTGGTCAGTCATGTTGTAGTATTTGTTTAGATGGGCTTTTCCGAGTGCCAGTGAAGCACGAATGGCAAGCGAGTAGTTCAAGTCTTGGCTTGCAGTCGCAAGATGCACATTAATGTGGTCCATTGCGGGTATCACAGTGGCAAGGTTTGGTGTCGAATGTGAAAAGAAAAGGGTCACATCCTTGAATATCTGGGAAAATGTGAGTGGCAGGATATGGGAAGATGGCCAGCACAACATACTCCCAATACATCATACAGCTGCTGAACCAGCTCTCATTCCTCATCTGAAAGCTCATACTTTCCTCATGTCCCTGTCACCAGAAATTCCATTCGATTGCCTCGTGATATTTGAGAGCAAACATGAGCATGTTGTACATCAAATTCCAGCATGTCGCAACGTTGCGTGGCATCATCTGAATGGCAAGGGAGTAGGATTGTTGTGGAGTTTTTGATTGCATATGCAAGTTTTTGTTATGAATAGTCCCGACCAAGAGGAGCAAGAGCAACTATTTGACTTTACAAGATGGGTACAGGAGACCACAGATCAGTTGCGAGCCCAGGAATATGAAGACAAAGAAGGGGAGTATTACAATGCCATGCAGGACTTGGCAAGAGAAGTGGGAATGGAGATAACTCTAGAGGATATTTTGGAATACCCCGAGGATGAAGAAGATAGCCATGGATCAACCAATCCAACCTCCAATACAGATGGAAGCACCAAGAGAATGGAGAGCAAGAATGGAGGAGAGTCCATGGAGATAGAATTGGAAGAAGGAAATTATGAGTCAGAGGAAAGTGATGGAACATTGCACAGCAGTGAGAACAAGGACACTGACTCATTGTAATATAAATAACAGTAGGATGCCATCAGCTAGGATGCGCATCATGGTCAAGACTGCGGACGACAAGTAGAACAGCCCAACTACCTATAATGAGTATATAGTGTCTCATAGGTATATAAGGCCTGTACAAGTAGAGATTAAAGCCTTAAGCTTTAATCTTGTTAACAGTGGTCATTAACCCTCTCTGCCATAACTTGGCGTGTTTACTTCGTTATCTCATTGAGCATGATCCACTAAGCTCTACAAGGCCAACCGTCTCGGACACCTTGCAGAGTGATTGAAGGCTGTCTCCAGTTATCCTTGGATACAGAAGGAGCACAGATCATAACAGTTTTTGTAGCTGGATTGGATGAGTACTGGTCTGGCATTAGGGTTTAATCTGAGTTTAAACTTACTTTTACTAGGACCAAATGCACTGGACACACCGCCAGATCAAGCTCATCTTGATCCTCCTGTGACATCCCATCGTGTGGATCAATCCAACCCTCTTCTCCAGTCATCATCCTCATCATCATTTCTCTCATCCATTGCTGCCTCCTCCATATCGATATCTCCTGCAAGGTCTACCAGCACCTGCAATGCCACATCAAGCACTTCATCTGCCTTGGCTTTTGGCACATCGAATTGGCGAAGGATTACTTTGATGACTGGGTTCAGAATATGTGTAAAGCAACACGTTCAATTTGTGGCACCTGGGAACACAATAATTAGCTCAGCAAGTGCATTGATCATCACATCATTTGGTGATGCATTATCACATGTAACACTGAGAATCTGGTGTGCAAGATCACCATAAGTCCCATTTTTTCATGTAAATCATCCAGCATATTTACCTTGTGTGCTATCCCAAAATCAACTAGTATTTTTGCAAATGCGGATGCAAGATTCATGCCAGAATGAGACTTTGCAACCTCAACAAGGTCAAGCAGAAGACACATCGGCTCCCTGTTCTGCTCAAAGTGGACAGTTACAGCAATATAAGCCTTGTGGTTAGGCAAAGTCCATGTGTCTGTCCTGAAGCTGAGGGCACCCTCGTGTTCCTGGATGGGGTAAATCAATCTCATCCTATGTCATCATGAAGCTGACTTGAATTCTTACTTGAAGCATCTTCACAATCCTACCCCAAACCTTCGTGAACACTTGCTTGACATCACGTGAGATGGTGGAAGGAGAAGGTATGTAATATTCTGGTCTGCCAGTCTTCATCAGGCATTGGAATCCTTGATCACTAACAATCAAAAAAGGTCGCATGCTTTCTGATACCCAACAAACGATTTCAGCCCTGAGCTATACATTAGACAGGTTAGATGATAGTTGATTGCCACAAACCTAGTTTGGGCTTTATTATGTTGGTGATGAGAAAAGGTAATCTTTCCTTTCCCCTTCCTCTCAAAGGCTGTCGTGATTGATCCATCTTTTAACTTCTTGGCTTTGTCTAACCCTTCCTGAGCACTCTCTAGGTCGCCATAAGCATCCGCACCGTGTAAGATTTCATCTCCCCAACACAGTTGTGCATGCTTGCAAAGGTTTCCCGTTGAGTTTCAATCAGATGTATCAAGGTAATGTCAGACCATTCTTGGGTTTTTGCCACGTCCCTTACAATTTGATGCAGTGCACCTGAATTTGTGGACACACCGTCCATGTTACCCGGGTTAGGGGTTTGCTCTTGAGTAGCACAGGGTTCGACACAGGATGTCTATACAGACTTGGTCCTGTCCTACTAAGTGTGACTTGGAGACGACGGAGCACTATAGTCCAGCCTGGTTTTAAGGGCAAAGAAGTATAGGAGGCAAGAACTGTATAACACTAAGATAAGGATACAAGGTATTGTACTGTATCCTTATATACTTCTAAGTGTGGCTATACTCCTACTATTATAGTCTGGACCAAGGTAACTATGAGTCAGAGATAAGAGACATGAGGCATGTGGTAAGAATCGTCCTTCTGATGTACACTACTGATAGTTTTATAGTGACATGGGAAATGTAGCTAAAAATAACTGTCCTTCTGATGGAATTCTGATAACAGTCCATCAACTGTCACAATGGAAGGAGTTGGCTGGAAGAATGCGTAGATCGGAGCCATCCACTCATCAGATAGTCATCCTAATGGGGAAATTGGGTGAGCCAGGGTTCAGTGTTCTCACCATGTTTTGTTTGACTCACTGCATTGTTCTTCTGCTGTCTCAATGGGTTTAGTTACCTCTGGCTCAACTTCATCATCGTCATCCTCTTTATCATTGTCCTTTTCATCATCATCCTCTTTGAAGTCCTCGGGTGCTGGAGCTGGATTGTTATCTAGCATGTCAACATCATCACTTCCATCAGCAGCCTCAAGAACAGCATTCCGGTTTTTTGGTGGGTTATTCATGGATGGACTGTCCTCATCCTTGATGTCCTCAACTGATGGTTGCCTATGTTGATGTTTTGCAGCCGCAGCCCATGCAGCGTCAGCTGACAGCTTGAGACGCTTGGTGACAATGTTGCTCTCTGCACTGACAAAGTTTTCATCAGTTATTCTAGAAGAGGCTTTCCTTTTCCATCGTGTAGTTATCTCAGGTTGGGTTGTGAGACATGTTGCAAGTTTTGATAGAGCTGGAGCCATTCTGATGGGAGTCAACTGTCTCAAAAATATTTGTGGCATAAACTGTACAGTAGCAGTGATTAGAATAATAGTGCCTCAAAAAAACCCGCCAGACCCATGCCACAGGTACAGGTTTCATGCAGGTACCTGATGTTGGACCTGCACCTGCACCCAGCCAACTCATACCCATGTACCTGCGCAGGTTTGCAAACCTGTGACGTGCACAAGGTGGGCCACCTGGTCCAGGGGCTTGGCTTCAAAACTCCACTTTATGAGCAGCAGGGTGGGCAGTGGAGGTACAGATGGATAAGGAGCGGGAGAAGGGGGTATTGTGGAAGGGGAGTGAGATGAAGTCAGCTGGCCAAGCCATGGCATGAGGATTTTGCTGAAGTACTGGGTTTGTCGATCTAGGGGTTGGTGTGCCTTGGGGCCAACACAGTTCAAGGCATGCAACAGAGAGTTGTAATGAGCTGTTAATTCACTCAGAAGAACAGGGTAATTTGTCTGCCAGGGATGCTTGTCGCCAATCTCTGAATGTAACATAGATTGCGTTGCCATCCTCTCCGTGTCGTGGTCGATGGAGCAATTAGTGTATACAATTCTCTTTGGGTCTTGGTGCATCACAAATGCCACATGCTGGTTTGTGTCAAGTACAGTCATAAACAGACACTTCCCTCCTTTGGCACCAGATAAAGTAAAATATAACATGATATGTGGATAGCCCTTGAATTGTTCCAGTGGGCCCATATAGCAAGTGATGAACTTGAGGAATCACTGTTCTGGAATTAAAGGGAGCGTATTGCTGAGTAAGTCTAGGTAGTCAACCTACACTGTATTGAGTGAATCGGTCAGTGAAGACATACATTGTATTGATCGAATAGGAGCCAGTGAACCCTGCTGGCTCTACCACCCCACTGTAAAGCTTTGCTGGTGGGTATATAATATATGACAGTAGAGGCCAGCATTGGACAACCCTGATTAGATACAGCTTGGCTTATGATGTGTGGCAATAAGGTGGCCCAAGTTCAAGGGGTGGCAATTCTTCCAGGACACACATTGCCACAACAGATGGCTGGAGTGGGAATGATTGTGCATGACACTGCGGATTATAAAGCTGATAGGGCCAGAGACAGCAGCATAGAGAGGTGTGAATGCTGCAGCATGGGATCAGGCAGCAATGCAGGGAAATGGAGATGAACAAGTAAATAGATCTTTGATTACTAATAGAAACAATATACACTGTTTTTAGGATTTACTGGTGGGATCGGTGACATGGTCGTAGTAATGTGAATCAATATGTAAGATCTGCTTTGTGATCTCATCTTCAATAAGTTCATCAAGATGTTGGTGTAAGATGATGAGCCTTTTGTGGGCTTGGTCCTGGACAGCAAGCTTTTGAGCTTCTGAATGATATAAATGTTGTGCCACGTCCTTGTAGCTCAGGCCTTGGTGCTGCTGCAGTGCCTTAATCTCAGCATGAGCAGCAAGAAGTTCACACTCTGAGAGGCTCTGGGGGAACAAGGCACGGGCACTGAGCATATGAAAAGACAAAATGGGGTGGACCATACTGGCAAAGCAGGGGCCATAATCTTGCTGTGGCCAATTATTGCATGTGGAAGATCTTCCATTGACGCTAACTACAGAATTGAAAGCAATAAGCTACCAGGCACATGGGGATATTGTAGGTACTAAATTCATTCAATCAATGTTAGGGTACATATGCCAACACAAGGCAATGATATTGCTGTGGGTGGCAAAGGATGGTGAAATGGGGCATAATGCCGGGTAGCATATCCTGTGCCATGATCGAGCAAGCCATTCTTGAGCATGGCCACAAAGGTAAAACAATGCTGATAAGATTGGAAGTTGACATACAGTGGGATCAATATCTTGGATCTTGAACAATTCCTTCATACCAGCAGTTCTGCAGGTGAGCTTGGTGGCATTATTGAGATAGTCAGGCACAACTTCTTGTTGCCCAGGAGTTATTGCATTTGGTGAGTGAGATGACTTTAAGAACGGTTGGACATCAGTAAGTGGTAAACTGTTCATGATGCTTAGGAGCAGACTGCAGAAAGCCAACGACAAACCAGGTAATCATACATAATCATACAATAAAGTTTAATTATTAAGCATATTGCAATATAATCACATGATATATGTTGGAAATTTTTTCATGCACATCTGGCCATACCCTTCCTGCTCTCCACATGTTCCTGCAACTATCATAAAACAGATCTTGTCATCCTATTCAATTAGTAAGATACTATTTTGAGATGTCTTTCATCAGTGGAGAAGATATTTCCGCAACCCTGGAAAAATATGAGGGCATTGTGTGGCAAGCACTGCAGAATGGCAGAGTGAATGAAGTTATGGAAACACACCAGGAGGAAATGGTGTGTATTGTGTTTTTGACAGTGTATTTCTAACAAATGGCCATGCCATGTATACAGCACAGGACATTTCAACTCACAAAGACGAAGGATCTGGCAATTCTTGCTGTGTTTGATGAGCATCAGTTCCTACTCCATTTTGTAGTGGATTGGCGTAATCATGGCACTGAGCTGACCTTCATCATGGATAAACTTGCGGCATTGGCCAAACATGACCAGAAGAGGGCAAAACAAAATGCCACTAAGATGGTAAGAACTGCATCGTCAGTATTGGACTTGTTAGGGAGTCAGGGTTAATTAATGTTCATTGCAGGTGGTCTCAGGTGTGGCAGGATCACCAGCAGAAACCCCCAGGCTGTCAGGTGGCACAGTCCATGCAAGATCAATTGGTGCAGCAATACCATCAAGTGTGTGGACACATGTTGAGGTGGCAATCCCATCAAATGCACAGCCACCAGTGGAGGCAGCAATTCCAATGCTGTCCACAACAGGGGCAGGAGACAATCCATGAGCACTGACTGTAGCCTCAGCCCCAGTATACCAAGCCACGACAGACTCACTAATGGGAGGGCAAGGCATTGCCACAGCATTGCATACCCACAGGGTCGAAGATACACAGCATACACAGGAAGTGCCAGAAACGTCAGCAGTCAGACAAGCTTGGCAAGCAGCAGCATCCAGGCCACCCATCATTGTAATGGATGTGGATATGGAACAGTCAAGTTCCACATCTTACAGGCCATCTATATCGCTGCTGTTATGATCCATGCACCTTCTGTATCCGAGGATAACTGGAGATGGCCTTCAATCACTCTGCAAGGTGTCCGAGATGGTTGGCCTTGTAGAGCTTAGTGGATCATGCTCAATGAGATAACAAGGGAACATGCCAAGTTAAGGCAGAGAGGGTTAACAACTGCTGTTAACAAGATTAAAGCTCAGGGCTTTAATCTCTACTTGTACAGGCCTTATATACCTATGAGATACTATATACTTGTTATAGGTAGTTGAGCTGTTCTACTGGTTGTCCGCAGTCTTGGCCATGATGCACATCCTAGCTGATGGCATCCTACTGTTATTTATATTACAATGAGTCAGTGTCCTTGTTCTTGCTGCTGTGCGATGTTCCATCGCTTTCCTCTGACTCATAATCTCCTTCTCCCAATTCTATCTCCATGGAGTCTCCTCCATTCTAGCTCTCCACTCTCTCAGTACTTCCATCTACATCGGAGGTTGGATCGGTTGACCCATGGCTGTCCTCTTTGTCCTCGGGGTATTCCAGAATATCCTCCAGAGTTATCTCCATTCCCGCTTCTCTTGCCAGGTCCTGCATGGTGTTATAATATTCCCCTTCTTTGTCTTCATATTCCTGTGCTCGTAACTGGTCTGTGGTCTCCTGTACCCATCTTGTAAAGTCGAATAGTTGTTCCTGTTCCTCTCAATCTGGACTATTCATAACAGCCACAACCCATGCAACCCCACGACAAAGGCAAGGGAAAGGCTGTGTGGCAGCAAAAGGTGGAACCAGCTGGAGAGATTGCAGGCACAAGACAACTAGATCAAGGGCAATATCTGAAGGTGAAGAGGGAGATTTCACAAGCCCACTGGGGGCATCGAATTCCTGAGCCAACAGGGGCACTTTTTGATGTGGTGTGCACTTGGTGCATGTCAAAAGATATCCCATGTCAAGTGGATGCGAGGGGAGGAGCTTGCTGTGCCTGCATCATTAAAAAGTGCCAGTGCACAAATTCTACTGGGCAGCCAGGGCAGTGGCAGGTGCAGTTGCCACAATCATTGCTGCAGTGGCGATTAAGAGGGCTGAAGGGGGTGATGAGAGACAGGATCACACTGAAGGTGGTTGAGCTGCTGAATGATGAGGACAAATTACTGGCCACTGATTCCAAGTCAGATGTCGAGGGTCAAAGCAGGGGAAAGAAACAGGAAGTTGAGGATGCAAATCAATGGGCGGCGGCAAAGCTGAATGCCAAGGGTAAAGGCAAGGCCGTGGCAATTGCCCCAGGGGCAGAGACAGCGGCAGAGGTGAAGAGAAAGAGTAAGGGCAAGGGTTCAGCAAATGCAACTAGCAGGCCATTGACGATGGGTCACCCGATACCAGATTTCAAGTGGGGTCCAGAAGATGATGATGAGCTGCATAAGAGTAAGCCCCCTTTCTTATCTTGCTCACAGGGTGTTCTCACTCATGCCAATTTTAAGTGAAGCAATGGTGCAAGCAGCATTCAAACAAGTTTGAAGGGTGGCTTGTGGACCACTTTTCCAATGCCTCTGGTAAGGCATTATTCCAGGCCACGCGCATCTTCAAGATGGAGGAGGCTTTGAACTCCTTCAGCACCTGGCTGGAGGACTTATCAGAGCAAATTGTTGCCAACATCCTGGCTTTGATGCTTCAGATGGATAATCATGTTAATGCATTAGAAGCTGTGGTGGAAAAGCTGTCCCACCAGGTTGAGTCATTGGTGGCCAAGGTTGGTGTCTGCCACAGTGTACGGTGCGCCGTTAGTCCGAGGTTCATTTTCACGCGCGAGCACTTCACTCCCACGCTTAGCGCAGGCACCAGACATTATCACCTCGACAGAAGATTGGAAGGGGAAACAAGACAAGAGGTGTTGACTGGAGAACGAGTCTCCGAGGGCTGTACTAAGTACCATTCAGAGCACATTGGATTAAATATTATTCAAAGCCTATTGTAAATCGAAAGCTATTGACGAAACTAGGGTATTTCATGTATTGAGGTACCCCTAAAAGCCCATCACGGTGGCGATATCAGTGAATACTTCCCATGCAGAGTGAAGTGAGAGAGGAGGGGATCCAAGTGCCTTGTATGCCCTTGAAGCTTCCATGTCGAAATTGCGACTGTACCATGAAAGGTGTTCCTCTCGTGGACCAACTGCATCAGACAGGATATTACGCAACTCAGCTCGTGTCTCTGCTGGAACCTTAACCAAGCATGAATGGCCTTTGTATAAGGCAGGATGACGGAGCGCATCAATCGGGATGTGACCCGATGGCATCAACTTGGTGTCTTGTTTGCGAATTTTGTGTGAGTTCCACCAAGTCACGAAGACATCAAGCTGTTCCTGGATCAAGGGCACGAATATCCAATAAAACAAATCACTGAACAATAGATTAGCTTCCTAGAGTGACCTGGTGTGGGTGACAACGGACTGATGTTCCTGAATATGTGGATGGAATCGGAGCTCGACTCTCCCAGTCAAAATGATATCCTTGAGGTTGAACCCAAATTTTTCGCGTAGCCATTTCCAGCAGCTCTCGATAACAGTATTCTGGGTGCTCTTAAGTGCAACAGATGGCGGAAAGACATCCATGTCAAGGTTTGGGGCATAGAATTCCCTCATAACAGGATAAGCATGCCGAAAGATGATACAACTGCTGACCCGGTAGCTCACCTTAAAATTGACTGTAATGTAGTTTGCCAGCCAATTTCGGAACCCTTATCCGTTGTGAGCTGAATTGGGATGCCTATGTGCTGGTGTCAATTGCATAGTTTTCCAAATTCATTGCATAACAATGGACTCACCCTCCCAGTGATCGATCAGATCAAGGTAAATATGTCCAATGGCAGCAGCATGGCGTGAATCAGGCACTGCGGAGATCTTGAGAATTGTACCTGACCACTTGTCCTTGTATCCGTAGATTGGTATAGAGAGACCGCCCATGCAGAGTGCTTGACTGTTGAGTTTCTCATGACCATCGGCACATACCTCTCTGAATGGGCCGATGGAAGTTAGGGGACTTCGTATGATCTTCTTTGTCCTTCCCAGATATTGGTGATGAAAGCCTTCAGGTGCCTGCTCCTTCATCAATGAACGTATCTTGTTTCTGGCAAGATATCCTTCAATTGATTATTGCATAATAAATATTGTGAGTGCTTACCGTCCAATCAGAACCAGCTTGCTCCGTAGGATCTCCTTAACAGCTAGAGGCCCCCGCCGTTGATGTGCATCATCCTTAATCTCTGCCGTGACTGCAATCTTGATTTCTTCAGGTGAGATGCCAGGCCTGTGAATACTTGGTGTTCCCAATCGCTTTTGGAGTTCAAAGAAGGTTGTACGCCTGCCACCATTAAAGAGAATGATGAAGTTAGTCATGGATAACTCTATACAGGCTCAGAGCGCACCCAATGTCAAGTTGGAGGTCAAGTCTCAACCTTACAAGCTTCTCCGGAACAGTCAGTGAAAGCTTAGCCAATCCAAGTAAATAGTCACGAAGTTCATCATCGGGTGGATCTGTTATTGCAACAATTAGTTATATTACCAGTAATTAATAACATATTACCCACAAGCTTTTTCTCCCCAGCCGTTGACGCCATTTGTGTTCACCATCCTGGATATTAGATATACAGATGGCAGGCAGGGGATTGTAGAGGAGGGGGAGGAGGGTAAGGGGAGGGATGGGTGTATTATTTAATGAGCGTGAATGTCGTTAGGAAAATGATGGGGAGAGAACAGTTGGGGTTGGGTGATGAAGAAAGGGCGAAGGCACATACAGGTTTTATATTTATGCCAGAAAAAAACTTTGACATGAGAGGTCAAGCAACAATTGCCCAAAGGTCGGCCGTGCCAAGCCAGGAGGGCAAGGAGCATGGGCTGCACAGCTATGTAGGTAAAGATACTCCACTGACTTGAGATGAGCGGTAGTGAAATATAGCTGAAACATTTAAGTTCTAAAGATTCCGCAGCTACTCTGACGGATATTATGATAATTTTACAACATACAGATAAGTAGTTTGGTAAACCACAACAATATGCTGTGCCGGATCATAGCTGAAATACGTCTACTCAACAGGTAGATACTAGATAAGTGGCATCTGTCCCAGGGTCAGGAATTATTTATTCAATGGATAGGAAGGGATACATCAGCATCTTATTGTCACTTGCATGAACCTGAGCTTGTTTATATCTTTCCATGTCTCATGCTACCAGTGTAAGTATGTCATCATATGGCTATTGCACACATAATGGTTTTTTTTCATTACCGCTCATAGATAGATATATGAGTAAAAGCTAGTGTACTTGGCTGGGCATATGCATATCGGACGGAACTCAGACACCACATTCCCGACTAATGACCAAGTTTTATGTACAGAATTGCTTCACCCAACGCACAGGACTTTTGCCTATTGTTACTTTAACTCACTATATATAAGGCCACTATCTTTGTACAGTGTCTTAGTTCTCCAGGATATCCAACGGTTCTAACCCACACTTTCTTAATTTATTTTTCGACACTCATTCCACCCTCCAATCCTTGTTTACTCATTAAACATCTTTCCCCATCTGCCACTTGTGTCTCTATGACTGAACCCAGTGATGTTGGAAGAGTTTGTGCTGGCTGTGGCCAGGATTTTCCTTGCATGGATGGGGATTCTGGCACTTGCCAGAAATGCGAGTTACTTGATAAACACCAATCCGATCAAGGGAAATATAATGGGATCTTGGTACGCTCAATTTTCAGATATACACACAACTAACTGATACGTCACAGGCCTGGCTGCAGTGTATGATGTGCAGCAAGACATTTCCTCACATGCAGAAGGCAGCAAGTGGTCCGCAGCTATGCCAATCACAAAAATGTTTGTTGGCTGCCCAGCAGTGTTTGGCCCAGCAGCATCCATCCTCAGGTGCTGGTATGTGTTCAAATGCCTAGTATTAATCATTTGTCCTTAGATTTGCCTATAGCAAGTCTTTCTCAATCACGGCTGCCAGATACATTACCATCATTGCGCAATGATTCTATCCCATCAGAAGCCCAGGCCACACGTCTCATGCAGGCACACAATCGCTTCAAACAATCACTTGCATTTTCCAATGCTCCAGGTCCTACCCAGGGTGGTGCAGAGCTTACAACTGCAATGCTCAAGCACCATGAGCGGATGTCATCTCTATCAAGTGTTTCAGGTTTAGTTCTGGTTTGTTTTTTGGTAAGCAAAAAATTGATTTGAAATGTAATTATCTGTTGACAACAATATTAATGATCCCTTAGTTTCGCCGTAGTGACAAGGCCAAGGTTCTTGATCATAAGTTGGGATCAGGAAGCATGACATTTTCCCTGGAGACGTACATGGCAGGTGAGTTATTTATGTGCTATATCAAAGATGTTTGGCTGAAGTGACGGTATGCTGGTAGACATCCGTGGAAAGATGTTAGAAATGCTCAATAACCAATGGGTCAAGTTAAACTCATTGCCATTAGATGTGTATGTCAATGAATTATACTATCTTATAACTCACTCAATTTTTTCTCCCTTTGCCTTCACTCTAGGAATGAGCTATCACTCCGTCTTTGCAGCAATATCAATATTGAGGATGGAACAGCTACCATGACGCTCCATGACTTCATGCGACATTACACACACCCTGGAAAGCCATCACTCTCAGTGAATCCGTATCCCGGTCAGTGGAGGAATATTGTTAGAAACCAGAAGACACCTGTTATATTTCTGGAAGGATTTATCCACATGGAGCTTGTGCGTAAATCAGTCAACAGCTCCCAGAAATGCTGATACACTCTATCTAGTATGAACAACGCTACAAATCAGAGCGGCACACTGATGAGGAGAACTATGAACCCAATCATGCACCAGTCAACAGAACACGCAGGCGTCTGCGCTCTGATTCGATTACCCTATCTGCTGGTCAAAGTGTGATTAGCAAACAACGACGGACTACAAGCGGTTTGCCCTACACCTTTGGCATAAATTTCGAGTAGGCTCACTCTGATTATTTTAGGTTCAATCAGTCATGGACTTGGTGACAGCAAGGCAATTGGCTCATTATTCCGGCTGCCTACTCAACGTCCTAGCCCCCACACGATCCAGAAAATAACCTCAGTCCAATTCAAGAAGATTGCTTGCTCAGTTAAAGAAGATGATGGAACTATCACCTTCAGTGAGCTCCCTGGCACGATAACAGGCCTACTGCATGATACCCCATTTGCGAAGGGAACCATGAAGGCCGTTTTCGAGGTACAGAGCCCTGATTTGGACTTGGTGACTTGATGACTCATAGCTATTAAATAGTTGATCCTTTCCAATCCGTCTCATGCTGGTCAATTTGTCGTGAAACGGTTCTTTCGGATGAGCAACAAGGCTGCTGAATCCGAGTCCTTGGTCCTGGGTTCTGATGGCATCGATATTAGTGAACATAATACTCAGATTCAAGCCGAATGCTGCCACTTATACCAAGGAAATTGGTTCCTATCGGCATTTTTCTCATGCTGTGCAAACGATGGTACAACGGTTGATACTTGTGAGTCTACTACTTATTGTCTTTATTCGGTTGCTCATGACATGTCATTGTCATGGTTATTGCTACAGATATTCAATTTGCGGATGCCTTTTTGTTACAAGAGGACACATTCCAATCTCCAAGTCCAGCATCTGGCACAGAAAGCTACACAGGTGAACCATATGGGGTTAAGTGGCTTGTTGAGAGACGCCGTCCGAGCACTGTGACCCGGTGGAGCGGTACCTTGAGTTACCCATCATCATACCGTGATCTAAGCAGCCTGACAATCTATGCCTTTACCCATTTTGCTTTTGGTCATAGTAATAACTGTCTCTTGTTCGCTGATCTTCAAGGTACAGGTTTCCCCTATGTATTTGACATCTCCCTGACTCATGTTCTCGTTAGGCAGTCCAGCCCAGATCAAAGGCCGTGATGGCCTGATGCTCTTTGATCCGATGACACATACAACCGGCGGGTGAGCCAACCATCTCAACATAATTTTTGCATCACATCCTCACCTCCTAGAACAATAGGGACTCGGGTGTTGGCAATTTCGGACATGAGGGGATCAATGCCTTCATCAGGGACCACCGATGTAAAGAGATTTGCAGGTCCCTTGGCATTGACTCCTCTGTCCCCCTCAAGCTCATAGATACTCAGGCCCAGAACTCGGCCCCAGATTCAACTGATGCTAACGAGGGTGGCGTTGGTGATGATGAGAGTGCTGTTAGTAAATCAGGATTGGATGGGGGAGACTGATGAGTGATGCAGGTTCTTTCAGCATGTAATGTGCCATTTCCGGGTTTTCACCCCTCTCCCAATGTTTTTGCCATGCGTATCTTACTTAGAACCCCCCTAATATATGAATTCTTCAGCCAATGTTCACGTTCTGTCGAGGTGATAATGTCTGGTGCCTGCGCTAAGCGTGGGAGTGAAGTGCTCGCGCGTGAAAATGAACCTTGGACTAACGGCGCACCGTACACAGTGCCATTGCTCCAATTGCTGCAACCGCAGAATTGCACGATGGCATTGCGGCAGTGGAGCATATGGGTCACGTCAATCCACTTCCTGAAGTGGCAGACACTGATTTAGCAGGGGTTGCAAATGCCCCCCATTGTAGAAGCAGAGGACTCCACTTGACCATCAGTTGGCGGCAATGCATTTGCCAAATGTCCTGCTTCCAGAGGTCCTTTCAGCATCTGTTGTGTTTCAGCATCCTCTGTAAGGTCAATTGGTGACAGTGGGCATGCAGTTGGTTCCAGAATGGACGTATGGAGGGCTTCAGCACTGCAGTTGCCAATGGCAACTCTTTTCCCAATATCAGGTATGTATTGCTTATCATATTATGGTTCATAATCTGTACAGAGCAGTTTATGACCTGAGATTTGATAGATGCACCCTGCCTCTCCAATATTGCCAATGCCCCGCCTCTGGCCAGTGATGCTGCATTGCTGCCAATCCCAAGTGTCATCACCCATGGTAAGCAGTACCCTCCTTCCACAACAGCCAGAATGACTCATGTGTTTACAGATGCCAAAATTGCCACTGACACAGCATCTGCTGGTCATGAATTGCCCGCGGTGGCTTCATGTACAGGGGAGTCATCCCACGAGCACAATGACTGGATGGCCAACATCACCACCATTCCAGGGCTGATGGCCTGCCTCGGCCAGTGTCTCCGCCAGACAATATTGACATCACCATGATTCCCGTGGTCTCTATTGCCACCACTCTCAATATTGCTGCCGGCCACATTGCCGCCAACACAGACCTTGCCACAGCACCTATTGCCAATGTTCTTCCTGAGTCTTACCAGGGGCCTGGCCCCACTTTTATCTCTCCAGGGGTATGACTAATCCCGCCCACACCAGTGAATTCACAGGAGGATGGTGCAATGGTGCTGACATTGCTGGAGCTGCCCACAGCCATGCCTCCACAACCACCCAGCCAGTCACAGTCCCAAACTGACTGTGATACAAACAATCTCTCTACTGCCCTCATGCCACCATCCCCCACACTGTTGCTCCGGCACAGCCCACATTTCACACCATCCTCATCACCATCCACGGCAAATCTCAATACTCCATGTGGCACAAAGTGCAAGGCATCCTCACCTATTGATGAGCAGATGCACTGGAAGGCAAAATATTAACATCTCATAGCAGTTCATATATTCAGACTGCATATGTTTTTCTTTCCATGTACCATATCCTTGCACTGTAAATATTGTCTCATACGCACGCTACAGAATACATGTGGCTTGGTTTGCCTCTCCACTAATGCCTGGTCACTTTCTCTCCCTTTGCCACCTGGACATCCAAGCCTTAGAAGACCCTGCAATGACCATGTTACATTGATTCTCTAAGATTCACTCCACAGTCCTACATACCTGGCTTAGCTTGGTCAGGCAATATTTGGGATCAATCGCCATAGGTGTGTGAGGTGGGCACTGGGGAAGATCCAGTGCTTGTTCAGGTGGAATAAGTGCCGGCTGGGATGGTTGGTGATAAACCCAAGGCACATGGTGTAATATTGACTGGACCAGAACTGAATATTGGGGGTCACCATCTGCTGGACCATTTGACAGCACTGTCGGTGAAAACCCACTGGCCACTAGTATCATATCCACACCAAACCTAGAGCTTAACCATTAGGCTTCGGCTTCTCGACTCCACGTGTGCTCCACACGACAACCCTATGCCCTCCGACTCGGCCCCGACTGGCTCCGACCGCAACCCTTCGCCCCGATCACGCGACCTACCTCTACACGTGCCACGACCACCTGATCCTCGGTGCTCCCATTGTCCAGTTCTCCATTCTCCGTCCGTAATCAGAATACGTTACCAGTCTCCATACCCGTACCGGTCTCCATTCCATTCGAAATTATTCGTAATCCGCTTGTAACCATATGGGTCTCCGCTTCGCTCCGCACGTAGTCAGTACGAGTCATCATTCGTCGAGCTAGTAGTATATATACCGTAGGCACTTGGCTTGTACTCCTCAGTCTGATAATCAAATCGAGCAGCGGACCAGCTCCCTGTTCCATATCCTCTCCTCTCTTCTGCCTCGCTCCGCTTCGGCTCCGACTTCCTGAAATACGGACTAGGACAGTAGGAGGGCACAGCACATAAGCTGAGGCCGCAAGTCCAACCCCCCGCCCGACGTACTCCGCCTCGGTCCCGAAGTCTACGTACTGACTTCGCCCTGTCCCCCGGTTACCTTATACCAAGGATACCACCCCGACCCTCCGCTTCGGTCCCGACCCGCACCGGCTCTAACAGTATTATCAGACTCAAACTCCTCCTGTCCACCACACTCTGAATTTTTCTAACCATGGTCTCTTGAACAGTTACCCGTACTCGCACTCTGGTAACTCCAGCCGCTCGCCGTAGCAAACGCATCACTCGACAACCTCCTTCCGAGGAACTGCAACCCGACTCCCCGAGGGCTTCTCGCTCTCACCAACAATCGATCACACCCTCGACCCCAGACCGTTTCTCTGAAGATATACAACCTTCAGTATTCCGGACTCCCGACGGCCCCGACGACGGCCCCGACCCCAATCCTGATCCCAGCGACCCTGGTGATCCCGACGACTACCCTGACAATGGGGACGGGCCCCCGGGCGACGACGAACCATCAGACAACGGCGACAACAACAACAACATCCCACCTGGCAACACCCGAGACGACCATGATAGACTCATACTCCGAGTTTTCCAACGCATAGCCGACCAAATGGACGGCCGTGGGAACTCTCAAGCCCCACAGCCTCCTCAATCTCCCTGTACCAAAGCTCACGAACCTGACATCTTTACAGGTTCCGACCCCGCCAAACTCAAACCCTTCCTCTTCCAATGTCGGCTCTATTTCCGTACTAACCCGGCCCAGTTCGCTATCCCCGCCACCAAGGTCAACTTCGCGTTGACATACCTCACAGGCGTGGCACAGCAACACTTCGAAATCGGCCTCGACGAGGCCGACAACCACAGAATAATACATGACTGGATCGAGGACTGGGACCAGTTCACCCTGGAACTGCAGACCAATTTCGGTCCCGCGGATCCGACCGGAGAAGCTGCTGAGCAGCTTGACTCCCTCCGAATGCGCTACGACGAGAAGATCGCCGTCTACAACGTCGATTTCCTCCGTCTAGCTGGCCAACTCCGCTGGGGTGACGAAGTATTCTGTCACCGCTACTACAAAGGCCTCCCCGACCGCATCCAGGACATTCTGTCCAATCGGCCCGACGGCAAGCCCGACACCTTCATCGAAATGCGAGCAGCAGCGATGAAGATCGACGCTCGCTACTGGGAACGCCAACGCGAGAAGGCCCGCGCCAAATCCGTTTCGGACCCGACCGCCTCTAGGAAACCTGGAGGTAACCCATCCCCTTCCACCTCGACCAACCCGCAACCTGCCGCCAAGCCTGCCAATAATAACAGAGGCAGCACGCCCAACACCAGCCTCAAGGGCAATCTGCCCAACCTATCCGCCGGTCAGAAATCGGCCCCGCCCAAATCCGACCTTACTAGTAAACTTGGTAAGGACGGTAAATTAACCCCCGAGGAACGTCAACGACGTTTCGACAATAACCTCTGCCTTGTCTGCGCAGATCCCAATCACAGGGCTGCTAACTGCGACAAGAAAAAATTCCCTGATGCCAAGGCTAAAGGCCGACAGGCTCAGCTCCCCAAGACAGACGCGCCGGCTCTCCCAAGCTCAAAAAAATAGTTGGCGGTCCTCAGGCCTCTGCACAGACTGAGGATCGCATTGAACTCTGCTGTGCTCCAGAGAGTTTCCGTCTCAATGCGTCCGCTCTTTCCGACCCGAACTCCTTTCATATCACATTAACTTCTCCTTTAATTACTTCTGTATCTTCTGTCTCCGCTTCCGTACTCTCCGCTTCGGACCCGATTTCTACAACGGACAATGTAGTTAGTTCTGATTTCTCTTCTCTTTCTCCTTTCAAAGCCCTTGTTGATAGTGGTTCTACTCACTGTTTTGTGGACTCATCTTTTGTTCGTTCTCATAGTATTCCAACCTCGTCCATTCCGGCTATTGAACTTCGGTTATTTGATGGGACCTCAAATGCCTACATTACGGAGCTTGCGCAACTGCCTGTATCTTTCCCCTCCGGTGAATCTATCATTTTGGACACTTATGTCACCCGGCTCGACTCTTCCTGTTCTGTGGTCTTAGGACACAACTGGCTCACCCGCTACAATCCGTTGATTGACTGGGCTTTGGGCAGTATTACTTTCCGGCCATCCCTACTCAAGAATCCTGCTTCCGTCTCTACCTGTGTCGCACCCGCATCGGCTCCGCCTATGGCCGCCCCTGACTCTCCTGACCTAGGTTCACCACCCCTGTCCGGGACCTCGTCCCAATCTGTCCCCCTTGCGAAACTGCACATCTCCTTGATAAACGCTCCTGCCTTTATCCGCGCTGCCAAGCTCCCTGGCTCCCGACAATTCCGAATAAATCTTTCCGCCGCCTCCGCATCGGCCACGTCCTCTTCTGTCTCCGAGGAACCGCCTGACCTCTTGTCTATCCCCGAGGAATACCACAAGTTCGCTGACGTTTTCAGTAAATCGCGTGCTGACACACTTGCTCCACACCGCCCTTACGACCTCCAGATTAACCTAGAGGATGGCGGTCAGCCTCCGGTCGGTACCATTTACTCCCTTTCACAATCGGAGCTTGGAGCTCTACGTGATTTTATTGACGAACATTTATCTATTGGTTTCATCCGCCCCTCCACTTCCCCTCATGGAGCCCCGGTCCTCTTTGTCAAGAAAAAGGACGGCTCCCTCCGCTTATGCGTTGATTTTAGAGGTCTCAACCGTATCACCAAGAAGGACTGCTATCCCCTTCCGCTCATCTCCGACCTCTTAGACTCCCCTCGCAAAGCTCACGTATATACCAAGATCGACCTCCGCCACGCCTACCATCTTGTCCGCATTGCTGACGGCGACGAATGGAAGACCGCCTTTCAGACCTGCTACGGCTCCTTCGAATGGATGGTTATGCCTTTCGGCCTCACCAATGCCCCCGCCACCTTCCAGCGGTTCATGAATGATATATTCAAGGACATGCTCGACGTCTGCGTTACTATCTACCTTGACGACATTCTGATATACTCCGACAACCATAGTATCCATCGTGACCAAGTCAAGGAGGTCCTCAAGCGGCTCCGCCAACACGGTCTATACGCCCGCCCTGACAAATGCCAGTTCCACTCTGACACAGTGGAATATCTCGGCTACATTCTCTCCCCCGACGGCCTCCGAATGGACCAATCTAAGGTCAAGACCATCCAGGAGTGGCCTGAGCCTAAGAAAGTCAAGGACATCCAGTCCTTCCTAGGCTTCGCCAATTTCTACCGTCGCTTCATTCACGGATACTCCGACATCGTCGTTCCGCTCACTCGCCTCACCCGCAAAGACGTGAAGTGGAATTTTACTGATGATTGTCGCAAGGCCTTTAACTCCCTGAAGGAAGCATTTATCTCCGCCCCCGTCCTCACTCCTTGGGTCCCCGACGCTCAGATCATTGTCGAGACCGACGCCTCCGACTACGCCCTTGCGGCAATCCTCTCTATCGTCACCGACGATGGGGAGGTCCATCCCGTTGCATTCCATTCCCGCACCTTTAACACGGCCGAACTCAACTATGACACTCACGACAAGGAACTCCTGGCGATATTCGAAGCCTTTCGCATCTGGCGGCACTATCTCGAAGGTGCCCCCCTTGCTATTGATGTGGTCACTGACCACAAGAACCTCGAGTACTTCTGCACCACCAAGATCCTGACTCGCCGCCAAGCTCGTTGGTCCGAGTTCCTATCCCAATTCCACCTCGTCATCCGTTTCCGACCCGGCCGCCTCGGCACCAAGCCTGACGCCCTAACTAGACGATGGGACGTCTACCCTAAAGGGGGGAATAGCGACTATGCATCAGTCAACCCGCACAACTTCCGGCCTGTGTTCACTCACGAACAGCTCGTGGCCTCCGTCCGTGCCACCACTCTTTACGCCCCTTCCCTTCGCGCAGCTGTAGTCATGGACCTCGATCAGCTACACCGCGATATTCTCGCCGCCCTACCAGCGGATCCGACCGCTTCCGCCCATCTTGCCAGCCCAGAAGGCCGTTGGTCAGTTAATGATAAAGGTTTCCTCCTCTTAGATGACAGAATCTACGTCCCTGACACCGACAATCTCCGACTTCGGGTCCTCCAGTACAAGCATGATCACGTCCTAGCCGGCCACTTCGGTCAGAATAAAACGCTGGAACTCATCCGGCGCGAATACACCTGGCCTAGCGTCCGCACCTTCGTCAAGGATTTCTGTAAGTCTTGCGTCACCTGTATGAGGTCTAAACCCCAGCGCCATCGCCCCTACGGTCTCCTTAAGCAACTCCCCATCCCCGAACGCCCTTGGAATTCAATCTCCATGGACTTCATCGAAAAACTTCCCGCCTCCTCCGGCTATGACGCCATCCTGGTAATCGTTGACAGACTCACCAAGCAATCCCTCTTCATCCCGACTTATGATACCGTCACCTCCTCCGACCTCGCCCGCCTATTCGTCCTCCACGTCTTCTCCAAGCACGGCATACCCGAACATGTTACCTCCGACCGCGGCTCCGAATTCGTCTCCCACTTCTTCCGCTCATTGGGACAAGCCCTTGACATGAAGCTACATTTCACCTCGGGCTACCATCCAGAAGGCGACGGACAAACGGAATGCACCAACCAGACCCTCGAACAATACCTTCGGGTCTATTGTAACTACCAACAGGACAATTGGTCCGAATTACTACCCCTAGCTGAGTTTGCTTACAACAACGCTCCTAGTGCCACCACCGGTATCTCCCCATTCTTCGCTAATAAAGGATACCATCCGAACATCACAGTTCATCCTGAATGCGATCTTGCCTCCGCCCGGGCCCGCCATTTTGCTGTTGATCTCGACGACCTACATACCACCCTGAAGTCCGAAATAGCGCTAGCCCAGCAACGTTATCAGACCTCCGCCAACGCCCGCCGACTCCCCGCCCCGGACTTCAAGGTTGGACAAAAGGTATTCGTGAAAGCCCAATTCTTCCGCACCACCCGTCCCTCCAAAAAACTCTCCGAAAAGTACCTTGGGCCTTATGAGATCATTGCACAAGCAGGTACTCGCTCCCTTACACTCCGACTTCCCGACTCCATGCGTGGAGTACACCCAGTCTTCCATGTTTCCATGCTCGAACCAGCCACACCTAACACCATACCCGCCCGATCGGATCCGCCGCCCGCGCCGGTTTCCATTGACGGTGAACCAGAATACGAGATTGCCTGCATCGTCGACTCTAAGATCGATCGGCGCCGCGCGTGCAAGCTCCTCTATAAAGTCATCTGGTTAGGTTACGAAGACACTGAAGAAGAGTCCTCGTGGTTGCCAGCCACCGAGCTTGAACATGCTATAGATCTCGTAGAGGCTTTTCATTCCTCTTACCCTGCAAAGCCTGGTCCTCTTCACTCACTTTGAGTTACTGACCACACATCGCACCAAGAAACAACCATGTATTAAACAAACCAAAAAAACAACCCCGTACAACTACCTATCGGTGTCGTCTCCAGAGAGCCCGGGCGACCCATTCACTTCTTCCATCAAATCCTGCACCTCCTCCTCCGAAGCGGGCCCGACACTCCCCTCCGAACCCTCCGTCTCCGAAAAATTTCCACTCGACCAATTTCCGTCCACCTGAGCCTCCCAACGCCGTAGTTGCTTGTAGCGGCCAGCAAGCGACCCCATCTTGTCGACCTTTTCCCCCAACCGAGCAATGGACCGCTCAATTCGCACCTCCAGGGTGTAGATTTTCTTGACGGTCTCCTGGTGCCTTTCTTCGATGAGCCGTTTCAACTCTACAAGGTCCATCAATTGGCATCCATCATAATACAGGATTCCTTACTCACCTTCGAATTGCTGGCCCGACAAACCACCGGCCCCCGCTCGGCTCCGTCTCCTCTTGACCCCCGCACCGTTTTTTCATTTTGCTGCACCGACGGCAACTCCTGGTGTTACTAAGAAACTATCAGTATGTAGTCCGGAAATCCTCCAAAATGACTTACCCGCCGGCCACCTCACATGGGACCCCGTCTCGCTGGCACCTCCAGCAGGGATTCTCGCCCCCGAATACGTGCGCATTGCCCCGTCGCGGGGCCGCCCTCGCCTTTGCCTTCCCCTTACCCTTACCCCCTGAATCCCCGGAGTCCTCCTCCCCCTCTTCCTCCTCGTCCCTCGCCTCATCCCTATCCGTATATTCGGAATCCGACTCCTCCGTATCTACTTGCATCGGGTCTTCCGACAGACGGCTTGACGAGGCCCCTGTGGTCGTCGCAACGAGTCGGGCCCGAATCGCCCGACGCTCTGCCTCGGCGGTTTCCTCTTGCTGCCTCCTGATCTCCTCCGCATATCGCTCCTTCGCGCGCTCTTCCGCTTGTCGCTGGCGCAGCTCTATGAGCCGCCATCGCTCCTCCTCTTGGCGCTCTATTGCCAGCCGCCGCTCCTCCTCCTCTCGCCGTTCCTCTTCTTCTAGCCTCTCGATTTCGAGCCGCTCTCATTCCTCTCGCTCCACCTTCTCTCTCAGTAATCGCGCCTTGCGCTCCGTAGCGGTCGGTTGACGGGATGGTTGTCTGCTCATGGGGGTAGGAGGTTAAGTTGTGTCCTCTCAAATTCGAATCAGTTCACCTTTTTTTTTTTATACCCTCATGGAATTTTCCAGTGGGCCCCGGTCTAGACCGCCTTGGGCCTCGAGGCTCGGCCCTAAAGGGGGGGCACTGTCATATCCACACCAAACCTAGAGCTTAACCATTAGGCTTCGGCTTCTCGACTCCACGTGTGCTCCACACGACAACCCTATGCCCTCCGACTCGGCCCCGACTGGCTCCGACCGCAACCCTTCGCCCCGATCACGCGACCTACCTCTACACGTGCCACGACCACCTGACCCTCGGTGCTCCCATTGTCCAGTTCTCCATTCTCCGTCCGTAATCAGAATACGTTACCAGTCTCCATACCCGTACCGGTCTCCATTCCATTCGAAATTATTCGTAATCCGCTTGTAACCATATGGGTCTCCGCTTCGCTCCGCACGTAGTCAGTACGAGTCATCATTCGTCGAGCTAGTAGTATATATACCGTAGGCACTTGGCTTGTACTCCTCAGTCTGATAATCAAATCGAGCAGCGGACCAGCTCCCTGTTCCATATCCTCTCCTCTCTTCTGCCTCGCTCCGCTTCGGCTCCGACTTCCTGAAATACGGACTAGGACAGTAGGAGGGCACAGCACATAAGCTGAGGCCGCAAGTCCAACCCCCCGCCCGATGTACTCCGCCTCGGTCCCGAAGTCTACGTACTGACTTCGCCCTGTCCCCCGGTTACCTTATACCAAGGATACCACCCCGACCCTCCGCTTCGGTCCCGACCCGCACCGGCTCTAACAACTAGAGCATCCATGAGCGGCTGAGTTAAAGTCACCATGCCTGGTGTGATTTCCTTGGCCCTCCCAGGCAATGTAACCACACCATTGAGGTCAGCTGGCACATTGTTGCCTGAATCATTTACCTGTGCTCATTTGCTGCAGCGCTTTGCTGGTCCACCAATCCTATTGGCCACTGCCCCACTTGTTTGAGATGACCTTGCTGGATGATATTGTCCCCTGTCATGATATGCATGGAAGGTGAATGCATTGGTGGCCCCATGTCTCCTTTGCTGTGCAATAATGTGTTCAAAGAAATGTTGGATCTCAGCTTTTTGCATATTCTGAGGATTGTGGAGCTGAAGAATCTTGGGAATAAATCTGCTATGTATCATCTTTGCCTGAGATTCTCCAAGAATTATGAATGGCACATGGTTTGTCTTGTGGCCAGTGGCCAAGCCTGTTGAGAATGCCATGAGCTTTCCAATGTGGTGGAAGACACAGTGAATGCACTGTAATATAGTGTCAAGTATTGCCACATCAACCCCTCAAGTGCTTGTTTTGTCATTCCCCTGACATCCACACTTGTTAGGATAGCGGGCACACCATCTTCATTTACCTCAACAATTGGGTTTGCTGCAGGTGCCGTGGCCACTGGCAATACAGCCAAATATTCCTTTTGCCAGTGGAGTTCCCCAATGTAAGCTGTAAACTCCATTTGCAATGCATTCACTGGGGGATACTTTGTCTCGGTGAATGGTGCTGCTCTAATACCCATATTCTCCGCCATCTCATCAAAACTAACATTGGTCTTTAGTATTGCCAATTTCTAAGCAAACCTGTCACTCACACACCTGTTATCATCTTCCCATCTGTCCCAACATATGCAAAGTACATCATCATGACAAGTCCCATTTCTAGCCAGCATTTGTGGGACCACTCCTTCATATGCCTCTCCGAATGTTCCATTGCAACCCTATTACCCCATGTCAACTTCCAAGAAACAATGAAAACTTGTGGCTTTCCAAATTCTGTGGACATACCTTCTTTTACGCTCAGGCTCATTCCCATTGGACTTGTATGATTTAATATACACTGCAATTGCCCCCTTTTCCAACTCATCCATGCGTTCATACACATGCTTGGTTGCCCAAGTACAAGTTTGAAAATATTCCTTTGATCCTGGATTCAGTTCATCCACATTCAAGAGAGCTTTCATCTTCTCTTCAACCACTCCTTTGTGAGTGATCCAGACTGCTGTATTTCAGTTTATTGTGAGTCCAGTTCTTAGTGTTTGGATGGTGAGATATGGCCGCCAATTATTTGCAAGCCATTTCCCCAATGCCTGTTATGCAAATGCATCATAAAAACTGTTCTGAGTGTACTAAGTCAACACTTACCTTAACATGCCAGTCCACCTCATCCCCTGCTATCAGGTTAGCTCTGTTGTTTGTCCAGTAATTGAATATATCAGGAAGAATGTCTGATTTGAATATCCTCCCTCAATGTTCTGCAGTTGTTTGTTTCCAGTAGTTCTCTTTGTATTTCTGGATAACGTTGCATTCCACAGGGGAATATTGACAGTCAGCTCTGGGCTTCCTTGCTTTTGTGATGGCTTGCATGGTGATCAGGTACAGTAGTAGGAACAGAGGCCACAAGGGACCTGACCTTGGGTTTTGGGCCATGCTTGAGGCACATGTACCTGGCTTTGTCAAACACCCAACAACAGCCCCTTCTTTGGATCCCATGTCTTACTTGGTTGTGCCTCATAAAACATCAAAGAAACGCAAGCAAGGGAAGCAGGGTGGGCTGTTGATTCAAGCCACTGATGACATTGTTGAATTTTGGTCCTCTGAGGAAAGAACGATGGAAACACCACAGGGGCCTGTGAAGACAAGGGTTCAGGTTCCACTCTGCTCTGGGGCTGGCAAACAAGGGATCAAAGAAGATAGAGGTAGCACCTCCAAGGTAAATGCTGTACCACTATCTGGTGGCTTTGAGAGATATAATGACACCAGTGATGTTGGTATAGAGGAGGTGAAAGAATCGGCACCAAACAAAGTTAGTTGTTCACTTACAGGTCATCAGAATGAGGAGGTCTAACATCACTGAGCTACAGCAACAGGAGTGGATGAAAGAATTTGTGAGGCATGGAGATGATATACTAGCCACACTGCTTGCTCGAGAGGCATTGCCTGCCCACAGTAAATGTTCGAATTGTGCTGACAAACAGCAGGGCATTTGGAGATGTCGTGATTGTTTTAGTGCCAAGATACTATGCAGCATTTGCATTTCAGTGATCCTCTGCACAGATTCAAACGGTGGAACAGGAATTTTTTCTGCTCAGCCAAAGCATGGGAGGTCAGGTTATATATGGTTGTGGCACACAGAGATGGGGAACACCTGTGCCCGATCTTGAAAACCCACATGGACATGCTTGAAATGTGTCAAAAGGTCAATGATGAAGGCGATCAAGACATACTGTGCATGGAAAAGGAGGGCGGCAATAAGGTGTGACAGGACAATAAAGTGCCGTTTGGCATTCATGTGATGCTCAGCAATGGCATCCGGCCCAGCAATGATATCCCACTCAGAGATGATTTGCCACTGGGTGGAGAGCAGCCCCTGGAGGATATCATGCCACCCCCATTTGACAATCAGGGTGGAAATTCCTGGGATGATTGGCATATGCCGGACTACAATGATGGCAATGAGGGAGAAGATATTGATATGGAAGTGGATGAAGCTGACATGGCAGCATTTCCTCATGATCGATATGACACCCATTCTGGCCAGACTCATGATGGCAATTCTGAGTCTGTTCCCCAGACCGATGCACTCAATAATAAATATGTCCAGGTCATACACACAAATAGCATCCACAATATTGTGCTTGTCACCTGCCCATGCTGGCAAAGGGAAGAAGTTCTTCATGATTTGATCTTCTGCTGCCTGATACTGGCGACATTCACACAACTCCGGACCTTGTTTACTGTGGATGTTCTTGACAATTTCCACCTTGAAAATTTGGAATGCAAGGCCTCAGCATATCAATATTTTCAGAAACTCCGCTGGCTCACATCTTGCATGGCACCAGCAAAGACACCAAATTTATATCAGGAACTTCTGCAAATGGCACGGCTTTGGCAATGGGTAAAAAAGAAGAAGTGGGCAGGTCATGGTCATGCAAAACCTGAGGTCTCTGGGGAAACAGCAATACAAGGAGGAGAACTTGCGAATTTTTGTCCAGCATCCCCCCAGCCTGGCATTAACTTTCCTCCAGATTGGAAGGATGATCAAAATAGGTTTGTTATGCCTATTGTGTGTGACCAATGCCCATTTGAATTTAAAATCACTAGATGGGTGTTCCACCAGGTCTTGGTGGCTGATGGCAATTTCAAAGTGGATCATGTACAGCAGGTGAACAGTAGCAATGATGTTGGGTTGTTGGAGGGTTCAGGCATGTTTGCAACACAGGCGCAATACCAGGAGTTTTTGAAACATGCTATTGAAATGTTGATGGTGCGTTTGCCATGGCCAGGGTAATCCCCACTATATTGGAATACAACTTGATTGCTCCATGGATCCAGAAAGCACCATGCAAGAATCGCTTCCATGCCATTGAACTTGCAATGGTAGGATCAAAAGCTTGTGATGTCACTGGCATAGTTGCCGTAGCATGTGCGCACCATGGGTGCTTTGCACCAAATTCAATTGCTGATCTGTTCAAAGGGGAACAGCAAAAGAATGTAGACTGGGTCCTGCTTCAATCTCTAGCCACAACCAACCTTGATCCAGTGCAAGGCATAATGTTAATTTATGACATTGCATGCCAATACTTGGTACATCTTTGGAGAAGGATTGGTAAATATCTCCCTGATGATCTGATCCTAGACCAAGCCATTGGGTTGTTTCATGTACATGGGCACTGAGAAGAATGTTTCTTTCATTATGTGACCTCCTTCATCCCTGGGAGTGGCATAACCATCAGCGAAATTTTGGAATCTTTATGGTTGTCCCTGAATTGTATTTCACCAACAGTGCATATGGCTACACTAGCAAATTGTGCCGAGACACTTGATGATCATGCAACCAATTCAAATCATAAGAAAATGTTGAATATTGGTGCAGCATTGTTTCTAACATGATGTCTGTTATGGTGAACTTAAATGTCATGGCCATAGCTGTGGCATTATGTGAGTGATATGGGCAAGCAATGGCAATGAGTGGGGAAGTGGGCAATTATTTCGATTTATTGAGTTGAGGTATTTCCACTGAATATCAGCAGCAATGGACAGTGGCAATTAAGCACACTGAAGCCTGCTGCCTCATCACCCCCGATGCAATGGACATCTTGGGTACACAGGGCACCTGGAAAACTGAAAACATTGTATGCCAAGACTGACAACTTGTTAGAGCCGGTGCGGGTTGGGACCGAGGCGGAGGGTCGGGGTGGTAACCTTGATATAAGGTAACTGGGGGACAGGGCGAAGTCAGTATGTAGACTTCGGGACCGAGGCGGAGTACGTTGGATGGGGGGTTGGACTTGCAGCCTCAGCGTATGTGCTGTGCCCTCCTACTGTCCTAGTCCGTATTTCAGGAAGTCGGGGCCGAAGCGGAGCGAGGCAGAAGAGAGGAGAGGATAGAGAACAGGGAGCTGGTCCGCTGCTCGATTTGATTATCAGACTGAGGAGTACAAGCCAAGTACCTACAGTATATATACTACTGGCCTTATGAACTATGACTTGTACTGATTACGTGCGGAGCCAAGCGGAGGCCGATATAGTTACAAACGGATTACGAACAGATTACGAATGGAATGGAAACCGGTACAGGTATGGAGACCGATAATGTATCTTGACTACGGATGGGAAATGGAGACTGGAACTAGAGACACCGAGGGTCAGGTGACCATGGCACGTGTGGAGGTGGTTGCGTGATCGGGGCAGTGGGTTGCGGTCGGAGCAAGTCGGGGCCAAGTCAGAGGGCAGAGGGTTGTTGTGTGGAGCACACGTGGAATCAAGAAGCCGAAGTTTAAGTGATTAGACTCTGAGTTGGCATGGATATGACACAACTCACCCCAATGGAGGAGTGGATACAGTTATCTATCAACATGGAGGAACACCAGTTTGTATTTCTTCACCAGTAACAGCAAAGTAATGGTTACAATGTATATTTATAGGGTTGAGCTTTGTTCAGTACTTCAATCTGTCCACAATGGTCCACAGGATGACCTCACAAGCTGATTGCGGCAAGCATTGGCTGATGAATTTGCCAAGCTGGATATGAAGCAACAACAGTGCGTGGGCATATCTGAAGCACCCCTTATCACAAATATTGATGAAGACCAGTGGGAAGCATTTGATGATTTGGACAATGATGTCAATCTAACTGCAGCATCACCCTCGGACACAAATAAGGATTCACCTTTCATCCAATGTAATGCTGCTAGAGCAATGCCAAATTAGCATGCCATCTACATTTCAAAATCCAATTACCATCCTGTCTGGAATTGAACTGGAACTGTGCAAACAGCAAGCTCTGCAGCATCTCATTGGACTTCATAGTGCAATTGCTGAAAAGTCCTTTCAATATTCTCATATACTCCAGGTCGTGGGTCCATTGTCAATTTGGACATGTAGTCATGCTGTTATTGCGACCCTCAACACTCACATTGCATTCCATTGCCAAGCATATTCAAAATGCTGAGTGGCAATAGTTCGCCTCTGTGCTGAGCCTTTGGCATTGGCAGAATTCCAACCATTATCCAAATCAGATGTCAAATGCAGCACTGCTCTACTCAATCCAAACCAGAGTGGATCAACCTCACTTCGACTTTCCTGGATATGGCAATCACGCTTTGGTGGACAACACTTTTCATCTAATGGCCTCATTGAATGTGAGTGCACTCAATATGGCTCATAGTGAATTTTGATCTGTGGAAAACTATCTTACATACCATCCCAGTTCAACACATGCATTGGCTTCATGCTTGTGCGCAGAAACAGCACTGGGAGGAGGAGCTTCTCTTAGTCCAATATGAAATGCAATGGATGGTCTGGTATTTCTGTCATCTTCAAGACATGTGGGAGCAGAGAGAAAACCATGATAGCAATGCCTTGGGGCCCGCAGCATATGCTACCAGAAAAGTGGCAATGTGGAGCAGAATGGCTGCTGATGCTGACCAAGCATTTGTGAAGGTCCTAAATATGTCCCCTGATGCTATGCAATGAGTTACTTCCGTACTATCTATAATCTTCATCATCGCCAATAATAGATAAATATGGTCACATGATGGAACAAAGGTTTTTTTTTCAGTGGATGATCTTATCTTTTCTCTGTAACTATACCATGCAAGAAAGCTCCTTCAGCACTGGCAATGACCAATCTGACCATGTTCCATCACCTCAAGAGGTGGTATCATACTATGATTCACATCTGAGGGCAATCCTAAATGCATTGCAAAATGCAACCAGTGAAAAAGAGGAATGGATAGCCAAAGGCATCCAAAAGGAACTGGTATGCCCATATTCCAATTTTTTCACTAACTTGCTCAAGTTAATCCACCACTTCCCCCTTGCCAGCATTTTGCACTGATTATGATTGGTATGGCTGCGGCAAGATGTGCCACCAGTTACACAATACCTCGCACATCATCTCCTTGATTATGAGAATTCTTTGCCCATTGACATTCCCATGCTCTTAACAATTGACACTGGAAATCATCCAAGTCACCCCATGGGCACTTGTGCCAGCTACCTCCAGGATTGGTGGGAACAACCCACACTGCCAACAGCAGACAATTTTATTTCATTCACAAATGTAAAACCATGTTGGCATCACCACCATTGTGTTTTGCACTTGACATATGCCGCAGCCTTGGCATATTCATCATCCACCAACCGGCCACTAGGACCCTCCCCATACATTCAAAATAAATGCCAAGGCTGCACTCAATACCACAAAGTTGCCATGGATGCCCTCCATCAGTTACATGCTTTGTGTTAGGGGAAGTAAGAGCGCCGGAACCAATTTGATATTTGGGTGGCAAATACAATCAACACCCACACTACTCATATACATAGTGGTCTGCGCACAGACTGGGTAGCCAAACACTACATAGCTACTAGAATATAACATATGCAGACAATACACAAACAATGTCAGTTGTACGTGGATTGGACTTGGGGATGGGGGTGGCCGAAGGCTGAGGCCGGGCTTAGGCATCAGGCATTGGCTAGAGAGGCCAAGCCCAGACACCCAACCGCAGACCCCTAGACATACCTTGCATAAGGGGGTGCACAAATGCTAGTCCCCTTACACTTTGCAAGTCCACATACAGACTACAGAGGCCTCTACTGAAAATGAGCGGCTCCTGATAATGCGCCAAGCCTTGGCATTTAACCAGCTATATGAGAAATGCACTGTGAAAGAGGTGGATACACCTGCACTTGGCTACAAGGCAGGCACCGACAGCAACATCATGGGCATATTGCTGCCCCCCCCACCCACGGCTACTGGTCCAACACCTACCTAAGCTGAAGGTAGCACAATGTCCGATTCTCAACCTCTGCACTGCTCCAAGTGCAACATCTCTAAACCCACTGCTGCCCCCAAGGCTTCCTGTGCCAAAGCCCCAACAAATGCCAAACTGGCCGAAAGGATCCAGGAACATGCTGCCAATGAATTACATTGCCTCTGCAATGAGCCCTCCCTCAAATGGACATGGGGAGTTGATCTGGATGAGGCCAATATTTGGCAACTTCAGCATGCCATGGGCAATAACTACAAGGTTCTGCACTCCGGATATGACTGCTCCTTGCACCAGGGCAATTTTCATGGCATTGATTCATCTATCCCACCTCTTCCCGGCTCTAGTACATGGAACATTTCATCCATCAATTCAAGTCAGCCTGGGCAGACTGAATTGCAGTCTCATGATATCCCAGCACACTTTCACACTCACCCACTTTCTTGTATTCATCATGGCAGCACCGCTACACACCAATCCATCAATTCTAGTTCTTCATCTGGTCCATCACCATCAGCTGTACTCCATGCCCTGGAACCCGATACTGAAATTGCCGTGGATGCATCTGCCACAAATACCAATGCTGCACTTCCTCAGGTTGCCATCGATGCTTCCTTTGTTATCTCATCACTGCTGGTCACACACCTATGTTCTATGGCATCCACTGATGCCGCACACATGATGCCAAGTAGACCACACTTCTATCCCTGACATGCACGTGATGTGCAATTTAGGACTCTCTCACTGCCTCCTTCTGGATCTTCTGAGTTCTCTGCATCTGCCGCTCTGCTGGCCCTCAAATCCGGCCCTTCAGCATTAACTACCATGTGGCATCCGATTACCACTGGCAATGTTACTGCTGAATCACAAGTTGTATCATCAGAGACACTGGTGGCATTCAGTGGTCCCCCAGGCCCAGACCATTGCTCGTCTGAATCGGCTTCGAGTCATCATAGCCATGATTTGTCCTTCTTTGCCAATGTTGTGCATGTGCTCAACAATGCTGTTGCCCATGAGGCCCCTAACATTGCCACCCACCCACACACCAAATCTACATCATTCGGTGCAATGGCAGCATTCAGTGACTCCCCATCCCCAGCCCACCATTCTCCTAAATCTGCTTCAAGTGGCTGTAGCCTACACTCCTCCTTTCTTGCTGATGTGGTCGGTGCACTCAACAATGCTGCTGAATGTGATTCTCCTGCCATTGCCGCCTACTCATATGCTGACCCAATAACTCCATACCCTGATCCCTTGGCTTCTCATCATGCTCCAATGATGCGGACCCAATCCACACAATCTGCCGCAAGCAGTGGCAGCCTTGAATCCTCCTTTCTTGCCAATGCCACCAATGCCCTTGAAAGTGCCAGTATATGTGAGTAGACCCCTAAAGTCAATTGAAATTTGCTAATCATTCGACATCTCAGATGACAATCAGAGTTCAGGTGGGGAAGTTGTGGATGATTCCAACATATCCTCCTCCCCTTCCATCTCCCCTGGCCTCACTCTCCAAGTGCTCTCCCTTCCTTCCTGGCAATCCTCTCCTTCTCAAGTTCTTCCTTCAGGCTATACCGCCCAGGACTTTCAGCAATTTGGCAACCCTGATGACTATGCATGATGATGTCTGTGAAGTACATATTTCTTGTATGTAGGAGGATTAGTGAAGATGTTCTTTGTTGATGGTTCTCAATATATACATCCAATGTTGCGCCCTTTGTATGTGTCTGACTTCTGTGGTGGCAATGGGTCTCCTGGAGGCATTGCCACCCTTTGTTTGGGCTCACGCCACATTATTGCCGCACATCATAAGCCAAGCTGCATCTGGCCAGGGTCCTCCAGTGCTGGCCTTTACTGTCATATATTATATACCCACCAGCAAAGCTTTACAGTGGGGTGGCAGAGCTAGCAGGGTTCGCTGGCTCCCATTCAATCAATACGATGTATGTCTTCGCTGACCGATTCACTTGATACATTGTAGGTTGATTATGTGGTAAGTCCACATCCTTCTCCATTGTGACCAAAGGTTCATGCTCAGTCAATTTCAGATGTACAGTGAAATCAGTCTTCTCATCCCATCTAGGATTCCATGCCCATATCAAAATGCACACTATCAAGAGTATCCCAAACTCCCAGGTGAGCATATCCGTCACTGTTAATTATCCTAGCCTCAGATCATGATGACTCTAGTTGTCCCTCCATTAACCACAATCCAGCTATCTGCATTAAAAGCTTCTTGAACGAAGGTTAGGTGTATATCTGTCCAACACATCATGCCTACTCACAGCATCTATAGCAATGTCAGACTTTGGCAGGACACTAACTGGTGGAATACAGGACCTTTCTGCTCTCCTGCCCCTAATTAGAACCAAACAATGTGAAAAGCATGTCGGTTCGGCTCTTGAGGGAGGATTTCTCTACACTGCCACTGCACCTCTCTCCCTATTTGGCAGTCTGGGTATCATCAAGACCACGATATCTGTCCTTATTGCAAGCATCTCCATCCCGTCTATCAAACTTTCCCACTCACCTAAAATATCAGTCGCTTTTTTGGGATTTTGGTGGTGTGGAGCTAGAGTCCTCGACAATGCTGGTTTCAAGCCCATAGGGAAGGTTGCTCCTATAATTGTGATGGATAAGAATTGCTATACCGCAGAGAGCCGGCTAATACAAATGCTCAATGAAAAACACATTGACAAGCCCAAGAACCTTACAATTGAATGGAAGTCTTTCCAGTGGAATATCCTGTTGAAGCAGCAAGGGTGTAAGCATAGTGGCAATGGAACACTCACATTGTAGTTAAGAGAGTTGCTGAGAGTAGATAAAAGCAAGTTGCAAAGCAAGTAGATTGTTCTAAGGTAATACAAGAAATGTAGAGCCATATTTATACTTGTAAGAGTTCACAGCATGTACAACTTATGTAGAGACTAAAGGAGTCATATGTGAGCATAGTGAGTCATAGAGTTCAACACAGTCAGAATGAGCAAATAGCAGTTCAAGCTCAAGACTACATATGGCTATGAAAGGATGTAAACTGGGGTGTTAGGGGTTTGGTGATGCAAGCACGATAGCGTCCATCTGTCACTGAGGCTTCAACCCAGAATCTGTAGGTAGAGTAGAGAAATCAGGTATAAAATGAACGATTTAATTAAAACCACTCAATGGGTGAACTTGAGACAATGTGAGACAATGAGGGGACATGTTCTGAGCGAATTCCGATGGCTGGGATGTTGAGGCAAGGCAAAACAAAGTGAGATAGAGAAAAGAGAGAGAGAGAGAGAAGAGAACTTTAGATGTGAGTTAAGATCATATTAACTGAGGTCCCTACAGAATACATGCAGTATATATACCCTAGGGACTGTGGAGCTTGTGTATGCTCCAGAAAATCTACAAAGAACATTAAAGAAGCAAGTGGAGAAGGAATAAGGATGAGGAGGAAGGAATGCACAAGTGAATTGGAAAATACTAACTACCATTCATTTAGAATGTCCTAGATTTCCATCATATGCTATGGGCAGTGTTCCTCATTCAGTACTGAGGGGCAGAGAATGGAGAGACAAGTCAGGAGGAGGGGGGGGATATCACTGGTCCGAAATAATTTGATCCAAAGGCTACATGTTTCCTTTTTAGGAAGTCATTGCACTGGTGCTTTGTCCGAAATTTGTTACATCTGAAAATTGTTATGGAGTGGTTTGCTCAGCTGCATGAGCAGCTGGGCAGCCACCTCTACAGCTAGGCATACATCATCGAGTAAGAGGTGTGAGCACGAGATGACATCAGTGACCAGAAAAGGAAATCATAAAGGAGTTTTAACATTCCCCCTTGCTCAGACGTTGGGAAAAGGAACAATTAGGTAGAGTTTGTAAACTCAATACCCAATAGGGGACAGAAGTGTTCAAACTTTGTTTGGCCAAGGTTTTCTGTTAAAAGATTGGCAGGATTTTCATTCCCATCAATCTGAGATACCACAATCAGTTTATTCTCAATGCATTCCTGAATATAATGATATCGGATATCAATATGCTTTGATCATCTTTCTGTAGCAGGATTGACACTCAAGAAGATAGATCCCATATTATCACCATTTAAGGGTAAAACAGGAAGTTCAAATGTAAGCTCACTTTGCAAGGAGTGTATCCACATTAGCTGACAGCTACAATCAGAGAGAGCCATATATTCTGCTTCAGTGGCTAGGATAATTAACAGCGACGGATATGCTCACCTGGGAGTTTGGGATAAGAGGGCCTCGTGGTGGTCTTGTTGACTGGAAGCCACTGAACTCGCACCTTTAGGACCTGCCTGAGGAGGGATCAAACTCTCACAGGTACGCCTCCAGCGCACTGCCCACATTGAACACATGGTTCCAAGCTCGCTGTCATCGTTTGATACCATCGTATCGCGGGATCACCAGATTTTCAATCCTCAGATTGACACCCAGTAACTGAATCTTGAACGTCTCAAAGTCATTACCCGACTGCCCTCAATTTGCACACAATTTACTTCAAAGCCTGATCCTGAAATACAAAACATCATCTCTGCAGAGGGAGTGGTGGTGGATTGTTGATAAACTCAACTAAAATGTTTTGTAGTCGATAAAAACTCGCAACCACAACCAACTCCAGCTTGTGTTTCCCCACCTCAAATAACTGTTCAAACTCGAAACTGCATAGCCAAGGCCCATAAAGGGGGATCCCACCACCCTCAATCCTGAGAAGTTTGATGCCTCCTTGTAGAATTGACAGCATTGCAGTTCCGGACCGGCAGTGTAACAATCTGAGCCGCAGGTGTGTTGAGGGTCCGAGCAATATCATGAGGTGTGCAATTGTGCGTTTTTTATTATACCCAATCACTCCTCCGTCATCCAAGCAAGATGGAGTAAAATAGAAAGTTGACGAATTGGGGGGTTGCCATGTCCACCAATCGTCGCGATTACATTGAATGAACGGGAGAACAATTTCATCGTCAGAAGTATCGCTGAGGTAGAGCAGATGGTCATTTTCCTCGATGGTGAGGTCTCTTCCTACACCGATCACTGTGCGAGCGAACCGGTTTGCAATGACGGCATCAACAACATTGGAGGGACAACGTGTGACATCATAGACCGTCGCAACACTGAGTCTTGCAGCAAGCAGCCCATGTTCACGCGGGAGGTCTTGAAAGTTTGCAAACCTTGAGTAAATGCCCCGGGCTGGCGAAGGGGGACGCCCCTGAGTACACCTCATCCAATTGGCACGGATTCACATCCCTAATCTGCTCGATTCTCTCCTCCATCTCTGTCCATATGGCACCCAGAGGGGAGCTCCGATGTATCAGTATCCACTCTATGTTTTTCAGAAGAATGTAGTCAGGATCCCAACTGTGGACCATTGGGAGGTCAACCTGTGGACCGGGAACATTGCCACCCGCGATCACTGCCTTCCATGCCTCGTTGACTAACTCCTGGCACCTCCGCCACCACCAGCAAGCACCTTTCATATTTCCCTCCATGGCTGGCTTTGCTGCTATCTCTATCCTCCCTTTTGCTTGCACCCATTCACTCTCCAATCGCTTCTTCCACCCAGCAGACCACTCAAGGGAGTACCAGTCCCTCATCCATTCTTGCCCCTTCAACTTGACAACTGCCTCAATATGTTCTTCAATCCGTGAATCAAGCACCTCCTCCAGTCCCACTGACATCTTTAAGAGAGCCAGCTTGTGTTTCTGCCACTCCTCTGCCACCAAAGCTTCTAATAGGTCCAGCTCAAACTGTTTGCCCTGTTCATTCGTCATCGGTTCTTCATTTATGAAATAGCAGTCAACCAAGGTATCTCTGTGCATCGCCTCCATGCCCTCTACAAACCAGTTACCCCAGGTTTCCATGAGCCTTGTTTTGAGGTGGTGCTCATAACCCCGTTGTAGATACTCGTTATCATGCTCCACAAGTGGCCTCGGCACGAGGGAGCCGTGTTGGGTGGCCACCTGGTCCAGGGGCTTGGCTTCAAAACTCCACTTCATGAGCAGCAGGGCGGATAGTGGAGGTACAGACAGATAAGGAGTGGGAGAAGGGGGTATCGTGGAAGGGGAGTGGGATAAAGTCTGTGGGCCAAGCCGTGACATGAGCATTTTGGTGAAGTGCCGGGTTCGTCAATGTACTACAGGTCGGTGTGCCTTGGTGCCAGCATGGTTCAAGGCATGCAACAGAGCGTCGTAATACTCTGCTAGATCACTCAGAAGAACAGGATAATTTATCTTCCAGGGATGTTTGTCGCCAATCTCTGAAAGTAACATAGCTTGCATTTCCACCTTGTCCATGTCAGGGTCGATAGAGCAATTCATGTACACAATCCTCCCCAGGTCCCGACACACCACAAATGGGATACGCTTGTTTGTATCCATTATGGTCATAAAAAGGTGCTTCCTGTCCTTCGGCCCCAGATAAAGTAAAATATAACACAATGTTTGGATAACCCTTGAATTGTTCCAGTGGACCCGTGTAACAAGTGATGAGCTTGAGAAATCACTGTTCTGGAATTAAAGGGAGGGTATTGCCAAGTATGTACACACCCTTCTCCGTTGTGACCAAAGGTTCATGTTCAGTCAATTCCAGATGTACAGTGAAATCAGTCTTCTCGTCCCATCTAGGATTCCACGCCCATATCAAAATGCGCACTATTGAGAGTGCAACTTCTACCCCCAGCCAGATTGCAGGACCGTTGGACGTGCTGTTGGAAGCAAGTGTGAACGATCCTATGTATCCAGCTACAGCTGCAGGAATTGCGAGTAGAAGGACTACCTATGAAAAAATGATGAACATCCAGTCTCTGACTGGGTTAGGAAAATGCAATTCATGCTGGTTTCGCAATTGCTGTAAAATATCATCACAGATCGATCACCTGTGAATGGGTTATCAGGACCTTTGTTTGGAGTAGAAGTTTGCACTGGATCATCGGGCTGTGGAATTGGGATGGAGACGTATGGTTGAGCAGGAGAGTGGGCTGGGGGGGGTGAATCATCGGGTGGCTGCACTGGAAAGGGGATGTAATTGGGCCAGGGAATGAGGTGAGGAATCTAGGGGGTCCTTTTCTGGCACGTTTGGAGGTGGCGGCACCTGGGTCAGGGTCGGGCGAAGGGGGTTTTGGAGTGACTTTCTCAGATAGCTCTCAAGGCTCCAGAGGCACTCCTCAGCAATAAAATCTCTGTGCCACCGAACATGTTCCTGAGTCTGAAGACACAGTTTGGGCCTATCAATGCCTTGTTCTTGGAGTTTGTGCAGAAGTTGTCGATGCAACATCATGAAGATGATCCGATTCTTCATGATCGAAACAGTGCGGGATTGGATAAGGAACTGGCAGAAAACCGAAGCTAGACAGCTTCCTAGCGTGCGCACGAGTGGGAAAACCCATGCCAACCCCCCCCGCACCCAAAACAAGATGGATATAGGGTGTATAACTCAACACAGTGGCAATGGTGGTACACAGGACAAGTTGGATATTCCACCAGAAAGACTTCCATTCGATTGTAAGGTTCTTGGGGCTGTCAATGTGCTTTTCGGTGAGCATCTGTATTAGCCGGCTCTCTGCAGTATAGCATTTCTTATCCATTGCAATCATAGGAGCAACCTTCCCCACGGGCTTGAAACCAGCATCGTCGAGGACACTGGCTCCATACCACCGAAGTCCCGAAAATGCAAGCAATGGTTTAAGTGAGCAGGAAAGTTTGATAGAAGGGATGGAGATGGTTGTGATGAGGACAGATATCATGGTCTTGACTATACCCGGACTTCCGAATAGGGAGAGAGGCACAGTGGCAGTGTAGAGATATCCTCCCTCAAGAGCTGAACCGACGTGCTTTTCACACTGTTCAGTCCCGATTAGAGGCAGGAGAGCGGAAAGGTCCTGTATTCCACCAGTCAACGTCCCACTAAAGTCCGACATCGCTACAGATGCTATGAGTAGGCATGATGTGTTGGACAGACATACACCTGACCTTCATTCGAGAAGGTTTGAATGTAGATAGCTGGGTTGCGCCTGACCGAAAAACAAAAAGAGTCATCATGACCTGGGGCCAGGATAAGTATCAGCGATGGATATGCTCACCTGGGAGTTTGGGACAAGAGGGCCTCGTGGCGGTCTTGTTCAATCGAAGCAACTTATTTCACACCTCTAGAACTTGCTTGAGAATGAATCAAACTCTCACAGGTAGTCCTATATCAATTTCCAGTTCCCTGTCATCACTTGATAGGATCATGTTGCGAGATCACTGGATTTCCAAAAAGGAAATCTTGAATGTCTCAAAGTCATTACCCGACTGCCTTCGGCTTGCACGCTATTTGCTTCAAGGCATGATCATGCAATGCAGCCACGCATGTCTAAGAGGCTTCTGCAAATCTTCCAATTCTAGGACACAAAACCCTTGTGGGGGTTGGGAAAGCACTAACAGTACGGCTTCAAGCCATATTTGCACAATCGCGACTCACCAGCTGCAGCAAGAAGTGACCTTTTTCACTGAAGGGATGAGAGCGCAACCAATTCAAGAAGCGCTCAAACCATTGTTAAGCCATGTACATACACTACATGCTTCAAATCAGTTCCAGTCACGTGTAGTCCAGAGACTGAAGTACGATGACAAAGTCACTGTCTGTGAGACTGGCCCACCAACCCGTGCTTCGGGTGAGCCCCCTCATCGGCCTGCTCGATGACTTCAATGGAGCCAATCGAACTGGGGTGCACTGGCTCCTCTTGTTGAGCGGGTGATTGGTGGTGGCTGGAGTCTAGTAGATGGTTTGGGCACTGGAGCTGCTGGTTTTGCTAACATTTGTCGCTGTCCATGTGGGTTGCAACAGCCGACTGGATCGACTGACTCCTATCGCGGCAACTTTTCGAGGTTACTCGCCAGCGCCCTCTAGGTCCACATTCTGCCAGGCATCACAGCATCAGAGGGGCCCAACATCCCCCATGGTTCCCACCCTCTCTCGCTGCATCGCCGACCCCTGGTCCATTAACATACAACACTCATATGAACCCCCCAGACAATGACCCCAAGCTCCCCAAGCATATTCCTCATCCTCTTCCTGAGAGGCCTTGGTCCTTGTCACCCAGCCACACAATCCGTATCTTCCTAAACATCAAAGAATAGGTAACTTACTGTCAGGATCCTGACACCCCACCTCATTATTAATTCATCTTCAGCGAGGCCCAAATTCCACCAATGGCATACCTTCTGACTCTGCCAAGGAGTTGTAGCCACAGCCTAATCCAGGAGTACTGTCCCTTCAAGAATACCCCACATTGTGTTCATCGTACCCCACTGATATGACAATAAAAAGGAGGAAGTAGCCTCTCCTTTCCTCAAGGGGCAACGAACGAAACAAGAGCCTACTGAACCCACAGGACAAGTCTTATCCCTGTATAGTCAGACACCTTACTCCGCGAGGTATCGAATTTGTTGTCTGCGGTAATGATGACTTACGACGTGAATAGACAGTGAGCCCAATACACCAGCCTCTAATTTCCCACGTAGAACCTCCATATTGTTCAGAATCCGATTGGAGGAGAGCTGCCAAGTGGGTGGACAGACTCCCGCAGAATGTATCGTTGATCCCCTGTCTTGGGTGTATGCTCATCAGCTCTATCTTTAGGGATTGGGGGTTGGTGCATCATCAGATAACGGCATAAGATCTGCTGTTCCTTGCTTCAAGATTGCGAAGGGAAGAGTTGCTGGTCAACTGAAGTAACGCATAAAATTTTCGAACGTCATTTGCTGAGTGTAAGCCCCAAACTTCACAAAACATGTGATGCGGCCCCAAGGTAGCACTATCTTGGCCGTGATGAGATTATATGTACCACATGTTTGACTATGGACCCCCAAGCTGATTTCAATCCCTACGCCCCTTTTATCAAGTTGGATACCTGTTTGGCAACCGCATACACAGGTGCCTGAGTATTAGCTGCAGCACTGAAGGGCTATGAATGATGGGGTCCAAAAGTTGGTACATGCTAGTGAACGCAATCCAAACTTACTATGACTGATGCATCCACAATGCGTAATCTTGAGAAGTCCTTAACCAGCAAGTCTGGACTAATCACACCATATGTTGCGAGTGAATTGGTCAGTTTCTTCTTCTGAAGTTGCACTTGGGGGTGACACAATGCGGTCCAGAGTGAATCCCCTCCACACTGGTGAGGTCACGAATTGCTGTGCTTTCTTGAACACTTCTTTGATTATTGCAATGTCGACCACAGCTGAGCAGAACTCAAGATCGACTAAAGGTAGCTCAAAAGGGTTGTTTGATATGAGTTTGATTGAGCCACCTGAGGACAAACTTTGGTGAATCAAAATTCACCTGAAATTTTTGATACAACGTCAGCCACGATGGACCGAAGCCACATTCTTGCGCTGTGAGGCATCCAGGTAACATAAAATATAAATTATAAATTACGAGCAATGTAGAATGACAGAACTTGATACTGCGTAGGCTGGGAGAGAGGGGCAGGGCTCTCTTCAAGCCCTGTTGACCCTGGGTGGTGAGGTCGAGGAGGAAGCACGGTTGGGTCACCCAGAACTGTACACCTCTCAACTGCACCTGTATTGAGTCCAGTGGTGAGGAAACAGGGGAAGTAAGGATTATTGACAAACATACTGTAGTGTCTACGACAAGCTATAACATTCTTTTATAATATATATATATATAAGAGCTCACCTCAGCGTCACACGAATATATCATGAACGACTGAGGCTCGCTATTGTTCTTTGCATTTTGTCTGTTGTGGAATAATGTAAACTGTATAGTTGGAGAAGCGGAACACCAGAATAAGGAAGTTAGTAAGTATTCCAGTGGGCATCGCTACTGTCTACCTTTTGTGGTAGTTAGAATGAATTGAAAAAAGGAATAAAGTGAAGGTGATTGTGATTAGTTTGAGGCTTTGGCCGTCGCACCTCACCAACAAGGATGTAAGAAGGGTAAGGGTGGGTGGGTTTTGAAAAGGATGCTAGATATTGCGTGGCATCCACGCGAAATTGGGGGCTGGCAAACGAGGGAGGAGGGTATCTACTGCAAAGGTAAAGTTTCGTGTACTAACTTGCGAGTGGTGTGACCATGTCACGTGTCTGCCTCGCGCAAGAATCACCCTCTGGCTCATGCCTCGCCAGATGCCCCACATACCATCAAACCTACACCCCCGGAAACACTGAAATGAGGGGTATTGGGCCCAGCAGAAGGATCAATATGACCAGCTAATGCTGGCGAGTTTCTGGGTAATCTTAAGTAAGTGGGTGGGCATGTGATCCTCCCTTCATAGGGCCTGTTCGCGAAGATATCCACTGTTGTAGTGCCTCATCTGATGCTGTCATATTGGTGTCCAGACTGAGAATAATGCCCCAGTCAGCTCTGGGTGTGGAGAAGTGGAACGCCGATACTTGACTAATGTCGCGTAACGCGTTAGCCCCCCACTTGGGCGTAATCGGCGGCTCGGTGAAAGACGGGTTTGACCCAACTGTCGCAATTCAGAAGAATCACCAATATCCGAATTCATTAGAAATTGGGGTGTACCAATGCTTCCAGCGGAAAGGATGAGCCCTTTTGGGGCTGTCAGCTGGTGACGAGGATCTGAGAAACCATTGGTTCATGGGGCCCATCGTCAACCGAGAGACGGCGTACCCGTCTGGCTTTGTGCGAACTCTACTGTTCCGAAACTGCCTCCTGATGTTTGCAAATCCGAGTGACATAAGCCCCAACGAGCACTCAGATTAGGTCGATCAAGGACGAGTCTAAGTAAACTATCGTAGCGCTGCAATGGGCCCCATTTGCAATAGAGAACCGAGACCATGCTTATGATGCTTGTGGTGAACACACCCACGACAACTGAAGAGGCTCAGGCGGGACGGGAATACATTTCTTAACAATAACATAATTGAATGTAACACTTCATACGCCCGCTAGCGGGCAATGTCACTGCAGAGACAGCGGGACGAGCGAGGAAAGTGACAGAGAACTTGTTGAGCGTCATTGTGGTTTGACAAAAGCGAATGGGATGGTTTTGGGACATGACAACAGCTCACAATTCCGGGCAATGAATTATATGTGCCAAGTCCCCGCCCCAAATCTCCGTCTCCCCCAACCACTTCTATCAAAGATAGCTTCCACGGACGGATCTGAGAGGTAGGGAGGTGGTTTAGAGTTCCTATTCCGATCGGTAGCGGAGGTCAATGCCGATGTCAAATCTCGCAAGATCTAACATGAGCAGTTTACACTTAATGCACGTACATGCATTAGAACCATTACCGTCGACGTCCCTATGGGCCTCGTACATGTTGGGAGGCGGTAAGCTGCATTCGAGTTATCAGCAAAAGGCAATAGGGCGGGGGTGGCTGTTGCATGGCAAGTTGTTGTTAGCGGAGATTGAGGGTTACGGTCAACGTTTGGGTGGGATGCAATGTTTTTGGCGTTGAGCGGCAGGTTGAGCACCTATCTGTTCCAAACATCCCTGGTGCGCCGGCCCAATAGAGAGAGAAGAGCGCTAAACAGTAGTAAGGAGATGCGTGGTGGATCAGAGAGCATAAGAATGTGGCAGGGCGGAGAACTCGAGGTCGTGTCATGATTATTGGAAATACAAAAACATCATCTCTACACAGGGAGTGGTGGTGGCGGCGAGGAAACATTGTCGATAAACTCGACTAAAATGTTTTGTAGCACATAACTACCTTCAATCACAACTAGCTCCAACTCATGTTTCCCCACCTCAAATACCGGTTTCAACGCGAAACTGCATAGTCGAGGCTCATCATGGGGGATTTCACTATTTCGGATCCTGCGAAGTTCGATGCCTCCTTCTAGAATTGATAGAGCTATAGGCTCGTACCGGTGATGTAACAATCTGATCCGCAGGCGTGCTGGGGTTCCGAGGAATATCATGAGGCGCGCAATTGTGTGTTTTCCATATGCAATTGCTCCTTCATCCAACACGCGAGTTGGAGTAAAGTAGAAAGTTGATGAATTGGTGGTTTGTTGCGTCCACCAATAGTCGCGATTGCGTTGAATGAAGGGGCGGACGATTTCATCATCGTAAGTATCGCCGAGGTAGAGCAGGCGGTCATTTTCCTTGATGGTGAGGCCGTTTTCGACGCCAACCACAGTGCGAGCGAACCGGTTTTGGATGACTGCATCAACAACAGCTGGGTCACAACCTGTGACATCATAGACTGTCCCAACACTGAGTTTTGCGGCAAGCAGCCTGTGTTCGGGTGGGATGGGCCTAAGGTTTACAAACCTTGAGTAAACAGCCCAGGGTCTTGGAAGAGAATACACCGAGTACGCCTCATCCAATTGGCTAAGATTCCCATCCTTAATCCCCTTCACGTCCCTAATCCGCTTCACTGTATCCCCCATCTCGTTCCGTATGTCATGCAGAGGGGAGCTCCGACGCGTTGGAATCCTCTGTATGTCTTCCAGAATAAGGGAGTCAGAATTTGAAAAGAAGACCACCGGGAGCTCGTCCGGTGGTTCGGGAAAAATGCCACCCGCGATCACTGTCTTCCATGCCTCGTTGATTACCTCCTGGGACTTCCGCCACCACTCTCGAGCATTATCCATATTTCCCTCCATGGCTTGCTTTGCTGCTATCTCCATCCTCCTTCTTGCTTGCGCCCATTCACCCTCCAATCGCTTCTTCTGCCCAGCAGACCACTCAAGGGAAAACCAGTCCCTCATCCATTCTCGCTCCTTCAACTTGACAACCGTCTCAATATGTTCTTCCATCCGTGAATCAAGCACCTCCTCCAGTCCCACTGACATCTTCAAGAGAGCCAGCCCATGTCTCTGCCACTCCACCGCCATCCAAGTTTCCAATAGGTCCAGCTCCAACTGCTTTCCTCGTTCGTTCGTCATCGGTTCTTCATTTACAAAATGGCAGTCAATCAAGGCATCACTGCGCATCACCTCCATGGCCTGTACAAACCAGTATTCCCGGGCTGTCATGAGCCTTGTTTTGAGGTGGTGCTCATAACCCCGTTGCAGATACAGATTATCATGCTTCGAAAGTGGCCTCGGGATGAGGGAACCATGTTGAGTCGCCCTCCGTGCCAGGACCTTGGCTTCAAAACTCCACCTTGCGACTAGTAGCGGGACAGATAGTGGAGGTGCAGATGGAGAAAGAGCCAGAGAGGAGGATATCGCGGGAGGGGACAAGGATGAAGTTGGTGGAGGTACAGGTGGAGAAGGGACCGGAGGGGAGGGTATCGTGGGAGGGAACCAGGATGAAGTCCACCGGCCAAGCCGCGACGCGAGCACCTTGGTGAAGCGCTGGGTTCGTCGATCTACGGGTCGACGTGCCTGGAGATCAACACGGTTCAAGGCACACAACAGAGAGTCGTAATGATCTGTTAGCTCCCTCAGAAAGGGATAAGTTATCTTCCAGGGATGGTTGTCGCCAATCTCTGAAAGCAACGTAGCTTGCACACCCATCCTCTCCGTGTCGGGGTCGATAGAGCAATTAGTGTACACAATCCTCTCCATGTCTCGGTACACCACAAATGCCACACGCTGGTTTGCATCGAGTACGGTCATAAACAGGCGCTTCCGTCCCTCGGCCCCAGATAAAGTAAAATATAGCACGATATTTGGATGACCCTTGAATTGTTCCAGTGGACCGGTGTAGGATTTGATGAACTCGAGGAATCGCTGTTCTGGAATTAAAGGGAGGATATTGTCAAGCAGATCCACATCCTTCTCCGTCGTGACCAAAGGTTCATGTTCAGTCAATTCCAGATGTACGACGAAATCGGTCTTCTCGTCCCATCCAGGGTTCCACGCCCATATCAAAATGCGCACTATTGAGAGTGCAACCTCTACCCCCAGCCAGATTGCAGGACCGTTGGACGTGCTGTTGGAAGCGAGTGTAAAGGATCCAATGTATCCAGCTATAGTTGCAGGAATTGCAAGTAAAAGGACTATCCATGAGGAAATGAAGAAGATCCCATCTCTGACTGGGTTACGAAAGTGCGATTTGCGCTGGCTCAGCAACTGCTCCAAAAGAGCATCACGATCGATCACCGCGAATGGGTTACCGGGGCCTTGGTTTGAGGTAGAAGTCTGCACCGGATTATCGGACTGTGGCATTGGGATGGAGACGTATGGTTGAGCAGGAGCGTGGGTTTGAGGGGGCGAATCATTGGGTGGCTGTACTGAGAGGAGGTGTGTTTGGGCCGCCGAATGGGATGAGGGGCCCTGGGGGTTCTTTTCTGGCGTATTTGTTGAAGAGGGTACCTGGGCTGCGGGAGGGCGTTGGAAGTATTGAGGCGACTTTGTCAGATAGCTCTCGAGGCTCCAGAGACATTCCTCAGCAATGAAATCTCCATTCCACCGAACATAGCCCTGACTCTGAAGATGCAACTCAGGTCTATCAATCCCTTTTTGTTGGAGATCGTCCAGAAGTTGTTGATGCAACGTCATGAAGATAATCCGATTCTTCATGATCGAAATGGCGCGAGATTGGATAAGGAACTGGGAGCAAACTGAAGCCAGACAACTGCCTAGCGTCCGCACGAGAGGGAAAACCCACCCCAACCCCCCCGCACCCAAGACAAGATGGAAATAGGGTGTATAACTCAGGGCGCCGACAATGACGGTACACAGGACAAGCTGGATATTCCACCAGAAAGATCTCCATTCGATCCTAAGCTTTTCGAGATTGTCGATGTGTTTTTCATTGAGCATCTGCAGTAACCGGCTCTCTGCGGTATAGCGTTTCCGATCCATCGCAATCATAAGAGCAGCTGTCCCCATTGGCTTGAAACCAGCATCGTCGAGGACTCTGGCTCCACACCACCGAAATCCCGAAAAACCGAGCGATAATTGGGGCGAGCGGGAAATTCCTGACGGACGGGATGGAGATGCTTGAGATGAGGACAGATATCCCGGTCTTGAGGATACCCGGACTGCCGAATAGGGAGAGAGGTGCAGCGGCAGCGTAGAGGTATCCTCCCTCAAGAGCTGAACCGACGTGCTTTTCACATTGTTCAGTCCCGATCAGAGGCAAGAGAGCAGAAAGGTCTTGTATTCCACCAGTCAGTGTTCCGCCAAAGTCTGACATCGCTATAGAAGCTGTGAGTAGGCAGTGTGTTTGACGGATATACACCTGACCTTTGTTCGAGGAGCTTTGAATGTAGATAGCTGGATTGCAGACGACTGAAAGACAAAAAGAGTCATCCTGATCTGAGCCAGGATAATTCACAGCGAGGGGTATTTTTACCTAGGGGTTTGGGACAAGAGGGCCTCGTGGCGGCCTTGTTCAATCGAAGCAACTGATTTCGTACCTTTAGTGCTTGCCTGAGAAGGAATCAAACTCTCACAGGTACACCTGCATCAATTTCCAGGCTCCAAGTTCCCCGTCATCGTTTGATAGCATCATATCGTGGGATCACCAGATTTTAATTCCTAAGATTGACGCCCAGTATACAGATTCTCGAACGTCTCAAAACTCTTGCGGGGGGCGGGCAGACACGAAAAAGCGATAAATTCAAGCAGCAAAGGAATACGGATCCAAATCGTGTTCAAGTAATCTTTGCGCATTCGCGACTCACCGGTCGCAGCAACAAGTGTCCGTTTTCACTGGAGTCGCGTGTAGTCCAGAGACTGAAGTATAATGATAAAGTCGCTCTCTGTGCGACTGGTCCACAGATCCGTGCTTCGAGTGGCCCTCTCTCGTCGCCCCCGCAAGAGCCAAGAACCACGCGTATACCCAGTGAATCAGACCTGACCACGAGATTCAGTGTCATTATAGGCTATAGCAAGTATCTGCCGTGACCTATTGATGTCTGTGTGTCCATTCGATTTACATATAGAAAGGGATTATGGAAGGGAGACTCGCCATCAACGATATCACCAATAAGTGCGCCACAGGGATACGATCCCCCTTACGAGGGTGCCCACTCGCGTATCCGCTAACCTCGCAACGAACAGCAATCGAAACAATCTGCGCCAGCAGGCTCCGTCATCAAGTTGTCCAACACCTTGGTATGATTCCTCCCTCGAATTGTCGAAATAGGGTTTTTCTGTAGGATCACGTTCTGCGTCTTCACGGCTTGCACTCTCCGCTTCTCCATGCCGTGGAATCTGGCAAGACACCCGGGCTAGAAAGATGCTTACATGCGGAGATCAAAAGACGAGTGCCACGGCTATAAAAAAGGTCATCAGCCGGATCAGAGGCAATTAAGGCTACATACCTCGAGGATTGTACGTCACAATCTACCTATGAGTCGTATGATACTCCACAGCCCTAGAATAAGAATAACAGGGCAGGTGATGCATTACATGGCTTGTCCTCCACTCTTCGTTTCATATGTTTCTCCGATCAATCTTGAAAGTAACAAAACAGGGAAGAGCACACAGGTGAAAATTTCCGAGTTCAGCCTGTACTCCCAGACCCTGCAACCTGTAGCGAAATATAACTCGCCTTTCAGCACCATATTTCCTTGCTATGCCACCAGGGCCGCCTGAATGGGGAAACTAAACCAGGACCGAGCCAAAACCACCAAAGACACCTGGGCCTCAGGTGCCAGCACTGTAATCGCCTAATGTTCTCGGAATCTTGTTTGTCAGGTAGGGTGTGAACTAGTGTGCTCTTCATAGCACACTGAGCCTGTGATACGATGATCACGACTGTTGCTTAGTAGTACCGGGTTGTCTACAATGTATAGTGCTGACCTAGAAGGATTGGGGGGACAATCAATATAATTGATGGGTAGATATAACCGAAGTGAGGGCAACGATTTGTTGAGATGAGCCGCCAGCGGTGACAGGTTCAAAAACGTCTGAAAATACATAAAACAACAAAAAACATAGCCGAGAGTGATACACCCACTAAAGTCATCGAATTCCCTCGCGTCTGTTGCGGTACATACGTCTGATTCGGGCTCCTATGCGGAAGGCGCTTAGCCCGCTTCTCCCCGAGCATCGCAATCAGCCCCCCACACGACGCACTCAAACCCTTGTTGATATCCTGTTGATATTGCCCACGATTGAACTACACGCTTGTACTGTATGTCTGTCACACCCGAAGTCTGTATACCCCTTGCATCCACACCAACAGTGCCTGGGCATGGGCCCAGAGTATCTCTGCTGACTCCAACTTCCTCCGCAATGCCGCCCTAAGCATTTTCACCTTCCCCACTCCCACTTGCATCACTCTCGGTCTCATCCTCACCTTCATCCTCGCTATTGGCTTCGCCTTGGTTGTCATCCTCTTCCTCCATTCTTGCACGCAGTGAGCTCCTGAATGACTTGACAGACCCAGGTCGTGAAATAGTCACAAGGTGCTGACCCGTCTCTTCTATCAACATCGCCGATCATGTACATACCTCCTCCTGCAATAGGGAGAGGCAGCAATACTTGCAATAGAAAACCCACTCTCCTGCCGCAACAGCCCGAATCCGGGCTTTGTCACTGGGTGCCTTGAGCTAGCGATGCCATCCGGATTATTTGGTAACAGGGACTTCAAAATTCCGAATGGAAAATACACGACACCACCAATGACTTTGTTTGCTGAGCCCGCGATCGCATCGACCTGTTGTTCAACACGACCGCGAAGGGAGCCTGGGATGCCGTCCGCGGACGCCAGTGGTGTTTCAACCGTGACTGGACTACGGGTAGCGGGTATAGGTGTGAGGTCAACCGTGCCGGGAATAGTACGGGTCAGTAACGTGTCCGCTTGGGCGCATTAAGCGCCATGAGGGGAGCATGCCTCATAACCTTGTCACTGTCGCCCAACCCGAGCGCGGCCAGATCAACATTCTCCAGGAACTCAGCAACGGCCATGAGATTGATTAGACAATAGCTCTCCTCCCCTCCAAAAGTCTGGTTTCTGAATCGCTGGGTGAAGGGTAGGTTTGACACGGGGTGGGGTGGGTTTGCCTTGACAACAGAATAGATGATCATTGCGAGGAGGACACCCCCCGACACATGCAGTAGCTTCCTTCTGAGCGGAGCACTACTGAAATAAGGGGTGGTGCTGATGGAGGATGGTTCGATGATGGTGCCAACGATATCGGCGAAAGTTCGCCCCCCTGCGATATAGAGCTGGTTTCTTTAGTGGATCAGGCGGAGGAGCCTGAGGCGGGTGAAGTCACTGAAGATGGAGGTACATCTCTGGTTGGTTTCGGAGTATCGAGCGTCGTGATGGAGGCAACTGGTAATGCCTCAGCTGGTGGTGGGGTGCCCTTGGTTATGGCAATCGTCAACGGCGATCTGGTAATACCGTTGTGCCAGGCAGTCTTTAGCGCTGCCTCTTTCTTTAGAACCCTTGACTCCCGTTCTGACATCAACCGTATTGGGGGGTAGTCGCGACGGACCATCTTGGTGACTTGGAATCAGCATACAGGTTGCCTCACGATCCCGCAGCACTCACCTAAGTTTATGAGCTGCAACCAAAATGGCAGCCTTATCCCCAGGACTGCGACAGATGCTGAGCTGTGTGAGCACTGCGACGTGTCAACCCTGAAGCTCCGGAGTCTCGCAAACATGAATGAGACTCACTCTCGCCACACGCTTGCACCACGGAATTAACATCTATCCCTATGTCCCCCACCTCAATGTCAAAATGTTCCAGCCAGAGATCCAACATATTCAGCGCTGCGACATGATCAAATAGCACCTCGTCATGCGATGCATCATCCGTCAAAGGTTGCATGAATAATCTATGGCATAGCTGCAGGAAGTGACATTCGGAGAGAATAAATCGAAGACACATACCGATTATAAAACAACGAACATATCGTTCTTTCAACACTCTCCAGAACATCTCTAACCCTTCCCTCACTCTCCATTCTCTCCAACAATTTCTTCTCTACATCTTTCTCCACATCCCCATCCAAATCTTTTTCACCCTTCTTAGGTGAAAACGGCACCCCACCCGCCTGGATATCTTTGCTCCAACTACCTATAGAACTCCCGCAATCGCCCAACAGCATCATCCGGAGCTTCTTCATTCGGGTTGATGATATATACTCTTTCGTCTCAGCTCCACGTTCCCGGTTTGGCGGTGCACGTATGTAGGTTTTATTAAGGGCCCTTCGAACATCCCTGTGTTGAGTCCTCTTATCGATGAGATGGCAGAGATTTCAAGTATCGTGTGTGGGCCTGCTGCTGCGGATGGAAGTTGAAGGAGAGGCTGTAATGGGTGGTGTCACTGGTCGGACATTGTTGCTGCCAAATAGGGATGCGAATGGGTTTGGGATGCGAGATTTTGGATGTGGAGCATTAGAAAGGCTGGGTGCACCACAGGCACCTGGGCGTGGTGGTAGGGGCGGCTTAGCGGTTATGGGAATTTGTGGTGGTAAGGGGAGGGTTGTGCCCCGAACAACGACGCCCACGGAAGGGTTGATCGGCCGCTGAGCGCCAGGGACCGCGAGAGGAAGGGGGGGAAGTTTCAGTGAAATTGTCATCCGGGTAGCAGGATCTAAGAGGTCTTGGAAGAATCTCGAGGTTGGGCGGAGGGTAGAACGAAAAATTCCTTTGTCACTAGCCTTCGTATATGTGAGAAGAGGAGCGCTAGATATAGAAACCACGCTTACCTATCCAGAGTCCCCCATAGACCCGAAAGGGCGACAACCGGCGCGTTCTCTTGCGAGAGTCCGTCGGGCAAGATGACATGATCCCTCGAGAAATCCGGCGTTAGTTTATCGTAAAATGAAACTAGTTCAACAGGAAGCAATAGCGTGGCCCGTAGATCGGTCAAAGCTGAATAAAATCCATTCTGAATTTCAACACAAACCTTCCCAGTGGTGATCGCACTCCAGATTTCCGACCATTGCTCGCCTGCCTCGTTCCCAAGCACCAATTTCTCACCCTACACTGCTCGTATGCAGTCCAGCATTCCGAGCAGCAGCTTTGGCGTTGGTAAGCTGAGGCTTGGTCGTTGCGTCTCCCTGGAGATGCTATGTTGGTGGGCGATGGACCGTCGTCCCTATGGACACTGCTCGATGGCGGGGTGTGTATGGCACGTATCTGGGGTTTATAAGCTCACCCCTAGTACCCGCTCCTTCGTTGGGTGGTGACACTGTACCTGATGGCAGTGGATGTGCCTCATGGGACGGTCGGCTGTTGCATCAGCGAACGCTAAATTCTGACCGCCCAACAGATTTCTTGGACACGTGATCGTCTCTTTTTCTTTTTTTTTTTATGTACTCTGCATTTATATACCGCAAGCAAACTAGAGCCAAGACGCGGTGGGCCCACTGTATTAACAGACGGACCCCCTCGAGAGGTGAATTATCTACATGGGTGAAAGTCTGAAAAAAATGTGGTCGTCTGTAGCGTTGATTTGTTGCATCCGTGCACCCTGAGTGCGCCCAATGGATGTTGCGGGAATTTCGCTCTCTGCGCTTGATATTGTTGCAAGGCGCGCTCCCGCTATGAGCCTTGTGTTGGGTTGTGACAGTTCTAGTGAGCGCAAGACATGAGGTATCACATCATAGCATCGACCATGTATCCCAGCCTCCCAAAAAGACTGCCCAGTAACTGGCTGCCGACAGAGAGAAATCACGAGCTCTGGACGACACTGCGCTGCTATGCTTGTTGTAACGCAGAAAGATAGGCCAATACTAAGGTGGGTGGCTCAGGCTCAGACTTTCACCCCTAGACCCTAAGTGAACCCTGCTACAGAATGACAGTGAGCGGCAGGGTGAGGACCTATCTGTTCTGAACACTGCCGGTGTACTGGCTTGATGGCTGGTGACAGCAAGAGGGGAGTGCCGAACTGTGGTCAGGAGATGCATGGTGGATCAGAGAGTATAAGAAGATTGTTCAAACATCCACAGGGAACATTGAGGCCTACCGTACCGCTGATCACCTCTTCATGCTTCCCCTCACGAGAATTCGAGATCATGTTGTGATTATTGGAAATACAAAACATCATCTCTATGGAGGGAGAAGTGCCGGCGAGGAAGGATCGTCGATAAACTCAACTAAAATGTTTTGGAGCGTATAACTACCTTCGATCACAAACAACTCCAACTCGTGTTTCCCCACCTCAAAGACCAAGTCAAACGCGAAATTGCATAGTCGAGGTTCATCGAGGGGAATTTCGTCATTCCGGATCCGGCCAAGTTCAATGCCTCCTTCTTGAATTGACAGCGACGTAGGACCGGTTCGGTAGTGTAACAATCTGATCTTCGGGCGTGCTGGGGTTCCAATGAATATCATGAGGTGCGCGATTGTGTGGTTTCCATCTGCCACTGCTCCCCTGCCGATTATGCGAATTGGAGTAAGATAAAATGTTGATGAAGTGGCGACTTGCTGTGTCCACCAATACTCGCGATTGCGTTGAATGAAAGGGAGAACAATTTCGTCGTGGGAAGTATCGCTGAGGTAGAGCAGATGGTCATTTTCCTCGATGGTGAGGCCTTTTTTTACATTGATCACGGTGCGAGTGAACGGTTTTTGGATGACTTGATAAACAACATCGGGGTGACAAAGTATGACGTTGTAGACAGTCGCAACACTGAGTCTTGCAGCAAGCAGCCCGTGTTCACGCGGGAGGTATTGAAAGTTTGCGAACCTTGAGTAAACACCCGAGGCTGTCGAGAGAGCATACTCTGAGTACGCCTGATCCAATTGGCTCAGATTCACATCCCTAATCTGGTCAATTCCTCTTCTCCATCTCTGTCCATATGGCATCCAGAGGGGAGCTCCGACGTTTCAGTCTCATCTGTATGTCTGCCAGAAGCTCGCGGTTAGCAGACAAAGGAAAGACCCCTGGGAGGTCATCCTGTGGACCGGGAACATTGCCGCCCGCGACCACTGTCTCCCATGCCTCGTTGATTAACTCCTGGGACCTCCGCCACCACTCTCGAGCATTCTCCATATTTCCCTCCACGGCTCGCTTTGCTGCTATCTCCATCCTCCCTTTCGCTTGCGCCCCTTCACCCTCCAATCGCTTCTTCCGTCCAGCAGACCACTCAAGGGAAAACCAGTCCCTCATCCATTCTCGCCCCTTCAACTTGACGACCATCTCAATATGTTCTTCCATTCGTGAATCAAGCACCTCCTCCTAGTCCTACTGACATCTTCAACAGAGCCAGCTCGTGTTTCTGCCACTCTACTGCCATCCAAGCTTCCAACTGGTCCAGCTCCAACTGTTTGCCTCGTTCGTTTGTCATCGGCTCTTCATTTACAAAATGGCAGTCAAGCCAAAGCATCCTTACGCATCACCCCCATGCCCTCTACAAGCCAGTCACTCCACTGTTTTCATGAGCCTTCTTTTGAGGTGGTGCTCATGGCCCCGTTGTAGATACTGATTATCATGCTCCAAGGAGTGGCCTCGGCGTGAAGGAACTGTGTTGGGTCACCCTTCGTTCCAGGGCCTTGGCTTCAAAACTCCACTTCATGAGCAGCGGTGCAGATAGTGGAGATACAGATGGATAAGGCGCCGTCGTCAGACCAGAAGGCTGATATCATGGAAGGGGGCCGGGATGAAATCAGCCGGCCAAGCCACGGCACGAGCGTTTTGGTGAAGCGCTGGGTTTGTCGATCTAGGGGTCGATGTGCCTCGGGACCAACACGGTTCAAGGCACGCAACAGAGAGTCGTAATGATCTGTTAGATCACTCAGAAGAACGGGATAATTTATCTTCCAGGGATGCTTGTCGCCGATCTCTGAGAGTAACGTAGCTTGCATTTCCACCTTGTCCATGTCGGGGTCGATGGAGCAATTAGTGTACACAGTTCTCCCCAGCTCTCGGTATACCACAAATGCCATACGCTCGTTTGCATCGAGTACGGTCATAAACAGGTGCTTCTGCCCTTTGGCACCAGATAAAGTATAATATAACACGATATTTGGATAACCCTTGAATTGTTCCAGCGGACCAGTATAGCGAGTGATGAACTCGAGGAATCGCTGTTCTGGCATTAAAGGGAGGGTATTGTCGAGCAGGTCCACATCCTTTTCCGTTGTGACCAAAGGTTCATGCTCCGTCAATTTCAGATGTATGGTGATATCGCTCTTCTCGTCCCATCCAGGATTCCATGCCCATAGCAAAATCCGCACTACGGAGAGCGCAACCTCTACCCCCAGCCAGATTGCAGGGCCGTTGGACGTGCTGTTAGAAGCGAGTGTAAATGATCCAATATATCCAGCTATAGCTGCAGGAATCGCAAGTAAAAGGACTATCCATGAGGAAATGATGAAAATCCAGTCTCTGACGGGGCTAGGAAAGTGTGATTTGCGTTGGTTCCGCAACTGCTCCAAAATATCATCACGATTGATCGCCGTGAATGGATTATCAGGGCCTTGCATTGAACTCGGAGTTTGCACCCGAGGTGGGGCAGGAGACAGAGAGACAGTATCCTCGGGCGGTTGTATAGGAATGGAGACATATGATTGAGTAGGAGATTGGGGTGGAGAGGGCGAATCGTCGGGTGGCTGTACCAAGATAAGATACGATTGGGCCGGAGAATGGGGCGGGGAAGTCCTGGGGCTCCTTTTCTGGTGCATTTGACGAGGAGGGTATCTCGGGAGGGTGAGGAGATTGGACATATTGAGACGACTTTGTCAGATAGCTCTCGAGGCTCCAGAGGCACTCCTCAGCAATGAAATCTCGATTCCACAGAACATGGTCGTGACTCTGAAGACGCAGCTCGGGCCTATCGATCTCTTTTGCTTGGAGATCGCGCAGAAGTTGCCGATGCAACGTCATGAAGATGATCCGATTCTTCATGATGGAAACTGACACGAGATTGGATAAGGAACTGGCAGCTAACCGAAGCTAGGCAACTGCCTAGTGTGCGCACAAGCGGGAAAACCCATCCCAATCCCCCCGCACCCAGAACAAGATGGAAATAGGGTGTATAACTCAGCACAGCAGCAATGATGGTACACAGGACAAGTTGGGCATTCCACCAGAAAGACTTCCATTCGATCGTAAGGTTCTCTGGATTGTCGATGTGTTTTTCGTTGAGCATCTGTATTAGCCGGCTCTCTGCGGTATAGCGTTTCTTATCCATCGCAATCATAGGAGCAACCGTCCCCATGGGCTTGAAACCAGCGTCGTCGAGGACTCTAGCTCCGCACCACCGAAATCCCGAAAATGCGAGCGATAGTTTAGGTGAGCGGGAAAGCTTGATAGACGGGATGGAGATGCTTGCGACGAGGACAGATATTCCAGTCTTGATGATACCCGGACTGCCGAATAGGGAGAGAGGCGCAACGGCAGCGTAGAGGTATCCTCCCTCAAGAGCCGAACCAACGTGCTTTTCACACTGTTCAGTTCCAATTAGAGGCAGGAGAGCAGAAAGGTCCTGTATTCCACCAGTCAATGTCCCGCCAAAGTCCGACATCGCTATAGAAGCTGTGAGTGGGCACGATGTGTTGGACAGATATACACCTGACCTTCGTTGGAGGAGCTTTAAATGTAGATAGATGGATTGTAGATAGCGGAAAGACCAAAAGAGTTATTCTGATCTGAGGCCAGGATAATTCACAGCGACGGGTATTCTTACCTGGGAGTTTGGGACAAGAGGGCCTCTTGGCGCTCTTGTTCAATCGAAGGATTGCCTGAGGAGGAATCAAACTCTCACGGGTACGCCTCCAACGCACTGCCCGCACCGAAAACATTAGTGTCCAGTTTTAAATTCCCTGTCATGGATTGATAGCGTGTTATCGCCGGATCACCGGATTTTCAATCCTAAGATTGACGCCCAGTAAACGAAATCTTGAACGCCCCAAAGTCATTATCCGACTGCCCTCGATTTGCTTCAAGGCTTGATCCTGCGATATAGCGAGGCATGCCTAAGAGGCTTCCGTGAGTCTTGCAATTATAAGGGCCAAAACTTTTGCAGGGGGGAGGCAAACGCGAACAGAGCGATGATTTCAAGCAGCAAAGGAATACGGATTCAAACCATATTAAAGTAATCTTTGCACAATCGCGATTCAACCGCAACGAACAGCAATTCAAACAATCCGCGCCAACAGGCTCCCTCATCAAGTTGTCCAACACCTTGGCGTCATTCCTCCCCCCCCCCAAAATGTTCAGAAGGCGCTCTGCGGCTTCACGTCTTACACTCTCCGCTTTCATGTGCCGTGGAATCTGGCAAGACACCCAGGCTAGACAGACGCTTACATGCGTCGGTGTAAGCCCACTGGCTTACTTCATCAAGTAGGGTAGTATAAATAGTGGCGAGCTCATGTAAATAGGTAATTCTTCCTTGACCTTCGAATACTATCTCTTGTCCTGCTCATTCTCTGGTCACTCCCCCTTTAGTGAGGTCGCCCGCCGACAGGCGCCCTTTCAGTCGGTCATACTGCACGGTTCAGCATCATACAGACGAGTGCCACGGCGATCAAAGGGTCATCAGCTGGATCAAAGGTGATTAAGGGTACATACCTCGAGGGGTGTACGTCACAATACGCCTATGAGCCGTATAATACTCCTGCAGCCTAGAAGGAGGCAAGTGATGTATTACCATGGCTTGTCCTCCATTTTTCGTTTCATCTTTTCTTCAAATCTTCGATCAATATTGAAAGTAACAAAAAGGAGAGAGCCTATGGGCGAAAATTGCTGAGCTCGGCCTGTATCTGTACTCCCTCGTCTGTCTTTGAAACGGTCCCTGTCAATACCTAAAGCTCATCAAAAAGTGAAATCGTCATGATTAAAGCGGAATATCGATACGCACGTGACCGTGGGTGTTGTCGTGTTGTCATTAGGCACGTCGACTGACAGTCCAGCGTAGCCTGAGCGGGGAAAAATCGAACATTAGTTCAAACACTGCATATTTATTATGCGTCTTGGTTACTCGACATATCTCTTCCAGGATGTTCCAACACTCCCTCGAACTCACTGATTACACTGGAACCAAAGGTCTCTTGGTCACTATTCACGCCCTCATTGAATCGTGTTCCGACCTAAGCAACCGAGGAGAATTGGTCTATTACTAGGCAGCTGAGGCCTACCACCACGGAACCGTATGGAACCGAGCTGTGTAGATCGATCATCTGAAGTAAATAATATGCTCACATCAAAGAAGGGACCGACCGAAGATGTATGTGGAAAGACAAGATGAATGGTGTGCAGCGTTCGACTCCTAAACACCTGCTCTCATAGTAAGGAATCAGATTCGCGCCGTTGGGGACTAATGAATGACGAAACATAAATTCAGCGTCTAATGTCAACATTACAATCAAGTCTAGGAGGCGTGATTAATACAATACAGACAACGGGTTGCAGGCTGTCGCGTTTATACCGGCCGGCACTACCCATTCACCTGCGACGTTAACCCCATAATTTACACCAGGCCCAAGTATTTTCCCATAAGCGCGATAATCATCGCAAATCGAAGCGTAGCAGGTGCAACCCAGAGAGAAGGATAACAAGGAATGAAGTGGCAATACCCACGAACGCAGGATGCGCCACAGTAGATATCACTCCAGCATTCAAAGCGTCGTGTGTCCAACCTGGCGGATATAATTGGGATCAAATGAATCCAATTGATAAAAAAAAAAAGCCTTTTCCTACCATCTGATAGTGCAGTATACGGCTGTGGCGTATAAAGCGCAAACTGCAGCTGGTCAAACTGCTTCAGGAATCCCGGCCTCGGAACTGCGCTCGGACCCCTCTCATCCCAAATGCTCAAAGTACACGTCGCCGGGGGCAACGGCTGTTGTGGATTATTCGTCTGCCAGGCATTGAGATCCCAAAGCACCTGCGTTGCTGTACCGGGAATGATTCCGTCCGTCGGTCCTACAGGGTATGTATTCCCATTCTCGCATATCGCGGACACGGTCAGGGATGTGGGACTTCGTAGGACGGAAGTGAGGTTCCAGCCGAATGTGACTGTCTGGCTAGGCGCAATCTTGTAGAAGGAGACGGCGGTTTGGGGAGGTTCGGTCATTAAGATGCCGCCTGCGGGAGCGTTGGGTGGGATAACGATGGCGCTCTGGGATGTTGTGGGATGCGGAGGTCGTTGAATTGGCATCTGTCCCTGTTGGACTAGGACCGGGAGTGGTATTCTGTCCGGGTTGGTTCTGCGACATGGTGGTTTATGGTTGGAAAATTTCTCCATTATTGTCCTGCAAGGAGATTGATGGGAGGGCACACCAGGGTTGCATCGCAACCAGAAAACACTTGTTGATTGATCCCAGTCGCTATGACTTTGAAACACTGTGAAAATACAGCCAGAGTCTCTTTTTACATCTGCCTTCCTCTGGATCTTATCTGGAATGTGAGCGCATGTTGTTCGGCTTAACTCACTGAAGAACGCCCTTCAGAGAAGGACGTGTTATTTGGCTCAGGGACAATAGCCAAATAAAGTGCAACAGTTGGATCCATCCCATTACTCACTCGCTCCTTCGCCCTGGTCATGGGGGGGTCGGAATGCGGATTCTAACATGGAACATAGTGCGCTGAAATCCGTTGAATTTTGACAGGGGAACTGATTACCGTCTAGAATGGCATCCGTACTATTCCTCAATACTACCCGTAGGTCCATCTCGAAGTAATGTAGCCATGCATGCTCAAAAATCTTATAAGATGGAATACGCTCAAGAGCCATGATGACATCCTGGACAAACTCGAAGGCAGACATCATTTGCTTTCAAGGTGAGTCGCGTATCCTTTCCACCTCGGCGCGACTTACCCCTTCACCGAATTAGAGGTCAAGTCTTCTCGCCCGACCCTGCCTAAAAGTGTAGCATTGCCTTCCCTCCTACGACTCTTTCTTCTCGTTTCCCATCAAGAAGACCGGATACTCCGGTGTTGCAACGTATACCCGCATCCGCAACAGTCACCCCGAGGAAAGCAGAGGAAGGACTAACGGGAATCATCCAGCCTGAAACCCCAATTCACCACAGAAGAACGGAATTTCCAAGTTCGAGCACTATCCTCCTCAGCTCGTTGACAACGATGAACTGGACTTTAAGCACCTGGACAGCGAAGGACGGGCCATTATGGTCGATTTTGGTCTATTTGTTCTCATCAATGTGTACTGCCCGAATGACGGTGTTGGGACTGAGGAGCGGGATAAATTTAAGATGGACTATCACCGGCTGCTCGAGGCACGCGTCAAAGGTCTGATTGACGAGGGGAGGGAGGTTATTGTTGTGGGAGATATCAACGCTTGTGCGGCTGTCGTCGATCACTGCGAGGGAAATATCATGGTAGCCAGAGGCAATGCGGCTGGATTGCAGGGCGAAGATGGGTTCTGGGAAAAAGATTACCGAAGGTGGTTGCGAGATTGGCTGCAGAAGGAGGATGGGACTGGCGGTCCCTTGATTGATGTGGTTAGGCGCTTCTGGCCTGACAGGAAGGGAATGTATACCTGTGAGTCTATGTCATACTGTCATACACTATGCCTTCAAAGTCTTAATGAGGCTTCCTATTCAGGTTGGAATACGAAAATTTCTGCTCGTGAAACGAATTACGGAACGCGGATCGACTATATTCTTGTCACTCCTGGCCTTATGCCATGGATCAAAGCCGCGGACATTCAACCGGAAGTGAAGGGAAGCGATCACTGCCCGGTCTTTGTCGACTTTCACGACGAAATTGTGAACCGCGAGGGTGCTGTGATTCGGCTCTGCGACGTTCTCGGAGTGAATGAGAGACTCGATGGCACCAAAGAACCTCCTAGGCTGGCCGCCAAGTTTTGGGACGAGCACTCGGGAAAGCAGATGGTGCTGGACAAGTTCTTCGGTAAGAAGGGGAGTGGTCAGGTTACGCCTACATCAACCCCGGCCACCCAACTGTCTGCTGATCCAGAAGGGTGACTCTGGGGGGCCCGAATGCATCGACGCCCGTACCTGTCGGACCTTCCCACCCAGACCTTACGTCTCCCATACCCGATGATACCCCTCCCTCAATAACTGCCGGACCCACCCCCTTCCCTACGCACAACGACTCACCCTTCTGCTCCTCCGGCTTCTCAGCCACTGAAGCGAAAGCTAACTCTCGATAACCGCCCGTCTCAGACGACCGCCAAAAAACAGAAGCCGCCGGAGCGGCAGAGCAAAGGCAGTAAATCTGAGAAACAGTCAACCCAACCCAAGCTCTCATCGTTCTTCAATAAACCCACGGCCTCGAATTCTCCGTCGTCGTCCCAGAATAGGAGTAAAACTCTGCAGAACGGCGCAGGTGTGATGGACGTGGATGACGTCATTGAAGTCCAGTCCACCTTGCCTCTCGCAGGAGCCCGTAACCTCGTCACAGGACTCGTCATTAGGGAAAGGAAATGACGCAGAGGCTAGGCAGGTGTGGAGTACCCTTCTGGCACCTGTTGAGCCACCCAAGTGTACGGTGCACGGTGAGCCTGCGAAGGAGTACACGGTGAATAAACCCGGTCCGAATAAGGGGAAGAAATTTTTCACCTGTTCACGGTAAGTGATCCCCGTGTCCCTTGCCTTACTACTCGTGAGATACAGGTTCACTCACCTCACCTATTTGGAACTCGCAGACCGGTAGGCCCTGGATACGACAAAGGAAGGGCTGAACGGTTGAGAGAAGAGGTTGATCCCACGTATCGATGTGGTTACTTCAAGTGGTCGAGTGAGTGGAGGAAGGAGACTGAAGAAGGCTGAACGAGCGAGTTCGATGGCAAAGGGCGGTAGCAGGCCCCTATGAGCAGATTTAGCCCTTCAGCAGTTGTTGTTCATATGGTTCCGCTCTCAACATTCGATCTCTGGCTGCCCTCGAGCTCCGAGACGGTTACGACACGGGCTTTTACTCGTTTCACCTGTGTTTGAAACTTGTCACCTCAATAGTGTGATAGATACATTGACACCATACCATACCCTAGAACGGGCGCCGTGCACTCCGGCCCCCGCCGTGCTATATTTAGTTTCGTGGGGTCATTGTGGTGTCAAGCTCTCAGACCAATTTATTCCCTCCCTCAGTACATATCGTTTGAGTCTAGGTTATATGAACACCCTCTATAGAGAGCAAAAAGGAGATTGATAAGTATCTCGTTTATGGTAAGGAAATAACGACCTTGTAATCTGAGTTACAACTTTCCGTACAGTACGTAGTGAACAGTTTTAACACGCCGTGTCGGGAGGGACGTCGGCGCAGCTATACCGTGTCCCATGTTGGTAAGAATGCAGCGTCTAATAGATTGAATCCTCTTACTAGTTAGTCGCAAAGCCGTGGCAGCAGCGTTTTCCGTTGGGACCTAGAAAATGTCTGGTTATATAACAGCCTTTAGAAACTTGGGGGATGGCGCGTACTTTTGATGCAATCCTATAAACGATAGGAAGAACGAGCACGGGCATATGTTCAGCATTTAAACCTTGAAGTTCGGTAGCTTCATACCTTGTCGACTGAAACCTAATATTGGAGGTGAAGGTCAGAAGGCCCTGCTTGATATCGAAGACGGAATTTGACTTACATTCGTGCTGTAGTTCCGGAGGCTGGGCTCTAGCATCCATCACTTGTGCGACACAAGTCAAGAACAAAAAAGTGAGGATCCTCCACTGCATGGTAGAAATGCGGACGGTTGGAAGGGCAAATGATAGACGACGTTCAAGTTGGGAACGGGCTTATGAAGGAAACCCGGTGGAGCGTAGCCGGTATTTAACATGTCAGCCCATCAATGCAAAGTTAGTGGGCGCTATCCCCTTTGAGGGAAATCTATAGGTCACGAACCCGCATATAGAGTGAGCGGTATGTGCACACCCCCCGCTCTCGCTTACAATCTTACCCTCCAAACCCGGCCGAGAATGAAGGGCAACAAGGACAGGCTTAATGTGCCCGTGAGGGAATTGCAAGTGCGATGCCGTCAACTTGTCAGATTAACTCGTGGCTGACGTCGGCCTAGATCATAAACAACGTCCGAAAGGTACGCTTTGCCAAGACTATGATGCCAAGAGGCGGGGGCCGAATTTGCCAGAGGGGTAGTATTACAAGGGTCATTAATCAATGCATCCCTGGCCGCCAGGAGCCTGGCCCGATATGTTCCATATGCACACCTCGAGCGACTTACCCCCGGCGTGCTGAAACGTCATCCAGTCCGTGCATCAGAACAGGTTTCGGTGGTACTGTTAACCCATGTGGTACGGATATGAACCGGTGCCAACAACCGTCGGCCAGGAGTAAGATTGTCATGTGGAGTTTCACAAGCGCGTCGAGAACCCACGAATGTTATTGTTTGCGCCCGATTTCAGCAATGAATACATCCACGACAACCAAAGGGCTCGGACGGGACGGAATACATCTCTTGGCAATAACAAGGTTAAATGTAACATATCACTCTCTGTTCCACGTAAAGTGTACACTTCGTACAGATCAGCAGAAAGTGCCGAGCGGTAAGCAGCTTATGTCGAGTCATCAGTTGGCTGACAGGCATCTGGAACGTTCAGTATAAACACTCACTATTGAATCGTGGGAATGAGACCACAGCAGCGATAACCGTCTGCCTCTCTACACTGGTTAATATGAACGAATATCAGTGTCAGGTTGATCCCACAAACAATAATCTCCCTACATTATATTCATTGCAGACTGTCCGCGAGTAAAACGTGTGACAAAGGGCCAATGAGCTTCAAGTCACGCAGAAAGTAACAACAAAGGGTTTACAGACCTTTAGGCGGTTTACTAGCAGGCACTGCTACTGCAGAGACAGCGAAGAGAGCGAGGAGAGCGACAAAGGACTTGTTGAGCAACATTGTGGCTTGACAGAAACCGTCTCTGAATTTCTTTGTGTCTTAAATACCCCACGGGGCCCTAACTTGAGTGTCGAGCATTCTATCAAATTAACGATAGTTATCATAGGGTATTTCGAAACGACTGGAGGGTTTAGCCCAAGTTTCCGCACAATCTACGACAGCCACCATTTTTACACCCAGTGGGCATCAAGAGTGTATGTTCGGCGGTACTGTTAACCCCTTGCGGTACGAATATGAACTGAAAATGTTTACCGGTGCCAACAACCCTTGAGCGGGGGTAAGATTGTCAGGTGGAGTTTCACGAGCACGTTGAGAATATTCTTTGGGCCGGATTTCAGTAATGCACGCACCACGATAACCAAAGAAGCTCATACAATCACGCAAGCCTACAAAACAATGGACAGAATACATTTCGTAGCAACAACATTGTCGAATGTAGCACATCATGCTCCCAAAATCCATTTTCAGTTTCGGGAAATATGTACACATCACACCAATCAGCAGACAGTACCAAGCGGCAGGCAGCTTATGTCGAATCATCATAGGCTGACACGTATCTGGAATGTTCAGCGTAAATACTCACTATTGAAGCTCTGCGGTGAGACCACAGCAGTGGTAACCGTCTTTCTCTCTACACTGGTTAATATGAACGAATATCAGTGCCAGACTGACCCCGCAGCCAATAACCTTCCTACATTGCGCGGAGTGCAGCCCTACTGCAGAGACGGCAAAGAGAGCGAGGAGAGTGACAAGGGACTTGTTGAGCAACATCACTGGTTCGACAGAAGCCGTTTCTGAGTTTCTTTCCCTTAAATGCCCCACGAGGCCCTAACTTGAGGGGCGAGCAAAGATCTTTATCAAATTAATGATAATTATCATACGTAATTCAAACGACTGGGGGGCCCAATCGAAGTTCCTATACAATCTACTACAACCTCCGCCTTTACACCCTCGCGTCGGGTTCTTCCAGCCAAATCGAGGAGCCGAATTTACTAGAGAGTGGGCACGACGAGCTGATGATCAGCGGTACTATTAACCCTTGTGGTACGGATATGAATGGGGAACATGTATACAGGGGTGAGATTGTCACGTGGAGTTTTACAACCACGTCGAGAGCCAGTGTTATTGTTGCGGCCCGATTTCAGGGATGCACATACCAAAGAAGCTCAGACAATCACGAAAGCCTACAGGATACATTGCGTAACAACATGGTCGAATGTAACAAATCTACGCCCATATCCATTCTCTGTTTCGGGTAATATGTACACTTCACACCGATTAGCAGACAGTACCAAGGGGCAGGCAGCTTGTGTCAAATCATCAGTTTGCTGATGCGCCTCTGGAATATTCAGCATAAGGACTTACGATTGATGCGTGGCGATGAGACCACAGCAATGGTACCCGTCTTTCAGTCTACACTGGTTGATACGAACGACCATCAGTGCTATGCCGACTTTACAAACAAACAAGAATCTTCATACATTAAGTTTATTGCAGGCTGTCTCCAAATAAACGTGTGACAAAGCCAATCAGTTCAAAGATGTGCAGAACGCACTATTAGAGGACAACACACGTGCTGGGGGTTTGCTGGCAGGGACTGCCACTGCGGAGACAGCGAAGAGAGTGATGAGAGCGACAAGGGACCTGCTGAACAACATTGTGGCTTGACAGAAGTCGTTTCTGAATTTCATTATTCTCTTAAATACCTCACGGGACCATGAGTTCAATGGCGAGGAAAGACCTTTATCAAATTAACGATGCTTGTCACTATGTAATTCAAATAACTGGGTTTAGCCGAAGGTTCCCCGCACAATCTACTACAGCCTCCACTTATGCAACCCCAAACCAGGTTCTTCTAGCTGAAACCGAGAATGCGCCTCCTTGACGTTCCACGGTGTCGATCAGCAGACGGTGTCCAAAGGGACACAGCTGTCAGAACGGCTTTGCGTCAGCGCTCTACATCGGGTCGGGGGCTCCGCCACTTACTTCATGAATGCCGCAGCGAAGCCACAGCAGTGGTAACCTTTTCCACCTATTGGAATTTATTCAGTCTTATGTCAGATAATCCTCGGTGAGATTCCCAATCAGGAATTACATTGCTATGATTGCTATACGTCAGCTCATTGTCCGCATGATTACAATGTTACAACTCACATTGTCGCTAGTGCCTAGAATGGAAAAAAGGAAAGATTATTAGTGTTACGATGATCGGATGTTTAAATAGCGAAGGTACTGCGCACAATTAGCAGCAACACCATAATCGGGATTGGCGCTGGGCGCCGCTGCTGCCTGGGCAGCGAAGAGAAGAGCAAAGGCGAGAACACTCTTGAATTGCATGGTTGTAAATCGAGTTGAGATGAAAGTCCGCGGCAATGGATGTCTCTTATATACCTAGGACAGCCGTATTTTTGTCTACGTTTTCACGATCCAACACTGGTGTGTGTGTCGTCCGGTATGTTTGTCAGCGCCTGTTGAACAACAAGCCGACACCGACAGCTCACAGCTCCAAGGAGCAGTATGCATCACCCGCACCACGGCACGAAACCGCAGTAGTGGGTCCCCCTCAATGATGAGGATGGACGCTGACGATACTTGTCTGCGTTCTGAACTCAAGCATTTTCCGCGCTCTTCGCAGACACCCAGTTGGCGTCGTGAGTTGATCAACAGTCAGTCACTCATTCTAGTCACCGGCATCGAGCGGTCGGACCACCGCTTTTGGTCCGCGACGTTGATTCGGTCTTGTCAGACCGTTCCAAAAATATGCTTGGGAATTTTACACTGAAGACTCTGCTTCGGTGCTCAACTTCGCCAGATGCTCAGCAAGACTTAATGGATCGAACAATCGCAGAAACCTTGTATTCAACAACTATGGATTGAACAAATTACATTCGGTACAGGCGAGCATGCCGAAGAGCCCTTAGCACACGGCGCCTTTCGGGAGTGTGGCACAGCTAAACCCCGTGAGTCCACCTGGAACAATCGACAAAGGAGAAAGGAAAGGCTTACATAGGACCATTAATGGACTTGCAACATTGTTGTTTGGGGGTACAGTAATTGTAACCACCTGAACATGGGATTAAGGGTACACTAAGGACGAGACAAATGCCTGTTGCTCACATGGGGTACCCTTGGCCGGGGTCGCGACAGCTTGGGACGCAAAGAGAGCGAAAGCAACGGCGAGGAGCTTGAAAGTGTACATCATGGCGTTCTTAGAGAGAGATGTCCCGTTGAACAGGGGGATTTTTATAGAAACGACGCTATTAATTCCTTGGCATCAGGTCGAACAAAGTGGTGGTTCATCTCGTACGTAGAGGAAGTGTTCCAGGCAATTCGCTTTCAAACCAAAAGACACGATGTCATTTCGTAACGGATGTGTTCCAACAGCAGCTAGCGTCGGGGCTGTGCAGTCGCCGCTCATGCCAGACCCTTGTGGCATGTACTCGTGCGGTGAGACTGGTGATGAGCAATGGGTTTACTGACCGTCACGCTGAGAATACCAATGGAGGTCCCATTGAGGGCTGATAGATATCCTTAGCCATTACAATGTATTGAGATTGATTCTTCTCTGTATGTCCCCAGGGGGGGGGGAAATACAACTGGGCAGGAGGATGGATAGACACCACAAGCTTACCGCTATAGAATTTTCAACTTACGTGAAACAGTTGACAATCCCGCAGCAGTGCTGGTCGGAGTAAGGGCGACCTTGCTAAGCGCTCGAGCTGTTCCAACCTCAACGAGCCCAGCCAAATGCATCCATAGGCCTATGTAATATAGGGTCTTGGGGGCGGAGAAAACACAAAAAACACAGCGACAATGGCGAGGAACTTGACTTCACATATCCCCCTAGTAGTGGCATCTAGTTGTGATAAAAGCAACTAAGGATCGGAGGATAGAGGAGAGCGGCGGACCGCGCGTTTTCCACTGCCTGGTAGAGCTCCGTATGGGGACGAGAGTGAGTCAGAATAGCTTTTAATGGGCGGCCGACGATGTAGGACTTGTGTATGCCGACGTGCAAGGACCTGGATCACAAAGGGATTTAGGCAGTCGGCGCCAAGGGTCGGTATTGGAATGGAAAGTTATGCTCTATTTCCTCATGATGCTGATTTCTCCTTGACTGAACCGGTGGGCCGAGAATGGGTACCGGGTGACGCAACTTCGGTCCCAGCAGGGCGAGCGGCCAATCTAAGTCCTAGTGTGAAGCGTCCGTGCCCATGAGTGCCCAAGGTTCCCACATGCTGCCAGTGAATTTCCAAAAGGGGCAGTCTCATCATTGGTGTTGAAACATGATCACGCCCTGAATTTGAAGCTCATTATGAAATTCTCGTCATTTATCCCCATGAAGGTCTAGTCTAGTCTCGTTCGAAAGCCCCTCCCAGGCACATCCTTTCAGGAACGAGCGCACCAACACCACCGGGCTTCCTGGAATGCGCTCAGAACAGTTGGGTATCAAATAAGAGAGCCCCTAGGCTTCAGAGTAACCAGTCGGTATGAGCAGCCTTCGAAGCTCATAGATACCCGTTGGACGTTATCCTCTACTACCAGAAAACAAGCTACGCTTGACCTTCCAAGGCTCGAAAGATCGAAGCTGCTTACTCCCTCCAGAGTCTGCGGGGGTACAGAAGTTACGAATCTGACTATGAGAGGCCCAGTGCAGATGAGCAAGCTGAGGACCCAGTAATGGGCCTTAATCGCTCCTTGGCTTCCAATTGATAGTGGCCAAACCCACGGCGGTGATCTCTATCGACGTTTCAGACAGCCAAAAGAATTGTTATCGTAAGGGGTTTCCTTGTAGAGCGCAAATCAGAGTTGCATAAATACGGACGTTCATCGCCCGTAGCATCCCAATTCCGTCTACAATGCGTCCATTCACACTCCCAGCTGTTCTTCTCGCTCTTGCCGCAATGGCCGCCGCCGGCCCACTAGACGAGAGAAAGCCCCCTGTCTACCGCTGTAAGTGGTATTTCCGAGATAATATTCTACGCATCGATAACCATTCTTCACCAGGTGCTAACGAGGCTGGGGTAAGTACCTTCGTGGTGACACACTTTCATCAAGTATTGACTAGAACCGTCTGGTCACTGTCAACATAAGGACGTCTGTGAGTTGAGTCGCACTGCGAGTTACTTCCTGAACCAACCCAATTTCCCCAGGCCCGAGCCCTAAATACACCTGCTGTGGACCGATTACATCCCCTGATGGTGGCTAGTGCGTCGAGATTAAACCGTTTGCTCGCAGGGTGTGATCGAGGCTAACTCATCCCCTGTAGTTGCCGCATTCTAAAGCCTGGACAAGTCTGTATCTTTTAAGCAGGCGCCTGCCTAACTACATACATATCATCGTAGTGTCATTTTTTGTGGGTGGGCCCGTGATGGAGGAACGCCTGCGCTGATCTGAATATATTCTCATGTGAAGGCACACCTGAGCCACAATATAGCCATCTGATCATCTGACACCGATTCTATTGATCTTAATCCTTGCTTGATTCAAGGGTTGTAACTACGTGGCATCGTTCTCCACAACATACATCGTAATGACGTTGTTCTCCACCTCAGCAGATGACATCAGGTGGAAGCTTCACGCAGCTAAGGATGGGACGTGAATACAACACTGTGCCTTCCGGTGCTGGTATGCTTACATGGGATGCGTAACGGACTGGCAGCAGGTTAGCCCAGCTGGACCTATTGATAGCTCTGTCAGAATTTATAATAAATCCTAGCCAAGTCAGAGTTGTTCACAATCCTGTATTTTTGTGCCTCGAGTCAGAGACCAATTCACTCATCTAAATGTCGAAAAAATTACTCACGGTTTGCCTAATACCTGGAGGATGGAAAAGATATCAGTTTGTAAATGGGTGTCATGTGGCCGTACAAAAGCACAACAACGAACATGCAGGAGGGTCAGTATAGTTTGGCAAGGCGACTGCACCCTGAACAACAACGGCGAGGAGGGCGAGGGCAAGAGCTTTGTACATGGCTTGTATGGGTTCTTTTTTGTTGAGGTTCGCCCAGGGTAAGTTCGTGCCCTTTTTATCCTGGGCGAATTCGGAACGTTGGTACTATTTTTACAGCATCCCCCGAAACCTGACACATTCTGCCCCACTTGCTCACAGAGAACTTAACATCCGACCAACGAACCTCGCTGGCAAGCTGGGGTATTGGAATATTGTGCTGATCCTGCGGGCGGCGGGTAGGTGGGGGTATCAAGACCTGCCGAGAGGTAATTGATCTAAGGCCGGTGAGCGTGGACATCGGAATAGGGTCTGAAGAATATTCACATTCGCATGGTTCTAATCTTTCTCCAGAGGTAGTCGGATAAAAGCGGCAAGATGTATTGAAAGTTGAAGCGTACATTCCAGACTCACGACCATGGCGGGGTTCATGATGTTCAAGTGGACTCCTTCGAACCAATACACAAATTTGTGACCGCAACCATTTGAGCAGCCATGCATGTAGGGGGTCGGCGGGGAGGCGCTCATACACATGGACTGTCTGCACGGGTATTAAATCATTGGAACTATGAGACTATCACGCCTCGGCAACATTCAACTCCCGCGATGAGGATGATGAAGTGGTGATATTAGCAAGCCCGATCTTCCCTGCTATTTCGGATACAGCGCTTACATCCCTGAAATAATGGTCCCTAAAACTAGACGTCCTCTTCGCGGTCCGAGGAACCCTTGCCACAAGGCCCGGAACTAGGCTTGGGAGTCCGGGCGCCGCGGATCAACATACCTCAAGCCCATAACTCGGCCTTGCTTCCTATACTTAGCGTGTTCCAGGTCAGGGATTGCGGCCATCCCCGCGCGTGGACAACAAACTAACAACTTTCCGAATCTCTGCCCATCAGCAGCGTGAGGCGTCGCAGTACCCGTACATAAGGCACGGAAACAACATTTATTTGTCAGAGGCCCCTAAGTCGGGGCCTTAGAAGTGTTAGCCTTTGGTGCTGCACGATACACCCAGGGTATCTATCTATTTGACCTTGACATCTGCACGGTGCAGACAGGCAGATGTTGATCCGTCAAACACTATAGCAAGAGACAAGTAGGCGAATGTCAGTATTTCCAGAGTAGCTCGACCCGTTTCCTACTGCGGATCAAACCATATACAATGGCAACTCGAGTCCCATAGTCACTGGATTTTTTGCTTGACGAGCCGGGCACCGCTTCACTGGAAAGCAACCACATGCTCATTATGATTCAGTGGTTGGGCGGAGAGTAAACCCCTATTGGTCAGGAATGCGGGGATAAATGCTTACTCGACTATCCAACATAGTGAGAAACCCTAACCATATGGGGCGATCCCCTTCCAACGGGCATTGTAGCCCTACATCTGAAGGGAATAGTTCAATATATCTTCCGATTGTTATTCGCAACACAGGGACGAGCTGCCGCTTCCATACTCCACTCAGCCAGTTATACACCTTTTAAAGGGTGCTGTGTAACTTCAAGCAAGACGCAGGGGCGCTCATACTTCCAGTTTAGGTCTGAGGCTCACCGCTAGAGACATCTTTAGGCTTTTGGTGTGCATCGTGACATGGGTGCGAGGGAGCACTTCTCAGCTTCAAGTCAAGCTTATAAAAACGTCACGTTGTCGACGAGTGAATGACCAGTTGACCGATTCATTCCGTCTTTTCAATAATAATTAACCAGTCTGTAGTCCAGGCTCCATTTTCACGTTCTTTTCGATAAGCCACTGTTACAGGATGGCGGAACGGTTTTTTGATGGTTTGGGGCTACCTCTAACAGAAGCGGCAGGGGGGCTCCCCAGGTACATAGCTGAGTCCGGAATTTAGAAGGGCAGAGAAGTTGCTGAACGCGGAAGAAGCCAGGCACCCTGAATAGCGGCCTATTGTGTGTAATGGTCTGTTTCAAGAATTCCCGGTGGGGAGCTGATTGATTTCTAACACTCAATTATATATCAAACCTGCTTATATTCAATACTCAAATCCAGGTTCTGAGATCCGATAGATGACTGATGACACCGAAACAATGAAACAGGGATTGGGGGGGGGGGGGGGGGTTTGAGTAACGTTAGCTTCGTTACATGCGTGTCTTGTCTCCCCTGCTTGATCCTACATTTTACATAGTGGTGCTTCGAAGGGGGAAATTCAAACTCACGGGGCGCAACCTCTGTGCGTTAATAATAATAGGAAACCTGAGAGAGGAGGAAATACTAACGGCCAGGGAAAGGCACGAGATCTTATCATAACAGAGCTGGACCAAAATATGAGTTCAAAGAGATATCTCCCTACGATTTCTCACGACGCCGTATAATTTTATAACCCGTATTTTTCGCAGGAAGACCGGCATAATCAACTGTCATCGTTGGACATCTGGACATGTTTGCTTGCCACCCGAATGCAAATCGTATTGTATGAATCTCCACGTGACCTCCTCTACCGCTGCCCTTTGCCAACTCGAGGGCCTAATGCTGGAGAAACCCGCTCATCGTCCCCTGCGCCTACCTTGTATTCAAGAACCTTCATCGCCACCATTGGATTTGGAACCATGGAAACGATTGCAGATCCAAGTTAACGACTCGGACTCTCTTAGAGCCTTGTTCAGGACTAGGGCGCACCCTTAGTTACAAACCTGACGGCACAGGCACGGCCGCAGCTGGGATATGTTGAGAGAGCGAGTTATTTTTATGCGCTTCGGCGGTGGTCTTTTTTTGGTATCAAAAGGTGCATTCAACTCTTATAAGTTCGAGCACCTCAGAGCCCCAAACTTCATCATTCACCATCACTATGCGCGTTACAACTCTTGCTATCGCTGTCATCGCCTTCTTGGCCTCCAATGCTATTGCGTCTCCTAGTCCCATAGACGCATCCAGTGCCACGATTCACTGTAAGTGATATTCAAAACCGTCCCTCGTTCGTAGATTTGACGGATTGTTAATAGGCAATTCATCCCATGTAAGTCGTCTTTTTAAGTGAATTGAATCGGAAATAACCACCGGCCGTTGGGTGTGATTTACCAAGCCTTGTGAGTAGAGCATTGGGCGTTTCAAGTGTGAGTTGAACTGACGACAGCCAAGGTCCGTATGGCTACCGTTGCTGTGGGCCGCTTCAGCTTGGAGTTGGCGGAACGTGAGTGTTCAACCTATTCTCCGTCCTATTCAAAGTGGTGACCACGATTCTAGGTGTTACCCTGCAGCTACGCGCCTCTGCCCTCTTTGAAGAATCACCTACTCTGGTAATATGTACATACTTGTGTTGAGTGTAAACTGTCGGAATGTGTGCAAGTGCTTGTACTGCAGTTATTAGTATTGAAGCTTACTAGGCCTATAAGTCCTGCTACATAAGTCGAATATCTGAACGCGTCTACTCTTCACCGTCCCGATGAAGTACCACCATCTAATGTTTGAATGAGTTACCCACCGAACCCTGTGCGACTGTCGTTGTGGTATTTGACATTGACATCAACCTCCACTGCCCACCTGGATAAGAACTCTAAATTTACTCCTTACCTCGAAGAGCTATCTTAAGCGGCAGTGTTCGCGTTGAAGTCTCCACCTTTCATAGTGCCAGGTGACCGTCCTTCTCCCCCGCCATGCTTCTTTGGACTCTTACAATGGTAACTCTTTCTTCCACATACATTTTCTTTGTTCCCATCCCTATTTCTAGAATCTATAAAACTCACGGCCCTCAGGTGTGGGACAGATTCTGCTGACGTTACGGTTGGGCAGGCACACATGCGCCTGTTTCTTGCTTTGTCATTGCTAGGGGCTGGCTCAAGTCTCGCAGCCATCTTTCAGGATGTCTCGCAAATACCTTCCAGGACCTACGATTTCATCATTGCAGGAGGTATGCCCCTTGCATTATGGTTGGGCCCCTGGTGATCTTGTCTCAGGTGGAACCGCAGGCCTCGTCGTCGCCAACAGATTAACCGAAGACCCCAAGGTTCACGTTCTCGTGCTCGAAGCTGGGCCCTCGTGGGTCCTTCCTCTCGACGACGCATCCCCTAGCTGACCCGAATGTTTCAGGCATCAGGGAATTCTCGATCTGGAGGTTCCCTGGCTTGCTTCACGACTTAGACTGGCGGGGGCACCCTTTGACTGGAATACTTCGAGCACGCCACAGCCTGGTCTGAATGGGAGGTCAATAGTGTACGCAAGAGCTCACGTCCTTGGCGGAAGCAGCTCCCACAGTACGCTTAATGTTCTACAAGCCAATGACACCCGATAACAACTATGATGTGATAGATGGGATGATTTGGATTCGGGGATCATCAGATGATTATGATAAATGGGCAGAAGTTACTGGTGACAAAGGATGGTCGTGGAAAGAAATGCTGCCTTACTTGGAGAAAGTGTGTCTCTTGTTCGTTCATGGCGTGTATGCACCGTGCTGACTAGGTGGATCAGACTGAACGCTGGACCACAGCCCCGGGCCATGGTTCTGAAGAAGGGGACTTCGAACCCTCGTACTCATGGATTCAGAGGTCCCCTTGGGTATTGGATTGAATAACGTTTTGCAACCAACGGACCCGCTGGTGATCCAGACCACAAAAGATCTGCCAGACGAGTTTCCATTTATTGAAGATGCAAATGCTGGCAGGCCCATCGGCGTCGGTGAGTGTTAGGCTCCTCACGGAAGCCGTAGCACCTAACATGCGAGCCAATCAAAAGCGTGGACTCAGTTCTCTATTGCGAACGGAACTCGCACCAGCGCCGCGACGGCCTACCTTGGACCCCGTCCTTGATCGACCTAATCTCTCGGTGCTTGTCGGGACATACGTCACTCGGATTTTGCAAGCCTCTAGAGGCAGTTTCAGGAACAGTGGAGTTCGCAAATAACCAGACGAGTATGCCTGTGTCCTAAATTCCCCGGAGATCCACATAAGCCAATAATAATTGTTTTATTTTAGGTCCTCGTCAGTCAGGCTTACGGCCTCTAAAGAGCTCATCCTCTCCGCCGGCGTCATTGGCACACCACAAATTCTAATGAATTCGGGTATTGGTGACTCAGCTGAATTGCAAGCAAGCTGGAAGTCGAAACCTGTTGTCCACATACCCAGCGTAGGAAGAATTTTAGCACTGAGCCAATGATTCCGCTTAGCTGGGGGGCTAATGTGACAATAGCCAAGTACGTGCGTTCCGTTTTCCCGCACCCAAAGCCAACAACTAAGGTATTATTTCTCAGTTTGAACACCAATATGACAGCGTCAGACGAAGCACTAGAGCAATGGATATCTTCTCGAACGGGTCTTATGACGGGAGGGGGAGAGAGTATGTCTGCTTACTTCAGACTACCTAGAGACTCGCCGGCGCTGGCTGGTCATGTTGATCCCTCTGCTGGGCCTAACACCCCTCACTTTCGGTATCGCCCTCAACGTGAGTTGGATAGAATATGTAACTTCAGTCCATCGTGACTGATGCTATTTTCAGGCCAATGGTTATTTCTCATTGTCACCAATACCCGTTCTTTCCGTCCTAACGGAACTTTCCGAACCTGCTTCGCGTCAGTGATACTGTTTGCTGGTTCCCTTCCACTTATTCATTAAAACTCATCCTCAGGCGGCTCAATCACCCTCAGGTCAAATGATCCCTTCCTAGTTACCACTAGTCGACCTTGCGTTCTACTCGGCTGCGGTTGACGTTGCAATAGTCAAGGAGGCATTCAAGACAGCCCAGAGATACGTGACTTCACCCGCATGGACGGGATTCACTCTGGACCGCATCGCACCACCCCCAAGTGCAATTTCAGAACAAGAAATTGAGCAATATATCCGCAACTCTACAAACACCGCTTCCCATGGTATCGGAACCTCCGCAATGTCCCCGCGAGATGCGGCGTATGGTGTGGTTAATCCAGATCTGCTGGTAAAGGGGATTTCAGGGTTACGCATTGTGGATGCATCAGTCATCGTAAGTTTGCAGTGCTCTCACTGGCAATGTGACTATCTTTTGAATCCTGTTATTTGTGATGCCAGCCCTTCAGTCCTGCGGCTAATACGCAAGCACCTGTGTATGCAATTGCTGAACGTGCATCTGATTTGATTAAGCGGGCGTGGAAATTGAAATGAACTTGGGGGAGCCTGCACTGTAGCTGGCGGTGGCCGACACATAGGAAATGTAATTGAAGCATGGGCCCGCTCAGATTGTGTTACGTTGTAGCCACATCAAATATCTCTATTTGAGCTTGATTTGCACTAAACTCGGGATATGACCTTCAATTAATACAATATTTCTGTAGTTTTTACAGTACAACAGGCAGGGTGGGTACGATATCGAGTTGGGCGTCCGTAACACTCACCAACCAGTGCCCACACAAGACTTGTGGCTGATGACATCGATCAGCGGCCCGCCTTTCTCGCGGGCAGGCACGTGTGCAGTGTGTGGGTGGTGTAGCTGACAATGCTGGAGGAGCTTGGTGCAAACATACGCCATCCTGAATCCAGACCAAAGGCGGCTCTTAGGCTAGTACCCCCGGCACCACTATTGTGCATGGACGCCACCAAGGAGACCACTCACACAACTACGGCATCGTACTCGTGTTCAATTGGAGGATAATATCCAGACGACCAGGAATGAAAACCCGGTGGTCAGAACCTGGGAAAGGCGGGGACGGGTTAGACAGACTGCCCCGAGTTCCCGAGCCTCGACAGGGCCGTTAGCAATAACTCTGGCAAGGGAAGAAGTGGCATGGAAAGAACGTAAGGCGTGTGCTACGACCCTTGAGAGGTGTTGAACATGACGCTCCGAGAGCATCATTGGTTGCAGACGCCTCCCACGGTCGTTAACGAAACCATTCCCCACGATTTATTCTCTTCTCAACCTCTTGTCGTAAGTGTGTACATACAACCAGCATTGCGCATACGACATCCCCAAGGCGGGCCATGAACGGTGAATCAGGAAACCCTGCGGAGTACGTTAATGAATAACGGAATCTCACAATAAAACTCAGAATATATGTAAGATTCTGTGTACGTATGATATTTCCAAAAATCAAGCTGATACAACCTTGGCTTATCCGAGGATACCTCATGACAAGCGTCGGAACGCCACATCACTTCTCCTGAAGTATTTCCAAGATAGGAAGAACAGCCTTGCTCCCATACCGACCTTAGGTCTGGAGGGTCTTATCTTTTGGAGTCGATTCAACCACAGTCTGGGCTATGAAATTATAAGTGACTCAACCTGGGACTGACCATTGGTGACCGAGTGTAATTTACTAAGCCTTGTGAGTAAAGCATCGCCCATCGCAAGTACAACCTGAGTCAGTGGCAACAGGGTCCACATAACCTCAGTCGCTGTGGGCCTCTTATGGGACATGGGCGTTTAATCCGGTCTTTGCCCCATTAACCAAGGCAGTGACCACGGTTCTAGGGTGATTTGTTGGACCTACAGTTATCTACCCTCACTTGATGATGACTTCTCCCCCCTCGGGCCGCGGGTAACATGTACTGCTTGAGTGCAAACTATCTGAATGTGTGCTACTGTTGCAGGCGCACTGTTGGTATTGAAACTCTCTGAGTCTTTACCATACCCCCTGCGTTGGACGAGCTCGTTGAAACGACGGGATGAGCGTATCGGACAATGCGGGGGGGGTAAACGAAATGATAGCCATGTGTACTCTGAGTACGTGATGTAACTGTACGACATAGAGGTGTTTTCTGTATTCCGACACTCCTTTCCATTATTTGCTTGATAAGGTGAAATATCCATAAATGCAAGCGCTGCCTCGTGCGATTCTCCTTGTGATATTTGACATTGACATCGACGTACGCCACTGCCCATCGGAAGAGGAGCCCTTGTAGGGTCCCTCTGTCAGGAGTTCTCTTCGGCACCTTAATCATCGTATTGAAGCCCCCATATGCATGGGTCCTGGCTTCCTCTGCTGTGCTTCCCTGTGCTCTCACAATGGAAACTTTTCCTTGCGTACATGCTTTCTTCATTCCTATCCGTATTGTTGCTAGAATATATAAAACTAGCGTCCATCGGCACGGGACATGGCAAGGCTAACGTCGCATTGGGTAGACATGCGCCTGTCGTTTGCGCTATTATTGCTGGGGACTGGCTCAAGTCTCGCAGCCATCTTTCAGGATGTATCACAAATACCTTCCAGAGCTTACGATTTCATAATTGCCGGAGGTATGACTCTTGGATTATGGTTGAGCCCCTACCGATCTTGTTACAGGCGGAACCGCGGGCCTCGTCGTCGCTAACAGATTAACTGAAGACCCCAGGATTCACGTTCTCGTTCTCGAAGCCGGACCATCGTGCGGCTTCGCTCTCTCGACGTCGCATCCTAACAGCTGACTTAATATTTCAGGCACCAAGGAATTCTTGATTTGGAGGTCCCCTGGCTTACTTCCCGACTCATACAGGCAGGGGCCCCCTTTGACTGGCACACTTCGAGTACACCACAGCCGGGCCTAAACGGAAGGTCAGTCGTGTATCCAAGGGCCAAGGTCCTTGGCGGAAGCAGCTCTCATAGTACGTTTAACAACACTATAAGCCATGACGCATAATCACAACTATGATGCGATAGACGGGATGATTTGGATTCGGGGATCATCAGATGATTATGATAAATGGGCGGAAGTTACTGGTGACAAAGGATGGTCGTGGAAAAAAATGTTACCATATATGAAGAAAGTACGCCTCTTGCTCGTTCATGATGCGCGTGCAATGTCCCAAATGAATGAATCAGACTGAACGTTGGACCACAGCCCCAGGCCATGGCTCTGAGGAAGGGAATTTCAACCCTCGTACTCATGGATTCAGAGGTCCCCTGGGTATTGGATTGAATAACGTTTTGCAACCAACGGACCCGCTGGTGATCCAGACCACAAACGATCTACCAGACGAGTTTCCATTTATTGAAGATATAAATGCTGGCAGGCCCATTGGTGTCGGTAAGTACCAGGCGCCTCACATAGCTGCAGCAGTTAACATGCGCACATCAAAAAGCATGGACTCAGTTCTCGATTGCGAACGGAACCCGTTGCAGTGCCGCAACAGCATACCTGGACCCAGTCCTTGGTCGACCCAATCTTTCAGTGCTCGTCGGCTCCTATGTCACTCGGATCTTACAATCCTCAAAAGCCAGTTTCAGAACAGTGGAGTTTGCAAGTAACCAGACAAGTACGCTGTATCCCAACTGAGGATAACCCGTATGAACCAATAGTTGTTTTAGGTCCTCGTCATCGGCTTACGGCCTCTAAAGAGCTCATCCTTTCCGCAGGTGTCATCGGCACACCTCAAATCCTAATGAATTCGGGTATCGGTGACTCTTCCGAATTGCACCAAGTGGGAGTCAAACCCATTATTCATCTCCCTAGCGTAGGGAAGAACTTTAGCAATGAGCCACTGATTGTACCCAGCTGGGAGGCGAATGCGACAATAGTCAAGTACGCGCGTGTTCTGTCTTCCACTCCGCATCCAAAGCTGATCTTTTCAGCCTGAACGCCAATATGACGGCATTCGACGAAGCATTACAACAATGGGAATCCTCCCGAACAGGTCCTATGACAGGAGGACCGGTTGGCCCGGCCGCTTACATTAGATTACCCAGAAACTCGCCGGCGCTGGCTGGTCATGCTGATCCTTCTGCTGGGAATAACACCCCTCACTTCAGCATTGTCGTGAACGTGAGTTCGATGTTGTATGTGATATATTTCATCGTGGCCGACGTGATATCAATTATTTCAGGCAAATGGGCTTTTTTTCGCCATCACCAGCACCCGTTCTTTTTGTGCTAGCAGAAATTTCTGAACCTGCTTCGCGTCAGTGATACTATCTACTATTCCTTGTATTCATTCACCAGAATTCATCCCCAGGCGGCTCAATCACACTCAGATCAAATGATCCTTTTGAGTTGCCTTTAGTCGATCTTGCGTTCTACTCTGCTGCAGTCGACATTGCAATATTTAAAGAGGCATTCAAGTCAGCCCAGAGGCTCGTGACATCACCCGCGTGGACGGGATTCACTCTGGACCGCATCGCTCCGCCCCCAAGTTTAGTTTCAGACGAAGAAATTGAGCAATTTATCCGCAACTCTACAGGTTCCTCGTCTCATGGTATTGGAACCTCTGCAATGTCTCCGCAAGATGCGGCGTGGGGTGTGGTTAATCCAGACCTGCTGGTGAAGGGGATTTCAGGGCTACGCATTGTAGATGCATCAGTCATAGTAAGTTTGTGGTACTCTGACTGGGATGCACTGTCTTTGATTAGTAACCGGTTATTTGTGATGGCAGCCTTTCAGTCCTGCGGCTAATACTCAAGCACCTGTGTATGCTATTGCTGAACGGGCATCTGACTTGATTAAGCGGGCGTGGAAAATTGAAATGAACTCAGGAGGCTGCTGGTGGTGACAGGCATACTGTACGAGTATGTAGTTAATATTATTCGTGGGCAATGTCGAATATCTTGTTCAATTTATCCCAGGCTCAACGTATGATGTTCAATATATCACATCATCTCTAGCCCCATGTCGTCCCGGTACAACCGGCAGTGTGTGGCTTCTACTACCAACTCAAAAGCCGCTAGCCGCCTTACGAGCCTCATGTTTGAACTATACGAGGCGGATGAGAACGACGAACGTTTCTGATGAGGTGCCCTGCGACTGCAGCCTTGCCCCAGCCCTCCCTATAAGTCGTGCTTGTTCTACTATTTCCATTTGTCTAGACTGTTTTATCCACTCGCTTCATTTTTTGGTCCATACATTTAGACCGCCGCACACGTGATTTTGTGGGCGTCATTTCTGGTCAATTCGGTAAAGTGTTTCTTGGTTTTTAACCTGCCTCAGTTCCCGTCTTATCCTTTGGAATACCTTCCTCCATGTATCGTTACTCTGGAGGATCTGGCATGCTGACAGCCTTTCTCCCTTTTCCAGTCAACCCTTGCGAAAACAAAGTCAAGGTCCAATGGTCCTGCCCTTGTAACCACAAATGATCCGACCACAAGTGGTGCTCAAGGGGTTGACGTGGCGGGAATATGTCACGGAGGTTCAAAGGTGCACCATCATCCTGGCCGGCACATCTGACACTACTCCCAGGTTAGAGCCCATTATCATATCATAAGCTTGCACCGTCATTGATGAACCTCCGCCCTTGTCTCCCAGAAGCCCATCCACCCTAATTCAGGGGCGGGGCTCTGTTGTTGTATACCCTATCGGCGAGGTATCGCTGCCCTTTCGACCGCTCTCCAACTTATTCGTCAATTCAACAACCACAATCTGGTTCGCGTTTCATCGGACTCCTCATCCTGGATGCTCTTACGCCTGTCCATCCGCTCATCGATTTCGCCATTCAAGATGGGTTCTTGTATGTTGGCACACGTGTGATTCGGATGGGATCCCTGTTGAGGTGGTCCGGGGGGAGACGGATATTGAGGGCAAGCGCTTAGCCCATATAATTCATTGCCCGAAATTGTAAGCTGCTCTCATGTCCCAAAACCATCCCATTCGCCTCAAACAAAAGCTGCCGTATAGTAAAACGAAAGAAAACGACCTCGGCAAACGCAAATTTGATCGAAAAGGAACATGACATCAAATACGACCCTGAAACCGGCGAAATGCATGTAACAGGACACTAACGGCGTCATTCTACACTCTCCATGCCAAGTTCATCCTCTTCTCAAACTTGCAAACTCTTGGCATAGTGTCACCACTCATGCACGAATCTCACCCCCGTCCACATTCTGTCTTCGCGCTCCGCATTCCTGGTGTCAAGGTCGGTCTCCCTTCCACATGGCGGGAGCAACTGGAGGGGGATGTGAGGGATATTTAACCTTGTTGATCTGGCTGGGTAGCGGCACGGACCAGGGGGTCGGGTTGCCGGGTAAAGAGAGAGTGAAGGAAGCACAGGATATCAACGAGGGTTGGGTTTGGGTGCGTTGGATGATGTGATTGTGGTGCTTGGGAAGAAGCGGGCCAAACATAGGAGCCCGAAGCCGACATATTTCCTGCAAGAGTCTCGAGTGGGAATTCGGAGACTTTAGTGGGTGCATCACACTCGGCTATGTTTTTTGTTGGTTCATATGTTTCAGATGGTTTTGAACCTGTCACCACTGGCAGCTCATCTCAACGAATCGTCGTCCTCACTTCCGTGCACAACAAGGTACGTAGATTATATTTACCCGTCAATTATAGTGATTGTCCCTACAACCCTTCTAAGTCAACACCACGCAATTTGGTACTACTAAGAAACAGTTGCGATCATCATGTCACGGACTCAGCGGGCTATGCAGAGCACGCTAGTTTATGCCCACCTGACAAATAAGACTCCGAGAACTTCAGGGATTACAACCTGAGGCCCAAGTGTCTTTGGTGGTTCCAGCTTGGACCCGGTGGCATAGCAAGAAATATGGTGCTGAAAAACGAATGATATTTCGACACAGGCTGCAGGGTCTGGGAGCTCTTGGAAGGGCCGGCTAGAAGCCGATGGAGGGTGTAAATAACTGCTAATTAGACCGCCAGTGGAGAAAGAACAGAACCCACGTTACTTGTGGGGACCGAGTATTGCCCGAGCGCTTTGGTCTGCCTTCGGCACATTATTAGAGAGGTGTTGAAGTGAGTAAGTTGTTGAGAGAACAGTGAAGCTTTGGGTAGCTGTGTATTTTGACGCATGTTATAAATGCTTCTCTGAATCACATGATCCCAATTTGACTTGTTGGTCAACACCCAACATGTCGACCCCTCACAGGAACAAGGATGAGGCCGATGCCATCCAGTGCGAAATCCGACAAATCGAAGACACGATACGCCAACTCCAGGAAAGGCGCTGGGCGTTGCTGCAAAAACTCAATAGTGTACAGGCACCGACTGCCGCCCTTCCACCAGAAGTGCTCTCCCTCATCTTTGAGTTCACCTATCACAATGATGATGACTATCGCTGCGAGTCGACTCACCCTCACCCATATCCGTCGCCCCACCATGGCTTCCCAGCCTTGACTTGCAGTCACGTCTCATCGTACTGGCGTCAGGTCGCTTGGTCAACACCCCGATTGTGGAATAGCTTGTATACCTGGGTTTCCAAGGAAAACGCAGATCGTATTCCCCACATCCTTGAGCTCCACTTACAGAACGCCAGGGCTCTCCCATTCGATCTTAGTCTCGAATTTGGTTCCGAAGAACCCATCCATTCGGCAGTCGAATCTGTGCTCTTCAACAGTGAATACTCCGGGAAAATTCGAACGCTCTATCTGACAACACCACCATTGGAGTGGCTATCTTCTATATCAGTCAGTTTTCCACGACTCGAATGCCTATTGGTAGGAGATCTAGACGACGATACACGTCATCATCTCTCTCTTGAAGCCGCTTCTCTTCTGCGCCACGTGCAGCTACGAGACGCGTATATGGACGTGACACTCCCCTGGTCATCAGTAACCGACATCAGCCTCACCTACCTTCCCATCGACACCTGTGCCAAGTTGCTCACACAATGTCCCAACCTCATTTCCTTTCGATCGGCCCTTCCTCTGAATGAAGTAGTCGAACCAGACCCTCCTACCAACACTACCATTCTTCATCATTTAAAAACACTATCGTGGGGGCATTCCGATGGTTCATGGTGCTTAGTCACACTCCGACGCATTCGAATCCCTGCATTGCACACCCTTTCGTGGTCAGAAGCGCACCAACCGCCCGAAGAGGAGCGATGCTTTATCGACGCGTTGTTCGACCACCTACCGGATACTTTGCTCAATATTGAACTGCACGACATTACCAGCTGGACACTCCCTTTAATCAGACATGCTTTCAGCCAGTCTCCCCACATCCGTGGTCTGAGCCTGTTCGGGTGTGTTAGGAACTGTATGTATTGGGTATTCTGCGCATTATGCCCTGGCTGGGAGGGTGACGTGACAAAATATTTGCCGTCTCTCGTGTCCTTGGCTATTCGCAAACGTCCTCAATACCACGACGTTCCTACAACGGTGCTTGATGTGGATTTCTCCTACCGAATCCTGGATATTTGTAGGGCCAAACTTGCTGGACCGGATCGTCAATTTACATTGGAGTTTAGGGGGTTCAAGGTCGACTGGGCCCCGGGAGTAAGAGAGGAATTATGTGAGATGGTTCGGGATGGGCTCCAGCTGGAAATTTCGGACAGTGACGGAAGGGTAGAATGGTCCGACTTCAACCCTTTGGTGACCATCCTTGGGGAATATCCTTATCATGTAGGGTGGTGAATTTGAAGAATCAGAAGTGGTGGGTTTGTCGAGAAGTATTGACGGTTCTGGTTATGGTGGAGCGCTGGGGACACATTTTGAAGCCTGTTTCCTCGGTGTACTGTTCTTGTATCACACTGCGAGTAAAGTCCTGAAAACCTATTAGTGTACGCCATACGTCATTTCAGAAACCTTAACAACCCTTCGGAATTTCTAAGTCCGTGCTGCATTATATCATTTCGTTTTAGGTGTACTATCAGATCCAGCATTCCCCCGGAGTAAATCACATTAACATCCGGTTTAGCGCTGCCAATTGGTAACCACAGATAATAGCAGAGCAAACTGATACGAGATATGATTGCGCCGCTTAGAGAGGCAGGAGGCGAGGGGAAGATAAGTATATTCCGATAGGAACTCAAAGCCGATCTATTCGTTGCAAAAGCTGTTGAGTGAGAGTTCGAAACCATTGGTGAGTTTACTGGTGCACCGCGCTTGAGGTCGCTCCTCACATAGCTGCAGCAGTTAACATGCGGACATCAAAAGCATGGGCTCAGTTCTCGATTGCGAACGGAATCCGTTGCAGTGCCGCAAGAGCATACCTGGACCCAGTCCTTGGTCGACCTAATCTTTCAGTGCTCGTCGGCTCCTATGTCACTCGGAATTTACAATCCTCAAGAAGCAGTTTCAGGACAGCGGAGTTTACAAGTAACCAGACCCGTACGCTGTATCAGTTGTTTTAGGTCCCCGTCATCGGCTTATCTGGTATCTGTGACTCTTCTGAATTGCACCAAATGGGAGTCAAACCCATTGTTCACCTCCCTAGCGTAGGGAAGAACTTTAGCAATGAGTCACTGCTTGTGCCCAGCTGGGAGGCGAGTGTGACGATAGTCAAGTACGCGCGTGTTCTGTCTTCCACTCCGCATCCAAAGCTGATCTTTTCAGCCTGAATGTTAACACGACGGCATTCGACGAAGCATTACGACAATGGGGATCATCCAGAACAGGTCCTACGACAGGAGGACCGGTTGGCCTGGCGGCTTACATTAGATTACCCAGAAACTCGCCGGCGCTGGCTGGCCAGGTTGATCCTTCTGCTGGGCATAATACCACTCATTTCAGCATTGTCATGAACGTGAGTTCGATGTTATAGGTGATTTAGCTCATCGTGGCCGACGTGATATCGAATATTTCAAGCAAATGGCTTTTTTTTTGCCGTCACCAACACCCGTTCTTTTTGCGCTAGCAGAAATTCTGCTTCGCGTCAGTGATACTATTTACTATTCCTTGTATTCATTCACCAGAATATATCCCCAGGCGGCTCAATCGCACTCAGCTCGAACGATCGTAGTTGCTACCTAAGTCATAATAGGAGTCCAATCGTCTACCTACGGTGTCCATGAGGAATATGAAATAGATAAAACATAATAGAGGACTACAAACATTGAGCTGTACACTCGATATCCGACAGCCCCTCGTCTCATGGTATTGGAACCTCTGCAATGTCTCCACGAGATGCCATGTGGGGTGTGGCTAATCTAGACCCGCTGGTGAAGGAGATTTCAGGGCTAAGCATTGTAGATGCATCAGTCATAGTAAGTTTGTGGTGCTCTCACTGGCATGTGCCATCTTTGAATGGTAACCGGTTATTTGTGATGGCAGCCTTTCAGTCCTGCGGCTAATACTCAGGCACCTGTGTATGCTATTGCTGAACGGGCATCTGACTTGATAAAGCGGGCGCGGAAATTGAAATGAACTTGGGAAGCTGCAGGTGGACAGGCAAACAGTACGAGCATGTAGTTAAAATGACTCGTGGGCAATGTCAAATATCTTGTTCATTACATCACATCGATACTAGTATGGTGTTGCGACGCAACCTGCGGCGGTGTGTGGCTTTTGCTATCAAATCAAACACTGCTAACTGCCTTGTGAGCCTCATCATTGAATTACACGAAGCGGATGAGAACCACGAACATTTTTGACGTGTCCTACGACTTCAACATTGCCCCACGCCTCCATATAAGGGGCCCCTGTTCCACTTCCTCCATTTGTCTAGATTGTTTCATCGACTCGCTTCATTTTTTGGCCCGTACTGGACCATACATTAACCGTTGCAAGACCACCAGACACGTGATTTTGTGGACATCAAGTGTTTCTTGATTTCAGATCTAACCTGCTTTAGTTCCCGTCTTGTCCTTTGCAATACCTTCCTCTATGTGCAGTTACTCTGGAAAGACCCAACATGCTGGCAGCTTTCTGCCTTTTCCAGTCAATCTTTGCCAAAAATAAAATCAAGGTGCAATGATTCCTGCCCTTACAACCACAAATGGTCCGACTGCAAGCGGTATTCAAGGAGCTGAAGCGTATTGCAACTCCCGCTGGGCATTTTAGGCCTGTTTCGCCGCATTGGACTCCCCATCCTGAATGCCCCTGTGCCTGTCCATCCGCTCACTGATTCTGCCTGCATACTGGTATATGTATGGTTCTGATAGGATCCCCGCTGAGGTGGTCGGGGGAGACGGAGATTGTGTGACGACGAGATGAACAAGTCAAGTCGTGTCACACCGGGAACTTAACACGAACGAAGGCTGACGGTTATCAACAATCGTATTTCGTATAAGTCTAAGGAAAAGATCGGAACGGGGCCGGGCCTCGACGGCCCTTTAATCTATCTACAGTGTTTGCCGCTGTAGGCGAGAGGAGAAACATAGGAAAATAAACATAAAGATAATCGGGAGTCACATGAGTGACGGAAGAGCGGCCGAACCGCTACATGTTGAGGGCAAGCACTTAGCCCAAATGATTCATTGCCCGAAATTGTGAGCTGTTCTTACGTCCCAAATCCATCCCATTCGCCTCAAACAAAAGCTGTTGTATAGTAAAACGAAACAAAAACGGCTTCGGTAAAGGGCAAATTTGATAGAAAAAGAACATGGCATCGAACACGACCCATGTTACATGTAACAGACATGAATGGCGTCACTCTACCTTCTCCATCCCAAGCCCATCCCCTTCTCACACTTGCAAACTCTTGGCATAGTGTCACCACTCATGCACGAATATAATCTCGTTCACATTCTGTCTTCACGCTCTGCATTCTGGTGTCAGGGTCGGTCTCCGTTTGCACGATGGAAACAACTGGAGGGGGATGTGAGGGATATTTGAACCTCGTTGACCTCATGGGAAGTCAGTGGGTGAATGTGAATCTTGGGAATAGACCAGGGGACAAGTTGCCGGATAGAGAGGGTGAGGGAGACACAGAATGTCAACAAGGGTTTGAGTGCGTTGGGTGATGCAATTACGGTGCTCGGGGAATTCGAAGAATTCAGTGGGTGTATCGCTCTTGGCTATGTTTTTTTATTGGTTTATGTATTTTCAGACGTTTTTGGACCTGTCCACCGCTAGCAGCTCATAACGAATCGTTGCCCTCACTTCCGTGCGCTACGAGGTACGGTCTATTATATCTACCCGTTGATTGTTCCTGCAATCCTTCTGGGTCAACAATACGTAACTTGATGCTACTGAGAAACAGTAGCGATTATCATGTCACGGACTTAGCGGGCTATGAAGAGCACACCAGCTCGTGCCCCGCCTTACAAACAAGATTCCTGAGATTATAACATTGGCACCTGAGGCCCAGGTGTCTTTGGTGGTTCCGGCCCGGTCCTGGTTTGGTCTCCCTTTCGGGGGGCCGTGGTGGCGTAGGGTGCTGAAAGACGAGCTATATTTCGATACAGGCTGCAGGGTCTGAGAGCTGCGTATTTCTCTGAATCACATGATCACAACGTGGCCTGTTGGCCCAGGCAACGTTCAAATGTTGCATCAACACTCAATATGTCGACCCCTCAAAGGAACATGGATGAGACCGATGCCATCCAGTACGAAGTCCGACAATTAGAAGGACATGATACAACAACTTCAGGAAAGGCGCGCGACGTTGTTGCGAAGGCTCAATACTCTGCAGGCATCCACCGCCGTCCTTCCACCAGAGGCGCTCTCCCTCATCTTTGAGTCCGCCTATCCCAATGATTACGATTATCACTGCTCGTCGGCTCACGATCATCCAAATCCGCTCGCCTGGGATGGCTTCCCGGTCTTGACTTGCAGTCACGTCTCGTCGTACTGGCGTCAGGTCGCTTGGTCAACACCCCGATTATGGAATAGCTTCTCCGCCTGGGTTGACAAGTACAACGCAGATCGTATTCCCCACATCCTTGAGCTCTACTTGCAGAATGCCAGGGCTCTCCCATTCGATCTTACCCTCAAATTTGATTCCGACGAATCACCCTGCCATTCAACAATCGAATCCGTGCTCTTCAACGATGAATACTCGAGGAAAATTCAAACACTCTATCTGTCAGAACTACCATCGGAATGGCTGTCTTCTTTATCAGTCAGTTTTCCACGACTCGAATGCTTATTCGTAGGAGACCTACGTAGCGGTTTTCATCATAAGCTCTCTCTTGAAGCTGCTTCTCTTCTGCGCCACGTGCAGCTACGAGATGTGTGTATAGACGTGACACTCCCTTGGTCATCAATAACCGACATCAGCCTCACTTACATGCCCATCGACACTTGTGCCAAGCTGCTCACACAATGTCCCAACCTCATTTACTTTCGATCGATCCTTCCTGAGGGCGGAAGAGCCGAAGCCGATCCTCCTACCAACACTACCATTCTTCATCATTTAAAAACACTAATGTGGGATTATTCCAGTAGTCCATGGTGCTTAACCACACTCCGACGCATCCAGATACCCGCGTTGCACACCCTTTCGTGGTCAGATGGGCACCAATTGACCGGAGAGCTGCGACGCTTTGTCGACGCGTTGCTCGACCACCTACCGGATACTTTGCACAATATTGAACTGCACAGCATGACTGGCTGGTCACTCTCTTTAATCAGACACGCTTTCAGCCACACTCCCCACGTCCAGAGTCTGAGCACGTTCGGATGTATTATGGACTGTAACTATTGGGTATTCTGTGCATTATGCCCTGGCTGGGAGGGTGACGGGACAAAATACTTGCCATCTCTCGTGTCTTTGCTTATTCAAAGCCGCCATGATTATGATGACGATGAAATTCCCGAAATGTTGCTTGATGTTCATTTCTCTTACCGAATCCTGGATATTTGTAGGGCAAAGCTTGCTGGACCAGAGCGTCGATTTACATTGAAGTTTACGGGGTCCAGGATCTACTGGGCCCCGGGAGTAAAAGAGGAATTATGTGGGATGGTTCAGGATGGGCTTCAACTGGAAATTTCGGACAGCGGTGGAAGGGTAGAATGGTCACCTTAGAAGACCTCGCACGTACGCATGGGGGTCCAACTTCAACACATTGACGAACCTCCATGGGAAGTGTTCTTGTTGTACAAGGTGGTAGATTTGAAGAATCAGGAGTGGTGGGTTTGTTGGGAAGTATTGATGGTTCTGGTTACGATGGAATGCTAGGGACACATTTTGAAGCCTATTTCCTCGGCGTATTGTTTTTTGCATCACACTGCGAGTCAAGTGTAAGGACCTACTGATACGTGCGATACGTCGTTCCATAAACCTTGGACAAGTAGCCATTAGTTAACATCATCACGCCCGTGCTGCATTATATCATTTCGTTTTTGGTGCATTATCAGACCAGCATTCCCCTGGAGCAAACCACATTAACATCCGGCTTAGCACTGTCATTACAGACCATAGCAGAGAAAGCAATACGAGATATTATTTTGCTACGAGAAGAAGCAAGAGGCGAGAGCGCGAGCACGCACGGGAGAGAGTCAGAGAGATGCAGGAGATCAATAAGAGTTGGGTGCGTTGGGCGATATGATTGCACCGCTTGGAGAGCGAGACGAGAGGGAAGGATAAACATATGTTGATATGACCTCATAGCTGATGTATCCGCTGCAAAACCTGTTGAATGAGGATTCGAAGAAATCGTCGAGTTTACTGCTGCACCGCGCTTGGGATCTCAGATTCTGCGGGCTATGAAGAACCCACTTAGTATACACCTCCCCTAACCGAGGGGATCCCAAAATGTTCAAACTTCAGGCCAAATCAGGTACAAGTGCCGCTAGTGATTCCTGCTCGGTCCCCTCCTCTCTAGGAACTCGTTAAACTACGAAGGCCTCGAGATCGGAATAGGGAGTGAGAAGAGCACAATGGTGACCAAGCATTATCTGCACGGTTTGACCCACTTTCAGTATGTTATTAAATGTGGTATAGGAGTCGAAATGAACGAATTAAGAAGGAGATATGATGGACTCGAGATAGTATTCGTACGAGTTAAAGAACGATTATAGGCTCCTTGTATCAGTTCTGGGATATGTCACCGAATATGTCATCTGAGTTGACGGTGTGAGACATCAGCGCATCAACTTACAGTATCTTATTCAAAACCCAACATGTCAACGGCTCACAAGAACAAAGACGAGGCCGATGCCATCCAGCGCGAGATACGACAAGTAGAAGACATGATACGCCAGCTCCACGAAAAGCGCGCGGCGTTGCTGCGGAGGCTCAACAGCGTCCAGGCATCCACAGCAGCCCTTCCAGCAGAAACACTCTCCCTTATATTTGAATCCACCTATGTCCAAAGCGACGATTGCCTCTGCTCCGTCGACTCTCCATGCATATCCGCCCTGTCGGATTACCTACCCAACCTTGACTTTCAGTCACGTTTCGTCGCACTGGCGTCAAGTTGCTTGGTCAACGCCCCGGTTGTGGAGCAGTGTCTATGCTCACATCACCAAGTACAACACAGAACTACATTCACCACATGCTCAATGCTCCACTTGCAGAATGCTAGAGGTCTCCCATTTGACCTCCACCTCGGGTTTAATTCCAGGGCAGTCGCCCAATCAATCGGATGCATACTACCTAATAGCGAATATTTTCGGAAGACCCGAACTCTCAGGCTATCGGAGCCACCATCAGAGTGGCTGCGCTCTATTTCAACCAGCTTTCCCCAGCTTGAGTGCCTCTCCATAAAAGACGACGTATATAGGTACTCGCACCAGCATCTCCCTCTTGAAGCTCTTTCCCTTCTGCGCCATGTGCAGTTACAAGCGGTACATGTGGATGTATTACTTCCTTGGTCATCAGTAACCCACCTCGACCTGGCCTTCGTCTCCATGAACATCTGTGCCAGGCTGTTCACACAATGTCCCAACCTCATTTACTTTCGATCGGCTTTTCCTTGCGGCACAATGGTCAATCCCAACCCCCCTACCGACACCACTATTCTTCATCATTTGCAAACCCTATTTGGGGGATATCACAACAGTCCAATATGCATAAGTACACTCCAACGCATCCGACTACCCACACTGCGCACGCTGTCGTGGTCAGAGGAGGGTCACTCGGTCGGGGAAGCTCAACCCATTGTCCATGCCTTGTTCGCTCATCTACCAGATACGCTGTTCAATATTGAGCTGTTCGAAATTACCAGCTGGATGCTCCCTCTAATAAGACATGCCTTTGACAAATCCCGCTACGTCCGGGATCTGAGCATGTTCGGATGCGCCAAGGTCTGTCTATATCGGGTATTCTGTGCATTGTGTCCTGGTTGGGAGGGTGATGAAACGAGATATTTCCCTTCACTCGTGTCCTTGGTTATCGACTGTTGTTATGATAACCCTCGCATCCGCGTGACGAAACCTGACATTGATTTCTCCTTCCGGGTTCCTGGATATTTGCAGAGCAAAGCTTGCTGAACCGGATCCTCAATTTACGTTTACTTTTAAGGGGCTCAAGGTCAACTGGGCCCAAGGGGTACAGGACGAGCTGTGTGCGATGTTGAAATCAACTCAAGAAGGTGGACAACGACGAAGGCGTATATTCATGAGAGACAACGACGGGGCGACAAGAGGAAGGGAAAGGAGGGGTAAACGGACAAAGACTACTGGTATACTACAGGTGTATATAATCTACCTACAAAATGGCCTCCATGAGGCAGTCAGGGGCATTCCGCCAGTTTGCCGGAATCACTAATTCCAACATGCGATGGTTCGGAATGGGTTTCAGCTGGAGATTTTGGACAGTGATGGAAGGGTAGAATGGTTATCTTAAAACACCTCATGGCCTAGGAAGGGCCCCCTTGAACCCGACGCTGATAATTCAGCACGCGTTATGACCTCTGGTTCCATATATTGACTGGTTTGAAGAATCAGAAGTGCTGGGTTTAGGGAGTATTGACTATTTTGATTAGGTAGAATGTTAGAGACATATTCAGAGCCTATTTACGCGGCATATTATTTTTCGAATACTTGTTTATGAACTGGTTCAGCAGCGAATTTGACACGCCCATGATGAGAGAGTGAAACATGATGCATGATGAATAACAATAGGGAAAAACCCAACATAGAACCCGCCACCACAGCCTAGAAAGCGCGAGGTGGTGAGAAAGTCAAGACGGAAGGATCGAAGGTCGGTAATGTGATCTAGTATTTCATATGGCCCAGCGACCTCCCCACTGCTTCTGCTGCGTACCGCCATATCCTCCACCCTAAGAGAAATCGGTGTCAAGCACTCTCAAGAACTGTGACGTGAGATCAGAACCGCGGCAGTTCTCGATAGTCAAAGATGCGAGGGTACGAATTAACAGATATCTTCGTTACCAGACTGAAGGTCGGGCCTCTGAACTGCAAATCTACCGTCCAAGATGGGCCCCTGCACATGTTCAGTTTAACGGAAGTCCTTCGTCGAGGTGGTCATAGCGGATATGTGGGCGGAGGCTGGGATGTCGTATTATTGAAGGCCGCCAAGAGGTTTAGGATTATGCTGTTGTAAGATTGAGGAGGTACCTTTGCCGCAGTTATACACTCCTAGCTTCCCGTTGAAGCAGGGAAGAAGTATTTTCCCGTCTTATGCCCACCAGACGGTCGTGCTAACAACAACGGCTCTCTCATCTATTACCCGAAACTGATGCTTATGGAAATATATAAAAAGAGTTCACCCTCTCCTCCGCTAGGCCTCACATGTGTGTATCGAATATGAAGGCTGGGCTCAACGCAATCCAAACTCAGTAAAGCTCTCCGAAGCTAAGTGTATAAATCAGGGAATATATTCAAGAGAAGTTATCAAAGATTACAAGCAAACCAATACACATCAAGTGTCTGCATCACCCTTCAAGTCACTCTGGATCTTATACTCAGGGATCTCAGCATCCTTCGGTTTATCTTTATCAGCTGCAATCCCAACAAACGTCGGGAACCTACAGAAAGCCGTCACGTCAATACCTGACACGAGCATTTCTCTCTAGATTACCGCACCTCGGAACACGATCTTTAGTCAACTCTTGGAACCGGTACTACGACAATTGACCCAATTGCAGGGGGATTCTTTCGCTGTTTATCCGTCAATCCTGAGCCTACGCTGAATGTCTGGACGAGAAAAAAAGCGTTAGGTCCGGGGGTTAAAGATGTGGAAGGAGCGCAGGACAATACTTTTCCTGATTCCATTTCACACTGTAGAGCGCCAGTGACGCCCTTATTCTTCCCCTTTCCTTCGACATAACCAGTGACGATGGCTTCGGCATCATAGAACGTCTGTCAGATACATCCATCCATGGGTCCTCAATTCAATTCAACAGGCTTTCAAGCAAGAAGACATACCTTGATCTTGAGCAACGTTGACGACCGATACCCCTCATACAGCCCTTCAAAATCCACGATCGCAGCATAAACAATGATAATCAACACTCACAAGCCCAACACAAAAAGCACATAAAGAACCACACAACTTACGATTTCGGCTTACGCAACATCAACCCTTCCCCACCGACTCTCTCAATCTCCTTCAACTTGTCCAATACATGCTGACGATCCCTAGCTTGTTCATGTACGACAACGACAACGTGCTCGGAAGAATGTGATCCTCCAGGGCCGAAGAGTGATTGGAGAAAAGCGAGGCGCGATTCGAAAGGTTCATTCCCGCGTGATGGAATATCAAATACCTGTGTGCCAGTCGGAGTGGGAATTATAAGGGAAAGGGGTTCGGGGAATCAGCAATTGATATATAGCTCCTGAGTGCAACACCAAGTCAAACCCAAGAAACAAAGAGGAAAACGCCCCCCAAGTCCGAATCCTGTGAATCTTGGAGGGGCGTGTATGGGAAAGGGAGTTGTAATGGTCGAAGGAAAGATTTACCTGAAACGTGATGTTCTTCCAATGCGGAGAATTGCCGGTTTTCACGATTGACACTGTAGACTGGAATTCTCCGCGTCCACTAAACAATTCACCATCTAGGGTGACATCCTTTGGTAGTTCTAGTTTATGGGACAACTCGTGAGCAATTGTGAGAAGGGAAAACTTGTAAAGATACTCACTGTCCAAGAACCACTGAGGCGGCGTAAACGGATTGCCTAACCGACTAATCATCCTCGTTCCATCATAATACGTCCTAAAACAGTGTGAGGTAAAAGTCAACGACCTCTTTCCAGTCTTCAGTGTCGCAAATGCCCACCTAACACCATCCAACTTTTCCGAGATCCACCACCCCGTAGGATCCGGCCCACTATCCAAATCCCACTTGACCGCCAACAACAATCTAGGTACTTTGTCACTCTCAGCTTCTTCATCACCTCCTTCGCCTCCCTCATCGGCTTTGGCTTTGCCACCCTTCGCTCGTGGTTTTTTGTTGGTAGTAGTAGGCTGCGGGCCGTCGGGATTCTTGCTGAGTATCCGAGCGGATTCGTATGCCTCGCCCAAAAGCTGTTTGAGATGTTTGCATGTACGAGCGTTGACCGGTACACCGCCCTATAGCCGGGGAGACAGGAGGAGAGGAAGGGACAGAATGGTGAGACTCAGGATTCATTATGCGGAGTGCTAAAGTGATCGTACCTGATTTCTCCACGCCTATCAAGTCAACAATCCGTCATTCCATAACATGAAAGGACAGCATTGAGCTTTTGCCATGTTTGAGAAGGCAAAACCGTACCGGACAGGAGCTATTCGAACACGAGTACGCATCATACACCATCAACATCAAGGCCTTCTTCGGAGAATGGAGAGAGGAGGGGTGATACTAAGTACTCACCAGTAGTAATGATCCCAAGTGCGTTTGACCTTGTATTTTGAATTACTAACAGATATATCGTTGGCTTCCTTGTTGAATACGGAAGAAGGGGGAAAGCACGAGGCTCACCTAGTAGAGGATTCAATTTCACGCTCATCCCCGTCCTTCATATACACCTTAGGTTTGACACCACCAACTTCCATAAGCTCGTCGTGGTCACCATCTCCATCAGCTGATACTCCAGTCAATCCGGCATCTTGTTCTAGTCCTTCGGTGACTTTCGAATCCCCCTGTTCTCCCTCTGCATCTTGCTCTCTGAATCTTTCGCCGTCATTATCCATATCTACATCTTCCTCATGTTCAACCTTTGTCTGTGTTGGTCTTGCTTTCGACGATGTAGGTTTAGCATTGGCCTTGGATGCGGGCTTGTTAGCTTTCGTTTTGCTCGTAGTGCCGGAAGTAGCCTCGTTACTGGTGCTGGAATTCTTGACTCCGAGTCGTGCTTTTTCATAAGCCTCGCCAAATAACGACTTGAGATGTTTACACGTCCGAGCGTTGACCAGGGACGCCAGCCTGCACAGCGCGGGCAGCGCCAGTCAATGGGCGATAAGAGTCGAAGGAAATATTGGCAGACCTGGTTCCTCCATGCAGGACATGAGCTGCCAATACCGGGACGGTGACCAGCCTTGAGAACAATGGAAAGGATGGAAGATGGGGGAGGGACGGACCAATAATAATGGTTGAAAGTTCTTTTGATTTTGTATTTGCTTTTACTATCGATCATTAGAGAACCTCATCGTCAGCCTTCCTGCTTATTCCTGTGAAAATGCGCAGACACAGGAGACGAACCTGGTAGCTGAGCCAACTTCTCGTTCTTCCCCGTCTTTCATATACACATTCGGTTTCACACCGCTGATCTCTGCAAGCTCGTCTTCACCTGCTGTTGTTGCATCTTCTTTGTGCCCTCCCTCCGAAGCACCACGAGTTCCGGGCTTGTTATCATCCGTCATGTCGACGTCACCTTCCTTGAGATCAGGTTTAGACGTTCCAGAAGAGGTCTTGAGCTGGAGGCGTGCTTCTTCGTATGCGTCGCCGAGCAAAGACCCGAGATGTTTACAGGTGCGGGCGTTGACTGGGACGCGAGCCTAACAGGTGGAACAATGAAATTTTCCAGAGCAAAGGGTGTGAACAGGAACGAGGGAGTATGGTAGGCGGACAGACGGACCTGATTTCTCCATGCCTAAGGTTGTAAAAGTGGACGAAGAGGTGAGTATTAGGAAATAAGTAGAGGGGTCAGAGGAGAAAGTCGTACAGGGCATGAGCTACAAAGTGAGCACCATGAGCTCACGAAGGTCAAAACGTAGAGCGGGGATCGTACCAATAGTAATGGTCAAAAGTTCTCTTGACTTTGTACTTGCTCTTGCTGATAGCCGGGGATCAGCTACCAGCTTTGGCAGCAAAATAGTACTGAAGGATAAGACGAACCCGGTTGCGGACCCAACTTCAGTCTCTTCACCGTCTTGAAGAACTACCAATGGCTTAATGCCGTTGATCTCGGACAACTCTTGACTAGCCTTCCCTCCGTCAACTCCAGTTTCGATCCCCTCTTCGACAACAAGTTTCGTCTCAACCTCCCCCTTGGAACGTTTTTCGACTTTAGCGCGTTTCGCAGCCCTTCCACCGACCTTCTTCGGAGCAGCGTCCTCTTGAGCTTCCATTTCAGCATCGTCTCCCTCGTCTACGTCGGCTGCCCTTTTTACGCTTTGATGCAGGTTTGGTCCGAGTGGAGGTTGCTGCACTGGTCTTGGTCGGCTTGGATTTAGCGGGTTTGTTACTGCCTGGTGGAAGTGGTCCGTCGGGATTCTTGAGCAGGATACGCGCATTTTCGTACTCGGACCCAAGGAGGGCTTTGAGATGTTTGCATGTTCGAGCGTTAACGGGTGTTCTGGCCTGGGATAAGAGTATTAGAGGTGAATGAGGGGGTGGTCATTTGGTGAGGGACAGACCTGATTTCGCCAAGCCTACAGAAGGAGGAGAGAATATCAGCCACGAGGGAAAGGAAACAAGATGATTATGTACAGGACAGGTACTGCAACGATCGTCAGCGACAGCGGAATGATATCGAGGAATCAGGATGGCATATACCTACCAGTGATAGTGGTCTATGGTGCGCTTGACTTTATGTTTGGATTTACTAAAGAGGACGTGAGCAACCTTTGCACTGGCACTCGCATAGAGAGCATGCACCTCGTCGTTGAACCAACTTCGCGTTCCTCGCCGTCTGCGAGGAGAACATTCGGTTTGATGCTACTGATTTCTGTAATTTCATCCATGACTGTAGTTGATGGCAGATGCGCGTTTACTTGGTCAGCTCACGTGAGGATATCCGACCCCTGCCAAGCGCACATTTGTTGTTCCACACACATTTATGCACATTTATGACAGACCGTATTCTAGGCTCTGGCGTGAATGGCTGCTCAAGAATTCTCCCGCGCTGAATAATTGCTTAGCCCACGCAAGCCAGCTCTCCGCTCGCACCCCATTCTGACTCTGGTCGATTAATGCCCATTGCAATATCCACTCCATCTGGTCTATCAGCGCCATGCCAGAACACAGCAGCCCCACACGTTGAGCAGAAATACCTTCGACGACCCACACTCGACTTGTACACACTCATTCCCCTCTGTGCCTCGATCCCAAAGTCAATCACTTCTCCTGTTCTTGCGTTATGAATATTCTCCGGCGGCGCTACCATCCACGATACAACCTCGAATCCTGCCGTTCGTCGGCATGACTCACATCCATCATGTCCTGCAAAGAATCGACTCGCGTCGGGAGGAAGGTACCACTCCTTCTCCGTGCGTGGCCGTGCTGCGTGGTAGCGGCCGTGTAACGTACAGCTCTACCGCCCGACATTGACAGTGAAACCGCAGTTTTTCACCGTCCGATTCACCCGCGATCAGAGCTGGTGACCTCCAACCCCTCGCCAGCAACTCGCTCTTCTCTGGTATTCCTGCCCACCTTTTCAACTCTTCACCAGGAATGCCACGAAAATGATCTGCGAGGCCTCCATCTAGCGTATCCCCGGTAAACTGCATGGTGATCGACCTGCACGATGCCCTCAACCCTCTCCAACAGCCCGGCTGCGATACTCCAGTACATTCCATGCTCGTTCTCTCCATGCAGTTGGATATACCAAGGCTTTGAGCGGCACTTTGATTAACCGAGTTCGTCATATCGCGGGGCAACCGGGTACTATCATACCCCCGCAGCACCTGTGCACCGCATGTCGTACAGAACCAGCGGGACACAGCAGGCGATGTACGATATTCCCTCAAATTCGCCAAACTTGCGGGCACGTCCTCCCCTTCTGCCTCATCTTCCTTGCCCATACGATACGGTACGCCATCTATCCGCACAAAATACGTTCCCATGCGTCCGCTCGAGTGCCTGCAAGTATTACAATGACATAACCCATTCTTGATCGGTAATCTTGTACGTTCGAATGCAATACGGAAGGTGTTGGACGTGCAGTGACATGACGCCTTCACATGTATGAGGTCCTTTGGTGTATGGGTCATGTCTGGTTGGTGTCGCTTTGCTTTTGTTGCGTCGGTTTCCCTGGATATGAGAGGATGTGGCAGGAGATGGCCACACGACCTCCATTGGCTTTTTATACTCACGGATCACACTGTTATGAGGTATGTACTTCGATCCACTTTATGTTTTGCCACTATAGGCTGGGGTCGTGTCAATAGTGTTAAGTATCAGATGATCAAACTCCGGGGGATAATGTCATATCTAATTTTACAGCCTTTGGCTCCGAACACCACGCCCCTTGAAAGTATCACGCAAGCCTCGCGGCTAGTCCGACCTACTGACCGAGCCCTCCCGTCATGCGTCGATCAGATACACCTCTTCTAATGGGCCCAGACGGGCCAAGGATACATATGGTGCGTGGCGCTTGCGATGGGTGGGGGGTTGGATGATGAGAGGCTGGTCCAGGCATGCGTCGCGCATAGTGACTGTGATAAAAGAATGAGCTTTTTTTTCATTCTGCTAAGCTGAGATTCGCGATAATGACTCTTTTTTGCCGCTGGTCCAGCGTCCCGTGGTTTTGTGATCATAAAGGGCAAACAAACGGCTATGCATGATTATCCTTCACTTCAGGGGGCTATCGCTTTGCTCGCTCCTCGCATAAGTCCCGATCTCTTCGGTGGTTTGCAGGGATTGGTTACAGAAGGTGATTATGAACTATGGACGCTCTCAAACTCCCTCCCACTGAATTGCGGGGTCGCTTTGGAGAAGAGATCGGTGACCAAATTTAAAGTTTAGCCAACGACTTTGAGATGGCACATTTCCTTTTGACTAGGCGCCAACCCCCCATCAGACCTTAGCGCTCTAGCCGTGGGATTGACTGCAACATGCCGGATATAGCGGCATTAAATAAAAATAATAGGAAAGTCGGAGCTTGCTATCAGCGGTAGAAGCACACGGTGAGAGTTCGGTCCCTTCTAGGGTATGTTACGCGGGGCACATCACTGCTAAAATGCCTTGGCCCAGAGACTATGACGACTCCGTTTCCACCATCCGTAACCCATACACAATAGCCGTTCCAGCCAAAGTGAGGTTCATATCTCCCCACTGACATCGAGCCTGCTCATAGTTTCTCTAGCAATGTCAGATTTCGGTGGGACCCTGACTGGCGGAATCCAAGACCTTTCTGCTCTTCTACCACTCATCGGAACTGAACAGTGCGAGAAACATATTGGTTCAGCCCTTGACGGAGGGTTCTTCTATGCCGCTACTGCACCTCTCTCCCTGTTCGGCAGCCCAGGGATCGTCAAAGCCGGGATATCTGTCCTGATTGCAAGCATATCTATCCCAGGACTCACGTTCTCTCGTCCGCCCAAATTCTCGCTTGCGTTCTCTGGATTGAGGTGGTGTGGAGCTAGAGTTCTCAATGATGCTGGTTTCAAGCCCATGGGATCCGTCGCCCCCATGATCACAATGGATAAGAAGCGCTACGCAGCGGAGAGCCAGCTACTCCAAATGCTCAACGAGAAACACATTGACAGTCCCGAGAACCTTACCATCGAATGGAAATCAGTTGAATGGAACCTCTGCCTCGTCCTGTTTACCGTGATTGCAGCCGGGGTGAGCTATACACCCTACTTCCACCTTGTTCTAGGCGCAGGGAATTCAGCATGGGTTTTTCCCTCTCGTACGGACGCTAGGCAGCTGCTTGGCCTGCGATTTGCTGCCAATTCATTATCCAAGCTCGTGTCATTTCGATCATGAAGAGCCGAATCATCTTCATGGTGATGCACCAACGACTCCTGCGCGATCTCAAAGCAAACGGGTGTTGAGAAACCCTTATTCGGATTGGGCCAGGGACCAATCCGGTGGGATGCCGATCTCATCGCTGAGGAGTGCCTTTGGAGCCTCGAGAACTACCTTATACGCTCGCCTTCGGCATCCTCGTTCCCAACCTCAGGCACCCGTTTCTTCAAAGACTTCGATGGCGACCGATCGGGGATTACGACCACTTGCTCCTGCCCATTCGCACGTTTCTGTGCCAATACCATCCCACCACCACGATCCTTTCAGTGATCTCGATCATGACGACCTCTTGAACCAATTGCAAGCCGAGCGCCAATCCCACTTTCCTAACCCCGTCAGAGACTGGGTGTTCATCATCTCCTCATGGATAGCCCTTTTACTCGCCATTCCTGCAGGCATAGCGGGATACATTGGGTCATTCACACTCGCTTCCAACAGTACATCCAATGGACCCGCGATCTGGTTGGGTGTGGAAGTCGCACTTTCGGTGGTTCGAATCTTATTGTGGGCATGGAATCCTAGGTGGGATGAGAATACCGACATCACCGTGCGCTTGAAATTGACCTGAGCACGAACCCTTGGTCACGACGGAGAAAGAGGTTCGCCTTCTTGGGGATACCCTTCCTCTCATTCCGGAACATCGGTTCCTCGAATTCATCACTCGTTACACTGGCCCGTTAGAGCGATTCGAAGGTCACCCGAATATCGTACTGTATTTTACCTTGTCTGGCACCAAAGGGAAGAAGCGTCTACTCATGACGGCGCTTGATGTGAACAAACGCATGGGATTCGTCTTGTACCGAGACGAAGGGAGTAATTACATATGCTAATTGTTCCATCGACCCCGACAAAGACAAAGTGGAAATGCAAGCTACGTTGCTCTCGGAGATTGGCGATCAACACCCCTGGAGGATGAATTATCCAGCTCTGCTGAATGCGCTATCAGATCATTATGACTTTCTATTGCGCGCCCTGAACCGTGTAAATCCCAACCCTCTCCCACCCCTCTCCCACCCAACCCGGTGGTTTTCCACGATACCCACGTTTCGGTTTGGCCGACGGACCACACCCCGTACTTCCCCAACGCCATCTACCCCTCCTTCATCCGCATCCCGTGATCAAACTTCCCATCTTCCGTCTGCTCCGCTTCGGATGAAGTGGAATTTCGAACTCAAGACCCCGAAGATAGCAGCGGCCGAATATGATTCTCCGAGCCTAGCACCCCTATCACCGCATGATCACCAATACCTACAACGAGGCCATGAACACCACCTCAAAATGAGACTCATTAAAACCTGGAGTGATTGGGTGGTGAAGGGGATGGAGGCGATGCGCGCCGATGCTTTGCTCGACTGCCACCACGTAAACGAAAAGCCGGTGAGGGACAAACGAGCCAAAGAATTGGAGCTTGATCAATTGAATGCATGGGTGGCATTGGAATGGCAAAAACATGAGCTCGTTCTCTTGACGATGTCAATGAGACTGGAGGCGATTCTTGAGTCACGGATGAAACGATATATCGAGAAGGTTATTGCCCTCGAGGGACGAGAGTGGATGGTGGATTGGCTTTCTGTTGAATGGTCTGTTGGATGGAAGAAGCGATTGGAGGATGAAAGGGTGCGAGCAGAACGGCGGATGGAGAATGCAGCGAAGGATACGGAGGGACGAGGGGATGCTGGAGAGCAGTGGCAGGAGTCTCGGCGGTTCATTGACGAGGCTTGGAAAGCGGCGATCAAGGGCAGCAGGCTTCCGAGTGCAAACCTCGCCCTCCCGTGGATCAATCCATTTTCTCCCGACCACAAAATCCTTAAAAGCATCCAAAAAAGACTGACGCGCCGGAAATCCCCTCTGGACGATATACGAGGCGGAGATGGAGAGAAGAATAGAGCTGATTAGGGAAGGAGATCCGAACCAATTGCATCAGGCATACCACTATCCAGAGTGCTCTCAAGCGATGGCCACCGCAGTCTTTACCAGATTCGTACACTTTGAATCGCTCTCAGCACGAGCAACGGCTGCTGGCGGCAAGGCTCAGTGTTGCTATTGTCCACGACGTCAGAGACTCTGATCCAGTCATTGTTTATGCAGTCATCCAAAACCCGTGTGCTCGGATAGTAGTCAATATAAAGAAGGGCCTCACCATCGAAAAAAACGACCATTTGCTCTACCTCAGCGACGATTCCCGTGAGGAAATTGCTCTCCCTTTCATCCAAAGTAATCGCGAGCGATGGTGGACACACCAAACGGTCCAATTCCTCCACCTTCTACTTCACTCCGGCTTACTTGAATCGAGGCGCTGTGACATTTGGAAATGGCACCATCGCGCACCTCATGATATTCCTCCAAACCCCAACACGTCTACGTATCAGGTTGTTGCACCGCAGATACAATCACACCAAATTGTCCATTCGAGAGGGAGACAATGAACTTCGCCAGATCCGTGACGATGAAATCCCCCTTAATGATCCCCGATTATGCGATTTCGAGTTGGCTTCGGTGTTTGAGCCGGGGAGGCATAAACTGCAGTTGGTCGTGATGGAGGACTTTTATGAGCTATATGATATTCTGGTCGAGTTTTTCGACGATGCCTCTTCTTCTCCACCACGGCCTGCTCCATAGATGGCGACCGTGTTTGCGATAGCCACGGACTGAAGGCCTGACCTGTCAACATGTCAATGCTGGCTCGTCACTGCCTGGAGCATGAGCATTGTTGACTCATGGTTGGTGTTACTACACCTGATACCGTCATGCAGCATTCACCGGGGGGGATACCCGATGGAACAGGGCTGAAAATAACTTGACGAGCTCTCTCCCTTCCTGGTCCGGGTCTGTCTTTTTGTCTGCCGACTAGGAGAACAGTTGGCTTATAATTTAGGATCCTGTTCCATATTAGAATACGTAGCTCTCTGTTATATTCATAATAGCATAAATGTGATGCGGTGTTCTAGAATGTTGGCCGGTATGGAGAATTCTGAGCTAATTCGTGCAGGACGCTGTGAGGGAGGAAACTCGCCTGCGTGCAGAATTCGTCCCTGCATCATATTTTCATTTAGGTATATAAGTAGCACATTTGTACTTAGATACCTGAGCTCCCAACGACGAGGATGTCTCCGCTGCCGTAAGACCTCCGAAAGGCTACAGTGTAACCAGCCTGCAGTTTCTTTCCCTCAGTTTCACTCTCTCACTCACTCTCTCTCTCTCGCTCTTTCTAAGGTCTCTCACTCAATGGAGTTATACTTGTACCCAGTTTCACGGGGTCGAGAAGACGAGCCTGTGGTTGTTTCGTCAACCACACCTCGCCCTTATGATTCCCTTTCCTACAACGCAGTGGAAAAGACATATATTTTAAGGACCCCATGTTGAAGAGGCCCAGCAGCAGACAATGACACTAATTATGGTAAGATAAAAGGATGAAATGATACGGTAGATAGAAGCTAGGACGACTTCGCTCCATTGTCCTTGGTACCAGCAGAAGGCCAGCCAGGAAGGGAGGCGGACTCCTCAGACCTGGGAGCAACGTTGTCGGGAGGAGCCAAAGTGATATGGGACTCCATAAAGGCATTGAATAATTCCCCCCGGAGTCGTTCAACCTCCTTGCGAGGAGTAATGGGAATAGGGAAATCGTTCATCACCTTCTTGAAGTCCTCCAAGGTCTTGGAGTCCTTAACAAAGCCAGCACCGATAAGGAACTGGGAACCATGGTCTCGTTCTAAGGATTGGACATTAGCGAGGACTTGCGCAAGTGCATTTCCAAATTGGACTTGAGAGAATTCGTGGGCATGACGTGTTATAGCGGTGCCTACAGTATGTTGTCTCGAGATTCGAAAGGAGAGGACTCAAAGCTGAGAACGACTATCAGCTAAACCCACGGATGAACTAGCTAGAGGCTATTAGACTTACTAATAGAGCCAGAAGACGCGGCACGCGCAGAAATGTCGGCAGAAGCGAGGCGAAGGTTGGGAGGGTATTGGTTGCTGCAGTTTGGGAGCGTCTTCTCAATGCAACGGACACAAGGGCGATCTTCCTCCTTAAAAACGCAGTCGGCCCAAACTCTTGCACAATTGTGGCAGCGAGGGGGATCCTTGGCAAGCTAGAAAGAAAAATGGGAAGTAGAGGTTAATGAGAAAAAAAAGGAGAGAGAAATCACCTCCTGGCGAGTAGCTTCCCCGTACTTGATCAGGTTAGCAAGCTCCGAACCAAGGAGTGGAGTCTCAAGGACTCGACCGAACTCCTCAGAGTAATCGTTGACCCGTTTAACAGGCCCCACTGGAGAAGGAGGTGTAAATGAACAGGGGGGCAAGACGGTATATAGACATGAGAAGAAACTTACACCGGCGTGCCCGAGGGGGTTGGGGCTTGGTGATGGCAGGGCCCCTTCCTGTAGTAGGAGGCGGGAGAGCAGCGACGAATGCATCGTTGACACATCCTTTGCCTTTGGAGGACGAGGCGAGGGTAGCAGTCGTTTTCCTCCTCTTCGCTGCAGCAGCAACCTTGTCCTTCTTCTTCCCCTTGGCACTAGGAGATGAGACCTTACGCTTGCGCTTGACAGCAGCGAGGAGTGTTTCAGAAGATGGGATCTGCTGATCACTGGAGAGCAGTTGGTCCTCAGCTTCTTGAGCATCAACGTCGGAAGACATGGTGGCAACTGGAGGAATATCAGGATAGGCTTGGGTTCACGTGCTACAGGACCTAGACATTGGTCCAGGTGAATGGCTTGGCGCCCGTAAATTGAGGGAAACAAGTCTACACAAGAAGCAAACTAACTCGAGTACTGCTAGCAGGCTTCACAAAAAACACTCTCCCAACTTTCGGTAGCACGAACGATCAGGACCACTTCCTATCCAGCTTCAGGCCTCAACAAGCCCGATTTTTACCAAGGTATTCCCAACTTCATCGCACCGACCTCCAAGCGTGCCCTGAATTCGTGGCAAAGCTTGACCCACGCCAGGAATGGCAGTCCAACCGTGGAGGCACTTGGAGCTGTAAGAAACAGTAAGGCTCAGTCACCCGTTATGCGCGCAAGCAGCGGGGGAGACGTCTGCGAGTTATCTGTAATATATATCTACGTAGTGAAGGGATAATGGGGAAACCGTACAAGTGCTACAATGATAGAAAATATAATGCTAAGGGACATTGTGGGTCCACGGCCCTACCACGTTTTTGCGGTTCAGCAGGAACCTCCGTCCGTCGCATTGTCAGTGAGAATGGAGGGCTGTCAGAGCACGGTCTAGGCCGACCTCGGCGTGCCGTCAAGTACCCTTCCCCTGCCTCCGCGAAGTCTGATTTTTGACAGCAAAGGTACATGTTTAACACACTGTCTGATGTTCCTATCCGGAAGGTCAGTAAACCCGAGATTTTTTGTTCTCATGTTTCGTCCACGGAGCACCCGGAGTGCGGGTTCTGCTCCGCTATACAACACTCGTGCTCCAATGAGAAGGGGAAATCATTTTACCCAGGAACAAAACTCGAAATATAAACCGATGAGACAGGGGGGCGCCCGGGACGGACAGAGGATATCGGAGAGGTGCCCTGGTACCTGGGAGGTTGTGCCTAGTCGGTGACAAGGTGAATGGCAGAGCCGTGACGGGACCAAATAAAAATGATGAATTTAATGTACTGTATGTGACAGGAAGCTCGACAGATCCGAGTCATGCGCAAGGCCCAGTATGCAGCTCAGGCAGATGAGTGCACAGGTCATTTGCTAAAAAAGCAAGCACCCAACCTGGCAGCCCTGCAGGATCTGTAGGCATATAAAAAGCGACACTGTCACCTCTTCAAGTTCGCCGCAGACCGCAATTCTTGCCTTGCACCTTCCATCCAACATCCTCCCTAATTTCATCAACCAAAATGGCCATCGACCTGACCCATTACATCCATCTCGAAGTGTGGAACCACACCAACGCTATCATCCGCCTCGGGGGCGCACAACTCGTTGATGGCAAGTTTTGCGAGAACGGTAAACGAAGCCACCTTCTACTGCAAACTCGCTTGTCCCTAAATTCGCGAATGCACAGGTGACCGCAACACCAATATTCCACCAGGGAATTTTAATGGTCAACAAATCCCAATCGGCGCGGCCTATGTCGTTTACTCCTATCCAGTTGTGGGCCAAATCAACAGTGTTAGGGGGTCGATCAAGGTCTATAACAACAATGGCGGGGTCCAAATCTGCAAATTATCTTGGGATAACCCCTTCGGCGTGGGCAACAACAGCTTCGATGTCACGGAGCACGAGCAAGGAGGTTATATTATTACACACTCGGGTTTCCCCACACAGGGTCCGCTCAAGACCATCAAAGTCACAATTGCTGATGGTTAATCCGAATAAGGGTAAGTCTTTATCGAGTATCGGTTGTGTTAATCATTGTCAATAACAGTCTCGATGCAGGTCTTGTTGATACTGTAATATGATGAGTTCAATAGGGACTTATGCGTAATTATCTGAGTTCTTATGTTGCGTATGAATATTTGTATATGCCGTACCCCGCTGGATCATTGAGTTTCTGTGTGTTCTAGGGGCGCTCTGCCCGCTAGGCTGTGTCATCACTCACTTCACAATCCTTCCTTCCTCCACTAACACACCCTGCGAATGCGGTATGTCCCACCCATGGCTGTATCTGCCACGCATACACATAGCCCGGCCCAAAAACCCCCATGCCTTTCAGAAGGTCGACTTCCTCCTCGGCTGAGATCGTTACAGGGATACACCCCTTCTCTCGTTTGTTTTGAACCCTCATAAATCAACAAGTCAGGGATTACCAGAGCTTCAGTGTGAGGGAGGAAACGCGCTCGCGAGTGGAACTTCACGCGCGCTCCCTCCCCACCATTGTGCTATCGATCCCGACGTGTCTCGACTCCCGAGGCATTGTGCTTCCCGGTGGCACAATGCCCCTCTCATCCTCTAGCGTAGGTCTCATCTCTGCTTCCGTAGATACTCATTCTTCTCCCTTCGCGACGTATTCTAGTAGTCATAGCTAATTGTCTTCTAAGTAGTATAAAGCTCAGGTGCTCGTGCATCTGAGGTAGTGAGTTCGGAGGGACCCGCTTCACGTCTCGACTTTTCTTTCTTTTCTTTGGCTCTTTCGTATCTCGATCCCACTGTCCTTACGCACCAGGTTATCACTCTCGTTTGTCCCTTCCCCTTCTGCTCCTGACGGACTTGAGCCCTGGCGACCGTTTCGTCGATCCCACTCGTCCTTTTCTGTACCTTATTCGCGAACGCGATTCGTTGATCTTCATCAGGCCACAGTCTCTGAGGCAAAGATGATAGATGAGGTGGAGAAACCGATCTGGAGGGGTTTTAAAATTACCTTTTGAAACTTATTTTTGCCATTCGAATAGTTACTAACGGCCATATAGATCATATTAAGGCTTCGTTACCCAAGGGCGGTCTATGCTTTTTGTTGAACAAAGACGCTAGGCACTCTTCGTTTACTTAGGCCAAACTCCGTGAGTTGTGCATTCAGTCGGCAAGACCGGAGTTACGGATCAACTCCTCAGCTCTTCTCGAACGTGGTGTGATCCTGCACGTGAATGGTTCGGGGTACCTGATCCCAACGGGTTATATGTCAAACAAAGTTCAGATTCTTTGCAACAATAGATGGCGAAACATACGAAAGTAACCCATTTGTCATCTCGGGCTCGATGGGAATCTCCTTGCCATTCTTATCCAAGCCAGGTCGGATATCATAGACGGCAAGAAGGTGGGAGATGAGGATGAACATGGAATTCTCAGCGAGAAACCTCCCTGGGCAGATTCGCCTTCCAAAGCCAAAGAATGCCACAGTTGGATCACGGACCGTTGGGTCAAAATTTCCGTCTTTGAGGAACCGCTCTGGGTTATAGGTTGAGGGGTCTTGGTAGATCTCTGGGTCGTGTAATATGGACCTAGAACCAATGCTTGAATACAAGATTTTGATCAATGAGTAAACCTGATATACCATGCATTCCCTACGATAATGGTGTCTTTGGGGATATAGTACCCGTTGTATTCATCAGCCTCCGAGGCTTTGTGCGGCAAGGCTAGACGAGAAGAAATGTCATGAATTGGAGTAGGTATCATATTATGAAGCTTTACCCAGAGGTGTGACAATTTGCCACCTCATAGACTCCTTCACCATTGCATTGATGTAAGGAAGGCTTGGACGATCGTTGAATTCGGGAAGGCGACCACCAATCACTCGGTCGAGTTCCTCTTGAGCTTTCCTCTGAACCTCTGGATATAGAGACATGGCCATGAAGTAGGATTGTATAGTTGAGACCGTCTATTGTGATGGATCAGCCATACAAATTTCAGTTAGGTACGGAAGTTTGAGAGCTCACTGTATCGGCACCCCCTAAGGAACGTGATCTCAATTTTTCCCCCGCCGCAAGAATGGCATGATCAACTTACCCGCAAACGATACCGCACAGACATCACGTGCCAATATTTCTTTGTCGGTGCGATCGGGCGAGTTCTCGTCTGGCAATTTCTCAAGCATTGTTGTCGCCATACAAGGCTTCCCCGTGCCTTCTTTCTTTTCAAGTACGACAATTACTGCACAATAAGAGGACCGAAACAAGGAGTCCCTCACAAATTCATTCTTTGCCACGTTCCAAGGTCTATTTGCAAAAACTTCGCTGATGTGTCGCCAGTAGTTTGCCTTCTTCTTCCATCCAGCACCAGGGAACCACGCAGGAATGTATTTCATCGCGGGGAATAGATCGACCAAGAAAGACCCCGGGTTGCCAACTTCTGCGGCACTGCGAACTACTTCTTCGGCTGTGATTGTGTAGGAATCGTCGTCGTCGGAGATGGTTATTCCATACGCAATTTCCATGATAGTTGATGTGAACGCACTGTTCACAAAGGGACTTGAAGCTTCGGGATATTGATTGCAATGATGAAATCTTACCGTCGGACGTGGAGCATGAAATCATCTGGAGACTTCAGCAATCGGCGTAGGAAGGTGCGAGTTGTAGTGATTTGCAGGGAGTAATATTTATGGACTATATTTGGATGGAAATGATCGTGGAAGCTGCGGCGGTGGTGCCTCCACCATGGTCCATATGGCATAAGTGCCATATTCCATGTCCAGTTCATGCTAACTTTGCGTGAGTGCCAATCCCTCGAAGGGGGCTCCGATGGGAGAAGCGAACGTACAGTTCGTTAAACATTGGCATGCGATTGCGGTCAGAATAGTTCGACGACCGCCTCTCGAATAGGTCATATGTCCGCTCCACGCTACCAAGGATAACAAAAGGCTGCCCGAGAACCTTAAAGTAAACCATATCGCCTATGGAATACCTTGAGGTATACCTTCAATCCCACCGGAGGCGTACATACCATACGTCTTGAACCACTTGTCGTATACTAGCCATGGTTTATACCTGGGGAAATCGAGAAGATTATCAATACAAGGATAGGCTTTTGGACCAGGCGGCAAGGGCAGTCTGTTCGGATTGTCCCTCTGCTCTCGAAGCTTGCCATAGAACCACCATACCAGAGCCAAACCACAAGAGCAGAGAACTGTTGTGGAGAAGAGAATTGACATCATGAAGGTCCCGGATTTGTGTGGACTTCAAATTCCGTCGAAGTTTTGTAGTGGTCTTACAGATGTGTGGGGAAATAATTCAAGCGTGCTGTTATGTATAACCATGAACAAATATAGCGTGGTAGCCCACAAAACGAAAATGGGCCCCAGGAACATAGTTGGCCCCAGAGAAAGGCGGTACGTGTAGAAAGGATGGAGCTGTGTACATGTGGTAACCGCCCAACTTGTCGATTCCCACTGAAGAAGACCCTATCTTCCCGAATAGGGGCCCCCTTCCAAATCCACTCGCTCCCACCCTCCAAACCCATTCAGCCTCAATATCCACACTTGTCCACCTACCTATACTAACTCTCTCGCGTCTAGTTCAGCTCGCAGGAGGGTCGCACTACATAGACACTCAGGGAAACCCCACTTACCCTTTGGAACTCCTCTCTCTCTTTGCTCTCTCTTTACTCTTCTCTCTCTCGCTCTCTCTTTCCCTCTGGTCTCTCTTTCCATCCCCCCTCACCTCACTTCACGTCGATCGCACTCGCCACCACTCTTCGTTGATACCTTTACTAATCATTCCTTAGAGCACTAGTACATATAATTGAATTCGGGCGGAGTGGAGCCCATCATAGTCAGTGGCCAAATCATGGAGCCCGCTGCTTGCACCAAACGTTTAAGGACTCGGCTTCTCCGGTCAGTCAAATGAAGACCATTTATGATATCATATGGTGGTGCTAGCCCTATCTGTGTTTTCCCTGGCTTCTTTGCGGGTGTATGGAGTTCAATGAGGCATGAGGATATCCACGCGTGGGTGGCCTTGTACCACTGTAATGGACAAAAAATGCAAAAAAAGTAATATTCGGACTGGAGGCACTTGATTTCACTATGGAAGTGACCTCCATGAGTCAAACTCAGGGTCTCTTGGCCCGTTTTGCGCTTGGGTCTACATTACCCACCATACTTTCACACGAACCCCTCCTACATATGTATACCCATCACCTTCAAATCGGGAGGGATTTTCCGAGCATATGTTATCAATAATCAGATCGTAGTCAAAAATTGACACCAGTATTGGTGCTTAACTAGGATGGGGAAGCAATAATGCTGGTTTGAAGGGTGCCTGCGATGATCAACGCACTAGGTGTCCCGAGATACCGAAGGATATTATACGTCGTGCTACGCCGACATTGGTTGATCATCAACGCCCACCATGAAAATTTGAGGGGCTGTGTAATGGACGATTGCACGCTAACCAAAGAGCAAAACTTGTGCAAATCACCATTGTCATGACTTGCGTGCTTCTCAGCTTCTCCTTTGATGCTTGGAGATATCGGTTGGCTTATATCAACCATGGCGGTGGTGCTTTTGTTGTCTGTTGCAAAATCCAGTCTTATTGCCAAGTCACTCGGTTATCAGTGTTACAGAATAGATCAAATAGACTTTTTGTTTAGTCTATTGATTCTGATAGAGGGAGTTCGAAGATAATCATTGAGCATCTTATGTTCAATAGAGCCTGAATGAGTGACCTTGGGGGGCAATCAAGCGGCACCACCAAAACTCAATGTTCGTGCCTCACGGAACATCAAACGTGTCTATACTGAACGTTTCTAAATTACATCTGGTTGCATGGAGTATGTTAAACCACTTTTCATCCGTGTCGAGGACATGTCCCCTGACTCTCAACTTACTTTTCACGGACCACGATCCAAAGTTTGTTCTTCCCTTGTGTCCACATCCAATCCGCTGGCCCTAGATCTAAGGTAACGCACTTTCCAGCTGAGCTTGATACTCCTGTTGGGCGCGAACGAATAATTTATATGGTGGTTATGTAAGCTCTGGCGCGTTCTGTTTCCTCAATTCCTGCGGTTGGAGATGAGCCGGTTAAAGTGACGAACGACAACGTGGGTGGTCAATTGGACAGAGCCGATAGTGAAACAAATAAGGAAACAGACATTGGAAAGGTAGCACAAGGGGAGAGGAAGGAGGAAATGGCATCAAAGAATGGCGACTATGAGAGCAGCGGAAACTTCACGGAAGAAAATGAAGAAAAGGAGGTTAACGAAGCCAAGTCTGACGATATTAAAGAACATGAGGACCCAAACAACGCACAATGTAACTCGGACAACGATAATGATTCCTCCCCTTCACCTCACATCAGCAGAGATAGCCTTAGACAGTACCGTACTTTACCCTTGGTTGACGGTCCCCCCTGATTGCCGCTTTCTCTCTTAATCCTTTCGGACCCTCACCATACGAGTTAAATACAATGTCAATACCATGTTCCACCTTGATTTGTCAAAAAATACGCAAAGGTTATTGAGACACAGAAAGCTGGAGTTTGTCACACTTCGAGGAGAATCTGATGTCGGAGTGTGAGATAGGATCACTGCACCGTCGATGTCCCTTACGTCTAGCCTTAGCCATAACAAGCAATGACGCGTCGTCCTTGGTTGCACGTCTGCCTTCGGCCACCACCTCGGCAAGGAAGTACCGTAATGTCGCGGGAGAGGAAGGCTCTGCAGGATCCAGACAACGCCGATGATTTACCCGAGGCGTACATCGGACTGCGGATTTATACCCAAGGGGATGGCGAAAAAGTCAGTATCATGAGTAAGGCCAAGATGATCAGAGAGCGCCCTTGTGTTGTTGCAAAGGCGAGTTTGTCAGTATGTGCTCGGGAGCGGAGGAGAAGCATAAAATTGTGATCACTGCTATTGATCCATATAATATTAGTTACCTTCAAGTTCATACTGTAATTCACTCATGGTGTTGATGATATCCCCCTTTTCGAAGGCATGCTTTTCAGCGTCTGCCGGCTTAAATGAATGCAATGTCCGAACGTGAATGACAACTGTGCTCGTTTTATCAACCGCCGCTTGCACCGAGGTCACAACAACGATGGTAGTGGTAGTGGCTGGCACAAAAGTTAGTAGTCGTATCACAATAAATACTGCATTGCAAAACTGTTGGTACAGATACGAGGAAGAAGCTCCAGCATGGCGTACGGCATCGCTTTGTCAGGTGGAGCAGGTGGGCCAAACGGAGCCGGGTGCTCCAATCATCGATGCATCGTCTTCCTTTAGGCTCCGGGCTCTTCGGGCCCTTTCAGTGCGCAGCGCCAAAGCACCTCAGCGGATACGTTCCTACATGTATACCCTCGCCTAAATAATCACGCACCCGAGACCCCTTGCATTCGAGAATGTAACTTGTTATAAGCAGGTGCGCCTTCATAAAAGTCTAGGCATGCTATTTCTGGATGATGTGACCGTCGAACGCTTGTTCACAGCACAAATGATTTTGTGGGTTGCGATGCCAATTCGCTCCATCAACCTCCATTCGCTCAAAATACTTCATCTCAACAGCTTTGTATAAGGAGGGGCAGCAGTTGCTGTGTATATCTCCCTCTCCTGTAAGCCGAAGGCTAATCCGGTGACTCAGCATATGCAGTGTATAAGTTAATTACTGTAAACAGGTATAAACAGGGAATTGATACGAATAGTCGATAGTCCTTCTTTGTCTCGTACGAATACTTATTTGGAGTCCATCGTACCTGCCCGTATCCTCCTAAGTTTCCTCTCCCCCCATCCGGGCCCCGGCTCCTCTTTTCTCTAGTGAGGTCACCCGACGGTGACCTTCCATCTCATGTCTTACCACAAACCAATGCATCATAATCAATCCGGGCGAGCCATTCCCCCACTATTACGCAAGGTCATCTTCAGAGCACTTGTTGGAAGCGCCATCATTTGCATCGGGGTGACCTTCCCTCTCTCCCCGAACCCAACTAGACTCCGGGCATTCATGATAGCGTTCGCAATGGCTTTCATACCTCCTCTCATAATTTTGGTCCACCACATTATGAGGCTCGTCAACTAGCCGTTGATCATTATATTGAATACTGAATATGGATTGTAGTATATGGCCGAGAAAATATTGGCTCATCATCTGCGAGCTTGTGCTCTTAGTAATTGAGACTGGTGGAGGTACGAGTTATATCCTCGACAGCTGTATGGGATGCCACATGCAAACTAATCATGCCACAGCAATGATCCGCTGCTGGTACTTTGGTTTTGGCTTCGGCCTGGGCGAGCAGGGAGTTACAGCCGTCGACCTCTACATCAGGTTCTTTGCGGCTGTGTCCTCATATACTCTCGTGTTCTGTGTTGTTGCCTCGTTTTGTCTATGTCTGTATGATGTCCTCTCCACGAAAGGGAAGAGCTTTCTTCAGGCTCATGACCCGATCTCGGCTTGGTACCCGGTCAATTCAACACCCGTGAATTCGCGAGGCCGAGTGTTGAGTCTTGTATTTGGGAAATATCTCTTCAAGAGACGGTTCAGGTGTGTTGCTCCCCGTGTGCTTCTGTATCTCTATTTACCTCGGCCTCAGCACAGACACTCGGATTCTTAGATTGGTCCGAGGAGTTTTGGCTGGTCTTCTCCTCAGTCTTATAGTTCTCGTCACTTTCTATGCTCTAATTGTTGGACCAATAAGTCACCAGAGTGGTTTCACCCCAATCAAGACTTCACACTCCGTGTCACCACTATATGACAAGATTAATATCCCTCGACCTTCCTTTGTAGTGGTCGCAGTAAGTTCATTTTGACTCAAGCTAATGTATAACTAAAATCAAATTCCAGCACCTTGGTCATCCCCCAGGAGACTGGGTCACTCCGGAGCAACAGAGGGAATTAAAGGAGAGGTTGCGTTCCTCCCTGAATGCAACTCTACTCTGGTCAGGTGGAGTCAAAGGTGCATCTGTTGTATATGCCGATCATCTACCTTGTCTCAATAACTGCCGACAGCCACCAATATGAATTTCAGTTGTAACCCGCCTGAGATCGACAATCAAGGGTACTCTTCGATCCTCACTACTGCTTGCCCTCTACCAACTGATTGGGACCTATCCGGTAATGCTTTCGCTTCAAGTTGGCCGGTTACGCACATGTTTCAGATGTTGATCACTGTTGATTGGAATCCCCTTGCTCGCGAAAATATTTCAAGTCTTTCCCTGTCAGACGACCCTCATTCCCAAGAAGCCCTCGTCTATTTCGGCCTCACAGATTCAACAGATGATGTAGTTGCCAACACGCTCCCAACCCTCCTGTTGCCTGGCACTCATGTTTGCGGCATCCCCTCATTCTCTCTCAGGGAGAGGATCACCAACTCCGGAATAACTGCCTTCGGTATACCAGCCGTATGTGACTTGTGTATCATGTTTTTGCCAATCTGCCACTAATGAACTTAATGGTAGACCCGCCGTTTCCTAGTTGCAAACATATACTCCCTCATTCCAGATCCGTCACCTTTCAACACCGGAAGCAACAGTACTGCAACACTGCGAATACTTCCTCTGCACCAGGGCCCTCCAGAATTCAGGTTGGATGGAGATATCAGTGAAAGCACTGTGCTCAGCGGATTTGCTCTCGCTGGTGGTGTTTGGACATTTCTCAATGGTTTATTCGCGATAATATTTGGAACTACGCTATTACTCGTCCTTTTTGGTATGTCTCCTTCCCTCGGCTTTTGCACATCTGTTTCTGACCTGGTTTCTGATGATCAGGGATCAAGCCACTATCGATCTACGGCTTAGTACACTTTACACTTTTTCCGACATCAAAGGGGTGCTCTCTATGCCCAATATCCGGATATTTCATCCGAAGAACAAGCTCGGATCGTGGCAATACTCAGAGAGCACTTACTTGACATTCAAAATGATGTGAACGCCGCTAGCCCCGGAGAGCTCCGCTCGGAACCAGGAAGTCCAACAACTTCGGCTTTACCTAGACAGGCAGCTTGTTCTGAATCCCTAGACTCCGAGAGTCTTGTTGCATGTCCAAGGGAAGGAGAGTGTGGCAGAATCAACGAAGTTGAGATGAGGATAATGGAAAGGTAGCGGAGGGGTTTGACTAACGGAGATCGTTGAATTTAGATCTGTAGGCATTTAATGAGTTATTAGTTGGAGAGCACATTTTCCTGCAGTTATTGTATTTGATTACATTCCCCAGAACTATTGTGTTTCTCACATCACAAGAGCCAATTCAGGGCCTCATCTTTGCATTAGCTAGTGCTCGTTCTTCAAGGCCCGGGGAAACACTTGCGTATGCCCCTGGGAGGCTAAAACCGAGGTCAACTCCGAAATTAATTCGAATGAACTCAAAGCAGAGTCTTACAGAATATGCGCAGTTGTTTGAGCAACAATCACTGCGGAAATCGCAATCTGCGCCAATTTCTCGACATTGCCTGGGTAAAATCTGGTCCGAGCGGACCTCGACTACTGCTGCAGAAGCAGAGAGGACGAGAGCGAGGAGGATGTTAGAGAGGATGAGTTTAAACTGCATGTTTGGGAGTAGTAGATGTTGGGAACTGGTTGAGGGAATGAGTTGAACGAGTTCAGAAGAACACCTTTTATATGTCGACAGACCTGAATCACAGACGTCTAGAGGAGTGACAGCGGTGTCCAGGATTATCTGGTCCATATGCCTCGGAGGACTGCGGCCCTACTAATAAGCGCACAACGTCGAAATTGATTCTCCGGGTGATCAGAGCAGGAACAAACTAGCCCAACTTAGGGACAATTCTATCTGGAAACCCCATTTCCGTCCACAAATCGAGGTTATACCTCATGCGTTGGACCTTTGGCTGGCGGGCAGGGAGCTCGAAAGCGAATGTTTGAAAGGTTCGAGATCAGCTGTTTGAAGCTACGTCGTGATGAGAAAGATGAAAATAAGCTGTAAAACGAGTATCGCACTCGCAACAGAAATAGTACAAACGAGTGCAACCGGCGACACAGTTGCTGGGCCCGTCTTCTCGACCTTGTGAAAGTAGTATTACAACTCCGGGTGAGTGAGAGACCGTAGGGGGGCTTTAGAAAGGGAGTGAGAGGGGGGGAGAAAGAGAGAGACGAGAGACCGAGAAAGAGAAGCTGAGGGAAGGAAATTGCAGGTCTGTTACGCTGTAGCCGATCGGAGGACTTATGGCAGCGGAGACATCCTCGTCGTTAGCAGCTACTTCTGGAGTGTCCATGAATATATGCAGCTCACGTGCCCATGGTTCTACCTCCTGATGATTTGTTATGAACCCGCGAAACGCGAAAGCTTGGAACAGAAGGTAGAAGCTACGTCCAGTACAACATTCGCGTAGCAAGTAATCAAAGCCATCAGTTCGGGGGAAGGGTAATTGATGTGAACCGGGACGTTGTTTGCTGCGAATGCTGTGGTTGCAAGAAGTCTGAAGCAGGAAACCTCAACTTCTGAGAGCGATTGAGGGCAGTTGATGATCAGCGATGATCGCATCAAACCTAATGTGCAGAAGCCGGCGGCACGACAACGTTGCACGGAATTAGGCCTATGCTTGTTGATACAGGTGCATGTACTAACCGATATACCAGCAGAGACGTTTCTATCTTGATGTTTCAAGAGTCGAAAGGGGGAGGTTGAGCTACGTCGAAAAAAAAAAAGGTCTAGGGACTCACCCCATTCTACCACCGAGAAATTGAAGAACATCAGGCTTGTTGAGATGGAATAATTTGAGTTTAAGATTGCGCTCGAGAACATGCACTCAACAAGAGCACCCTTCGGAATATTCTTCTGGCGAACCACGCAAATGCGTATTTCTTGGCATCCTGGCAAGTAGAGTCCCGAGGGGTGATACACCCGGTTCAAATTTTTCAAACGCACAGGTGAAACCTTGCAGATGCTCAGGAAGTGATATCCACACTGCGGGGAGCAGTCGAGCCCCACTTCCGACAGCCATAGGATACCCTACATCTGAGAGGTAACACCAAAAGCACGTCAAACCGCGCATAGACCATTGGACGCCGGTCACTGCGCACTTTGCACACCGCAGTTCAGGTTCTCCCCCGCTCTTGCAATGCTCGGTTTATCTAAGCCCTCTCCAGCGCTTTCTTTCAGCCGCTCGCGTAAACCCTGCACAATATGAGCATGATATTGGTGAGGGTATATTTCACCAGAGTGTTTGAGATAACGTTGGAGGAGCTGTTGGCGGAAGGCACGAAGGCGAAAAACGTAGTTCTCTTCCCAGCCCACTCCACCGCATATGCAGTCGAGATCGAAACATGCGCGTCCGGATTGTCAGAACTAGGGTGAGAAGCATTTGTCGGTGACCGGGTACCCGTCCTAAGTATGTAGTCTTGTGGATCAGGTGTTTGGCCGTCAGCACGTCCCAGACTTGGTCGACTGCCTGAACATATTATCAGCGCGTACCTCCCATATGATTCCATTCTTGGCTGAGAATACTCTCCCACGGCCCCAAACAGTGCCATATGCAGCATTGAGATCATCGGTTCTCGTCGTAGGACACTGCATCGGTGGTTGCTGCAGTGTGGGTCGACGAATTATGCAGCCCGTAAGGCTATTTTAAGGTAGATGTGTAGTATCCAGGATCCTGGATGGCCGACTTGCCACGTCATTGTATGGGTTTGAGGTCGGCAGCTTTGACGGGGTATGGTGCCCCCGAGATCTGTCAGCGGGGCGACGAGGCGTAGCTGGTCCACAGGAAAGAGCACGAGTGTGAGAGTTCTATACTCTCCGTGCGTGGATGTTCCATTCCTCCTCACAGAAGCGTGAGAAAATTCAAGGCGGCTGGTTTGAAGCCGTGGCTTGACAGCGGCCTTTTGCTATTGGCTACATGCTCTCATCCTTGTCAGTGAAAAAGGACACTTCTTGCTGCGACCAGTAAGTCGCGATTGTGCAACTATTACTTTTACATGGTTTGAATCCGCACTGCTTCGCTGCTTGAATTCATCGTATTGTTCGGGTGCTAAATCAGCTGCTTTGGATGAACAAGGTCGCCACGAGGCCCTCTTGTCCACACTTCCGGGTAAGATTATCTGTCGCTGCTAATTATCCTGGCCTCCAATCCTGACCAATCTTTTTTTGTCTGTCAAAAGTTCCCTCTCGCCTGAATTATCGCTCGATTTTTCGGGATTTCGGTGGTGCAGAGCCAGAGTCCTCGACGACGCGCTGGTTTCAAGCCCATGAGGACGGTTGCTCCCATGATTGCGATGGATAAGAAACGCTATACCGCAGAGAGCTGGTTACTACAGATGCTCAACGAAAAACACATCGATAACCCCAAGAACCTCACGATCGAATGGAGATCTTTCTGGTGGAATATCCGCCTTGTCCTATATACTGCGTCAAGACGGCAGCCTGGTCGGTCATCTCTGTCTAGCAAGGTTAAATGAAAAACGAAGCACCATTCTAAGTTTAGTAAAAGTCCAAGTACACGTCATCGCACTGCCACATCACCCTCACTTGTGGGTCCTCCCCGCGTAGCCACGAGGCTACCCCTGCACTCTTCCGCTGGAAAAGAACCCACAGGGCTCTTCACCTCGTTCCCCGGTCCAGTCGCATCTCCTCCCAGCATAGCCACACCCCATCCTCCTGCTCAACAATACGTCTCCATCCCAATGCCACAACCCGATGATGCGGTGCAGGACTTCTACTTCAAATCAAGACCCTGATAATCCATTCAGGGTGATCGATCGTGATGACCTTTTGGAGCAGTTGCGGCGCCAGCGTGAATTGCACTTTCGTAACCCCCGGTCATAAGATTAGATCTTCATCATTTCCTCGGGGATAGTCCTTTTACTTGCAATTCCCGCAGCTATATCTGGATATGTTGGACCGTTGACGCTCGCTTCCAACAATTACATTCCAACAGTCCTGCAATCTGGCTGGGAGTAAAGCTTGCATTCTCGTTAGCGCGGACTGGGCGTGGAACCCTGGATATGACGAGAAGACCGATATCACTGTACATCTGAAATGGACTGGGCATGAACCTTTGGTCATGACAGAGAAGGATGTGGATCTGCTTGACAATACCCACCCTTTAATTCCAGAACAGCGATTCCTCGAGTTCATCACACGTTATACGGGTCCACTGGAACAATTCAAGGGCTATCCAAATATCGTGTTATATTTTACTTTATCTGGTGCCGAAGGATGGAAGCGCCTGTTTATGACCGTACTTGATGCAAACAAGCGTATGGCATTTGTTGTGTACCGGGAGCTGGGGAGGATTGTGTACACTAATTGCTCCATCGACCCCGACATGGACACGGTAGAAATTGCAAGCTACGTTACTTTCAGAGATTGGCGACAAAGATCTCTAAAAGATAAATTATCCTGTCCTTCTGGGTGAGCTAGCAGATTATCTCTCTGTTGCGTGCCTTGAACCGTGTTAGTCTCGAGGCACATCGACCCGTGGATCAACAACTCCCGCGCTTCAGCTGACTTCATCCCAGTCTCCTTCCAAGATATCCTCTTCTCCCGGTGTCCTATCCATCTGCACCTCCACAATCTGCCGAGCTGCTCATGAAGTAGAATTTCGAAACCAAGGCCCCGGAACGGGTGGGTGACCCAACAAGGTTCCCTCATGCCGAGGCCACTTTTGGAGCATGTTAGTCAGTATCTACAACGGGACCATGAGCACCAGCTCAAAAAAATGTTCATGAAAGCCTGGAGTGAGTCGCGAAAACAGAAGATATAAGCGAGCTAGAAGCTACGTCCAGTACAACATCGTGTAGCAAGTAATTAAAACCATTAGTTCAGGGGCAGGGTAATTGATGTAAACCGGGACGTTGCTTGCTGCGAGTCCCGTGGTTGCATGAAGTCTGAAGCAGGAAACCTCAACTTCGGAGGGCGATTGGGGCATTTGATAATCAGTTAATGATCGCGCTAAACCCAAACCTAATGTGCAGGGGTCGGTAACACGACAGCTTTGCAGGGAATTAGACTTATACTCGTTAGTACAGGTGCATGTACAATACTAACCGATGTACTAGACGCCTCAAGAGTCGAATGGAGGAGGTTGAGCCGTGTCAAAAAAATTGGACTGGGGACCATCCTATTCTGTCACCGAGGAATTGAAGAACTTCGGGCTTGTTGAGACCGAATAAGTTGAGCTTGAAATTGTGCTCGAGAACATGCACTCCTCAACAAGAACACTCTTCTAAATCTTCTTCCGGCGATCCCACGCAACTGCTTATTTCATTGGCACCCTGGTAAGTAGAATCCAGAAGGGTGATACACCCAATTCAAAATTCAAAAGCACAGGCGGAATCTTGCAAATCCTCCAGGAATGTAATATCCACACTGTGGGGAGCAGTCGAGCCCCACTTCATTCAGAACTCGATCGAGTCATGTAGGTCGCAACTTTGCGGATTATCCACCAGGCTACGTCTACACATCAGAAAGTGGTCGAGCTAACTCTAGATGATCATGCGAACATACCCAGCTGGCTCAACGATTTTCATTGTGATTCGGTTCGACCACGCCGATTATACCGCAGATTGTCAGGAGGCTCCAGAATCAGGGTTGCAGCTGCTGAGACTTGGACGCAACTCTCCGCAACTCTCCAATCTATGGGCGACATTGATGTACCCGCAAGGCTTGTATTATATCTTTAATCCTCGGCACAGACATGTAAACACAGGGACTACCCGAGAGACTCAAAATTCTGAACAAGGCTCTTTGAACAACAAAAGCCACTGGAAACTTCACGTACACCTTTCACCTTTTCGTGCTGTCACACCACGAGGCACCCTAGCAGCGCGCCAAACCCTCCCACTCCCTATTTCCACACCGGGCACATCTAACAGTCGTTCCGCTGCTCTGGGTACAAAAGGTCTTAGGTAGATACCCTGCACATGGAGATTTTTTGTGGCAGTGATGTAGCCGGTACCTGCCAGCTCCACCGGAGCCGACTTTTTCTACGGGACAATATCCGATAGCGTCTTGTGCACCTGAGAGGGGGGAAATATTATGATAAGTGACAGGAGGAAAACCAAAGCGACACACTCACCACTCATGCCAATTCGATCCAGTGCTGCAAAACCTCCACGATTTCAGGATTCTCCGTGTCCTACTTTACTTTATCTGGAGTTTCGTGTTGCATCGCAACAAGGTGGGCCAAAGCTTTACTGATCCTGTCTTATTTAACTGCATAATGCCCCCCAAGCTGAGGGAAAAGCGAGAAGCACCAGCCATGCAAGTATGACATGTTGTTTGAGAGAGATGATGAGAGATAAAGATGGATAGGAACTTATGGTCATATATTTGTACTGGAGAACGAGTCTCTGGGGCTCATTCCTTATATACAGACAGATTTATGATAGACTAGCCATTTTCCTATGTCTGAAAGCGATAATAAAATAAGGGAAAATGGACATAAGCTACTTGCGAGATGGAGAACGTGAAACATGGAACAAAATGGGAAGTTTTCCTAGCTACGTGATCAGGGGATTAGGAAAGGCGAAAGAGAAGGTAAGAAATGGTCTGCGAGGCATAGAGAGACCTATGAGAAGGGGGAAATTTTCTTCTACAATAATGCCTGGGGGAAGGAACGGAAATTGAGAGAAAATAATTGAATGAGGGAGAACTGGAAGTGGACGAGGGAGGTTTGCAAAATGGTGTTGTCTGCCTCAATGTGCGCACTCCGAGGATTTTGATCCGAGGTTTGATCCGGGTTCGTCAGGGCTTCGTCAAGGTTCGTTCCAGGTTCGTCACACAACCACTAGAGGTGATGGGTGGTGGCTGTTACAGCTGCAGCCACTCGTCCACCTCTACACTGTATATGCTTGCGGACCTGTCCACCGTCGGTGGAATTATGGACTGGAGGTATAGCCGAGTCGTCAGACCGCTCATTTGGACTGTTGGTGTCCTGAGTCTGTTTCGTGGCCGTTTGGTGGATGTCCCTTGATTAATGAAATCTATTCAGCAATGCGTTCAGCACAGTAGTAGTAGGCTGCCTCCCAGGCTTGTTCTGACACAGTAAACTTGTAAATATCCACTCATTGGCTCGGAGTCTTACTCGTCTCAGATGTCCAGTTTCTACTGACGTGCGTATTATATACTTACGTTCATCCTTGCGCCACGCAACATACTCCTTCTCTTATCAGTAGTATGAAACCCACGCTTTTTGTAACTGCGTGCTCCCATTCCCGTATCTATTTATACATGCTGCTTCGTGCAATTCACTAGTCACTTAGAAATGGATTCATACACAAATCCCGCTCCCGTTATGAGGTGCTAGGTAGAGCACCTGGCGAGGCAATTAGCCAGGTGCTGAATATTTGTGCGCCACAGACGGGCAGACACCTGTCTCGGTCACATCACTCGTTGCAACCATGCAATCTTCGCCAGTCTTCACCGCTTTCGCATACCTCCGAGTTGCCAACTGGATGCGCTTGCAATCGGGCGTGTTGGCTTAGTCGTTTCACGAAGCATGAACGCTATCCTGCTGGAATTTGCACGGGGTTTATTCGCTTCAGCGTCATACTGTATTCACGGGTAGCGACTTACGTCCACCGTGAGTCTGATGTGCCGTGAAGCATATCCATGTGGTCACCTCGTGTCGGAGGAACACCAAGTACTTAGACCGGACGCAAATCCAATGGGAGGCAGATCATCCTGCCCGGCCAGAAAACCTATAGGTAAGATACCCTATGGCTCGGTCAAGCTTGCATACCCAGAGTAACTGTTTATCAGATGGAAATGCACCGGAGGGCAGCATCGCACCCGTATACTCAAGTAACAACGAATTTCTCGAGGTATCGATCGAGCTCGCCCACTGGTAGTCTGCATGGCCACTCGCCCGCACCTAGTAGAGCCGACGCAACTTCCGAGACGGGACTTGTAGGGAGTGAAAAGATACCCCCGTCTGCCCCAAGCAACAAGTAAGAGTTCGAACTACGAGCGGACTAAATGGACTCACTATCACAAAGGTTTTGGCCAAAGTTCTGGAAATTTTCTCCATTTGTTCTTCACATAGTAGTGATCGGGGCCGTTAATGCCTTCATTTTCTCTGTCGTTGACGGCCATAAATTCAACACTGTCTCTCGTAATTCGACAATGAGCGTGGATGGTTCCTCCAACGGTGACGTGTATGGCGGCATTCTCCAATCGGATATCACGACGATCGTTACTATTTTTGCCTCCGTCACCCGGCTCTGTGGTGCCTTCTGGGCCGGAGGAATAGCCTGGCGCTGCGTCTTCCTTTTCATGGAGAGAGGCGGGGTGTCACTCCGTAGCGTGAAACGCATGCTCAGCAGCTTGCCACCATCCCCACGCGACGTGAGGAAGAGTAACTTCATCATCTTCTCCATCGTTCTGCTCGCCACCTTCTCCCTGGACGGCTCTTCATCTATCCTCACAGGATCCATTACTTGGAAGCCTGCGCTCATACACACGCGGGGAACCAAGGGACCCCTCAGCGGAGTTGTTCATACTGTCTCTGGGCCTTCAGCGGACCTCGATAATTACAGGAAATGGAATGAGAGTGTATCAAATGCGATCCTAATAGGTACAGCTATGGCAAACTTCGCATGGGGAGGCACCAGAGCAAACTCGACCTCGATGAGACGTGTTCTGCCAGATACATCTTTCCCCCCAATTGATTCCGAACTCGTCAATGTAACCATTCCGTATTTCGTTGTCGACAAATTCGAATGGATCAAGAATCACTCCGTCATACCACAACGGCAGAAAAACATATTAGTAACGGGTGGTCAATTTTGCCCATTTGGCAGTGGCAACAGTATGGTGGCCTTACTTCCGGATGACGGCTGGGGCCAACCGAACACCAGCAATATTCCGGAGCCTTACGTTGTATCTAGGACCCAGGTTCTCATCATGAGAACAGCTATTGTAAGCTTCCCTGATGCCTGTGGGAGCGAAGGAGATCGGAACAGTGGTGTTCCATCTGATGCTGGTCGATATCAGTTCGATGGCGATCACTCAAATTGCTTCGTATTTGCCCAGGTGACTTATCGGGCGGGAGGAGCATCGTGTCATCCCTGCCGGATTTCTTCCCCAGGCATCGTCGAGGTCGAGCGGAATGATATTTTGGAATTGGCCCCCGATCCCTTGGCTCTTGAAGCTCTTGCGATTTCTGCGGCTGTAGCCAGGGGGATCATGCTTAGTCATTATGCAATGCCCCCGACGTCCATCTTCCCGACTTTCCAGGCCCAAGCTGTTGAGCTTCTGTCACGATCTTACCAGGCAGCATGGGCCAGCCTCAACGAAAGATTCGGTCATCAAACAGAGGAGATAACAGTCATGCTACCCGTGGAAACAACTGAAGCCGCGGTTCGGCGTTCCAGAGTCTGGATATGGAGTGCGCTTCACATGCTTGCATGGTTCGTGGGGGTGTTGTTTATTATCGTGCAACGTGGATGCCATCACCCATGGGTAGATAACCCTGCTTTTGCTGCACTGTTTTTGAATGGAGATCAACTTAGGGAGAGGGAACAGTGGGGGGATCTGTGGGAACCTGGGGCGGACATTCCTCGTTGCCAGCTCAAGCTGGTTAATGGCGGCCGCCCCACTCGTTTCATCGATGTTGCTGAATCTGCGTAGTTGCTCGCGTTGGAATCGCAAACGTGCGCCAATGCCAACAGCAACTGTATGGCATGGTCAAGGCGTTGAACTTACCGGCCTATACGTAATGTTTTTTCTTCTTTGTTTTCCATCTTACTATTATGCTACACTATGGCCACTTGTCGCATAGTCCTTATTGTGATCCCCTCTATAGATGCGGCTTCTTCCCCCACTGCCGCCTCAATTCTTGCGTATATCTCACGCGACTGAGATATTTATTACAGTTTGGTCTTTGCTTTATTAGTTCTATTTGACGCGAGCGAGAGAGAAGGGGCAACCTGTATTAGTTCAACGTAATATTACTAATGCTTATATGAAGGCTTAAGAGGATGATGTGTAGGGAATGAGGGGGAAGATGGTGGGCGAAGGCTTCAAGGGCTTCCCCAGCAAGAGGTTCGGTGACCGTTGTTGGTTCATCTTGAGCTATTGGGCCTTTAAGCCCAACTCTTCCTGCTACCCATACACCTTCCATGTGCCTCTTCTTCGCTGGGGATCACTTGCTATCGGATGGCCACGATTCGTCCAGAAATTCAAATAGTGTTGATTCCATCTGCTTTGTCAGGCTTTGCCTTGGTATCCAGATTGGGTGGATGAAGCGTCTCGGGGCGCGTATCAGATTATGTGTTTGTGTTGGGGCTAGATGGTGGACAAGTGTGAGATATGGGCCTGGCGCAGGCCAGAGAACATGGCGGGCGTACAGATTTCATTTTGAATTCTTTGGCCCTCAGCATCAGCGGACGCGAGAGTATGTGGTAGTAGGGGCTCAGCAGTTTGCATGAATCGTCCCTCGTCGGCATGGGACTCGCGGGGCAGGGTTAAGGGAGCAGGGTGACTGTGACAATTATTGTCCCCTTCAACATCCTCCTTGCTCTCCTCTTTCGCCTCCAATACTTCAACCTCTCCCTCCTCGTCAGGATCATTGGATTTGTTATCGCCTTCATCGTTTCCTTCAATCCCAACTTGGTCTGATGTCTTGATGCCACTTTCCTTGGAATCATCCTGTCTTCGCTCCTGCCTGATCGCTCGCCTCCACTGTTTGGATCATCTTCGCGTTCATCGCAGTCCCTTTAACCCCAGATACACCGTGCAAAGCTATCCACCCCGAAAATCATCTTTGCCGGGTCCCAAAAGAATCATTAGGTAAGCACGACTAGTGGTTCGACGTTCAGATTGTCCCTCCGCTCTCGCAGCTTGCCATAGAACCACCATGCCAGAGCCAAAGCACAAGAGTATAAAACTGTTGTGGAGAAAAGAGTTGACATGGTGAAGGTCCCGGATGTCTGTAGACCCCAAATTCCGTCGAAGCTTTGTAGGTGGTCTCACAAATATATGGGGAAGTAATTCAAGCGTGCTGCTATGTATAACCATCAACAAATATAGCGTGGCAGCCCAAGAAACGAAAAAAGGCCCCAGGAAAATTGAAGAAGCATCAAAAAATGGCTTGTAACAACCCCGCCCTTGCGCTGTGAGGGGTCTGGATAAAATAAGATGTGAAATGATAGAACTCGATACTGTGTAGGCCGTGGGTAGAGCGTTTATCAGCTGCCATGGACAAAACATGCAAAAAAAAACAGTAATATTCTGACTGAAGGCATTTGATTCCGCACTATGGTCATGTGAGCAATGGCTCGATCTGTTTCCTCAACTCCTATGGTTGGAGACGAGCCAGTTAAAGTGACGAACGACAATGTGGGTGGTCAATTGGACAGAGCCGATAGTGAAGCAATAAAGAAACAGACATTGGAATGGTAGCACAAGGCGAGGGGAAGGAGGAAATGGCATCAGGGGGTGGCGACTATGAGAGCAGCGGAAACTTCACGGGGTAAAAATGAAGGAAAGGAGGTTAACGAGGCCAAGTCCGACAATACGAAAGAACCTGAGGACCCAAACAACGCACAATCCCACTCAGATAACGATAATAATTCCTCCCCTTCACCCTACACCAACAGAGATAGCCCTAGACAGTACTGTATTTTACCCTTGATTAAGATTGACGGTCCCCTGCCAATTACCGCTTTCTCCCTTATGTCTGCCCTTAGCCATAGCAAGCAAACAATGTGTCGTCCTTGGTGCACGTCTGCCTTCAGCCATCACTTCGGCAAGGATGTGTCTTCGCTGTGACGAGTCAATCAGGACTGTCAATCAGGGGTATGTAGAGGTGGGCAAGCGGCTACTGTTATGAACAGTCCAGACCGGGAGGAACAAGAATTACTGTTCGACTTTACAAGATGGGTACAGGAGACTACAGATCAACTACGGGCACAAGAATACGAAGACGAGGAAGGGGAATACTACACCGCCATGCAGGACCTGGCGAGAGAAGCAGGAATGGAGATAACCTTGGAGGATATATTGGAATACCCCGAGGACGAGGAAGATAACCATGGATCAACCGATCCAACCTCCGATACGGATGGAAGCACCGAGAGAATGGAGAGCGAGAATGGAGAAGACTCCATGGAGATACAATCGGGAGAAGGAGATTATGAGTCAGAGGAAAGCGATGGAACATCGCACAGCAGTAGCGAGAGTACTGACTCATTATAATATAAATAACGCTAGGATGCCATCAGCCAGGATGTGCATCATGGTCAGGACTGCGCACGACCAGTAGAACAGCCAAGTAACCTATAACGAGTATATAGCATCTCATAGGTATATAAGGCCTGTACAAGTAGAGATTAAAGCCTCAAGCTTTAATCTTGTTAACAGCGGTCGTTTACCTCTCTGCCTTAACTTGGCGTCTTCCCTCGTTATCTCATTGAGCGCGATCCACTAAGCTCTATAAGGCCAACCGTCTCGGACACCTTGTAGAGTGATTGAAGGCCGTCTCCAGTTATCCTCGGATACAGAAGGAGCACGGATCATAACAGCTACACCTGCAAAGGCTGCCTTATGCCACCTCTCGTAGGACTCGGAACCCAAACTCGGAACCCGAAATCCAAACTCGGATCAAGAAACTCGGAGCGCCCAGCTGAACAAAGCCGTTATCATTTCGCGACATATCCCTTTCACTCGAAACCTCTTACATTCCCTAACAAATAAATTTTCACTACTTTTCTATTCCTTTCCCTGAACTTGAACCATAGCATAAGTTTTCTCCCCATATATAGACTCCTCTGAGCCTCGCATACCACCCCTTTCATCTTTTCTATTCTGTTTTCCCATTTCCCTGTTAACGTAGTCGTGAAAACTTCACGATCTCTCCTGTTTCACGTTCCTTATTCTCCAGATTTGTTCTAGTATGATTATCTCTCGATTTTTCGATCCGTTTCGGTACAGAAAACATAGCTAGTACAATAATTTACTTGTATATAAAGTTCCGAGCTCACTTATGAGCTCGGCAGTCAATATAGGACCCAAAAACTCCCTCTCAGTCTCATTCTCCCTCTCTCTCTCGCTCTCTCACAATTATCTCGTCTTTCCCGGTTTTCGAAGCCCAGTGGTTGTTCCGCCAACCACACTCGCCCCTTTGTTTGTTCGTGTTAGCGCTGTTTCGATCGTGTTTCGATCGTGTTTCGGTTTTGTTTCGGCGCCTTTCACGTGCTGAAGAGTCGAGTTCTCTTCAACTGGAGCCCACCGCGAGGGGCTTCAAAACCATTTCAATTTAAAATTGTTACTTGATATCTCAATAAGCTCATGGCTGAATTACAAATCCCAGCAGATAACGCACCAGCAGGAAATCCTCCTCAGGTGCCCCAACAACCAGCAAATGGCCCCCCCGCATACCAACCTCAACATTTCCATATTGGACCTGGAGTACCGCCACCAGCTTTTGGTCCAGCTCACTTCCCTAACCCACCAGCCAACCCACCAGCCAACCCACCAGCACCCCTTCCCCAGCCAGCTCCATACATTATCCATGCTCCCCAAATACGCCATATGCCCTCTCGCTATGATCGAAATGCTCCGAAATTTGACGGACACCCACAATCACTCCGACGATTCTTTGAGGAAGTAGAAATGCTAGCTCGAGAATGTGGACTCACCGATATGGAGCAGATTACCCATACTATCAGCTATCTAGATGGACAACACTATGACATCTGGAGGAGCCGACCATCGGCCATGGGTGGAAGCTGGGTCCGTTTCAAATTAGATATCATGTCCATGTATCCAGGAGCCGAAGATGACGCACGTTATAACGTTACAGACTTCGAACTCTTCGTGGAACGACATGCTGCTATGCCTATGCGAGACCGTCTTCAATTTGGTGAATATTATCGGGAATTCGTCACCAAATCGACCTGGCTACTCAACCGTGACCTCATATCACGACGAGAATGCAACAAGCTCTTCATTGGGGGTTTTCATATCGAATTCCGGCAGCAACTCCGCACCCAGCTACGTATCCAAGACCCCAGGCATCCCATCGATGAGCCCTGGAATGTCTCAGATGTTGAGCAAGCAGCACGCTTTCTGCTTGAAGGAACGATGACCGGAAATGCCTTTACCTTATCACCAGTATCACCATATTCCCTTCCCCCTGCTGCTCCTGCACTTTCGTCACCACGCCAGACCTTTGACATGTCCTCGATTGAACAGATCTTGACCTCTGACGCGTTTTTAAACCGTCTTGCTGGAAAACTTGCTGGCCCTGTCCGTAACACCTCCCAGCCCCCATATCAGCCTTCATTCCACCAAAATCCCCAGCAGAACCGACAGACCTGGCCATGTGGCTTCTGTTCCAGCACTGAGCATATGTTCAGACACTGCCCTGGACTTGATGACTACATCCGTCGTGGATTATGCATTCGGGACAACACTAATCGTGTTTGTATGCTTGACGGCACTCAGGCCTCGCCCCAGGTCGCTCCTGGTCGAAATATGAAGGAAAGGATCGATAACTGGCATAGAAACCGCTCACCATCGACTGCCACAGCCCAAGCAAATATCCTGCAAGTCTATCCATCACAACCTACCAACCCCAGCTCGTTAAATGCTCCTGTACCATCCACCATGCCATATTCCACTTCTCATGCCTCCCAGGACGAGGAGGAGCTTGCTAGACTTGAAGTGATTGCATTAGCCACTATGAAACGACAGGAAGAGATCAAAAAGCGCACAGGGAATGTAGGAAGAGCCAAAAACTCGCCAACAATTCCCAAACCCATCTCTAACAGGCCCAGTGCCTCCCAGAATGCTCCAGCAATCGTTCCACATGCTCCTGCCTCGAAAACGAACCCCCCTTTGAAACCTTTCCATCCCAATGCTCCCATACCCGATTCCCATTCGCAAAATCAGCAATATCGATTCGCAGCACCAATTGAGGACCCCCAGACAGTCCAAAATGTCATACAACGAAGTTTGGATGGTCCAGTCACTCTCACCCAGAGAGAGCTCTTTGCTATCGCTCCAGAGGTCAGGAAACATATCAAAGACCAAGTTACCACTCACAGGGTGCCCACTGGACTCTCAGCTACGACTTCCTCGCTCGAAAATGCTGGAAATGATGACAGAACAATCCCATCTTCATTTGTCCATCAGCATCTCTCCCCTCCCTCAAATCCCCTCATTGTGGCCAATCCGGTCGAAGAACTTCGGACAATTCCTCTGGTACTTGATGAAAAGGTCATGGTGGAGGCTATTCTGGATGAGGGATCACAAGTTATTGGAATCCGACGTGATATTTGGGAGAAACTAGGCTTGCCTCTCCTTAGGGATCAAAGTATCATGATGGAGTCTGCTAACGCCACCAAGGAACTGACTCTAGGCCTACTGCGAGACCTTCCTGTTCGTATAGGGAGCAGCATCTTTTATATCCAAGTCCAGGTCTTTGAGAACGCACCTTATGAAATGCTGCTAGGACGACCATTCCTTACCCTGACCCAGGCCCGGACACATCATTACTCCAACGGCGACTCACACATCACCCTCCTCGATCCTAATACCCAAGAAACTATCACAATCCCCACCATGGTGAGAACTCGGGCTCCTGCCCAGTCTAACTCGGGTTTTTAGATATCGATGATTCGGCTCACCATAGTCGAGGAGATAGCATAGCCTTACCCAATTCCCACACACACAACACACCTTCCCATCAGAATGTTCCTAATTCCACCATCAACCTGTCCCTGTCCATGATCTCACCAATCGCGTTCACAAGTACTCCATTCCCCCCTTTACATCAGCCTCGAGAAATATATGAAATCAACTTATCAGAAATCTCACATTATAACCACACAGTCTCAAACCATGCCTATAAGAAAGTTGCCAACCGAATCAAGCCAGTAGCTACTACACTTCCTGAAGATTACCGAATCATCCGCCGGATTCCCACAGACCCTCTTGAAAATATTCCTACCCTTCCTATTTTTCCACCCAACTTTTCCCCTGGTTCTCGCTACACACTCGAGCGCAAGACAGCAATGGATGTTAACCCAGATGGGTTCCTATGGCCCGAAGAAGAGAAATTGATCCATTACCTAATCAGAACCCAGGAACTTGGGTTCGCATGGAGCGAAGATGAGAAGGTCGAGGTCATCAAGGCAAAGATTGCCGGAGGTGTTTACGAGCCTTCAAACTCGTCCTATCGATCGCGATGGTTCTGTGTGCTCAAAAAGGATGGCAAATCACTTAGGCTTGTACATGATCTCCAGCCCCTCAATGCCGTCACGATCAAGGATGCAGGAGTTCCACCAATTGTAGAAACATACGCTGAGTCCTTTGGCGGTCGTGGATGCTACGGGATATTTGATCTCTTTGTTGGCTTTGACCAGCGTGCTCTAGCACCTGAATCTCGCGATCTTACCACATTTCAATCTCCTCTTGGGACTCTACGCCTCACCTCGATCCCCATGGGATACACCAACTCAATGCAAATTCAGCAAGGTGATCTCACGTTCCTCCTCCAGGATGAAATCCCACATACTGCCCTTCCCTTCGTCGACGATGTCCCAATTAAAGGGCCGAAAACGCGATACGAAATCAATGATGGCTACGAGACCATAGCCGAGAATCCTGGAGTTCGACGTTTCGTATGGGAACATCTCCAGAATGTCAACCGAATTATACAACGGATCAAGCATGCTGGAGGAACATTTTCAGGGCCAAAATCTCGCTTCTGCACTCCATCAGCCGTTGTGGTGGGACATCTATGTACATATGAGGGACGACTTCCCGACACCTCACGGATCCAAAAGGTCCTTGATTGGCCCCCATGCTCCACTGTCACTGAGGTCCGAGGGTTTCTCGGCACCCTTGGTACTTTTCGCATTTTTCTTCAAGATTTTGCAGCAATCTCGCGACCCCTGGTCAAATTGACGAAGAAAGGAGTAGATTTCGAATTTGGGAATGCAGAACGAGCTGCAATGGATGTGTTGAAAGAATTAGCAAGAAACTCGCCATGCATACGAGCCATTGATTATACAAGTGCTAACGAGGTCATCTTAGGTGTTGATACATCGAAAATCGCAGTTGGATACATCCTTTCACAACTAGGGGACGATACAAAGCGATACCCATCAAGATTTGGGTCAATCACCCTCAACGAACGTGAATCCCGGTACTCTCAAGCTAAGCTAGAGCTATTTGGGCTATTTCGAGCATTGAAGGACGTCAGGATATGGATTATTGGGGTGGGGAACTTGGTTGTGGAGGTTGACGCGAAGTATATCAAGGGTATGATTAACAATCCAGATATCCAACCTTCTGCAGCTGTCAACCGCTGGATTTCGGCGATTCTGCTATTTGATTTTCGACTTAGGCATATTCCTGGCAAGGAACATGGCCCAGATGGTCTATCACGACGCCCCCGAGCCCCAGAAGACCCTGAAATCAATGACGACTATGAAGAATGGATCGACTCTGCAAACTCATTCAGCAATTCATGCCCTCATCACCCCTCTGCACCCTCCAACGATTCCTGGTGGCCTTGGGCCTCAAACACATTCGCTATCGAAGTTTTGAATGAAATCGGAACGCTTCAAGCATCCGTGTACTCCCTTGGGTATCCTACACCCTCCAACATCATTCCCAGGTCAGCAAACATTGAAATCCTTTCAAGCGAAACCTCTCCTCCCTCTACATCATCTCCTCCCACCATCCCTCGCTTGGATAAGGCAAAACTTCGCGATCTTGAGCTCAAACAAGTTCAAGCGTTCCTCAGTGATCCCATACAACCTCTGGACAAGGCTGACGATGCCTTCAAACGATTTATTCGATTTGCATCGGGTTTTTTCGTGCGAGACGGCAGGCTTTGGAAGAAGGACTTAAAGATGAAGCACAAGCTGGTGGTACCCGAGAAAAATCGCTACAAGCTCATCCGTCAGGCCCATGATGAAATGGGACACAAGGGGATCTTCACTGTCCGCATACGACTTCTGGAACGGTTCTGGTGGCCACATCTCGACCAGGACGTACGCTGGTACATCCAAACATGCCACGAGTGCCAGACAAGACTTTCCCATCATTTCTATATCCCCCCTACGGTCCCTACCCCATTCACCCTCTTCCGAAAAGCTTACATAGACACAATGTTCATGCCAAAGTCAAATGGCTACCGCTACATCGTCCACACACGTTGCTCCCTATCCTCATACCCCGAGTGGCGAATGCTTCGTCTCGAGAATGCCCGAACCCTCGGAACCTTTGTTTTTGAAGATATCCTCTGCAGATGGGGCGCTATCGAAGAAATAGTAACTGACAATGGCCCCGCCTTCGTACAAGCAGTCGAATTCCTTGCACAAAAATACAAGATAAATCACATCCGGATCTCACCCTACAACTCTCGAGCGAATGGTCCTGTGGAGCGTCGACATTTTGATGTCCGAGAGGCCTTGGTAAAGGCAGCTGAGGGAGACGAGAAAAGATGGACTACAGTAGCACCCTCCGTTTTCTGGGCTGAACGAGTATCCATTCAAAAATCTACGGGGTACTCACCTTATTACATAGCACATGGCATCGAACCCCTCCTTCCCTTCGATCTCGCTGAAGCTACATACCTCGCACCAAATCTCACCAAGCCCCTCTCAACAGCCGATCTCCTTGCAGCCCGGGCAATTCAGCTTCAAAAGCGGCCACAGGACCTGACAAAGGTTAAGGATATGGTACTCAAGGCTCGTTTTGAGTCTATACGACAGTTCAACGAGAAGTATTCTAATTCAATTTGGAACTTCGATTTCTCACCTGGCTCTCTCGTTTTGGTCAGAAATTCACGATATGACCACGATGTGGGCAGCAAGACCAAGCCTAGGTATTACGGGCCACTCATGGTACTCAGGAAGACAACTGGAGGATCATACATTCTTGCCGAGCTTGATGGCTCAATCTCCAAGCTTCGCTTTGCAGCCTTCCGGCTCGTCCCTTATCACCCACGCGATCTTCGCACGATACCGGTCACGAAAATCACGGATATGCCACCTGAGGCCCTCGAGGAGTACACATATGACACGGAACCTTCCCATCGAGATGAGTTACAGCGAGTGACAGCCGACCAGGACCAATCCCCGCATATCGAAGGCTCGATCCTATCTTGGGACGTAACTCCCATCAAGCCGAATTAGGTGTTCAACCACCTCGTTCACCACTTCCTCTCATCGCTGCCAATATCACAGTACCTGCCCACAATAACTCTTTGACGCTCTTCCCACCTCTCTTTCCCACAATTCTGGCTCCCCTCAAACACTTGCAAACCCACCGTCGCTCTGACCGGGAGGTCAGTTTCTTAAGTACCCAGGAGATGTAGAGGTGGGCAAGCGGCTACACCTGCAAAGGCTGCCTTATGCCACCTCTCGTAGGACTCGGAACCCAAACTCGGAACCCGAAATCCAAACTCGGATCAAGAAACTCGGAGCGCCCAGCTGAACAAAGCCGTTATCATTTCGCGACATATCCCTTTCACTCGAAACCTCTTACATTCCCTAACAAATAAATTTTCACTACTTTTCTATTCCTTTCCCTGAACTTGAACCATAGCATAAGTTTTCTCCCCATATATAGACTCCTCTGAGCCTCGCATACCACCCCTTTCATCTTTTCTATTCTGTTTTCCCATTTCCCTGTTAACGTAGTCGTGAAAACTTCACGATCTCTCCTGTTTCACGTTCCTTATTCTCCAGATTTGTTCTAGTATGATTATCTCTCGATTTTTCGATCCGTTTCGGTACAGAAAACATAGCTAGTACAATAATTTACTTGTATATAAAGTTCCGAGCTCACTTATGAGCTCGGCAGTCAATATAGGACCCAAAAACTCCCTCTCAGTCTCATTCTCCCTCTCTCTCTCGCTCTCTCACAATTATCTCGTCTTTCCCGGTTTTCGAAGCCCAGTGGTTGTTCCGCCAACCACACTCGCCCCTTTGTTTGTTCGTGTTAGCGCTGTTTCGATCGTGTTTCGATCGTGTTTCGGTTTTGTTTCGGCGCCTTTCACGTGCTGAAGAGTCGAGTTCTCTTCAGGTAAAGTACGGTAATGTCGCGGGAGAAGAAAGCCCTAGAGTCAGTATCACGGGCAAGGCCAAGATGGGTGCAGAGCGCCTTTGCGTTGTTGCAAAGGCGAGTTTGTCAGTGTGCACTTGGGAGCGGAGGAGCAGTATAAATTGTGATCACTGCTATTGATCCATATAATATGAGTTACCTTCAAATTATTGTTGTAATTCACTCATGGCATTGATGATATCCCCCTTTTCGAAGGCATGCTTTCCAGCGTCTGCAGCGTGGCATATGGCATCGCTTTGTCAGGTGGGGCAGGTGGGCCAAACGGAGCCAGGTGCTCCAATCATCGATGCATAGTGTTCCTTCAGGCTCCGGCCCCTTCGGGCTCTTTCAGTGCACGCTCAGCCTCAATCCACCTGGCGGATACGTTCCTGCATGTATACCCTCGCCCAAACAATCATGCACCCAAGGCCACTGGCATTCTTGAACGCCCCTCGCGATAAGTAGGTGCGCATTCGTAAAAGCCTAGGCATGCTACTTCTAGATGACGTAATCGTCGAACGCTTGGGTACACAAATGAATCTGTGGGTTGCAGCGCCAATTCGCTCCACCAACCTCCATTCGCTCAAAATACTTCATCTCAACAGCTTTGTATTTAGAACAAAACCTGTTATTGTATATAAGGAGGGGAAGCAGTAGCTGTGTTTATCTCCCTCTCACGTCTTACCACAAACCAATGGATCATAATCAGTCCCGACGAACCATTCCCCTGCTTTTACGGAGGGTCATCTTCAGAGCAATTGTTGGAAGCGCCATTATTTGCATCGGGTTGACTGCCCCTCTCTCCCCGAACTCACAGGCACCAATCACTACGTTCGCAATGGCATACATACCTCCCCTCATAATTTTGGTCCACCACATTTTCAGGCTCGTCGGCCGGCCGCTGATTTATTAAAACCAATACTGAATATGGATTGTAGCATATGGCCGAGAAAATATTGGCTCATCATCTGCGAGCTTATGCTCTTGGTAATCGAGACTGGCGGAGGTGTGAGATATATTCTTGACAGCTGCACCGGATGTCACATACAGACTAATCATGCGACAGCCATAATCCGCTGCTTTCTCTTTGGTTTTACCTTCGGTCTGGCCGGGCAGGGAGTTACAGCCGTCAACCTCTACATAAGGTTCTGTGCGGCTGTGTCCTCATATACTCTCGTGTTCTGTGTTGTTGCCTCGTTTTGTCTATGTCTGTATGATGTCCTCTCCACGAAAGGGAAGAGCTTTTTTCAGGTCCATGATCCGATCTCGGCGTGGTACCCGGCCAATTCAATACCCACGAATTCGCGAGGCCGAGTGTTGAGTCTCGTATTTGGGAAATATCTCTTCAGGAGACGGTTCAAGTATGTTGCTCCCCATGTGCTTCTGTATCTCCATTTACCTCAGCCTCAGCCCAGATACCCGGATTCTTAGATTGGTCCGAGGAGTCTTGGCTGGTCTCCTCCTCACTCTTATAGTTCTCGTCATCTTCTATGCTCTAATTGTTGGACCAATAAGTCACCAGAGTAATTTAATCCCAATCAAAACCTCACACTCGGTGTCACCGTCGCGTAACAGCAATATGCCTCAACCTTCCTTTATAGTGGTCGCAGTAAGTCCACCTTGACTCAAACTAATGTTTAACTAAAATCAAACCCTCGCAACTTGGTCATCCCCCAGGAGACTGGGTTACTCCGGAGCAACAGAGGGAATTGAAGGAGAGATTGCGTTCCTCCCTGAATGCAACTCTACTTTGGTCAGATGGAGTCAAAGGCGCGTCTGCTGTATATGACGATCATCTATCTTGTCTCAATACTTGCCGACAGCCAACAATAGGAATTTCAGCTGTAACCTGGCTGAGATCGACAATCAAGGGTTCTTCTCGATCCTCACCACTGCTTGCCCTATACCATCTGATTGGGACCTATCCGGTAACGTTTTCGCTTCAAATTGGCCAGTTACGCACATGATTCAGGTGTTGATCACTGTTGATTGGAATCCCCTTGCTTGCGAAAATATTTCAAGTCTTTCCCTATCAGCCGACCCTCATTCTCAAGAAGCCTTCGTCTATTATGGCCTCACAAATTCAACCGATGATGTAGTTGCCAACACGCTCCCAACCCTCCTGTTACCTGGCACTCATGTTTGTGGCATCCTCTCATGGTCTCTCAGGCAGAGGATCACCAACTCCGGAATAACTACCTTCGGTATACCAGCCGTAAGTGCTTGTGTATCATGTTTTTGCCGGTCGGTCACTAATGAACTTAATGGTAGACCCGCCGTTTCCTAGTTGCAAACATATACTCCTTCATTCCAGATCCATCACCTTTCAACACTGGAAGCAACAGCACTGCAACACTGCGAATACTTCCTCTGCACCAGGGCCCTCCAGAATTCAGGCAGGATGGAGATATCAGTGAAAGCACTGTACTTAGCGGGTTTGCTCTTGCTGGTGGTGTTTGGACATTTCTCAATGGTTTATTCGCGATAATATTTGGAACTACGCTATTACTCGTCCTTTTTGATAAGTCACCTTCCCTCAGCTTTTACACATCTGTTTCTGACCTGGTTTCCGATGATCAGGGATCAAGCCACTATCAATCTATGGCTTAGTACACCTTTTCCGACACCAAAAAGGTGTTCTCTGCGCACAATATCCTGATATTTCATCCGAAGAACAAACTCGGATCGTGGCAATACTCAGGGAGCACTTACTTGACATTCAAAATGATGTGAAGGCTGGTAGCCCCGGGGAGCTTCGCTTGGAACCAGGAAGTCCAACAACTCCAGCTTTGCCTAGACAGGCAGCTTGCTCTGAATCCCTAGACTCTGGGAGTCTCGTTGCATGTCCAAGGGGAAGAGAAAGTGGTGAGATCAACGAAGTTGAGATGAGGATAGTGGACAGGTAGATGAGTGTTGAGAAACGGAGGTCGTTGAATTTAGATCTGTAGGCATCCAATGAGCTCTTGGTTCAGAAAGCACATTTTCCGTAGCTGTTGTCTTTGACTACATCCCCCCGAACTACTGTGTTTCTCACATCATAACAACCAATTCAGGGACCCATCTTGGCACTACCAAGTGCCCTTTATTCACGATCGCCAATGGCAGCTGTTGAAGCCGAGTACAACGGAGGTAGAATTCATGGTAACAGTGCAGGACATTGACAAACTTTAACAACATGGGTACGAGCTATGCTAATCAGCACAAACACGATGGACAGAGGCCTATTAAGTGATTGCAAGATGTCAGAGTATGATTCAACCTCATTAGTAGAAACCGCAGGGCTCACGAAGAACAACCAATTATCTTATCCGTGAATTGAGAGCATACACCCGACCATTGCAGACCCTAAGCTGTTCAAGGCCCAGGGAAACACTTGCGTATGCCCCTGGGAGGCTAAAACCAAGGTCAACTTCGAAAATAATTCGAATAAACTCAAAGCAAAGTCTTACAGAATATCCGCAGTTGTTTGAGCAACAGTCATTGCGGAAATCGCAATCTGCGCTAATTTCTCGACATTGCCTGGGTAAAATCTGGTCTGAGTGGACCTCGGCTACTGCTGCAGAAGAAGAGAGGACAAGAGCGAGGAAGATGTTAGAGAGGATGAGTTTAAACTGCATGTTTGAGAGTAGTAGATGTTGGGAACTTGTTTAGGGAATGAGTTGAACGAGTTCAGAAGAACACCTTTTATATGTCGACAGACCTCAACTGCAGACGTCTAGAAGAGTGAAAGCGGTATCCAGGATCACCTCGCCCACATGCCTCAGAGGGCTGCAGTCCCACTAATAAAGGAACTACGTTGAAATTGATTCTCCGGGTGATCAGAGGAGGAGCACACTAGCCCAACTTGGGGATAATCCTATCTGGAAACCCCATTTCCATCTACCAATCGAAGTTACACCTCATGCATTGGATCTTTGGCTGGAAAACAGCCAACTCGAAAGCGAATTTTTGGAAGGTTCAAGATCAGCCGTTTGAAGCTACGTCGCAATGAGCAAGACGAAAGTAAACATATACCGATTTCAAAGGCAAGCTCTATGGTTGTGTTAGATACCATTGTGCTAAACATGCAATCTTGCAGGGCCATCCCCACCGACTCATAGAAGCATTTGCATCACCCGGATTGACCAGTAAACCACACTTGGACAAAGTGATACCTGTACTTCTCCAATCTAAACTTAGTGACTCCCATCCAGGGATTTTTCACCCAGCGGCTGACTGGGGATACTGAAATGCACATCCTAGAGGCGGCGGTGCCAAAGGGTCAAAGCCACCGACGTTGCACATTGTACAGGCAAATCGGCCACAACCACAGCGCATGCCCAGTGTCAGTGTGCTGTGATTAGGACCCACCGTCAATCCCCAATGAGCCAGATACATGCATTGTACATTGGCGGTAGTATGGACTTCGGCATACCTAGCCTTTGGGGGCATCACCCTTCGGCCTGGCCGAAACCTTGAAAACTGGATTTCCAAATGAGGTACATCTGCTGCTTCCACTGGAAACGGGGTGTCTGATTAGAATTATCCCCAATTTTGACTCAACTGGCCTTTCGTCTTTTCCGAGATCAAATGGCAAGTCAAGGGCATCAGGGCTTCAACAGCCCACATTCATATCCCTTGGGGCCCAACACTGCCCATTACACGACAGCGGAAATTCAATTATTAGATGTTCAATTCTTGCTTCGGGCACCAACTAAGCAAAAGAACTGGGTGAGACCGAATTGCACCACGTTCGGAACTTGATATCTCAAGGCGTTGAATTCGGACTGCTGGAGCGTCCATGAATATACGCAGCTCACAGTGCCCATGGTTCTACCTCCTGATTATTTGCTATGAATCCGCAAAACGTGAAAGCTTGGAACAGAAGATATGGGCGAGCTACAAGCTATGTCCAGTACAACATCACAGTAGCAAGTAATTAAAGCCATCAGTTTGGGCGCAGGGTAATTGATGTAAAACCGGGACATTGTTTGCTGGGAGTCCAGTGGTTGCAAGGAGTCCGAAGCAGGAAACTTCAACTCCGGGGAGCGATTGGGACAGTTGACGATCAGTGATGATTGCACTAAACCTAAAGTACAGAAGATGGCAACACGACAACGTTTGTTATGATCCGTGCTCCTTCTGTATCCGAGGATAACTGGAGACGGCCTTCAATCACTCTACAAGGTGTCCGAGACGGTTGGCCTTATAGAGCTTAGTGGATCGCGCTCAATGAGATAACGAGGGAAGACGCCAAGTTAAGGCAGAGAGGTAAACGACCACTGTTAACAAGATTAAAGCTTGAGGCTTTAATCTCTACTTGTACAGGCCTTTATATACCTATGAGGTGCTATATACTCGTTATAGGTTACTTGGCTGTTCTACTGGTCGTGCGCAGTCCTGACCATGATGCACATCCTGGCTGATGGCATCCTAGCGTTATTTATATTACAATGAGTCAGTACTCTCGCTACTGCTGTGCGATGTTCCATCGCTTTCCTCTGACTCATAATCTTCTTCTCCCGATTGTATCTCCATGGAGTCCTCTCCGTTCTCGCTCTCCATTCTCTCAGTGCTTCCATCCGTATCGGAGGTTGGGTTGGTTGATCCATGGTTATCTTCCTCGTCCTTGGGGTATTCCAATATATCCTCCAAGGTTATCTCCATTCCTGCTTCTCTCGCCAGGTCCTGCATGACGGTGTAATATTCCCCTTCCTCGTCTTCATATTCTTGTGCCCGTAATTGGTCTGTAGTCTCCTGTACCCATCTTGTAAAGTCGAACAATAGTTCTTGTTCCTCCCGGTCTGGACTGTTCATAACAACGTTGCACAGAATTAGGCTTATCCTTGTTAATGCAGACGCATGTACTAACCGATCCACTAATAGAGATATTTCTATCTCGATGCTTCAAGAGTCGAATGGGGGAGGTTTTGAGCCGCGTCGAAAAAAATGGACTAAGGACTCATCCCATTCTGCCACCGAGAAATTGAAGAACATCAAGGCTTGTTGAGACGGAACTAGTTGAGGTTGAAATTGCGCTCGCGAACATCCACTCCTCAACAAGAGCACTCTTCAGAATCTTCTTCTAGTGATTCTACGCAACTGTGTATTCCTTGGTATGCCAGTAAGTAGAATCCAGAAGGGGTGATACACCCAATTCAAAGTTCAAATGCACAGGCAAGCTTCGCAAATGCTCAGAAAGTGATATTCACACTATTGGGAGTACGAGTGGTTGAGCTCACTCATGCAGTCCCACCTGCTCAGCTTTATACTCTAAGACTTCATTCAGAACGAATAATGTACATTGCAACTTTGTGGACTATCCACAAGGCTATACCCACGGTGAGGGAGGAACTCACCTGCATGCAGAATCCGTCCCTGCACACATTTTCATTTGGATATTTCAGTAGCACATTTGTACTTAGAAACCTTAGCTCCTAACAACAAGGATGTCTCCACTTCCGTAAGACCTCCAACAGGCTACAGTGTAACAGACCCACAGTTTCACTCCCTCAGTTTCACTCTCTCAGCTTCAAGACTCCCTCAGTCTTTCCCTTAATCACCCGGAGTTGTATTGCTACTTTTGCAGGGTCGGGGGGATGGGCCCCAGCGATCGTTTTGCCAGGTGCACTCGTTTGTACTATTTTGTTTGCTAACGCAACACTCGCTTTAAACCACACATCATCAGAAACTGGTCAAGCTCACTCCAGATGATCATGCGAACATACCCGGCCAGCTCAACGATATTCATTACAATTCCGTTCCAACATGCCGATTATGCCACAGATCCTCAGGCGGCTCCGGAATCAGGGCTCCAGTCATCGAGACTCGGACACAACTCTCCACAACTGCCCAATCTATAGGCGACATTGATGCACCCGCAAGGCTTATGTTATATCTTTGATCCTCGGCACAGACATACAAGCACAGGGATTACCCAAGAGAACTAAAAATTCCGAGCAAGGACCCATGAATAACAAAGCCGCTGGACAATTTTACACTTTCATCAAGATAGCAACATACCCATAACTTCACGCGCACCCTTCACCTTCTCGTGTTGTGACACAACGAGGCACCTCAGCAGCACGCCAAGCCCTCCCACTCCCTATTTCCACACCAGGCGCATCCAACAGTTGTTCCACTGCTCTGGGTACGAAAGGTCGTAGGTACATACCCAGCACACGGAGGTTTTCTGTGGCAGTGATATAACTGGTACACGCCAGCTCCACCGTCTTCCACGCCTGAGAAAGAAAATTATGATAAGTGGTGGGAGGAGAAATAAAGCGACGCGCGCAAACCCCTCTCACCTTCCTTCTGCTTCATGCCGCCTGTCACTGCCTGGGCACCAGGATAAATGGGTTGTTCAATTATGTGACCCCGTTATGCACACTAACTACCAATGCATTGTTAGAGGCATGAGCGATGAAACACCAATGATTCAACCAACTTGTTGGGGTCTCCATGTGCAACACCTTACACCAAGGCATGCTACCATGTGCAGAGACAGAAATGACTAAGATAGGAGAGTTTATCCCTGTCAACTCTAGGTGGGAATTTCAAGTAATTCGAAGTAAGCAAGTGATGGGAAAGGAGGTGCTGAAAGTGTCGTCACAGAAAGGTCGGGTCAAAAACAGTCTCAGTATACTTGTAGAATTGCTCTTGTTGAAAGAGTGATTTCAAACTTTTGTACAGAAAATATTCGCATCACAGCGCGCTTCCCATTATGTCACGCTATGCTAAATACTCACTATGGGCTCGTACAGGGTAGATAGGAAGCTGAAAATTAGTTGTAAACTTGTAGATAATGTTATAGAATGTGTAGACCAGATGAGCAAGAGTAGCCTGCAAGACTAATAAAAGAGACTGTAGCCCAGAACGAACCACAGGTCAAAAACATCGGAGCGCCCAGGCATCAGCATTCTGACTCCCCATTCCATTTCCATCCTCCCATTTTCAAATCCCCTCTCTCCATTCCAATCCTTTCCTCTGAGCACCGTTGTAGATTAAATTTCTCTCTGTTTATGGGTCTTTATATGCCTCACAGACCACCTCTTTTATTTTCTCCTTTATCTTTCCTAATTCTTCGCTCACATCATGGCAAAATATTCCTGTTTCCCCCTGTTTTACCCTCTGTCTCCCCGAACCATCCTAATACTTAAAAATTTATATTTCCCATCCCTTTTGGGCATTGGAAATTTTAAATCTGTTGTAACTACACCTGTATACAAATAAAAAGTTTCAAAGGCATGTCCTCCAGTTAATACACAACCAAAGTTTCCACCTCATCCTCTCTCAGTCTCTTTCAAATCTCTCTCTTCCCAGAACAAGTTTCCCAAGGTTCTGGAGCCCAGTGATTGTTCCATCGGTCATGCTCGCCTCTTGTTTCACCGCGGTTTGCTTCATTTTGCTTTGTTTTGCTTCATTTGCCCCGTTTCATTTCATTTGACCCAAGCAAATGTCACAGCCACCATGCCTGCTCTACACCACTGCACTGGCTGCTAATCATTGCTCCCCACCCCTCCATCCCCCTGCCCACCCACTGGTGTGTCTGTGTAGACCTGTATTTTCTGGCTGGACCCCATACAGGTAGGACAGGGGCTGGGCCTGGATCTCTTCATCACATTGGCCATCTCCGAAGGTAGGAGCCACCAGCTGTAAAAGTGTTGATCCTGAATTTCCAGATTCTTGCAACAAGTTGGAAAATAAACTTGCAACACTCAAATTTTCAGGAATGATGCCAGCTTGTTGGGAGAAGACATGGGAGAACAAAAATCTGGTCACATATTCAGAAGATAAAGGGTGTTTATGGCCCATGGATTGGACCTTAGCCAAATACTTTCCATGTAGAACATACTGAAATACTTAGTGGTGCTGATGAGCCCAATAATGAGTACTTAGCATAGCGTGACGCAATGGGAAGCGCGATGTGATGTGAATTTTATTGTGCAAAAGAATCCCCATAATGATGTGGCTCAATTCACATTCGGTAGATAGAACGACAAACAACACGGGGACGGGCTACACTAATCAACACAAATACAATAGACGGAGGCCTTTGGGTAATTTCGGGATACCAGAATACAGTCCAACCTCGGCAGTAGAAACCGCAGGGCTCACGAAGAAAGACCAATAACCCCATCCATCGACCAGCACCCTAAGCTGTTCAAGGGAAGCACTTGAGTATGCCCCTAGGAGGCTACAAACCGAGATCAACTCCGGAATTAATTTCGGATGAACTGAAGGCAAAGTCTTACAGAATATGCGCAGTTGCCCGAGCAGCAATCACCAGGGCGACTGCAATCCGCGCCCACAGCGCGACATTGCCTGGGTAGAATCTGGTCCGAGCGGACCTCAACCACTGCTGCAGAAGCAGAGAGGGCGAGGGCGAGGAGGATAGTGTTAGAGAGGATGAGTTTGAAATGCATGTTTGAGAGTAGATGTTGGGAACCTGGTTTGGGGAATGGGTTGAATGAGTTCAGAAGAACGCCTTTTATATGTCGACAGACATCAATTACGGACGTCTCTAGAGGAATACAAACGGTGTCCAGGGTTACGTCCTCCGCATGCCTCAGAGTGCTGTGATCCTGATAAGAATCTCTACTAATAAATACACTACGTCGAAACTGATTCTCCGAACGGTCAGAGGAGCAGACTAGCCTAACTTAGGGAATTGAGGTTATACCTCATGCATCGGATCTTTGGTTGGTGAACAGCAAACTCGAAAGCGAATTTTTGAAAGGTTACGAGATCAGTTGTTTGAAGCTACGTCGTATTGGTCAAAAACGAGCATATATCAATTTTCAAACGCAAGCTCTATGATAGCCCTAAAGTTCATGACAATCAATGAAGCCATCCAATATGCTCGTCACCCCATAGACCCGAGGTGTCCAATAAACAACCACACTTGGGCGAAGTGGTATCTTTACTTCTTGCCCGGGGTCAATGTGCCACGATTTGGGCCCACTACCAATCTCTAATGGACTGGATACGTGTATTGTACATTGGCGGTAGTCGTACTTCTGTACATGTGGGTTCAACCCAACTCACTCGCCACCGAACGAAGAGGTGCAAGGTATGCTGTAACTACGAGTTTCCACTGGAAAAAGGGGTTTCCAAATAGAATTATCCATCAAAGTTTCAACAGCCTGTGTTCATATTCCTTCGGACTCAACATTGCCATTACACTACACCAGACATTCAACTATCAGATGTTCAATTCTTGCCTCGGGCATTAAGCAAGCAAAAGAACTGAGTGACCAATTGCGCCACGTTTCGGAGCCTGATATGGCGTCTTTACGGCGTTGAATTCGCGCTTCTGGAGTTGTAAGCTATACGCAGCTCACATGCGGTTCTACCTCATCCTGATGATTTGTTATGAACTCGTGAAACATGAAAGCTTGGAATTGAAGCCCCCAGAATGTATGGGCGAGCTAGAAGCTACGTCACGGTCCAGTACAACATCACGTAGCAGTAATTGAAATGATGAGTTCGGGCGCAGGGCATTTGACGTCAACCGGGAAGACATTTTCTGCGTGCGCCGTGATGGAAGAAGTCTCTGAAGCACGAAACCCTCAACTTTGGGGAACGATTGTGGGCAATCAGTGATCAGTGATGATCGCAGTAAACCTAATGTGCAGAAGTCTGCAAACACGACATCGTTGCACCGAATTAGGATTGCCCGCTACTTATACTCATTAATACAGGCGTGTGTAATAACCAATATATACTAATGAGGAATACTAGCGGCAAACGCCTGAGTTGGAATTATTGAAAGCAAAGTGTGTCGGGCGGTAGTGCTGTGCTCGCGGTCGAGTCTATGAGACCTCACCTGTTCTTTGTAAAGCGATGGCTGACTCTCAGAATGGCACTCTGCTGGATCCTATTTCCTAAGTACACGCAACAAAGTCATATTTCCTTCCGGTCGGGTGCACTTGTTGCGAGTCCGGTGGTTGCAAGAAGTCTGAAGCAGGAAACCTCAACTTCGGAGAGCAATTGGGGCAGTTGATGGTCAGCAATGATCGCGCTAAACCTAACCTAATGTGCAGAAGTCGGCAATACGACAAAATTGCACGGAATTAGACTTATAATCGTTAATATAGGCGCGTGTACTAACCGATATACTAGATGCCTCAACAGTCGAATGGAGGAGGTTGAGCCGTGTCAAAAAAAATGAATTGGGGACTCATCCCATTTTGTCACGGAGGAATTCAAGAACTTCAGACTTGTTGAGACGGAATGGGCTGAGCTTGAGATTGCGCTCGAGAACATGCACTCCTCAACAAGAGCACTCTTCGGAATCTTCTTCCGGGTGATTCCACGCAACTGCTTATTCCTTGGCGACCTGGTAAGTAGAATCCAGAAGGGTGATACACCCGATTAAGTTCAGACGCTCAGGCGAAACCTTGCAGATCCTCCAGGAATGTGATATCCACACTGTGGGGAGCAGTCGAGCCCCCACTTCATTCAGAACTCGGTTCCAATCATCTTGGTCGCAACTTTGCGGATTATTCATCAGGCTACGTCTACACATCAGAAACTGGTCGAGCCCACTCCAGATGATCATGCGAACACACCCGGCAAACTCAACGATGTTCATTACGACTCGATTCGAACACGCCGATTATATCGCAGATCATCAGGAGGCCCTAGAATCAGGGCTCCAGCTGTTGAGGCTCGGACGCAACTCTCCGCAACTGCGCAATCTATAGGCGACATTGATATACCCGCAAGGCTTGTGTTATATATTTGATCCTCGGCACAGACATGCAAGCACAGGGGCTACCCGAGGCGCTTTCTTAATTCTTCGTGCCCTACCTCACTTTCCCTGGAGTTTCGTGTTGCATCGCGACAAGATGGGTCAAAGCTTTACTGATCTCGTCTTCCTTAGCCGCATAATGCCCTCCCAAACTGAGGGAAAGGCGAGAAGCGCCAGCCGCGCGAGCAACACGTTTGAGGGAGGTGGACTCGGAGGAAATGGGTTTCCTCAACATCGATTGGATTTCCTGACTATACTTCTCGAGTTGAGGTTTGGACCAACCTAGGATGTGTATTTAAGATTTATTGTAACACAATCAGGGCAGTGAAAGACGTCTGTGCGCCACCGACCGCCCGTAGGAGCTATCTATCTACCCCACAGCACCGACACCAGATTCATTTATGGCTTCGAATGGATTCGCAACGTGACCAACGCTCTTCGACATTTATTCTGGTCAGCGGTCCGGTGAGCATATGCCAGTATGTAGCGGTAACGGAGAGTACCCTCGCCAATCGCTTGCAGATTCGGCAGCCAGGGTTTGGAGTAATCCCCAGTTCCGACAGCCTTGAGATACCCTACGGCTGAGAGGTACACTCAAAGCGCGTCAAAGCGCGTATAGAACCGTCGGGACGCCGGTCACTGCGCACCTGCGCCACCCATTGAAATGCTCAGTTCATCCAAACCCTCTCCAGCGTTTTCTTTCAGCCGTCTGCGTAAAGCACGATATTGTTGAGGGTATATTGCGCCAGAGTGTTTGAGATAACGTTGAAGGAGCTGCTTGCGGAAGGCACAAAGGCGAAAAGCGTAGTTGTCTTTCAAGTTTGCCCAGACTGGCTAACAATGCCGGGTTGCATCAGGATCGCTGTAACATGTTACTCTGTCACAGCAAATTACACCTCGCAAAGTACGTCACGAAAAGATCGCGCACCAAAAATAGTCTCTGTGTGGTTGTGGATGTTAGAATATCGAGCGCTCCGCTGGCTCGGATACTCAGTTATTATTCTATTTCATTCCTGTTTCCGATTACTTTTATTGTTTTACTTCATTTCTAGAGTCTTATTATTACCAGGTGTATATAATAGGTACAAACAGAGACGAACCCCCGCGCGTTTGCAACGGGTCCCTGCTTTTCTCGCTGATTTCCTTAAATCCAACACTTGTTGAAAGAGTGATTTAAATTAAATAAGGGTGGGTCAGGCCACATTCAATAGATAGAACGACAAACTAACATGAGTACGAGCTACACTAATCAACATAAATATGATAGCTGAAGACCTTTGAGTGATTTCGAGATATCAGAATACATGGTCCAACCTCGGTAGTAGAGACCACAGGAACTCACGAGGAACGACCAATTACTCAATCCATGAATTGACAGCGTACGCCAGACGAGCACAGATCCCAAGCTGATTAAGGGGAACACTTTCGTGCGCCATTGGGAGGCTAAAAACCGAGGTCAAACTCCGGAATTGATCTCGAATGAACTCAGGGCAAAGTCTTACAGCATATACGCAGTTGCCCGAGCAGCAATCACCGGGGAGACCGCAATCCGCGCCAGGACGGCCACACCTGGGTAAAAGCTGGTCGGAACGGACCTCGAGCACTGCCGCAGAAGCAGAGAGGGCGAGAGCGAGGAGGATGTTAGAGAAGATGAGTTTGAACTGCATGTTTGAGAGTGGTAGATGTTGGGAACTTGGTTTGGGGGATGGGTTGAACGAGTTCAGAGGAACACCTTTTTATACATTCACGGACACCCATTACGGACATCTCTAGAGGAATAAAAACCAGTGTCCAGGATTATGGCCTCTCAGAGGGTGTGGCCCTGACGAGCGTCCCTACCAATAAATAGAACAAGGGTACATCTCGCTAGATCCGCGCGTCTCTTATGTAATGAGAAAACCTTGATGAGATTGCGACTCGAATTGCGACACCGCATCGTTCGATCTTGTGAAAGTAATTTCAGAGAAGCTAGATACACTAGAAGATGGCCTCCGAAATCCAAATCTTCAAAATCAATAGCTGGGATATTTTATTCCATGATTGATAAAATTCACAGAAAAGTGGTCAGAAGTACCGGTAATGCCATTTTTTGAACTGGACTTTGGGAACCAACTTTCAAAAAACTCGTACCAGTAATATTAGCCTACCTAATGTGCAAAATTCTCGATTCCCCTCACTCGTCACCTTCGAATTTTTCGAAAAACGGAGATTTTGCCGCCCACCACAGCCAATTACATAAACGGTGTACAAGTCCAACGAGATGTACGTACATAAAGTACCTCAGGGATAATTCTATTTGTAAAACCTGTGTCCATCCACCAACCGAGGTGATTCCTCTCGCATCGGATCTTTTGCTAGCGAAACAATAAGGATGATTCTATATGAAAACCCTGTTTCCGGGGTAAATAGTGAACAGGATGTAGTAATACGAGGATAGGTTCTACTACATGTCCTTGGTAAGCATGCTATAAGTGATATTAGAGAAATAGTGAGACACGCACAGCCTCAGTGACTCGTATGCGCGAGAGCTGAGGTAAGCGAATGAGGTATACAATAAGCCCCTGCAGATCATGAGCGAGTGGGGGGGGGGGGGGGCAGGAATGGAAAAGGAATACAAGATAGGCGAAACATCCGCAAAATGCGGGGGTGGACTCCAGATAATACGCCCAACCACTAAGCATAGCATTCTTTCCCAAATTGGTGTAATTACGACCCTGGTTGTCGGTGAAGTCAGATTGTGCCTGGGAGATTTTGCTCCTGCGGAATCCGCAATTTGAGAGGGGGAGGGGCGGGGTACAGGACGTTAGTTGGTGTTCTCTAGCGGCACATGTTGGTCCTGCAGGAAACACAGGAGTCTCAGTCATTTTATGTACGCACGAGCACAGTGAGACCAAACACGGAACAAGTTAGGTCAGAAATCATCAAGAAGCGAGAATCCCACTATTTAGTGTCGTTTTTAGGAGGCTATGTAATAATAACGTAATGACAGATAATGTCGTCTCCCGGGAAAGGGTCGTGATTCTTTAATAATTCAACGGGAATCCCTGCGATTTCTGACGTAATTTTCCACGCACCGGGTCCCACAGTGCGAGTACTTTACAACCTCTAACCCTCGACACAAGAAAATGCTTATAGTACCTCAACCAATAGAAAGATAGATAAATCTCATTATACGGACAATCACAGCAGCAATTTAGAGCTACGACCGGTCAAACAGTGGTCTGCATAGCAATTTGGCCTCAGTAGATTTGCACAACAAAGATCCCTACGCCACCCTCCGCACGAGAACAGGCACCTTGATACCCTCCTCACCCGCTACCTTTGGGTGTAGAAAATGACTCTCCAGTTTTGTCAACGGTCCATTAGGGAACTCAAACGTGAAGTGGCGGACTAGGACCGAAAGGACTGTCTACAGGTGCGGAGGACACAAATTTTAAAAATGGGGTTCTGGACTTTTTAGCAAAGGTTGCTCCGTACCTTGATCTCTGCTACCGCCAAGTTTCTTGCAAGACACATCCTCGGGCCATGGGAAAAGGTCAACAAATGTCGGTAACCTTTCACCTCCTCTTTCCTCCCTTGTTTATCCTCCTCCTCATCCGAGACCAGCCATCGGCCTGGATCAAACTGTCCTCGCATCCGGTCCCCATATCGTCTCTGATAGATTTACACCTGCCAAGGGAATGCGAATGACAGTGCCCTTCGTCACACATAGGCTATCGATTGCCCGTTCCAGATGCAGTCAGCATGGAGTCCGTCAACGGGATCGTATCGTCTTCGTGTACCTAGGCCAGGTCGTCATAAGATATAGGGAATCTAGAGTAGCAAGGTGGGAAGGAAATCAACAGACCTCACGTATTACGTGCGGTAGTGCAGGATGGAGCCTTAGAACCTCGCATGTAAAGGCATCAAGGTACGGCAGGTTCATCAGCTGATCGTACGTTGGGTCTTCTCCGGCTGCGAAGGAATCCCGAAGTTCGGCACGTAGGCTATCTTGAATCTCTGAACGACGGGAGAGTTCAATGAGAGCCCACTGAGGGAATGCTTAGTGATTGCGCTCGAGTAGATAGGGATCAAATATACCGTCAAGGTCACTTGGAACGATAGTAAGATCGCAGAAATGAAGGGTAAGGGGTTAAGCGTACTTGCTGTCGTCTCATACCCAGCCAGTATGAGCATGTTCTTTGCTTATGTCAGCTTCTGTAAGTGTAGGAAAAGCGACAAGATACAGACAATCTACACAATACACTGATCAGCCCACTGCGACGGAAGTGGACTCAAACAAGCACACCTGAGCGATGATTTCGTCGGCTGACAGACGACTGTTGGAACTCGCACTTTCTGACCTAACTATATCAGAAGTACGCGTCAGCATGACGACCTGCCTTTAGAATATGCTCGAATATATACTCATCACCCCAAGGGCCGATCGGTCAGCATCCTTATCTTCGGTCTCTTTGCTTGCCGTGTCCAACAAGTTGGTCGCAATGACTCTCAAACCTGCCACTACGTCCACCAGTGCCTCATGTCCTCTGGATTCGGTATCTTAGCGAAGAGGTTTGGGAATAATGGCCCGACGAGTAGGTAGACCATCATAGCCAGGGACGGTTTGACTGCGTTGAAAGAATCAAGGGCAGTCATAATCTCGGAACGATTGCCCCCCCAGGGTGCCAAAATCATGCGAGAATCCAGCTTTGCCGACGCTGTCCAAACTGAGAAGGGTGTGTGTGAGAAGACAGGAGAAGGAATGAAGAATGTACGGCATACGAGACATTGTTCATCCTAGAACAAACAAGGAGAAAAGGTCTGAGCGGGTATTTCGGACGGCAGGGACAGATGTGCTGACTCACCATTTCTGAACATCGATTGTCACGGCATCGTCCACATTCTCCGATGGATGGAAATACGAATCCCATGCTGATTTCAGCTTGCGACGGTGAAATGTCCGGCAGTCAACCAACCGAATATTTTGTGATAGAAACAGTTCTAACCTTGTAAGCGGTATCCGAGAGCACGGGAGCGAGATCGCGAATTGCCTGAAATCGAAAAGGCCGAAGCTAAGGCTCTCCGCTGTCTACACGTCGATGCGATACGAAATTTTAAACCCGGGGCTATTGTTACACTGGCAGGAGAAGTGGTGATACCGACCTTTTGTGAATCTCCCCTTCCATAGCCATTAGGTTGTTGCCGTACTAGAACAGGAACGAACATCACCCTCAAGCTTGCGAAAAAGCTGGGGGCAAAAAGAAAAGACACATTACCGTCCCTCGAGATACGGCCCTTTGTAAAGCAGGCTGGTGATACGACACGGTGTCTTTAGAAAACAGGTGCGCGATGGCCTTCGGATCACCCAATACGACATCCCTGGAGCCCATGCTGGCGGGTATCTCGTAAACGGGCCCATACGTTCGTTCCCAGTCCTGATAGATAAATCCGATGTCTGGTGAAGGGAAGAGCTTGTTTGTGATGCCGAAGAGAAAGCTCTCGCTTCGAGGCCCTCGTAGTCGCGGTCTCCTGACGCCTCTGCGGGTTTGGTAGATACTGATGACGACGAGCACGACTACCACGAGGGTTATCGTTTTTGTCGGATTGAATTGGAATTTGTCCTTGATGACATCGAGCCCGAGGTCACTGAAGTTGATGCTCAGGAAGGTTAAGCATCTCGAACCTGGGAACGTTGCGACAACGGCGACAATGGGAGGTGCTATATAACGGTGAAAGGGAAAGGCACCGACATGAAAGGACAATCAAGTCTGTTTTATAGCCTCATCTTGCAAAAAAGGGAAGAGCATCTGAGCATCCGCCTTCTGAGTTCTCACAAGTATGAGAGAGAATCAAGGCTACTTTGATCAAAGCGAGCACGTGTTAATTTCTTTGTTGTCGGAACACTCCGGCACCCCCCGAGAACGCAAGCTTCGGTCAACAATGTAAGCCATCAATACATCACCTTCGAACCACGCTGTAGAGCAATCGCTCTACGGAAACCGAAGCGCAGGAGCAGGGCATACATTTGTTCTCAGTGACGGCCCGACGAGTTTTCGCACGAAATAGGAAATCGCGACTAAGCCTGAAGTTCGGAACAGCTCTTCTAATCTTCGGCACGAGAATTCCAGGACCGGGCCGTTTAGTGCTGGAATTCCGCAGTCCTTGGGGGTTCTATCCTCTGGGCTCCTACGTCAAGAGAATGCCGAGCACCCTCCTGGCTAAATTTTATGTGGTCTGGCGTGATGGGAGCTCGGCCTCACCATCCGGGTTCAGCGGGACTTGAGGAAAGCCCTGTCCCCCTCTACCTACCGACACAGTATTGAGGCCTATCAATCTACATCACTTGCAATTTGGTGATTTTATCTGGGCCCCTCACAGCGCAAGATTAAAGTGGGATTGCGCTGCTATTGATTCCAATAATATTAGTTACCCCAAGCTCATGCTGTGTTTCACTCATGGCATTGATGATGCCTGGCCCTATTTTTGAATACATGCATGAATGAAAATTGTGCTCGTGTTATCGACCGCCGCGTGCGCAAAGGTCACAGCAACGGTGGTAGCTGTAGTGGTCGGCACAAAGGTGCTTCCAGCAAAAATAAAAATATCGACAGCCGCCACTGTAAAATTCCGTTGCACCGCTGTGGGTACAGATATGGAGAAAGAAACTCTAGCGCATGCTCGAGGTGCTGATGCCTACGTGGACTAGCTCAACGAGCGGCATACACCATCGTTTCGCCAGGTGGACCGGGTGAGTTAAGCGCCACCAGGCGCTCCGATCATTGATGCATCGTGTTCTGTCAGGGGGCGGTCCCTGGATCCTGTCAGTGCGCACTCAGCCTCAAAGCACCTGGCGGATACGTTCCTGCATGTATACCCTCGCATAAACAATCATGCACCCCAAGGCCACTCGCATTTTCGAATACACCCTGCGATAAGTAGGCGCCCATTCACGGAAGTCAAGGCATGCTTACTTCTGGATGATGTAATCGTCCGACACCCAGCCCTACATCAACTTCCATTTACTTTATCTCGACAGCATTACATTTGGAACCAATCCTATATAACAAGGAGGGACAGCGGTCGCCGTGTGTATCTCTCTCTCACAAAACCAATGCCTCAGAATCAATCCGGACGAACCATTCCTCCGCTATTACGCAAAGTCATCTTCAGAGCACTTGTTGGAAGCGCCATCATTTGCATCGGGATGACGATCGTTTTTTTCCCGACCCCAATTAGACTCCAAGCATTCTTGATCCCGTTTACAGTGATTTTGGTACCTCCCCTCGTGATTTTGGTCCACCACATTATGAGGCTCGTCAACTCATCGTTGATTCATTATAGTGAATACTGAATTATAAATTGTAGCATATGGCCGAGAAAATATTGGCTCATCATCTGCGAGCTTGTGCTCTTGGTAATCGAGACTGGCGCAGGTACGAGTTATATTCTCTGCGGGTGTACGGGATGCCACATGCCAACTAATTATGCCACAGCCATGGTCCGCTGCTGGTACTTTGGTTTTAGCTTCGGTCTGGACGAGCAGGGAGTTACAGCCGTTAATCTCTACATCAGGTTCTTTGCGGCTGTGTCCGGATATACCCTCGTGCTCTGTGTTGTTGCTTCATTTTGTCTGTCTCTGTATGATGGTCTCTTCACGAAAGGGAAGGGCATTCTTCAGGTCCATGACCCGATCTCGGCTTGGTACCCGCTGAATTCAACACCCAAGAATTCGCGAGGCCGAGTGTTGAGTCTTGTATTTGGGAAATATCTCTTCAGGAGACGGTTTAGGTACGTTCGCTCCCCATGTGCTTCCGTATCTCTATTTACCCCAATCTCAGCACAGACTCTCGGATTCTTAGATTGGTTCGAGGCGTCTTGGCTGGTCTCCTCCTCGTTCTTATGGTTCTCGTCACTTTCTATGCTTTAATTGTCGGACCAATAAGTCACCAGAGTGGTTTCACCCCAATTAAAACCTCACACTCGGTGTCAACATCGTACGACAACATCAATCTCCCTCAACCTTCCTTTATAGTAGTCGCAGTAAGTCCATTTTTGCTCTAATTAATGTTTAACTAAAATCGAATTCTAGAAACTTGGTCATCCCCCAGGGAACTGGACCACCCACGAGACTCGGAGGGAACTAATGGAGAGGTTACGTTCCTCCTTGAATGCAACTCTACTTTGGTCAGAATTATACAATGGTGCGTCTGCTTGTATATGAACGATCATCTACCTTGTCTCAATACTTGCCGAAAGACACCATATGTGAATTCAAGGTGTGACCTGCCTGAGGTCGAAGATCAAGGGTCCTTTTCGATCCTCACCACTACTTGCACTCCAGCACCCGAATGGGTCCAATTCAGCAATCCTTTCGCTTCAATGTGGCTGGTTGCGCACGTGCCTCAAGTGTTGATCACTGTTGATTGGAACATCCTTGCTCGTGAAAATGTTTCAAGTCTTCCTCTGTCAGCGGACACTCTTTCCCAAGAAGCCCTCATCTATTTCGGCCTTACAAATTCAACGGAGGACGTAGTTGCCAACACGCTCCCAACCCTCCTGCTACCTGGCTCTCATGTTTGTGGCATCCCCTCATTCTCTCTCAGGGAGAGGATCACAAATTCCGGAATAACTGCCTTGGGTATTCCAGCTGTAAGCGGCTTATCATATCATGTTTTTTCCACTCCACTATTGATAGGACTTGATGGTAGACCCGCCGTTTCCTAATTGCAAATATATACTCCCTCATGCCAGATCCGTCGCCTTTGATCACCAAAAGCAACAGTACCGCAACGCTACGAATACTTCCTCTGCATCCAAGCGCTCCGGAGTTCAGGTTAGATGGAGATGTCAATGAAAGCACTGTACTTAGCGGATTTGCTCTCGCTGGTGGTGTTTGGACATTTCTCAACGGTTTATTCGCTATAGTATTTGGAACTACGCTATTACTCGTCCTTTTTGGTATGTCTCCTTACCCTCGGCTTTTACACATATCCGTTTCTGACCTGGCGTCCGATGACCAGGGATCAAACCACTATCGATCTATGGTTTAATACACTTTTTCCGACGTCGAAAGGGTGTTCTCCATGCACAATATCCTGATATTTCATCCGAAGAACAAGGTCGGACCGTGGCAATACTCAGGGAGCACTTGCTTGACATTCAAAATGACGTGGAAACTGGTAGATCAGCTGGGGAGCTCTGCTCGGAACTGGGAAGAAGTTCAACAACTCCAGCTTCGCTTAGACACGCAGTTGATTCCGAACCTACAGACTCCGAGAGTCTTATGGCGTGTCCAAGGAAAAGGGAGAATGGCAGGATCAACGAAGTGGAGATGAGGATGGTGGACAGGTAGAGGGTGACCAGCGGAGGTCGTTGAATTTTAGATTTGTAGGCATCTAATGAGTTCTTAGCTCGGAAAGCATTTTCCCGCGGCTATTGTATTTTGACTATAGTCTTCCCTTCTACCTTGATTCTTACGTTATACGAGGCAGTTCAGGGTCTCGTCGTAGCACCAGTCCATGGGAGTCCCAAATCGAACGACAGCGGTGTGGTCTTCCTCCTTGCGGTTTGGCATTACTCCCCGCTGATGCAACCAAACCAGACGATAGCTCCAGCAGTGACACAGGACAGTTCTCTAATCTGTGACGGCGAAGGAGCCCATGGGGGCACCATAGTCGAGGGTGCCTTGTGGGAACAAAGTTGAGACGCTACAGAGACAGATTCTAGTGTACGCGAAACTAAGTCCGCGGGCTTACACCCACCTCGGTGACGACACCCAGACATCCCAACTCGAACGAAAACTGACGGTTGGCAACAATCATCTTTCGGAAAAGTCCAATGAAAAGAGCCGAGTGGGCTTTTGTCCACTTGATATATTTGTTTGCTTCTTCATATGAGCAGCGGAAGGATAGCAGATCCGCTAACATCTACCTGTGCTAGTGTCACAAGAAATTGCCTCGCCATGTGCGTCACAGAAAGGTCGCCTCTGTCAAGGTGTGTTTGTGGAATTGCTCTTGTTGAAAGAGTGGTTCAAAGTATGTGATTTGGCTCAGGTCACGTCCAATAGACAGAACGACAAACAACACGGGTATGAGCTACACAACCAATTACCCTATCCATGAATTGATAGCATACGCCCGACCAGCGTAGACCCGAAGCTGCTTAAGGGTAACACTTGAGAATTCCCCTAGGAGGCTAAAACCGGGGTCAACTCCGGAACTAATTTAAAAGAACTCAAAAAAAAGTAAGGTCTTACAGAATATGCGCAGTTGCCCGAGCAGCAATCACCGGGGCGACTGCAATCCGCGCCAACAGCGCGACATTGCCTGGGTAAAATCTGGTCCGAGCGGACCTCGACCACTGCCGCAGATGCAGAGAGGGCGAGAGCGAGGAGGACAATGTTAGAGAGGATGAGTTTGAACTGCATGTTTGAGAGTAGTAGATGTTGGGAACTTGGTTTGGGGAATGGGTTGAACGAGTTCATAGGTACACCTTTTATATGCCGACGGACGTCTAGAGGAATGGAAGCGGTAGCCAGGATTACGTCCTCCGCACGCCTCAGAGGGCTGTGATCCTGATAAGAATCTCTACTCATAAGCACACTACGTCGAAATCGATTCTCCGAGAGATCAGAGGAGGAGCACACTAGCCCAACTTAGGGATGATTCTAGACGGACCGGCACTTGCCATGGCTAACCCAGCGTCTAGCTCTGCTTACTCTTTGCTTATTGTAAAGATTACGAGTGTCTCGGCCAGTATGCTTCAATCAAGACCGAGTCTTGGGCTTCTGTAAGTCATCTTGCATAGCTTCACTCCGATGACACTTTACCTACTGAGGAATATTTCTTGGCTCTAATCCTCGTTCAGGCAGCCGAAATCTCAGTTCCTGACTTTGCGGAACTAGGCTCGGCTCACTTGTGCTGTTCCTCCAGTGAAGCTCATTGATCGGGGTAAGCTATGCTTCTTTCATCAACCTCATGCGTCGAATCTTTGTCTGGCGAAGAGGAAACTCGAGTTGTTATGAAGGCACGTTGGGCAAGCATCATCAGGTAAAGCTATTTTAGGCCATCGTCATCACTCCAATGATCCAAAAGTATGCCGTAAACTTCGAGTTCCCGTCCCCGCAATGAATTACAGGCTGTGCTCTCGTCTGTTCTGAGATCAAACAGCAAGTTGGGGGCATCAAAGTTTCAACAACCCGCGTTCATATTCCTTCGGAATCAACACTGTCGTATCAGATGTTCAATTCTTGCCAACCCTGATATGGCGGCCCTCACGGCGTTGAATTCGGGCTTCTGGATATGCAGCTCACACACCCGCGGTTCTACCTCCCCTTGATGATTTGTTATGAAGTGAATCGGGACGCCGTTTTCTGCGAGCCTTCGTGGTGCAAGAGGTCTGAAGCAGGAAACCTTAACTTGGGGAGAGCGATTGGGATGGCTCTGGACCCTAGTGTGTACAGGTCAGCAACACGACAACGTTGCACCGAATTAGGATCGCTTGCTACTTATACTCGTTGAAGAATGACCATTGTTTCTCACCATCATCCCTTCGGGGGTGAATCTTCCGGACGTTAAAGATCAAGTCTATTTCATGTTCTCGTCCAACACGACTAAGGCAAATTTTCAAGGATGAGAGGAGGGGTGTGGCGTGTATGTGTTCAAGGCTTGGAATTGCGTCACATCGGAGGTTGGTATACATAGTGAAAACAAGGGAGAAACAGAACAGTTGTGTATGGTTATGTTCGGTAAGTACCCTGGTCACGAGATGTGGGGAGACGACGATGACGAACTCGAAAAGGGCAGGTGTGGGGGAAATCGGACCGCATTTACCAGATTCATTAAACGCTGTGGCAACGAAAGGAAACGCGTTTATGCTTACGTGCAACTGCTGTGATAAGCATTTTCACGTTCAATAGGCCTAGACTACTCGAGCTTTCTTGGTTTGGTAACCACGGTTGTCGGTGTGGTGCCGTGAGTCGTCAGTGAAGTAAGAAATGCCTGCGAGATTTTTGCTCCGGCGGAATCTACGGTTGGGGCGCTGTGTATGATATTTGCTGGTGATCGTGAGTACCTAACGCTTGTTCAACCAAACGAATATGGCCAAAAAGCTGGGGCATCTAGCGCCTGTTACTGTCGATGCACTGCAGAAATTGTAAGTTCTGATGTAGTTCGGCCATCCGAGAGCAACCAGGGCAACTCCTTCAGCGGTACGCAGCAAGGCAACAGCAATCCAGGTGGAAGCTGCGTTATCAGCTCGTTCTCCTGATGCATGGTGTTGCTTCCTAAATGTAAACTCCGCCCTCGATATTGTCACCCCTCGTCGCTCTCTATCTAAGGGAAAACAAATCAAGGAGCAAACATCAACGTGAGATTGACTTGTCGAGACTGCAGTCCATGGGCTTGTGAAAACCAATCAACTCCCAAATGTTGTGTGCACGGAGTTTTCTTGTTAACTCCTCTCCAATGTCCTTGCTGGAGCGCCTCCGTTGTCAAATGTTTTGTTAAAGCACACTAGCATGCCTCATAAAATGTAAACTAGGGTTCTGTCAAGAATTCCCAGTGAATTTCTTACCATGTTTACAAACCTTGAATTTATTACATTAAAAAGATGTAAGAAATATTTGAAAACCGCGGTTTATAATTATTTCGAAGTTTTTAAAAGATTATCTACCAACCCCACTAGATATCACGTTTTGTTCGAGTTTTCGACTCATCAGAAGCTGGTTCTGAAGCCGCGCGTGAGGACTCCTGCAAGTTCATCGGCTTCTCGGAGAGTATGTCCACCAGGTGATGGGCTCACCGCATCTTAGCACGACAAAATGTCTCAAGCACGTGATCCATGATCGTAGTTATCACATGACCGCGACCTTAGCCATGTGAAGCACCCGAAAATTAGCGGGTGTATATAAAAGCCATGTCACTCCTCACTGCGCGTACAGGCGTTATTACCACCCGACCTCCAGCGCTCACACTTGCCTTCGAGTCCAGGCGGGGCTTGAGATTTCTCAGGCGGAGGTGGTCGATAAAGCAGGACGGTGTGTGTTTTCAGAAGGCGCTTCTGGGTTGACAATCTGACGGGTGTGTTTCTGTTGTTAGCCAAGAAGGGTGCGACGCAGAGGGATGCGACGGGGAAGCCGATTCAGAAGAAGAAGGAAAAGATTCTGCCTGTATGTGACTTTTTTTTTGGCTTTGGTTTATACAAGTGGTTTTAGACGAGTTGTCGATGTGGTTGGCAGCTGTTTACTCCTCTCCCCGTCGACCAACTTCGATCGCCTGTTTTCAAGGTGGATGAGAGACCGGAGATTGAATTGATGCGATTTGCACCCGTATGTTCCTCTCGTTTCTTTGAGCGCTTGCCAAAGGTGCTGAGGTGTGGATTGAAGAAAAATGTGACGAGGAAAACTGTAGGCCGAGCCATGGAATTCGTTGCTTCCCCCAACGACCCAATGAAACACTTTGGTTTGCCGAAGAACATATGGAAGGACGTACGTTCTCCCTCCCCTTGTTTCGTTCTCCCTCCTCTCTCAACGAACACCCATCCTTCATCTCCCCTATAGTTCCGCCTGTTGTCAAAACCGTGCTCGGTGATACGTGATGCCACAGCGGATATAGTCGAAACATTGCACGGGGCAGGAAAAAAGTCGAGCATGGACACGAGATTGGTGCTGACGGGTCGGCCGGGATGCGGGAAGAGTTATTTGTTGCTCCAGGCGGCGGAGTTTTGTGCGAATCATGGGTGGATTGTGATGTACATCCCTCGGGGTGCGTGTACCATTAGTTCATAGATGCCTGTAACTGATGTTTCTTTTCCTTTCTTGCCTAGCTGTGACGCTGGTCAATTCGACGACACCGTACGCGTATGACCTCCGCACGCAAACATTTTTCCAGCCCGAGGCGTCCTATCAGATCTTACAACGCGCGAAAGCGGCGAGTGGGAAGGTGTTTAAGGAATTGAAAATGCAGTGTGGCTTGGTGATGGAGAACGGGAAGAGTGTACCTGCCGGGAAGAGTCTTTATGAGCTGGTAGATATTCCAAAGGAAGAGGTGGCGATTGCGCCGGTGGTGCTGGATAAGCTGATGACGGAGCTGCAGAGGCAAACTGCGTGAGCCTTTTCTTTTTCGCGAACTTCGGTGTGAGGGGTTGGGCTGATATATATATGTGTAGATACCCGGTGTTACTTGCTGTGGATGATTTCCAGGCGTTATTCTCTCGTACGGCGTATCGCGACCCGCATTATAAGCCGATCGCCTCGTACCATTTGCAGGCTCCGAGGTTGCTTTTAGAATTTGCATCTGGGAGGCGTTCTTTCGTACGTGTTTTTGCTTTTTGAAACTTGCCATATACTCTGACAGGTTTGGACTAGGCCAAGGGTGCGTTTGTGGGTGCATTGAACGCATCGGATCCGGCGTATGGCATCACACCTGAGCTGAGCGACGCACTGGACCTGCCAACATCTCAGCCTGATACGCCATGGCCTTATGCTAAGCGCTCGAGATTCTTGTTCGAGTACGCGCAGGGTTTGAAAAAGGTGGATGTACCGGCCCAGTTGAGCGTACAGGAAGCAGCGACGATCTTTGAGATCTGGATGAAGCATCAGATCCTGGGATCAAGTGGGTGGCATGTTCTTTTCTGCTTTAAGGATGGGTACTGATGGACCTTTGCAGAGGCGCATGACGAGTTGTTCATGGCCAAGTATGTCGAGTCGGGTGGGAATGCACGGGACTTTGTGTGGAAGGGGCTATTGGGAACTCTACAGTCATAATTGCTCATTATATTGACTGGATACAGATGGGTTGTGGATACAAAAAAAGGAAAGACGATTTTAGAACGTCGAGCCCTCCGGTGGTTGGGGAAGCTTGCGATTATTGAACGAGGCCATTTCTCTGTGGATGGGCCTGAGCCACCTTAAGTGAGATTAGATTAGATTATCCGCACCTTCGAATTTCAACGAGGACGCTCTCGATGCTGAGATTCCTCTTCCAATTGGCGAGGGCGGGGAGCTTTGTAAGGTCGACTTTGCCGTCGAGTTGGCTGACAAAGGGGAGATTGACACGGGAGATGAACTGGACAAGGGGAGATTCGTCTGGGTATGTATCACCGCAGGTGATCTTGAGGCTGTAGATACGGTTCTCGTGGACAGTCTAGAGGGGAAGGCGGTGAGGGGTGGAGAGTAAGAGGCGAGAAAGGGACCCGTACGTGTCCTGGACCAATGATGGTACCATTCCAGTTGCTCATCATGATATCGTCGCTATCTTCGAGGCCGTAGGAGCACGAACCGTCACCGATGCCCTTTTCGCCCTTTTCGAGTTCTTCGAGAAGGCGAAAATTGCGTGGAACTGTGGTTGTTTGTGAGTGCCAGAGCCTCTGTGTGCTGGGATGTGCTAGGATGCGCACCTTGGGCCATGGCTGTTGCAGGGAGAGTTAGGAGATCCCACGTGACAGGATAAGTTGCATAGCCATCTGTGATTTCAGCCTACTCTCTCTCTTTACTGTCCACAATGTTCGGCGGAGGAACTTCGAATGCGTATGATGAAATCGTCGGTAAGTAAGCACCCCTTGCAAGAGAAATGCACACGCCATGACCATTCATCTAGCAAAGACGACCGATGAGAATCTCACCACAGAGAACTGGGAGCTCATCATGAACCTCTGTGATAAAGTCATGGACGAGGGCGACGAGGGGTCTGTCTCTGTCTCTGACTCTCATACCCGTACTCATCTCCTCTATCAGCGCACACAACGTCATCGCAGCGGTCCTCAAGCGCCTCGCACATCGCAATCCCAATGTCCAGCTCTACGCTCTCTCACTCGCAGAGGCTCTCTCCAAGAACTGCGGTACGAGCGTCAGTAAGGAGGTTGCCTCTCGTGCGTTTACCCAGGGGCTCGAAAAGCTCGTCACGGACCGTGTGAGTGCTGTTCGCTGGCGTTTACGCGACGACTTCGGACACTGATGGGCCTTGGCATTCAGACAACGCATGACAAAGTCCGGAAACGGGCCCTTGAGTTGGTTGCACAGTGGACCTCGGAATTTGAGGATATCGGTGTCATGGAGGATTGTTACAACAATCTCAAAGCCAAGGGTATGTACCCCCCACTTACAAACGGACTAGGTACTAACCAATTATAGGATACAAGTTCGAAGCACCCCCGGAACCCCTGCCACCCACAGTAGATGACGACATTAGGCGGAAGGAGGAGGAGGAGCTCCAGCGTGTGCTCGAGATGTCAATGCAAGACCGCGGTGGACGAGATCAGTGGGCTGCGTACAGCCTCGCTTCATCGAGTGGGGCTAGTGGATCAAAAGCAGGCGGTAGCTCCTCCAGCTTTAACAATGCATCGAGTTCTGGTCTCGGCGCAAGCTCTTCTAGTGCGCCCTCGGCACCAAAGTACCCCAGCGGATACGTTCCTGCGCGTACACCCTCACCTCAGCGCCAGCCAGCCTCGCCTAAGCAACCATACACCCAAGGCCACTCACATTATACCCACTCGAATGCATCCACCATTTCTGCAGGCAGTCCTTCTGCGCAGACTACTACTATGACCACTGTTACTGCGACTTCTGCACCTGCACCCGCCAACAACACAAATGCAATCGTTACCCGCGTCCGGGCACTACACAAATTTGAACCGACAGAACCTGGAGAGCTTGCATTTGAGAAGGGGGACATCATCAAGGTCGTTGATCGGGGATATCAAGACTGGTGGAGAGGGCAGTTGAAAGGTCGGACAGGAATATTCCCAGTCAACTATGTGGTATGTCCTCTACCATGGTTTTCTTCCCCCAGACCTCACTCTAGCCTATTAGGAACCAATGCCAGAACCCACGGCGACTGAATTAGCCAAAGAGGCCGAGCAAGAGGCTGCCGTGTTTGCCCAGGCTGTGAACGTTGAAAAGTTGTTGAGTATGTTGAGGGCATTTGATCCGACCAAGGATAGCTTGGCGGATAATGAAGAGATTCAGGTATATGTTGTTTGCTTTCCTGATTCTTCGCGATGTCGACTTTTTGTCCTAGGAGTTGTACCGCTCGAGTATGGCCCTACGACCAAGGATCGTCAAGCTTATAGATAAATACAGCCAAAAACGAGGTTCGTTACAATCTGTGCTACGCTAGGCATAGAGCTAACATAACAACAGCGGATCTTGTGTCTATGAACGAAACATTCGTCCGTGCACGAACTATCTTTGACCGGATGATGGAAGAGTCTCTCGCCCGACACACGGGTGTTTACGACCAGCCTCAATCGGCTTATCGACCGCACATGATGCATCAAGCGTCGGGGAGTGTTGGTGGAGCGGGGGGTAGAGGTAGACCTGAATATGGCCAGTCTCCAGTGGCGGGCGGACCTCCCTCAGCTTATGGATGGAACACTCAGGGTCAGACCCTATACGGGTATCCGCAGAGTGCACCTGCGCCTGGAGTTTTCCCGGAGTCTATGGGACCAGTGGCATACCCTGTGCCTACGCCTGCCTGCACCTGCGCCTGCGCCTGCACCTGGTCCCGGGATGCAGCCTGATATGTCGTATGGGTATCCCGGTCCTCAGCAACAGATGCAACCACAGCAGGCGCAAGTGCCCCAAGGACAACAGCAGCAACAGCCTCAGCAACAACCCGCATATTCGTCTACCGCGAACGCACCGTATAGTGCGCAGGGACCGACGCCTTACCCTGCTGTTGTTGCTCAGGCACCAGCTCCGCCGCAGCAGCAACACCCCCAGCCGCAACCACAACCACAGCCACAGACGCTGAATCCGCAGGGAAGCATTGTGGGTTTTCAGCCCTCGGCTCAATCCCGGCCTCAGTCGATGTTACCCCAGACACAACAGCAACAGCCGCCAGCACAGGCTCAGCCCCAGCCTCAGCCTCAGCAACCAGCTCAGCAACCGGCTCAGCAGCCACAGTATGGGCAGAGTCCGTACGGACAGTCTGATGCACAACCCCAGCAACAGGGAGTGGATCACTCGCAGTATCAAGTACAGGTGCAACCACTGCAGGCCCAACCTGCTCAGACTCAGACTCAATCTCAGCCTACTCAATCTCAGCCCCAATCTCAGCCGCAGCAGCAGCCGCAGCAGCCGCAACCGGCCCAAATTCAAACTCAAACTCAGCCACAGCCTCAATCCCAACCGCAATCTCAACCGGACCAGCAGCATCAGCACCAACCGTCCACGCAATCTGGTCCACCATACATCTTTGATCCCAACGCGACATATGCGGATCCGAATGTGCAGGCGTGGGCACAGTATTACACGCAGGGTGGACGGGATTTGGCGGGATCTGTGTACTTTGTGTCTATACCTGGATTGACGGATGGAACTGCGGCGGCGGCACAGCCTGCGAGTCCGGGCGTGAGTGTGGATATAGGTGGAGCGGTGGGAGATGCGGGAGCGGTGGGAGATGCGGGGGCGGCGAGCGCTGGTGCTGGTGGAAGTTCGAGCGCAGGACAGCAGCAACCACAACAAACGATAACATCAGCGTTTGATCAGGGTATGTTTGGTGTTACGCCCACCGTGTTTTATGATGCTGGTTCCTCTTCCTCGGGCGGTCAACCACAGCCGCAACAGCAGCAGCCGAACAATTTGTCTTCCAGTTCGCTCGGGGCCCAACCCCAACATCAAGGTCATAGACAACACGGATATGGAGCTGGACAGCAGGCACATTCCCCGACGATGGGGGGACCTACGACGCCCTCATGGGTTTTGCCGAAGAAGGATGGCGGGAGGTCTCCGGGTGGTGGTCCACATGGACTTACCGGACAGTTTGCGGGTGTTAGTTTGACGGATCCTGGGAGTGCTAGTGCTTAGTGCCTCGGCGCTTGGGTGGTTGAAAGGACTTGTGATTGCTTTGTCTTGTTCGTTTTCTCTGTAGTTTGTTTTTTGTCGTTGAAAGTCAATGACTTGGAAGGTAATTGATGTTGCTAATGACAACGATTAAACTATTTTTTCTCCTTCATCAAACGCTCGCCCATTGTAGACCCAAGGATCGGCTGTGTTTATGAGATATCAACTCCTCCGCTACGGCGTGATCCGTAGTCTGGTGGACACGTCGGACTGATCTTCAAAGCTTGTCTGCTATTTCACAACCGGACTGATTAGGGCCATGTCCTATGTCGCCGTTGGAGCTGTCGTCCTGTTTGGCCGCGTCTGCAGGGAGTGATACCAAATTGCGAGGAGTAGGAGCGCTCAGTACTGTCTTTCAGGTTGGAAGTGCCCACAATGACCGAACTGGGGAACGGCCAAGGTGATGAAGAGGCTCAGACTCTCCTACAGGTGAATCGCGTCGAGGCAGAAACGGCCGAGCGAAATGAGCCGAAACAGGCCGAAACCAACCGAAACCGAAGCAAAACACAACGAAACACGGCGAAACGATCACGGGGCTTCGAAAACCAAAGGAACACGTTATATAGGGTAGAGAAGTAGAGGATGAAGACAGAGAGAAGAATTCCGGGTCTTTTGTTGACTGGAGAACTCGTCTCCGAGGCTCCTACTTTATATACACGAAAACTACGAATAATTAAACTTTTTCCTACACCGAAATGGAGAGGAAAATGTCGGCTACTAAAGCTAGGTCGTATCTGGGATGTAGGGAACGTGAAACAGGAGAATCGTGAAGTTTTTCTCGGCTACGTTAGCCAAAGATTAGGGAACAGAAAACGATAGGATAAAAAGGGTGATATGCGAAGCACAGAAAAGACCAAAAAGAGGGAGAAATTTTTCTCTACGATCGGGACGTCGCGAAACGGAATGGAGAACTAAATAGTAAAACTGTCTGTCCTTGAACACATGAGGCTATCGACGGAACGGGAACTGCCGTCGAATGTTGCCTGTTTCTTTTGTATGAGCGCTCCGAAAGTTCGTGATCCGAGGTTCGATCCGGATTCGGCTTCCGAGTTCGGCTTCCGAAACTACGAGAGGTGGCATGGGGCAGCCGTTGCACATGCAGCCGCATGCCCACCTCTACAGTGAAGCTTTACGTTGTTCCTTCAAAATCCAACATAGCCTGACATACACAGTAGTTCGAAAGTATATACTACAACAGCTGCACGGGGGTTGTGTCTTCCGAAATATGTAATTGCTCGGAGGGGCGTCGACGGGCTGGGTTTAACGACTTCCGTTGGCCACCAACACCTCTCGCTGCCTCAGCCTGTCCATTATCCTCATCTCAACTTCATTGAACATATCATTCTCCCTCTCCCTTAAACACGTAATCAGACTCTCAGAGTCGGGGGATCCGGGATCAACTGCGTGCCTAAGCGACGAGTTTGGAGTTGTCGGATTCCCTAGCCCTGAACAGTGGCCCCCCGCCGATGACCTATAGGCTTCCATGTCGTTTGGAATATCCAATAGGTGCTCCCTGAGTATTATCACGGTTCGGGCTTGTTCTTCGGGTGAAATATTGGGATATCGGGCGTGGAGAACACCTTTTGACGGTCGGAATAAGTGTACTAAGCCATAGACTGATAGTGGCTTGATCCCTGATCATCGAAAACCAGGTCAGAAACAGATGTGTAAAGGCTGAGAGAAGGAGACGTACCAAAAATGACGAGCAATATGGTAGTTCCAAATATTATAGCGAATAAACCATTGAAAAAGGTCCAAACACCACCAGCCAGAGCAAGTCCGCTAAGTACAGTGCCTTCATTGATATCTGCATCTATCCTGAATTCCGGAGGGGACGTGTGCAGAGGAAGTATTCGCAGTGTTGCGGTACTGTTGCTTTTGGTGATGAGAGGCGACGGATCTGGCACGAGGGAGTATATATCTGCAAGTCAGGAAACGACGGGTCCTACCATCCAAGTCCATTAGTAGTGGAGTAGCAAAACATGATATGGTAAGCTGCTCACAGCTGGTATACCCAAGGCGGTTATTCCAGAATTCGTGATCCTTTCCCTGAGAGAGAATGAGGCGATGCCGCAAACATGAGAGCCAGGTAAGAGGAGGGTTGGGAGCGTGTTGGCAACTACATCATTCGTTGAATTTGTGAGGCCAATATAGACGAGGGCTTCTTGGGGATGAGGGTCATCTGACAGGGGAAGACTTGAGATATTTCCACGAGCAAAGGTGTTCCAATCAACATTGATCAACACCTGAGACATGCGCGTAATCAGCCGGCTTGAAGGGAAAAAGGACGGGTCCCATTCAAGTGGTAAAGTGCGAGCAGCGGTGAGGGTTGAAAAGGGCCCTTCGTTTTCGACCTCAGGTGGGTCACAGCTTGCGTCACTAATGGTGCCTTTTAACATGTATTGAAACAAGGTAGATCATCATCGTACACAGCAGACACACCTTTGAGTCCTGACGAAAGTAGTGATGCATTCAAAGAGGAACTGCAACCTCTCCTTAGTGCCCCCTCATTTTCTGGAGTGGCCCAGTCTCCTGGCGGATGACCAAGTTGCTGGGATTTGACTTTAGTGAGGCATTATTTTGAGCCAACATGGACTCACTGCGACCACTCTAAAGGAAGGCTGAGGGATATTAACGTTGTCATACGACGGTGACACCGAGTGTGAGGTTTTTACTGAGGTGAAACCACTCTGGTGACTTATTGGTCCAATGATTAGAGCATAGAAAGTGACAAGAACCATAAGAACGAGGAGGAGGCCAGCCAAGACTCCTCGAACCAATCTAAGAATCCGAGTGTCTGTGCTGAGGTTAATGTAAATAGAGATACAGAAGCACATGGGAACAATGTACCTGAACCGTCTCCTGAAGAGATATTTCCCAAATACAACACTCAAGACTTGGCCTCGTAATTTCAGGGGTGTTGAATTCACTGAGTACCAAGCCGAGATCGGATCATGGATGTGAATAATGCTCTTCCCTTTCAGTGGTAAGAACATCATACAGAGGTAGGCAAAATGAGGCAACAACACAGAGCACGAGGGTGTATGAGGATACAGCCGCAAGGAAACTCGATGTAGAGATCGAATCTGATAATGTGGTGGACCAGAATCATGAAGGGAGATAACAAAGCTGCTGGGAATGTGAGTATGGATGGACGGAGGTCAGTTATGTTCCAGAGAAAAGGGAAAGTTAACCCAAAGCAAATTACGGTGCTTCCAACAAGTGCTCTGAAAATGACTTTGCGTAATAGCAGATGAATGGTTTGCACAGATTGATTATGACGCATTGGTTTGTGGGAAAGCATGAGAGGGAGATAAACACAGTACCTGTTGGCCCTCCTTATTATACGTATCACAACAGGGTTTGTTCTAGATACAAAGCTGTAGAGATGAAGTATTTTGAGCGAACGGAAGTTGATGGAGGGACTCATCATGCCTGGACTTTGATGAATGTGCACCTACTTATCACAAGGCGCATTCGAGAATGCGAGCGGCCTTGGGCGCATGATGGTTTACGCGAGGGCATGCATATAGGAACGTATCCGCTGGGTGCTTTGACATTGAGTGCACACTGAAAGGACCCCAAGAGCTCGCACCCTTATCGAATATGATGCATCGATGATTGGATCGCTTGGCTGTGTTGGGCCCCCTGCACCACCCGAAGAAGTGTTGGTTGTATGCTGCCTGTTGAACGAGTGTATGCTGGAGCTTATTCCTCCATATCTGTAACCACAGCAGCACAATGGAATATTTACAGCGATACAACCATTGATATTGTTTTTACTAGAGGCACCCCATGCCGACCACTACCACTTCTGCCACCGTTGTCCGTTGTTCGTGACCTCAGCGCCCCGGTGGCGGTTGATAACACGATTACAATTGTTATTCACGTTCGGACATTGCATACATTTGAGCCAACAGACCATGGAAATCATGCATTCGAACAGGGGGATATGGTCAACACCATGGGTGGATTGCAACATAAGCGTCAAGGTCACCAACATTATTCAGATCAATAGTGGCGATCACAGTTTTATACTGCTCCTCCGCTCCCGAGCTCACGCTGACAAGCTCGCTTTTGCGACGACACACAGGTGCTCTGCGACCATCTTGGCTTTACCCATGATACCGACTTTTTCGCCATCTCCTTGAGTATACATCTGCAGTCGGGTGTACGCATCAGGTAGATCTTTGGCGTCGTCTTCCAGTCCACAGCCAATTGCTGGATCAGAGCCTTCTTCTCCCGCATCGTTGCTGTCTGGGTTATCTGCGTAGGTGTGGGGTGAAGGGGAGAAATCATTATCATCACTTGAGTGGGACTATGCATTGTTCGGGTCCTTGGGGCCTTTCGTATTGTTGGACTTAGGCTCGTTAACCTCCTTTTCTTCATTTTCTTCCGTGAAGCCCCCGCCGCTCTCATAGTTCGCCATTCTCCTGTGCGCTTTGTTCCTTCGCCCCATCCTGTGCCATCCCACCAATGTCCATTTCCCCGTTCGTTTCACCATCATCTCTGTCCGACTAATCACCCACGTCGCCGTTCTTCACTTTGACAGGCTCGTCTCCAACAATAGGAGTCGAGGAGACGGAACGACCCATTGCTTGCATGACCGCCGTGTGGATGAGTCGTTCGCACCCAACGAGGGTATCGAGCTCAGCTGGGAAGTGCATCTTCTTGGATATAGGTTCCACACAAAGTTAGCAGAATGGCGGTGGGCACCTGGGAAGAACAAACTTGAGGACCGTAGTCTGTGAAAAGTAAGCAGAGAGGCAGGCCCTCAACACAGATAAAAAGTGATTTCACGTATTCCATGCAACCAGACATGATTTAGAACGTTCGGTGTAAACACGTTTCAGCTTCCGTGAGGGACACAGGCTTGTGCAAGGCTTGGGTACCAAGATCAGCCAACAGGTCCTGATAAAAGGCCGCCATGAGCTATCACACTTACTCCTGCTGTTCTATCCTGCCAACGAAACCTTCGACCTGGATGAAGGTATTGCCGGTTCGTGCCGCGCCAAAATGCCTATCCTCGTTAGCCTTGAGGAATTCCTCCAGAATTGGTCGATTTCGAGGATGCCCCTGATACGTATCATGCTAGAAACACCACTGTGCGCACACAATCAAAAACCCATTGAAAAAGTGAAAAGAGGATATCATACCAGGTAATGTCCTCGACCGCATCTGCGGTGCCGCCTCCACTCAAACCAACATAATCTCCATGGAGATTTCCGTATACTTTCCCAGCGAGAGAGACCTATGTCTCACCCTCGGCGCCTGATCGGGCAAATTAGTAGTATCAAATTTTCCGACCTGGCATGATCCATAATTCAGTGTACACATCGGGCTGATTTTCAGAGTCGTCTGGCGTTTCGTATTAGGATGAATTAGCTAGGCCCCTGTTCCATGTCGCTGTTGGAGCTGTCATCCGGTTTGGTTGTGTCAGCGGGGAGTAATGCCAAACTACAAGGAGGAAGTGTTAAGATGAACAGTCTCCTATAACATAAGAAACGGAGTAGTTTGGGGGAATGTAGTCTTGGTTCAATCCCAAGACCTCGCACTTTGGCAGATTGCTGCCCTTCTTTCAGAGACGGCCAGCCTGATGCTTAGGTAAGAGGGACAGACAGAGACAGACGAAAAAGCCGCGGTGTGAAAGACCATGCGGTGGGCTGGACTCTCATTAGGCACCGTGCCATGAGGGGCCTGGGAGGGATGCCCTAAGCACAGCCCCCCTATTCTACCATGGGGTTCGGGAGGCACCTCGGCACGCTAGCTGATCCGGCAGATCAATTGATATATTGATTCACACTTCCCTACAGTCACCCTAAGTTAGGTAGTCTAATTCTATCGCTACACGAGCCAAGGGGGGTTAGGGCAGCGGTTAAGCCCTCTGATGACCCCCTTCACAAGGGCGAAACTTGCATGTCCCCAACAAATACCATAGTTTTGGGAAAATGTGCATTCTGAACTAGCAACTGATTGAATGACAACTCACAGATTTAAATTCAACAGGCCGCCGTTGGTCACCACTCCTCTACCTGTCTATTGTTCTCATCTCAGCTTCGTTTATCCTGCCACTCTCCCTATCCCTTGGAGAGATAATAAGACTTTCGGGGTCCAGGGATTCGGAATCAATTGCTTGGCTAGGCAAAGTTGGAGCTGTTGGACTTCCTGCTTCCGAGCGGAGCTCCCCGGGTGATCTGCCAGCCTCCACATCGTTCTGAATGTCAAGCAAGTGCTCCCTGAGTATTGCCACGGTCCGAGCTTGTTCTTTGGATGAAATATCAGGATATTGTGCATGGAGAACACCTTTTCGACGTCGGAAAAAATGTACTAAGCCATAGATTGATAGTGGCTTGATCCCTGGTCATCGGAAATCAGGTCAGAAACAGATATGTAAAAGGAGAGGAGAGGAGACGTACCAAAAAGGACAAGTAAGAGGGTAGTTCCAAATACTATAGCAAATAAACCATCAAGAAATGTCCAAACACCACCGGCGAGAGCAAGTCCGCTAAGTACAGTACTTTCATTGATTTCCCCATCGAGCCTGAGTTCTAGAGGGTTCCGGTGCAGAGAAAGTATTCGCAATGTTGCAGTACTGTTGCTTTTGGTGATGAAAGGCGACGGATCTGGAATGAGGGAGTATATATTTGCAACTAGGAAACGGCGGGTCTGCCATTAAATTCATTAGTGGTGGAATGGCAAAAACATGATACGTAAGCCACTTACGGCTAGTATACCAAAGGCAGTTATTCCAGAGTTCGTGATCCTTTCCCTGAGAGACCATGAGGGGATACCACAGACATGAGAGCCAGGTAACAGGAGGGTTGGGAGCGTGTTGGCAACTACATCATACGTTGAATTTGTGAGGCCGAAGTAGACGAGGGCTTCTTGGGAGCGAAGGTCATCAGCCGAGAAAAGACTTGAAATATTTTCACGAGCAAGGGCGTTCCAGTCAACAAGTGATCAACACCTGAGGCATGTGCCTAACCACCCATGCTGATTCGAAAACGTTGCCACTCGGGTACCATTCAGGTCGTAGAGTGCAGGCAGTGGTAACAGTTGAAAAGAACCCTTGATTTTCGACCTCAGGCAGGTCGCAGCTCAAATTCCTGATGGTGGCTTGTGGCGGGGAAATTATTTCTGACCAAAGTAGAGTTGCATTCAAGGAGGAACGCAACCTCTCCGTTAGTTCCTTCCGATTTTCCGGAGTGGTCCAGTCCCCTGGGGGATGTCCAAGTTGCTAGGATTCGACTTTAGTTATGCATGAGTTTGCGCCAAAATAGACTCACTGCGACCACTATAAAGGAAGGTAGAGAGATTTCAAGGCCGTCATACGGTGATGGCACCGAAGTGAGAGGTTTTAATTGGGGTGAAACCACTCTGGCGACTGATTGGTCCAACAACTAGAGCATAGAAGGTAACGAGAACCATCAGAATGAGGAGGAGACCAGCCAAGACTCCTCGAACCAATCTGAGAATACGAGTGTCTGTGCTGGGATCGGGGTAAATAGATCGACTCTCACCAGGCGCCGAAACAACCACGATCGAAACGATCAATGCGCTAACAGAACAACAAAGGGGCGAGGTGGTGGCGGAACAACACTGGCTCGAAACCGGAAGACAGATAATTCAGAGAGCGGGAGGAGGGAATGACTGAGAGGAGTTTTGGGTCCTATATTTACTGCCCTCATAAGTAGTCGAACTTTATAACAGTAATATTGTAAAGCTATGTTTTCTCGAAACGGATCGAAAATCGAGAGATAAGTATATAGAACAATCTGGAGATACAGACGTGAACCGGAAGTTTCACGGACTACGTTACGGGACGGAAACAGAATAGAAAGATGAATATGACAGAGGAGTCTATATAGGGGAGAAACTTGTAGGTCAAGTTCAGGAAGGAAAGAAAGTAGGAAAATTTATTGTGGATGAGATCGGTGAAGGGATATCGCGAAATGATAACGGCTTGTTCAGCTGGCGCTCCTCGAGTTTGATTTCGGGTTCCAAGTTGTTCCGATTCATGAGAGGTGGCAAGGCACCTTGCAGTGTAGCCGCTGGAACATACAGCAAACATGGGACAAGTACTGAATAGTACTGAAGGATTTTCCAATACGATCAACACTCGGCCTCGCATTTCACGGGTGTTGAATTGCCGGGTCCACTGGGAGCGATCGGGACCTGAAGGCTCTTCCATTTGGGGAAGAACATAGGACAGCAAACAGGCAAACACGCAAGAGCACGAGGGTATATGAGGATGCAGCCGCAAAGAAATTGATGTAGAGAACAAAGGCTGTGGTTCCCGCCCATCCCAGACCGAAGTCAAACCCATAGTACCAGCAGCGGATGATGGCTGTGGCATGATCAGTTTGCATATGGCGTCCCATGCAGCCACCGAGATTCTAACTCGTACCTGCGCCAGTCTCCATTACCAAGAGCACAAGCTCGCAAATGATGAGCCAATATTTTTTTGGCCATATGCTACAATCCATATTCAACATTCATTATAATGAATCAATGACTGGTTGACGAGCCTGATAATGTTGTGGACCAAAATTATGAGGGGAAGTAAACAACCCATTGCGAATGTGATCATGAACGCCTGGAGTTCAAGTTGGTTTCGGGGAAAAAGGGACAGTCAACCCGATGCAAATGATGGCGCTTCCAACAAGCGCTCTGAAGATGACCTTGCGTAATAGTGGAGGAATGGTTCGTCCAGCTTGATTATGAGGCATTGGTTTGTGGCAAAACATGGGAGGGAGTTAAACACAGTAACTGCTGCCCCTCAGTTATATATTATAACGGGGCTTGCTGTAAATACAAGGCTGTTGAGATGACGTAAATGGAAGTTGATGGAGGGGCTGGGCGTTGGACAACTCCATCATCCAGAGGATAAGCATACTAACTTTCATGAACGCGCCACCTTGCTGTGTTTGACCCTCCTGCGCCACCTGACGAAGCAATGCTGTATGCCGTCCAGTCGAGCTAAGTCCACGAGGGCACCGGCCACCTCGAGCATATACTGGGGCTTCTTGTACCCTACAGCAGCGCAATGGAATATTTTCGGATGATACGACTGTTAATACTTTCTTTACCGGAGGCACTTTTGTGCCGACCACTACCACTACCATTGTCGTTGTGACCCCTGCACCCGCGGCGGTCGACAACACGAGCACAATTGTCATTCACATTTGGACATTGTATACATTTGATCCAACAGACCATGGAAATCATGCATTCAAAATGGGGGATATGGTCAACACCATGGGTGGATTGCAACATAAGCGTCAAGGTCACCAATATTAGTTGGATCAATAGCAGCGATTACACTTTTATATCGCCCCTCCGCTCCAGAGCTCACACTACCAAGCTCACCGTTGCAACAACATACGGGTGCTCTGCGACCATCCTTTGTCTTACCCTTGATACCGACTTTTTCGCAATCGCCTTAAGTATAAATCCGCAGTCCGATGTACGCACCAAGTAGATCTTCGGCGTCATCTGCCGGTCCAAGGCCAATTGCTGGATCGGGGCCTTCTTCTCCCATATAGCTGTTGTCTGGGTTATCTGTGTGGGTGTGGGGTGAAGGGGAGGAATCTTTATCGTTATCCAGGTTGGATTGTGGATTGTTCGGATCCCCGAGGCCTTTCGTATCGTTGGACTTCGGCTCCTCGACCTCCTTTTTTCATTTTATTCTGTGAAGTTCTCGCCACTCTCATAGTCGCTATTCTCCTGTGCGCTTTCGTCCTTCGCCTCGCCTTGTACCTATCTTCCCAATGTCTGTTTCCCTGTTCGTTTCACTATCATCTCTCTCCGATTGATCACCCACATCGCCGTTCTTCACTTTGACAGGCTCGTCTCCAACAATAGGAGTCGAGGAGATAGAACGAGCCATCGCTTGCATGACCGCCGTGTGGATAACCCATTCGCGGCCAACGGGGGTACCGAGCTCAGCTGGGAAGTGCATCTCCTTGGATCCAGGTTCTACGCAAAGTCAGCGGAATGGCGGTGGACACTAGGGAAGAACAAACTCTGGATCGTAGTCTGTGAAAAGTAAATTGAGAGACATGCCCTCGACACGAATAGAAAGTAGGTCTAACGTATTCCATGGGACCAGACATGATTGAGAACGTTCAGTGTAGACACGTTTGAGCTTCCGTGAGGGACACAGACTTGTGTGAGGCTTGGGTGCACAAGATCAGCTAACGGGTCCCGATAAAAGGTTGCCATGAGCTATCACACTTACTCCTGCTGTTCTATCCGCCAACGAGACATTCGACCTGGATGAAGGTGTAGCCATTTCATGCCGCGTTAAGTTCGCCAAATGCAGCGCCGACAAGCCTATCCTCGTTAGCCTTGAGGAGCTTCTCCCTCCAGAATTGGTGGACCTCGAGGATGTCCTTGATACATATCGCACTAGAAACACCATTGTGCGCACACAACCAAAAGCCCATTGAAAAAGCGAGGACATCACACCCGATAATGTCCTCGACCGCCTCTGTAGCGCGGCCCCTCACTCAAAGTGGCACAATCTCCATAGAGCTCTCCACATGCCCCTCCACCGAGAGAGACCTATGCCTCACCCCCGGCGCCCGATCGGGCAAAGTACAATCCCTTCCCACCCCTGCGTGCTGCTTTGTTGTAGTATCACCTTGTCTGAGTGGAAGAGGAACTTCTCCGAGTGATTCAGTTCTTCAAATTTGGGGATGTGAACATCAAGCAAACTATGAGACGTGGTAAGGGAGATGCACAGCAATGTAGAGAGAGGGTGATAATTGTACTCACTCATCGATAACGACAGTAGTCCAGGGGCTATGCTTGAAGAAAACGAAAATGTAGACACCGACTTGCTTGTCCGCTCGTTAGGTCGGCGATAGTCAATACACCGGGACTGATGAAAGGGAAGAATGGTCACTCACTGCAACACAGAAAATTTCGATCAGCTTTTCCAAAAATGTAGAAATAATGGATAAAGCGGAAAGGACCAGCAATCTCCGAGTCTGACAGGTCCAAAGCTTTTTCAAATTTGTCAGTGACGAGAAGGCCCTCATTGTGGAAGCTTGGAACATAGTCACTGCCGTCTTCCTCTCCATCTTCCTCATCGGTATTCACTGCCTTCCTTGCGACTCGCCAGACTACGCGTCTAGAGCATCGATTTCGTCTTTCCTCTTCTGATGAGCCTGCAAAACACTCAGTATTGAGTGCCAAACATCCTTAATGTATGCAGTACCTGTGATCCTCTAACAAGGCAGTCCAAATGAACCTAGATAAATGGTATCAGTGGTGGACCAGTAAGACAGCACACTAAACGCACATGAATGGCATAGTTCGCAGGGCTCGAGATTTGTCTCAGTATTCACGCTCCTGCTCCTGAAGACAGGCGGCTCATATTCTGACATAAGGCTGGTTTTCTTCAGCTCTTTAAGGAGAGGTATGAAGCACTAGAGCAGCATGGGGCGTAGCCTAACGGCGTCTCCTCAATCACGTGATTTATATGATCAATTTAACAATGGGTGCCGGACTATAATACTAAAGTCTCTGTCAACGTCTTGCTCTGTTACTGGGAATTCTACCTCCATCATTGGCAATCGTGAAGAATGAGTACTGGCTAGTGTTAATATGAGACACTGAATTGCCTCTTATAATAGCTGCGGGAACATGCGCTTTCCGAAGTAAAAACTCATTGGATGCCCACAGATCTAAGTTTGATGACTTCCGTTGGTCACCACCTCTCTACCGGTCGATTGTCCTCATCTCAACTTCACTTATCCCGCCCCTCTCTCTTTCCCTTGGACATTCAAAAAGACTCTCGGAGTCTAGGGATTTGGAAGCAGTCGCCTGTCTAGGCAAAGTCGGAATTGTTGGACTTCCTGGTTCCGAGCGGAACTCCCCAAGCGATCTACCAGCCTCCACGTCATTTTGGATGTCAAGCAAGTGCTCCCTGAGTATTGCCACGACCCGGGCTTGTTCTTCGGACGAAATATCGGGATATCGTGCATGGAGAATGCCTCTTCGACGCCGGAAAAGGTGTACTAAGCCGTAGATTGATAGTGGCTTGATCCCTAGTGATTGGGAACTGGGTCGGGAACGGATTTGTGAAAGCCAAAGGAAGGAGACGTACCAAATAGGACGAGCAATAATGTACTTCCAAAGATTACAGCGAATAAACCATTGAGAAATGTCCAAATACCACCAGCGAGAGCAAGCCCGTTAAGTACAGTGCTTTCATTGATATCCCTGTCTAGCCTGAGTTCCGGGGGGCCTTGGTGCAGAGGAAGTATTCGCAGTGTTGAGGTGCTGTTACTTTTGGTGATGAGGGGCGATAGATCTGGAATGAGGGAGTATATATCTGCAACTGGGAAACGGCGGGTCTACCATTTAGTTCATTAGTCGTGGACCGGCAAAAAAAAAAAGACGACGTGTAAGCCACTTACAGCTGGTATACCAAAGGCAGTTACTCCGGAAGTTTGTGATTCCTCTCCCTGAGAGACCACTTGGGAATGCCACAGACATGAGAGCCAGGCAACAGGAGGGTTGGGAGCGTGTTGGCAACTACATCATCCGTCGAATTCGTGAGGCCGAAATAGACGAGAGCTTCATAGGAATGAGGGTCGCCTGACAGGAAAAGACTCGAAACATTTCCACGAGCAAGGATGTTCCAATCAACAGTGATCAACGCCTGAGGCATGTGGGTAATCAGCCATGTCGAACTGGAAGAGCTGCCGCCTGGGTACCATCCAGGTAATTGAGTGCAAGCAGTGGTGACGGTCGAAAACAAATCTTGATTTTCGACCTCGGGCGGGTCACAGCTTATACTCCTGATTGTAGCATTTGACCGGTAGAGTCCTTCCGTCCAGAGTAGAGTTGCATTCAAGGAGGAACGCAACCTCTCCGTTAATTCACTCTGATTTCTCGTAGTGGTCGGGTCTTCTGGGGGATGACCAAGTTGCTAGGATTTAACCTTAGCTACGCATGAGTTTGAGTCAAAATGGACTCACTGCGACCACTATAAAGGAAGGCATAGGGATTTGGGTGCCGACATACGGCAATGGCACCGAGTGAGAGGTTTTAATTGGAATGAAACCACTCTGGCGACTGATTGGTCCAACAATTAGAGCATAGAAAGTAACGAGAACTATCAAGACAAAGAGGAGACCAGCCAAGACTCCTCGAGCCAGTCTAAGAATCCGAGTGTCTGTGCTGAGGTTATGGTAAGTAGAGAGACAGAAACACACGGAGAGCAACGTACCTGAACCGTCTCCTGAAGAGATATTTCCCAAATACAAGCCTCAACACTCGGCGTCGCGAATTCACGGGTGTTGAATTCGCCGGGTACCAAGCCGATATCGGATCGTGGACCTGAAGAACTGCTCTTCCCTTTTGTGGAGAGAACATCATACAGACATAGAAAAAACGAGGAAACGACACAGAGCACAAGAGTATATGAGGATACAGCCGCAAAGAATCTGACTGTAGAGATCAACGGCTGTAACTCCCTGCTCGTCCAGACCGAAGCCAAAACCAAAGTACCAGCAGTGGATCATGGCTGTCGGATGATTAGTTTGCACGTGGCATCCTGTGCAGCTGCGGAGAATCTAACTCGTACCTGCGCCAGTCTCGAGTACCAAGAGTACAAGCTCGCAGATGATGAGCCAAAATTTTCTCGGCCATATGCTACAATCCATATTCAGCATTGATTATAATGAATCAATGACTGGTTGACGAGCCTCATAATGTGATGGACCAAAATTATTAGGGGAGGTAAAAGAGCCGTTGCAAATGTGATGATGAACCCCAGGATATAGGTTGGGCTCTGGAGAAAAGGGATCGTCATTCCGATGCAAATTATGGCGCTTCCAACAAGTGCTCTGAAGATGGCCTTGCGTAATAGCGGAGGAATGGTTCGCCTGGATTGATTGTGATACATTGGTATGTAGGAGCAAGAAACATGGGAGGGAGTTACACACAGTAACTGCTGCCCCTTGCTATATGCTTGTTCTGGGCACAGGGCTGCCACGATGAGGGAGCTTAAGTTGAAACGTTGATGGCGTCGGACGATTACAGTCATCCAGAAGTTAGCTTGCCTGACATTCACGAATGTGCCAAGGTCCTTAGGTCTTGGCTGTGTTTGACCCGCCTGTCCCACTGCCACCTGCCAAAGCGCTAATCCACTCGGGCAGCCGGCACCTCAAGCATACGCTGGGGATTCTGATACCCACGGCAGTGAAGTGGAATATCTAGGGTGATACAACTGTTAATATTTTTTTACTGGAGAACACCTTTGTGCTAACCACTGTCACTACCATTGCAGTTGTGACCTCTGTACCCCTGGCGGTTGATAACAAGAGCAAAATTATTATCCACCTTTGGATATTGAATACATTTGAGCCGACAGACGCTGGAAAGCATGCCTTCGAAAAGGGGGATATCATCAGCACGATGAGCGAACTACAACATGAGATTGAAACCAATGTTGGGTTGGCAACCTCACGTCGAGTATGACATATCCACTTTTGGACATCCACTTATAGACATTTTCTAGACATCTATGTCCCTGCCTTGATTTGAGGGTTTGATGTGTTTCATTACCTTAGTTACGCTCATTGAGGATATGTAACGACACGTTTATTGCGGATGGGGTGGGTAAATAATAATTGGGATGCATAACAATGAGTTAGTTTTAGGGCTGGGTGAGAAGGGAGGGAAGTAAAGTGGGCGAGTGAGCTGTGAGGGTCAGCGGTGTCGGTGCTTGGCTGAGGTGGTGAAGGGACAACGCAGGTTGGAAAGCTTTGTCCAGCCTGCCGCTCTGCTGGGTGCTGGATCCTGGTAACTTCTGTCGTGTGGCACCCCTGCTCAGGAATGGCGCACACTGGCAACTCAGTCAACAGATTTGATGACATAATTTGAATGGTATTAACAGGGAATAGATACGAGGAGCCTGTAATCTTTTCTTCAACTCGTATGAATACTATCTCGAGTCAATCGTATCTCCTCATATCTCCCTGAGTCCCCGTTCTCCTCCTCTTAGTGAGGTCACTTACGGTGACCTTCCAATGAACAGCAGATTTCGCGTCTATGAACGAACATCCGTCCGTGCATGAAAAATATTTGACCAGACGACGGAAGAGTCCCTATTGGCCACCGATGATTCATGAGGATTCGGGGGGGAGGCGGGGTGCTGATGCAGTGGGTGGTAGGGGCGAACCTGAATATGTATGGCCGGTCTCCTGTAATAGGCCCGTAGCAGGTGGGCCTTCCCCAGTTACAGATACTACATGCAGGGCAAGGCTCCTTATGGATATCTGTCGAATACACCTGCACCTGGAGTTTTTCCAGAGCCTAATGAACCAATGACATACCCTACAGCTGTGCTCGCACCTGCACCTGGTTCTCAGCAGCAGATGCGCACCCCCACAGACGCGAGGGGCCCTAAAGCACTAGCGGTAGCGGCAGTCCGTCTATTGCAAATGTGCCACACACATACGGTGTACAGAGGCTGACGCCTTAACGTGCTGCCATTGCCTAAATCCATATTTGCAACAACAGCAGCTATGTAAGAACCGGAACCATCGCTGCAACCGCGGATGTTGGCCTGCAGGGGGTTCTCATGTCTTCAATCCCCGGCACAGCAGCCTGAGCACCCTGCAACGCCAGCAACAGCGCGGGGTGCGGTTTCAACCCCAGCCTCACTTATTTTTGTAGTTGAAAGTCAACGACTTGGAAGGTAACCGATTTCGCCAATGACAGTGATTCCTTTTTCTCCTTTACCAGATATTCGCTCCTTGCACAACCAAGGATCGGATGTGTACCTTCCTTGATTCACTCTTGTGGTATCAAAATTTCTGGCGTGACATGATCCGTAGTTCAGTGTACATACACGTCAGGCTGAGTTTCAGATGTTTCGTGAGTAGACAAATTAGGGCCTTGTTCTGTGTCGCCGTTAGAGCTGTCGTCTGGTTTGGTTGCATCAGCAGGGAAAGATGCCAAAATGCAGTTAGATTCCCACAATTTAAATTCAATGACCTCCGTTGGCCATCAGCCCTTCTATCTGTCCATTATCCTCATCTCAACTTCGTTGATCCTGCCACTCTCTCTTTCCCTTGGACATGCAATAAGACTCTCGGAGTCTAGGGGATCGGAATCAATTGCCTGTCTAGGCAAAGCTGGAGTTGTTGGACTTCCTGGCTCCGAGCGGAGCTCCCCAGGTGATCTACTAGCCTTCACATCATTTTGAATATCAAGTAAGGTGCTCCTTGAGTATTGCCACGATCCGAGCTTGTTCTTCGGATGAAATATTGGGATATTTTGCATGAAGAACACCTTTCCGATGACGGAAAAGGTGTACTAAGCCATAGATCGATAGTGGCTTTATCCCTGGTGATCGGAAACAGGAAACCAGGTCAGAAACAGATAGGTAGACGCAGAGCAAAGCAGACGCACCAAAAATGACGAGTAATAGGGTAGTTCCAAATATTATGGCAAATAAATTATTGAAAAATGTCCAAACACCACCAGCGAGAGCAAGTCCACTAAGCACAGTGCTCTCATTTATATCTCCATCTAGCCTGAATTCCGAAGGGGACTGGTGCAGAGGAAGTATTCGCAGCGTTGCGGTACCGTTGCTTTTGTTGATGAAAGGCGACGGATCCGGCATGAGGGAGTATATGTTTGCAACTAGGAAACGGCGGGTCTACCGTTAGGTTTGTTAGTGGTGGGCTGGCAGAGATACGACACGTAAGTCTGCTTACAGCTGGTATACCAAAAGCGGTTATTCCGGAGTTGGTGATCCTCTCCCTGAGAGACCATGAAGGGATGCCGCAGACATGAGAGCCAGGTATCAGGAGGGTTGGGAGCGTGTTGGCAATTGCATCATCCGTTGAATTTGTGAGGCCGAGATAGACAACAGCCTCTTGGGAACGAGGATCGTCTGATAAGGGCAGACTTGAAACATTCCCACGAGCAAGGGTGTTCCAATCAACAGTGATCAACGCCTGAGGCATGCGTGTAACCAGCCATGTTGAATCGAGAAAGTCACTGGATGGGTACCATTCAGGTGGTAGAGTGCAAGCAGAGGTGAGGGGCGAAAAGTACCCTTGATATTCGACCTCGGGCAGGTCACAGCTTAAATCCCTAACGGTGGTCCCTGGAAAACTTTGAGCCAAGGTAGATGATCGTCATATTTGGCAGACGCACCATCAAGTGCTTCTAACCAAAGTTAGAGTCACATTCAAGGAGAGACGCAACCTCTCCCTTAGTTTCATCCAATCTTCTGCAGTAGACCAATTTCCTCGGGCGTGGCCGAGTTGCTGGGACTTGACTTTAGCTACGTATCTGTTTGAGCCAAAATGGACTCACTGCGACCACTACCAAGGAGGGTGGCGGAATATCAACACTGTTATATGGCGGTGCCACCGAATGTGAGGTTTTGATTGGGACGAAACCACTCTGGTGACTTATTGGTCCAACAATTAGAGCATAGAAAGTGACGAGAACTATAAGAACGAAGAGGAGACCAGCCGAGGACTCCTCGAACCAATCTGAGAATACGAGTATCTGTGCTGAAATGAGGTTAATGGAATACAGAGGCACACAGGAAGCTACGTACCTAAACCGTCTTCCTGAAGAGATATTTCCCAAATATAAGACTCAACACTCGGCCTCGCGAATTCACGGGTGTTGAATTGACCGGGTACCAAGCCGATATCAGGATCATGGACCTGACGAATGCTCTTGTCCCTTCGTAGAAAGAACATCATACAGACATAGACAGAATGAGGCAACAACACACAGCAGGAGAGTATACGAGGACACAGCCGCAAAGAACTTGATGTAGAGAACAACAGGCTGTACCTCCCTGCTCATTCAATCCGAAGGGAAAGCCATAGAACAAGCAGCGGGTTATGGCTGTTGCATGATTAATTAGGATGTAGCTAACCAGTGCAGGCCCGCCGAGAATCTAACTCGTACCTGCGCCAGTCTCGACTACCTAAGAATACAAGCTCGCAGATGATGAGCCAATATTTTCTCGGCCATATGCTACATCCATAGTCAGTATTGATTAAAATGAATCAACGACTAGTTGACGAGCCTGATAATGTGGTGGACCAAAATTATGAGGGGAGGTAAAAAAAACCCGTTGCGAACACTACCATCAATGCCTGGGGTTCACCTGGGTTCGGGAATTAGGGGAAAGTCATCCCGATGCATATAGTGGCACTTCCAACAAGTGCTCTGAAGATGATCTTGCGCAATAGCGGGGGAACTGTTCGCCCAGATTGATTGTAAACATTGGTTTGTGGGAAGACATGAGGGTGAGCGACACATAGTAGCCGCTGCTCCTCCTTATTATAAGTCATAACAGGGTTAGCCGTAGTGATGAACTATTTTGAGCGAATAGAAGTTGATGGAGGGAACTGACGTTGCACGCACAAACTCGTCTGTCCGGTGAACCAAACGATTGTTTAGGGGAATGTATACATGCAGGAACGTATCCGCCGGGTGCCCTTGATGCTGAGTGTGCACTGAAAGGGCCCCAAGAGCCCGAACCCTGATAGAGCACAATGCATCGATGATTGGAGCGCCTGGATGCGCTTGACCCACCAGCTCCCCCTGACGAAGCGATACTGTATGCTCCCCAATGAGCTAGCCCACCATGACATTGGCATACGTGTTGGGACAAATAATGCGCTGGAGCCTCTCGCTCCATATCTGTACTCGCAGAAGTGCAATGGAATATTCGCGATGATACGACTGTTCATATTTTTTCCTGGAGGCATCCTTAAGCCGACCACTACTACTACTGTTGTCGTTACCTCTGTACCCGCGGCGGTTGATTACACGAGCATAATTGTCATTCATGGTCGGACATTGCATACATTTGAGCCAACAGACCCTGGAAAGCACGCATTCAAAAGGGGTATATCGTCAGTGCTATGAGTGAATTACGACATAAGCTTAGGGGTAGCTAATATTATTTGGATCGATAGCAACAATCACGCTTTTATATCGCTCCCCCACTCCCAAGCTCATGCTGGCGAACTCAACATGACGTGAATATTTGGGCAGGGCTCACATTCCATGACAAACAAACTGCTCGTCACCTTCGAACAAATGGCCAAGTTCAGGGGGGCGAGCGGACCACTCTGCGTCCACTCTTTCCAACAATCCGACCAAGGACCATTTCACTCTGAATCCCTCTTCACGGGTTGCGCAGCACTACAAAGCATTTTACAGCCACATTGATAGCTTTGAGAATGGAATACTTACCTGCGAAACCGTAGTCAAAATTGAGAAACTTTGAAAGCTGACTATCCTCAACAATACTTTTTATTTGTAGCGTGACATTCTTGAGAAATATGCTTGACTATCAGTTGGACTGGTCCAGGGCTTTTTTAAATTCGTCAGTAACTGGAGGGCCCGCCTGGAGCATTGCTTGCGCTGTGTGAGGGAGAAGACAGCATCCTGTGGGTATCCTCAATCACATAGTTTATGTCATGAAAATACACAACGACTGCCAGACAGTCATGTTAAAGACCCTGTGAACGTCCTGCTCTGTTATCGCGAACTCTATCTCCACCTTACTCAGCTCCAGCGGCCATCATTGGCGATCGTGAAAAACGAGCACTGGCTAGCGCTAAGATGAGACCCTGTATCGTCTCTTATAACATGAGAAACACAGTAGTTTGGGGGTATGCAGTCAAATACGATAGCTTCGGGAAGTTGTCATTTCAAACTACCAATTCATTGGATGCCCACGGATCTAAGTTCAATGACCTTCGTTGGTCGCCACCCCTCTACCTGTCCATTATTCTCATCTCAACTTCGTTGATCCTGCCGCTCTCTTTTTCCCTTGGACACGCAATAAGACTCTCGGAGTCCAGAGATTCGGGATCAGCGGTCTGTCTAGGCAAATTCGGAGTTGTTGGACTTCTTGGTGCCGAGCGGAGTTCTTCGGGTGATCCACCAACCTCCACGTCATTTTGAATGTCAAGTAAGTGCTCCCTGAGTATTGCCACGGTCCGAGCTTGTTCTTCAGATGAAATATCAGGATATTGTGCATGAAGAACACCATTTCGATGTCGGAAAAAGATGTACTAGGCCATAGATCGATAGTGGCTTGATCCCTGGTCACCGGAAACCGGGTCAGAAAAAGATATTTAGAAGCCGAGGGAAGGAAACATACCAAAAAGGACGAGTAATAGGGTAGATTCCAAATATTATTGCAAATAAGCCATTGAGAAATGTCCAAACACCACCAGCGAGAGCAAGTCCACTAAGCACAGTACTTTCAGTTAGGTATCTCCATCGATCCTGAATTCCGGAGGGGGCTGGTGCAGAGGAAGTATTCTCAGTGTTGCGGTACTATTGCTTTTGGTGATGATTGGCGATGGATCTGGCATGAGGGAGTATATGTTTGCAACTAAGAAACGGCGGGTCTACTATTAAGTTCATTAGTGGTGGGCTCGCAAAACGACACATTAGCCACTTACGGCTGGTATGCCAAAGGCAGTTATTCCAGAGTTTGTGATCCTTTCCCTGAGAGACCATGAGGGGATGCCACAGACATGAGAACCAGGTAACAGGAGGTTTGGGAGCGTGTTGGCAACTATGTCATCTGTTGAATTTGTGAGGCCGAAATAGACGAGAGCTTCGTGGGAACGGGGGTTGTCTGACAAGAAAAGACTCGAAACATTTCCACAAGAAAGGATGTTCCAATCAACAGTGATCAACACCTGAGGCATGCGGGTAATCAGCCATGCCGAACTGAAAGAGCCGCCGCCGCCGCCTGGGTACCATTCAGGTGGTAGAGTGCAAGCAGTGGTGACGGTTGAAAACAAAATTTGATCTTCGACCTCGGGCAGGCCACAGCTTAAACTCCTGATTGTGACATTTGACGGGTAGAGCCTTTCCGTCCAGAGGAAAGTTGCATTCAAGGAGGAACGCAACCTCTCCGTTAGTTCACTCCAATTTCTCGCAGTGGTCGAGTATTCTGGGGGATGACCAAGTTGCTAGGGTTTAACCTTAGTTACGCCTTATTTTGAGCCGAAATGGACTCACTACGACCACTATAAAGGAAGGTAGAGAGATCTTGATGCTGTTATACGGCGATGGCACCGAGTGAGAGGTTTTAATTGGAATGAAACCACTCTGGCGACTGATTGGTCCAACAATTAGAGCATAGAAAGTAACGAGAACTATCAAGACAAAAAGGAGACCAGCCAAGACTCCTCGAGCCAGTCTAAGAATCCGAGTGTCTGTGCTGAGGTTATGGTAAGTAGAGAGACAGAAACACACGGAGAGCAACGTACCTGAACCGTCTCCTGAAGAGACATTTCCCAAATACAAGTCTCAACACTCGGCGTCGCGAATTCACGGGTGTTGAATTCACCGGGTACCAAGCCGATATCGGATCGTGGACCTGAAGAACGCTCTTCCCTTTTGTGGAGAGAACATCATACAGACATAGAAAAAACGAGGCAGCAACACAGAGCACAAGAGTATATGAGGACACAGCCGCAAAGAATCTGATGTAGAGATAAATGGCTGTAACTCCCAGCTCATCCAGAACCAAAGCGCCAGCAGCGGATCATGGCTGTCGCATGATTAGTGTGGCATCCCATACAGCGGCGGAGAATAACTCGTATCTCCGCCAGTCTCGATTACCAGGAGCACAAGCTCGCAGATGATGAGCCAATATTTTCTTGGCCGTATGCTACAATCCATATTCAGTATCGATTATAACAAATCAACGGCAGGTTGACGAGCCTCATGATGTGATGGACCAAAATTATGAGGGGAGGTAAAAAAGCCATTGTGAACGTGATGATGAAATCCACGATGTCGGTTGGGTTCGGGAAAGAAGGGCCAGTCATCCCGATGCAAATGATGGCGCTTCCAACAAGTGCTCTGAAGATGACCTTGTGTACCAGCAGAGGAATGGTTCGCCCGGATTGATCATGACGCATTGGTTTGTGGGAAAACACAGGAGGGAGTTAAACACAGTAACCGCTGCCCCTCATAATATATATCACAACGGGGCTCATTCCAAATACAAGGCTGTCGAGATGAAGTAAATGGAAGTTGATGGAGGGCTGGGCGTCGGACGATTACATCATCCAGAAGTAAGTATGCCCCGACACGCCACCTGACAAAGCGATGCTGTATGCCACCTGTTGAGCTAGTCCACTCGGGCATGGGCATTGCGAGCATAAATTGGGGCTTCTTTAACCCCCGCAGCACAATGGAGTATTTAGAGTGATAGAATTGTTAATATTTCTTTACTGAAGGCACCTTTGTGCCGACCACTGCCACTGCCATTGTTGTTGTGACCCTGTGCCCGCAGCGGTTAATAACACGAGCACAATCGTCATTCACCCCCGGACATTTGATACGTTTGAGCCTACAGACCCTGGAAAGCACCCATTCGACAAGGATGGTATCGTCAATGCCATGAGTGAATTACAACATAAGCTTGAAACTAATGTTGAGTTGGCAACCTCATGTCGAGCCGAGTATAACATACCTGTTTTTGGGCATTCGCGTATAGACATTTTCTAGACATCTGCGCTGCCCCCCCCCCACTCGGACACCCGTAAGCAGCGGACATACCCACTAGTGAAGAGAACTCGACTCCTCAGCACGTGAAAAGCGCCGAAACGAAACCGAAACACAAACGAAACACGATCGAAACAGCGCTAACACGAACAAACAAAGGGGCGAGTGTGGTTGGCGAAACAACCACTGGGCTTCGAAAACCAAGAAAGACGAGTTATATGTGAGAGAGCGAGAGAGAGAGGGAGAATGAGACTGAGAGGGAGTTTTTGGGTCCTATATTGACTGCCGAGCTCATAAGTGAGCTCGGAACTTTATATACAAGTAAATTATTGTACTAGCTATGTTTTCTGTACCGAAACGGATCGAAAATCGAGAGATAATTATACTAGAACAAATCTGGAGAATAAGGAACGTGAAACAGGAGAGATCGTGAAGTTTTCACGACTACGTTAACAGGGAAATGGGAAAACAGAATAGAAAAGATGAAAGGGGTGGTATGCGAGGCTCAGAGGAGTCTATATATGGGGAGAAAACTTATGCTATGGTTCAAGTTCAGGGAAAGGAATAGAAAAGTAGTGAAAATTTATTTGTTAGGGAATGTAAGAGGTTTCGAGTGAAAGGGATATGTCGCGAAATGATAACGGCTTTGTTCAGCTGGGCGCTCCGAGTTTCTTGATCCGAGTTTGGATTTCGGGTTCTGAGTTCGGGTTCCGAGTCCTACGAGAGGTGGCATAGGGCAGCCTTTGCAGGTGTAGCCGCTTGCCCACCTCTACACTAGCTTAGCTTCAGACGCATCATCCAGCTTCATCAGCGCTTGAATAAGGGAGGAATGCGGTGTTGTGGAGGTTATGCTGGAGGGCTGCGATTAGGGCTGCGCACCGTACCGTATCGGGTGACGGCCGTATGCTGACGGGTCAAATACGGTATGCTAGCGGGTGTACCCGTAACCGTAAAGGCAAACCAAATTCATTGACGGGACGGGACGGGGGTTCATACGGCCGGTAACGGGTCGGTACGGTACATACTTTATATTTCTTCACTCTATCGAAAAAAGGGTCTATGGTAAAGTGAGTATTTAAAGGACTTTGTCAATTGTAACACGAGCGAGCCTCAGGCGCTGCTTGACCATCATTAATGTGCGGGTCGTCCCTAGTTGCAGGCTCGCACGACGCAGCGAGATTGTATCACGGCCACCAGAGAAGATTCGCTCGACCGCGACGGCCGAGCCTAGTGATGATTTATATCAGGATTAACATATTTTGGATGCTACACAATCTCCCTTTTATCTTCGAACATGATGGCTTGACATAGTGCCAAGATAACATGCTTCGTCAGACTGTCATTAGTGCAATGTTCTAGATATTAATCAGATACAACACGAGGCTAGGAAGATGACCGATGCCAATGAAAGAGAAATAATACCAAGCCATCATGGGATCCCATATAACTCATTAGCAGGGTCAAGTGCTAACGAGCATGAAGGGGAGTGGTGACTGAAATTAGTTTAAAGCGCACGGGGCGCAGATATCGGGTACATCATATGCAGTCGCAATGAAAAGTGAACCATGGGGTACTTCGTGGCCGTGTGAATTTCAAACCAACAGGATCACATTGTCGAACCTGACAAATACTATCGCAACAAACCGTACATGCCGTCGACGGCCGTTAACGGCCGTCACCCTACGGCTCAATACGGCTTGAACCCGTAAGGCATACGGCCCTCTGAGGTATACCTTTGGCCACTAACGGGTACGGTATCGGGACCCGTCAACGACGGCCGTACAACCGTTGCATACGGTGACGGTGCGCAGCCCTAGCTGCGATAGCAGGCCGGACCACAAGCAAGGATCTGCTGGGTGGGCAGGTAACTCGCTTCAATGGTTTGATGTGTTTCCTATCTCAGTTACGCTGATTAAGGATACGATGACGTGTCTATTGCGATGGTTCGGGAAAATGATTATGGGGATGTACAATGATAATTTAGTTTTAGGCCAGGTGGAAACGAGGGAGGTAAAATGAATGAGTGGGCTGTGGGAGTTGATGATGTCGGTGCTTGGCTGGGGTGGTTAGGCACAAAGCAAGTTGGAAGCTCTGTCTGCCTGCTGGTTCTGCCTGACGCTGGATGCTGGCAGCTTCCGTTGCGTGGCACCCTTGCTCAAATATCCGCGTTGCGAGCTGCTGGGGTGATGTAAGCCGATGGCTCTGAAGAGACGTAGACCCTTCTAACATGAAACGCTGAGAGACGATACGCTGCAAAACGAGGTCCTGAAACGTAGCGAAACAAAGCGAAACAAGGTGCGAGCGTGAACGGCAAAACGCTCACTGGGTTTCGAAAACCTCACAAGAATGTCGGAGAAAGAAGATAAATGGTTTGAGAGGGACTCTAGAGACTGAGCGAGAGAGAAAGTGGGCCGTAAATTGACTGCCGACCTCAGAAGAATGAGCTCTATATACAGGTAAATTATCGTACTACTAGTTTTCTGACGAAACGGATCGAAATTGAGAGATATTATCAGAACAAATCTGGAGACTAAGAACGTGAACAGGAGAGATCGTGAAGAACTACGTTCAGGGATGAAACGGAATAGAAAGGGAAAGGGGTGGTATGCGAGGCTCAGAGGAGACATATCGGGGAGAAAACTATGTTGGTCAGTCAGGGAAAGAATAGAAAAGTAGTGAAATTTTTGTAGGGAATGTAAGAGGTTAGGCGAAAGGGATGTCGATGAAAGACGCTCGTTCAGCTGGCGCTAGAGAGTGGATGGGCAGTCTGTAGCTGATGCCTACCTTACAGCTCAGTAGGATTCAATGACATAACCTAAATGGTATCAATAGGGAATAGATACGAGGAGCCTGTAATCTTTTCTTCAACTCGTACGAATACTATCTCGAGTCTATCGTATCTCCTCGTATCTCTCCGAGTCCCCGTTCTCTTCCTCTTAGTGAAGTCACTTACGGTGGGTGACCTTCCAATCAACAGCAGATCTCGTGTCTATGAACGAACATTCGTCCGCGCATGAAACATCTTGACAGGATGATGGAGGAGTCCCTATTGGCCACCCATGATTCATCAGGGGTCGGGGAGTGTTGGTGCAGCGTGTGGTAGGGGAGAGCCTGAACATGCCCAGTCTCCCGTAGATCTGTATTACGTGGACTTTCCATAGTCACAGATACAACACGAAGGGCAAGGCTCCATATGCATATCTGTCGAGTGCGCCTACGCCTGGAGTTTTCCGGAGCCTATGGAACCAATGGCGTATCCCTTACTTATGCCTGCACCTGCACCTGGTTCTCAGCAGCAGATGCACATTTTCATAGGCGCAAACACCTAAAACACAGTAGTGGCAACAGCCCATCTACTGCGAATGCAACATAGAGCATACAGGGGCTGACACCTTAACGTCCTGTCATTGCTCAGACCCGTCTTTGCAACAATAAACAGCAGCTATACCGCAACCGAAACCACTGCTGCAACCGCGGACGTTGGTCCGCAAGGGGTTGCGGGTCTTCAATCCCAGGCACAAGCCTGAGCACCTTCCGACACCAGTACCAGTTGTGCGTACAGTTTCGCCTTCCTCGATCCATTCTTGTGGTATCAAATTTCCGCCATGGCGTGATCCATAGTTCAGTGTACACGCCGGCCTTGATATTTAGAGTTTCTGGGCTGCTGTCGTTCGATTCGGAACCCCATTGGACAGTGCAAAGATGAGACCCCGAACAGTCTCTTATAACGTGCGAAAAACAGTGGGTCGGGTGGGATGTAGTCAAATACAGTGGCTGCAGGAAAATGTGCTTTCCGAACTGACAACCCATTGGATGCCCACAGATCTAAATTCAATGACCTCCGTTTATCACCACCCCTCTACCCGTCCATTACCCTCATCTCAACATCGTTAACCCTGCCATCCTCTCTTTCCCTTAGACATGCAATAAGACTCTCGGAGTCTACGGATTCAGAACCAACTTCCTGTCCAGGCAAAGCCGGAGTTGTTGGACTGCATGCTTCCGAGCGGAACTCCCCGAGTGGTCTACCAGCCTCCACGTCATTTTGAATGTCAAGTAAGTGCTCCCTGAGTATCGCCACGGTGTGGGCTTGTTCTTCGGATGAAATATCAGGATATTGTGCATGGAGAACACCTTTTCGGCGTCGGAAAAAGTGCACTAAGCCATAGATTGATAATGGCTTGATCCCTGGTCATCGGCAACCAGCTCAGAAACAAATGTATAAAAGCCAAGCGAAGGAGACATACCAAAAAGGACAAGTAATAAGGTACTTCCAAAGATTACAGCGAATAAACCATTGAGAAAAGTCCAAACACCACCAGCCAAAGCAAGTCCACTAAGCACAGTACTTTCATTGATATCTCCATCTAGTCTGAGTTCCGGAGGGAACTGGTGCAGAGGAAGCACTCGCAATGTGGCGGTACTATTGTTTTTGGTGATGAAAGGTGATGGATCTGGCATGAGGGAGTATATGTTTGCAACTAGGAAACGGCGGGTCTGCCATTCAGTTCATTAGTGGTGGACTCGCAAAAACACGATACGTAGGCCACTTACGGCTGGTATACCAAAGGCGGTTATTCCGGAGCTGGTGAATCCTTTCCCTGAGAGACCATGAGGGGATGCCGCAAACATGAGAACCGGGTAGCAGGAGGGTTGGGAGCGTGTTGGCAACTACATCCTCCGTTGAATTTGTGAGGCCAATATAGACGAGGGCTTCTTGGGAAAGAGGGTCGTCTGACAGGGGAAGACTTGAAATATTTTCATGAGCAAGGGTGTTCCAATCGACAGTGATCAACACCTGAGGTATGTGCGTAACAATCCATGTTGAAGCGTAAAAGTAGCCGGATGGGATCCATTCAAGTGGTAGAGCGCAAGCAGTGGTGAGGGTTGAAAAGTACCCTTGATCTTTGACCTCGGGCAGTTCACAGCTTAAATTCCTATTGTGGGCTTTCGGCAAGCATTGAGTCAAGGTGGATGATCGTTACAGTAGACGCACCTTCGAGTGCTTCTGACCAAAGTAGAGGATGCATTAAAGGAGGAACGCAACCTCTCCTTTAGTTCCCTGCGATTGTCCGGAGTGAGCCCAGTCTCCTGGGGGATGACCAAGTTGCTAGGATTTGATTTTAGTAACACATTAGTTTGAATCAAAATGGGCTCACTGCGACCACTATAAAGGAAGGGTGAAGGATATTAATGCTGTTAGACGATGGTGACATCGGAGTGTGAGGTTTTAATTGGGGTGAAACCACTCCGGTGACTTATTGGTCCTAACAATTAGAACATAGAAAGTAACGAGAACCATCAGAACGAGGAGGAGACCAGCTAGGATTCCTCGGACCAATCTAAGAATCCGAGTGTCTGTGCTGAGGTTTCGGTAAATAGAGATACAGAAGCACATGGGGAGCAACATACCTGAACCGTCTCCGGAAGAGATATTTCCCAAATACAAGACTCAACACTCGGCCCCGCGAATTGACCGGTGTTGGATTGACCGGGGACCAAGCCGAGATCGGGTCATGGACCTGGAGAATGCTCTTCCCTTTCGTGGAGAGGACATCATACAAAGATAGGCCAAACGAGACAACAACACAGAGCACGAGGGTATATGAGGATACAGCTGTGAAGAACTTGATGTAGAGATCAACGGCTGTATCTCCCTGACTACCCAAACCGAAGCCAAAGCCAAAGTACCAGCAGCGGATCATGGCTGTCGCGTGATTAGTTTGCATGCGGCTTCCCGTGCAGCCACCGAGAGTATAACTCGTACCTCCGCCAGTCTCCGTTACCAAGAGCACAAGCTCGCAGATGATGAGCCAAAATTTCCTCGGCCATATGCTACGATTCATATTCAGTATTCATTACAATAAATCAATGGCTGGTTGACGAGCCTGATAATGTGGTGGACCAAAACTATGACGGGAGGTAAAAAAAGCCATTGCGAACGTGATCATGAATGCCTGGAGTCTAATTGGATTCGGGAAAAAAGGGAAAGTCGTCCCGATGCAAATGATGGCGCTTCCAACAAGTGCTCTGAAGATGACCTTGCGTAATAGTGGAGGAATGGTTCGCCCAGATTGATTACGATGGATTATGTTTGTGGTAAAACATGAGAGAAAAATAAACACAGCAACTGCTGCCCCTCCTTATATACCATAACAGGGTTTGTTCTAAATACAAAGCTGTTGAGATGAAGTATTTGAGCGAATGGAGGTTGACGGCGCGAATTGGCGTTGCAACCCACAAACTCATCTGTGCTGTGAACTAAGCGTTCGACGATTACATCATCCAGAAGTAGCATGCCTAGCCTTTTATGAACTGCGCACCTTACTTATCACGAGGTGCAAGCGGCCTTGGGTACATGGTTGTTTAGGCGAGGGTATACGTGCAGGAACGTATCCCGGGTGCTTTGGAGCTGAGTGCGCACTGAAAGTGCCCGAAGGGCCCGGAGCCTGATCATTGATGCATCAATGGTTGGAGCCACCTGGCTGCGTTTGGCCCACTTGCTCCACCTGACGAAGCGATGTTGTCTGCCGCCCGTTGAGCTAAGTCCACTCAGGCATCGGCACCTTGAGCATGCGCTAGAGCTTCCTCCTTGCATATATGTCCCCGTAGCAGCGCCATGGAAGTATTTACGGTGATACGACTTGTTGATAATCTTTTTACTGGAGGCACCTTTGTGCAGACCACCTACCACTAGTTAACTCTCTGCCAACGTCCCTGCTCTGTTACCGGGAATTCTACGTCCATTTACTCGGCTCCAACGGCTGTCATTGGCAATCGTGAAGAACCAATATCAGCGCCTCCGCCCATCCAAACCGGGCTGGTGTAAGCCCGGGCTTACTACAGTTCGGTAACAGAACACCTAACATGTTCTGTTATGTCCCTTTTGATGTAACTGTTACTGCGGCTGTGTGACCATCCTTACAGCCGGGCGCGGAAAGAACGGAATAGGATGCCGTAACAACTATATCAAGCCGATGGCAGAAAAAGGCGCGCTTGTGCGCTAGGGCAGGAGAAAAAAACGAAGCAGAGCTCGATGACAAACACCCATAGCCAAGGAGCAGGATGCCGTGCCTCAGAGATGGATGTCAGGAACCAGAAGGTCGCCGGGAGTAGATTTCGAAGTGTGGATATTTTCGGGTGCTTCAGCATCAGGGGAATGAAGATGTACACAGACACCTGTGCCCGAAGGAGAGCTGGAGGAGAACGAACGTTGTCTTCACCGTTGGGAGTGCGTGATAGGCTAACTTTGGCGCATGCCAGTGGTTGAGTGCTAGAATTATGGATGCGTTTGCGCACATTTCGTGCCATGTTGCTGCCATTGAAACTATCAAGTATCAATCAAGGCGCTAGGGGGGGGGGGGGTTGGTATTTGTCCTTTTCAAAGCACAGCGGGAGGAAAAAGCAGTACAATATGAAGAAGCAGTAAACACAGGACTTGTCAAGAGAATCACTCTTTATCTCCCTTCTTCCCCTCGGCGACCCCAGATTCGAGCAGGGAGGAGACGTACAATTTCTCTGCATCCTCCTTGAGCGTCCCAATGATGCTCACTTGCTCACCTCCCTGGGTATAGACCCGCAGCCCGATAAACGCACTCAGCTCATCGTCGGAGTCACTGCCGAAGCGAGGGCCAGCAGGACCAAGGATGCTCGGAACGTAGTCACTGTCGTCATCGTCCTCTTCACCCTCCTCATCTGCATCACTGCCTTCCTCTGACTCGCCAGACTGAGCGTCTAGGGCATCGATCTCGTCTTTCCTCTTCTGATGAGCCTGCTTTTTATCTTTCTTCTCCCCGTCCTTTTTACCCTTTTCCTTCCTACAACCATCTGTTTCCTCATCATCGTCGAGCCACTTCTCGTCATCATTATCAGCACCCGCTTCGATGTCCTCCTTAGCTTCTGTCGCTATATCCTTGGGTAATTCGTCGGCCGGAGGAGTGGGTGGGGGGCCACCAGCAGCAGCCCTCGCGCGTGCCTCTGCAATGTTCTTCTCGCGCCCGACGAGTTCTTCGATGGGGATGGGGAAGTTGGATTTTTCGGTTCTAAGGTCCAGCGTAAGTCAATGACTTGATGGATGAATACAAGGGATTTACAATGGATTATAATCTGTCATGATCGGCTAGTGAGAAGAGCAGAACATGGGGAGGAATAGAACACACGTACTTGAAGCGACCAGGCGAGCTTGAGAGCGTTCAGTTAGAACACGTGCGTATTTGCGTCGATCGAATGTACTCGAGTCAGGCTGGGACTGCAGAACAGTCAGCAATCAAGTGACACACATCCTTGGTGTATGCATACCTGTGGTCCTCTGAACAGGCAGTCCAAGCGAACCTGGATAAATGGTGTCAAGGGTGGACGAGTACAGGACAGCACACCAACGCACATGAACGGCATAGTTCCCAGGCTCGAGATTCGTCTCAGTATTTACACTCCTACTCCCGAAGACAGGCTGCTCGGATTCTGACACAAGCTGGGTTTCTTCTCCAACTTTGTAAACGTGGAATTGCAGACTATAATTGTAAGGTCCTTCGAGCTTCCTGAAGTACCTGTCGTCAAGCTTGGAAAGGACAATCACGGCCTTTGTAGGCTCAGTGATGGAGAAGTTGACTAGTAATTTAGGTAGTCAAGCGAAGGATCCCATATAAGCTAAAGAGTGTTCTTACAAGAAACGTCGCCAAACGACCATGCAGACGGAGGGGACCTGACAGGCACACGGAGCCACTCCATCGACATTTTCCACGTCTCGTCAAAGAGAAGCGTTTTGTCGATATCCTCAAACTGTTCCAGAAAGTCGGAGTCTGTGATAACGATGATGAGAGAAGACACCATTCCAAGGACGTGTAGCGACTTACACTCCATCACGAACTGGCCATCCTCCCCGAATAAGTGCCCTAGCTCTGGAAGCCTAGCAAGCCACTCGGGCGTCCATTCCTTGGCACCATCTGACCACGGCCCCTTCCACTCGGAATCGCCCCAAGGGTTTCGCAAGACAACGAACCGGTTCCCGCCAACTTCTACAGCTTTAAGGACCGAATAAGCATGTCCACCAATTAGACCTTCCACTTCGATATGACTCTTGCCACTGCGCTCTGTGTCCAGCTCATCATATGCTGCCCCAAAGAGGCGGTCGACGTTGGCCTTGAGCAGCTCGTCTTCCCAAAACTTGTCAACATCGAGAATGTCTTTGATCCTGATCATGCTCGAGACACCACTTGAGTCTTGTGAGTAGGGCGTGTGGCGCGATGAAAGTGGAGTTTCGGTACGAACCCTGTTAGATCCTCGATAGCCTCGGCAGCCCTACCACCACTAAGAGAAGAATAGTCTCCGTGCAGCTTGGCATAAGCTTTTTCAATAATAGGGACCCATGTCTCGTTTTCTGTACCAGAACGAGCAAAGTAGAGGCCTTTGCCGCCCTTGCGCGCGGTGTTGTTGTACTTCTTTTTGTCCAAGTGGAAGAGAAGCTGTTCGGCGTAGCTCAGCTCCTCGAACTTTGGGACGTTGATGTAGAGTAGACTAGGGGTGGTGTTAGCAAGATAAGGCAAGATCCAGTGCCAGAAAGACGGACTCGTCAATGATCACAGTGACCCAGGATCCGTTTTTGAAGAACACAAAGCCGTAAATCCCAACTTGCTCGTCACGCTGGTCGAGTACGTAAGTTTTTGAATTTGAAGCACACTAAAAGTAGTAACGAACAGCAACACAGAATCTCTCGATCAGGTTGTCTGCGGCCGACATCGTAGACAACGCCGACAAAAACCAGCAGTCGCCCAGTCGGCCTTGTACAATGTCATTTGAGCCAGCACCATCGATGAAGAACTGAGGTTTCGGGAAGATGTCAGTTACACGAGCAACGCTAGTTGGCGTATGCTCATCATCGGGCGCTAATCCATATAGGCATAACATTTTGTCGTTGTCGAGATCAAACTCAACATCCCTAGCGAGTTTGCTCAGCCCATGGTTTTGGGATGCTGGAGACACCACTCACCTAAACTTCCTGTTCTTTGCTCGGCACTCCCTAGCAATGCTCTCAACAGTGATGCGACATTTGTTGAGAGCCTTCTCGAGCTCATTAGTAACCAGCAGACCGGCCTTGGGTTTAGATTGGGCGGGGACAGAGGCAGCAGCCTTAGCCTCCTGCTCCGTCTTGTTGACTTTGTTACGACGGCTTTTCTTGCCCATTGTTCCTGTGGCGAGACTTGGATGCGGGGAAAAGAGAAAGATGAACTTTGAGCATCCCTAAGTGTTTGATGGGACCTGATATTTATCGGATCTATGTATCAGATTCCGGGGGTTCTCAGCGCCTATACGGGCGGTTAAAACTGGGCGCTGGGCGCTTGAACCCTTGAAACACCCGTAATAGCCGAAGTGTGACCAATGAACGAGCGCTTGAGGAAGGGTAGCTCAATCCGAAAACAATGCGGATTTCAAATACCACATCGGCCAAAAGAGATTGTGATGATATCAGCAACTGTTCAATGAAAACCACGTTGCTGGATCGCTGGGGGTAACACAGCAGTGAAAAAATGCCGAGCTACATATATAATGGCTCTTGCCGTGTTGATACAAGGAACATATCCGCTGTTATGATCGGTTTCGACCAGTAGGGTCTGCCTATTTGTTTCCTTGGCTAGACTTCTTACTTAAGCCCTCTCCGAACATAGGGCTGCATGTGAAACTGCAAGGTCTTGGGATTGAACCAAGATACAGTATAAAAAGCCACGCTTACGAACATTTAGTTCGATCTGAATAATCTCTCGGATTTTGGGAGCCGCGGTCGTCGGTATCCATCAGCAGCCTCTCTGCAACAACCCTCAGTTGCCACGAGTGGACTTCGTTGATTCCTGGTGGTACGCACCCAATCCACCTTGGCAGCCACCACCTTCCGTTGTGGAGATTCGTTTTCGAGTGGTTATGGTAGGCTTTCCGTCACTCAGTCCATCCTACATCCTAGAACCTTTCATCCAGCTTACCCAGGTCTCGCGATGGAAAGGAGAGGAATCCGTGATAGTCCAATTTCTTGATGACCCCACTCTTGAATCATTCAATCATGTGACAACCCACTGCGGTATTTTTTCCCTCGAAAACTGACAGAAGATTGTGAAGCCTTGGAAGAGATCACCTAGAGAGGTGTTTGTCTCTCGCGGACACCAAGAGTTGTAATGAAGAGTGGAAGTGGGAGTAGAGGTTTACTTTTGATTATGAGTGACTAAATAAATACACACTGACGTCCCCAACCGTTCCATTCAAAATGTCACCATGAAATAGTCAAGAAGGTATGGAACACATTGTTCCCTCAATGGTCTTCAAAGACCGGAAAATTAGATTACCCTCCATCCCTGTAATCGCTGTCTGTAACACAAAGAATGTGAGAGTGCACCTAAGGAGAGTCGCCTTTACCCCCTCTTGCTCCGCCGTCCGAGGCAGAAGGATTCCCAGGACCTCCATCATATGTATGGGGATCCCTTAAAGCGCCAGCCCGGTTTGAATGCTTGTTTGTCGGCGGAGGTAGGTTGCTGACATCCATGCCAGAAGGGCTCATCAAGAAATAAATCAAAGATTTACCGCGTCAGGCATCTCGGACAGCCATCCGCGCAACACGGCAATGCGTATGCAATCATCCAAGGCCTTTGTGAGATTTAGCTCGTTGCGTGCCTAGCTAGGCAGGATAAAGATCCCGGCCTAATCAAACAATCGACAGCCTGCGTATCTCACCGGGGCACTACCAAAAACTCATCACATAAGTTATGGATATTCTTGAACGATACCAACTTTGGCTGCTCGCCAAGTCCGTATAATGTCCGTGAGCAGGATACATCACATCACATGCATAAGATGGTAATGCTACTGCACATGCCCATCATCATACTGAATCAAGCGACCTAGGTGTACGAATACCAGGCGGAGGAACCGCCGTCAAGTCTCTTGTTCTGCACGTGACATCATTTACTATCAAGGTAGCTCCTTGCTGAGCGAAGTGAAAGCACACAGTGCGACATGATCTAAATTTGCGTGGAGAAGAGATATCTACCAGGGCTGTCAAGTTGCGTGGGGCAGGCGATCAGGTGCCCAAGGACATGGACGGAGTGAGCGGTGACCGAGAAACTACCGAGCACCCCCGATGAATATCAGTAAAAAATAATCTTGTCCGGTCTAAAGTCTGAATATCAATGATGGTTCTAAATCCGGGAGGGCAAATTACCGGACCGTCATTGGTTTGCATTTCCAATGTCCTAGCTCGTGGCGATTACTCTTTGTACGACACTCCACAAGTAGAAGGAGGGGTGGGTATATGTACTTATTCTCTTCAATGCCGAACATGTTCCCCACAATCTATCCTCCCCATCCTTAATTGTCAATAATATAGTGATCTTCCCGAAAACCCTATTTTCGTTGCTCCAGAGACTGGATCAGAGTGCTTTCATCAAAACAAACTTGACGACATGACATATCAAGGGGTTCCATTCTTCTTCAACGAATGAGAGAACCAATGGACCACAAAGACAATGTCATTCCATCAATTGCCGAACGCACGCAGGAGATCGCTCGGTATCCTGAGGCCCGAGTGCCCTTAAATTGTATCCAATATGATCTTTGATGCTTGCCTGCTGTCAATGAGTTTTAACAATAGCCACATCCTAGGCTGTATTAAGTATGAAAGGCCAATGTCTGTGTATGGGTGGAGACCCGACTTCCTGCCTCCCTAAACTATCCACTCAGCCAGGAATATGTCGGACATCATACTCAGTGTAAGTGACTTCGAACATGACCTCTCGCGCAAACAGTTCTCCGGTTATGTCTACTGTAAGTGTGAACCAGTGGATATGAAACCATGTGTCTGACGTGTATTTTACTAGATGCTGCTATGACTTTACTCGTATACGACTTCATGTGTATACTGTCACGAGAGGTGAGAAATTGGTATACTACTCATATGTCAGCGATTAATGTGGATGCAGATTCATTGCATATACCGGTACAATATTTTGATACGCGGAGTCGCTCGACCTCATGATAACGCAGAGGATCACGGACTTTGATCCAAGCCATCTATGTATCTCTTCGTATCGCTTGTTTTTCATATTTGATGTACGTGCCCAGTTCCTTCATCCACCCTAGCTCAAAGCTCATCGATACAGGTTAAGCATATATGGTAGGGATCCTAGTCAACCTATCTCTGCAGTTTGGCTCAAGCAGAAACCCTAGTCAGTCAAACAGCGCTTGTTCGCCATTCTGTAAGTTGAACCCGCCTCGAATTGAGCCGACGCATCCTGATACCAGTTACGCTTCAGGTGTATGCGGCCGGTCAAATCCTGTTCCGTTTAGAATCTGATAAGCTCATGATATGGTGCATCCAGCTGTGCATTCTACATGTGGACAGCAGAAGTGTGAGCTTTGCTTATTTACGTCTATCATGAATGAATATTTAATTGTATATTCAGGATGATATCCATTATTTTCCCTGCAATGATGAAGACGTTACTCTGTCTGAGGCTACGCGCGCTGTGGCAATATGACCTCAAAGGTTAGTTTGATTCCTAGTATGAGAATTGCCATTTATTAAGAGAAAACCAGTCACGATTATTCTAGCCATAGCTATAGCCGGTATGTCTGGAACGAGTTGGGATAACATATAGCGAGTTCTGATACTCTCGTGCAACAGCTGAAATAGTTGTAGGAATATCTGTTCTGACCCCATCCTGCCTTGTTGAGTGTACTATTTTAGATTGGCGGTATTACGACTGTGGCCCGAGGAATCAATACCCAGAGAAATGGCATTGACAAGTTCCCACTTCATGGCTGCTTTATAAATGATGTCCCACAACACTTTGGCCACCTGCTCGTTGTAGTTGACTCGGCAACCTTGTGAGTCCTTATTGGGTACGATCCGGGGTGGGAGGAAATGCTCACCTGCCTTCACAGAATCTGCCGATTAAGCAGTACCAGTGCGTAACCTACTCTACTACGCGGCCTGTTTGATTTTCACATGTTCTAGGTGTGGAGGTTTTGCTGACTGCTATCAAGCTCATCCAAGCTCTGAAGCAGGCCAGGTTCATTGGAACTACGTTACGCGACAGGATTATTCATATTCAGAAATTTCTCCCATCGTCTTTGTGTTCTACCGTGATGGAACATTGTTTTTGATCCCGTGAGTATATGATATTTCTCTCGTATATCTGTCAGGGCAATTGACGATGTAACAGAATTTTTGGTGAGCGATGGTTATAAGGCATCCTATGGAATTAGTCATCGTATCATTCAGCCATTAGCCTCCTTCAGTTTGTCCAGAAGCTTTTGTCGGAGAAGGGAAACTTTGCCCTCAGTTTGATAGACTGGACACCGTAAAGATCTAATCCATTCACCATTTTGAGCAACTGATTCACAGACTTTTCGACCCTCAGGTGGCTCGCAATGGTGTACTATTTCTCCGTGAGCGCTCCTGCATAGAAAGTTAGCATCGCAAGCTTGACATCGCATCTAGGGGACGCGAATGATTCTGAATCTTCGAGAAGCCAATTGCAAGCTGACGGAGTCTCTTGTTTCGCGGAAGCTAGCAACACTACGTTTCAACCATTCATCACGGCAGTCCTCTAACCAAATGAACACCACCCATGACCCGAATGAATACACCGTGGAAGGGGATCGGCGAAACCACCGCTCTCATCTCGATCCAGTCCCTGCAATATGAGGGTTGCTAGTACTGTATAGAACAACGATTGATGTGTATCTCTGACACTATCACCATACCAGTGCAGTTCGACTTCATAGGGTACATATTTTACACTGAAAACGTTCTTTAAGGCCCTGATATTACCAGAGAATACACTAGTATTCGGGTTGAGTATCTGCCGAGTGTGCACACCTCATAATCGGATATGTTGGTGCACGTCAGTGTTTGATGTCAAAGTTTGAGAAGTTCTCGGTAGAACGTCCAGTTGAAATAAATATGCGCCAATGATTTTCAGTTTGGTGCCCCGGAGCAGCCACAAATGAATGAAAATTGAGCAAATTCTACACGGCGATTATCCCAACCACTGGTCTAACCTCATAGACTACAAATTCGATCTCCGAGCCTACCAGGACCGTGGATCTGGGAGACACGCAGATAGGAACCATAAGATAAACACACGCCGTGGCATTGCGGCTGAGTGAGTCCATGCTTCCTTCCGTCAACACCGCTGGGGGATTCCGCTGGCTCCGAGTCGGATTTGAATAATAGGCTACTTGGTTTAACCATGAATGCATCTTTCTCAGGGACCTATAACACCCGCTGAAATGGTAGAGGTCTCGGTTGGCTGGTCGTTTCGAGCATATAACCTCGAGGTCAGCTGATGTGTCTCTGATCTCACCGATGACTGTACGTGAGTACGTCCTTTTTTCTGCAGAGAATGCTGTTCCTGGTTCCGAGTTTCGAAGAACATTGAAAGTGCTCATCTCCAGTTTAATTCTCATTCCGGCCTTTAAATGCAGATGGCTATGGTTTCAGTGTCGTGGATTTTGAGCCCAAATCATTCATCACAGAGCCTCCAGCTCGTGAAGCGACGTCTCCTTCGTTGTTAGCTCTTCCCTGCGCTATATCTAACCCAGATACACACGATAACTTTTAATACCTTATCCTGAAGCTTCTTTGCCTCGGGCGAAATCAATTCAGCCAGTAACCACGCGGTCGACCACGCTTCGAAGCAGGCCAAGTCAGGAACAATAGAACACGGCCTTATGATGCCAGGTATATAATATGCACGTAGATCTGTCCCCCAGCTTCTTCAAAATCAAACTTTACGTGAAGATGCTTGGCCATTTAACTGATATCCTGATTGCGCTTGGATTATCCTCCCTTGGGTTATGTGCCACGTACGGATCAACTAATGACATACCAAACATTGACTGGGATTTTATCATCGTCGGAGGTCAGTATAGCAACGGGGTTTCTCACGAATAAATTGCCTATTTGATCTATGGACAATCTAGGCGGTACAGCAGGCTGCGTCCTGGCAAGTAGGTTAACAGAAAATCCCAAGTTCAATGTGCTCGTGGTCGAAGCAGGGCCCACGTATGTTACATACTATCCCTGGGGTTTCACACAACAGCTGTACCCATATATTTGATTTTCCAGGAATGAGGGTGCTTTAGCCTCGATCGTTCCAGGCCTTGAGGGCAACACAGCCAGATCTACCTTCGACTGGAATTTTACGACGACTCCACAAAGTGGGCTCAATGGCCGCTCAGTCGGTCTTCAACGGGGCCACATGCTAGGTGGTAGTAGTTCCGTCAGTGAGTCGCTCCAGTGTGATATAGACAACTTGGTACTATCGTACACGGAGTATAGACGCTATGATTTATACCCGAGGTTCCTCATCCGACTTCGATCGCTATGCAAGGGTCAGTGGAGACCCAGGGTGGAGCTGGGATAGACTGCAGCCGTACATCAAAAGGTAGGAAAATGTCGGCAACTTAGTTTGTCCGTTGAAATGTCGATCTTTTCCTTCCCTAGCACGAGAAACTTGAAACTCCGGCTGATAACCACGACACCCGAGGTCAATTCAACCCTGCCGTACACAGTACTAGTGGAAGGGTCCCAGTGACCCTTCCTGGATTCTCCAGAAATCCTGCAATCGACGCGGCTACAGTGCAGGCGAGTCGTCAGATGGGCGGAGACTTTAAATTCAATCTGGATATGAATTCTGGTAACCCGCTTGGGCTTGGTATGTAGTTTCATAGTTTTTCGCGTCGGGTTCTGATGAGGACAGCACACAGGTTGGCTTCAATCTACCATCGGGCACGACGGAACCAGAAGTAGTTCTGCGACTACGTACCTTGACTCGCGGACCCGGTCTCGGAAGAACCTCCATATCTTAACAGACACGCGTGTCGCCCGCGTAATCCAAAGCCCTGGAAGCAACCCCAGACATCCAACAATTCGTACTATCGAGATTCGCTCACCAGACTCTCAGCAGACACTTCACTTGACAGCGTCCAAAGAGGTTATCCTGTCAGCGGGGACTATTGGCACTCCGCACATCCTCCTCAATTCTGGCATTGGCGACCAGGATGATCTGAAGGCGGTTAATGTAACGACCATATTGCATAACCCAAGCGTTGGACGAAACTTTTCAGACCATCCTGTTGCTCATATATCATTTGGATTGGCTCCGACGGTTGACCTTGGCCCTTGGGCAAAGTGAGTGTTTCGGTAGTTTGACCCATAGAGGTTAAAATATATGCTTATGGGGTCTACGTGATAGCCTGAGCTTCGATCCGGCTCTACAAGCCCAAGCGCTGGAGCTTTGGAAAACGACTGGGACTGGGCCCGACGTGATGCTGGTCCAGTCCAATATCATAGCCTGGACACGCCTTCCGAAGGATTCGCCGATCTTTGAGAAAATGCCTGATCCCTCCTCCGGACCTAATTCCGCTCATATTGAGTTGCTGCTTGGAGTGGGTCACTCTATTCCTTTGCATGGATAATTTAATACGAATAACCCCACGTATGCAGTCATTTGGTGCAGTGTATTCTGCCGGACTCATTGTAGTCAGTCCTGCTTCTCGTGAGCCTGATCAATTTGTTCAACTTGTCCTGGAGCAAATACTAACGATGGTTAAATTGGCAAGGCGGTACTGTGACGCTCCGATCCAACAACCCTTTGGATGATCCCCTAATCGACCCGCATTACTACACCTCCGAATTCGACGTGGTCGCGGCTCGGGAAGGCCTCAGGAGCGTAATGCGTTTCGCCCAAGCCCCTGCTTGGAATTCGATCCTTACGAGTGTTCTTCCGCCTATGAACAACGTGACGACTGATGCCGAATTCGAGGCAGTTATTAGAAATACTGGTGCAACGGCTTTGCATCCTGTAGCGACCGCTTCAATGTCACCCAGGGACGCAAACTGGGGCGTGGTGGACCCTGATTTGATGGTCAAGAGGGCGTCTGGGTTGAGGATTGTTGATGCATCTATCTTGGTCAGTTATTCATTCTGAAAACTGAATAGGCTAATTAATGGAGAAATAGCCATTTGTACCTTGTGCACACACGCAAACTGCTGTATATCTGATCGCAGAACGGGCTGCAGACATCATCAAGGCTGCTTGGGAGTGATTGACCGCGCATGGCGGGGAAACCACAATACATGATATTTTGATCTGTTCACTGAATATGATTTTTTGCGTCTATTTACTTAGTTACTGGGTCCCTTATCGACATCCTTTAAGTGAGGATACTTGCTGCAGTGATTTACCTACATTGTTGGCAGTGTAACTGGTTCAACTAGAGCCAAGGGAGTTCGGGCAGCTTTTCGATTGGTATTGTCCTACAGCTAATACGGCGGTAGCATTCCGAGCTGTGAGGGTCGAATTCACATACATCGATACCTAAAACACCCACGCCCGCCTATCCGGGACCGGTTCTGACCAGGGCTATTTTGAGAGCACAGATATTTCACACAACCAGTGAACACGACTCCACACCCACACCCACTATGTCCGCCCCATCCTATGACCCAGAGAATCCCCCCAGGCCCTCACGGTCTCTGGATGGGAGGGTCGCTATCGTCACAGGCGCGGGGTCCAGGGCTAACGGGATAGGGAACGGCCGAGCAGCATCAATCCTCCTCGCCGAAGCTGGTGCAAAAGTTATCTGCGCCGACTTGAACTTCGAATGGGCTCAAATCACTGTGACGATGATCACCAAGGAATTCGGCAAAGGAAAGGCTATCGCAGTTAAGGCTGACGTTACTCGCGAAGAAGACTGCAAGCGGATAGTCGACTCAGCACTCGAATCTTTCGGTCGTCTCGATATCCTCGTTAACAACGTCGGGGTTGGAGGTCCGGAGGGGACAGCAGTGGAAGTTGACCCGGCAAAGTGGGCGAAGGGGTTGGAAACAAATGTGACGAGCATGATGTTGATGACCAAGTTTGCCGTACCCGCCATGCTCAAAAACCCAAAGCATGAGATTAGCGGTCGTGGAAGTATCGTGAATTTAGCGAGTGTCGCAGGAATGGTCGGCGGCACGCCCAGGTTGTTATATGGCACGAGCAAGGGGGCTGTTATCAACATGACTCGTGCGATGGCCTCCCATCATGCCCCAGACGGGATCAGAGTCAACTGCGTGTGTCCTGGTAAGTCTGGCCAATCGCGCCTACTCTATAGCTGGTTAGCTGGTCAATTGTGCCTACCTCTAATTACCTCTCTAGGTATGGCTTACACCCCTATGATATATAGTAGATCCATTCCGGAGGAGGTCCGAGAATTACGCCGAAATCGGAGTCTTTTGAAAACAGAAGGGAATGGCTGGGACACTGGAGCGGCGGTTCGTTTCTTGGCGAGTGATGAGGCAAGGTGGATCACAGGGATCCTTCTCCCTGTTGATGCCGGGGCGACTGCGGCTACGCAACACGCGAAAGAATTAACAATGTCCTTACCCACCGGTGAGGAAGTTGAATGAAAAATGCGAGGTGGACGATGTGGCCGTGAAGTCGATTAGCATATTCAAACATAAACACAAGTACGAGGTGTCGAGTATTATAAATATATTTGTACAACAGGGTCTAAGATCAATCATGGTGCGACATCGCGCCAGACCTGCATTCTTCGCAACTGCAAACATCGCTCAAGGTCTCCGCAATAGCACTGAGACTCGTTTGTTGTTCATTAATCCCACCGCTGGTCTTGCCGGGTTTCTTTTCCGCCGTTGCATTTAGCCTGCCAGTAACAACGAGGGGAACGTCCTTGTGGGTGTACACCCGTAGCCCGAGATACAGTGCATCTTCGTCGTCGCGTGTGATCACATACTTTGTGGGATCGTTGTCCGTGTTGTCGGCCGCGAAGACCCACTCTCGTTCTTGCCGATATTTGGGGTCTGGAACGTTGGGATCTGGAAAGTCCTCGAATGAAATCCCGGTCGTATTGCCTTTTGGCCTGTCATTAGCCGGTTTTGGTTCGGAGGTGGCGACCTTGTCGCCTTTAGGCTGTTTGACCTTCTTAACTGTCTGGACAACTGTCGTTGTCGTTGTCGTTGTAACCATTTCGACGCTTCCGTCGGTGTCATCTTGCGACTCAACTTCAACAACCTCCGTTTTATCGGCACTAGCGTCTTTGTCCTTTTGCTCTTTTTCTTCCTTGGCCTTTTTTTCTTCCTGTTCTTTTTGGTACTCCTTGTAGTCGCGCTCGATGAGCGTTTCCAGTGGGGTGGGAATGAAGTTTGCATGGACACTATCGGGTTTGATTCAACGAATCCACCCGATTCTCAGAACAAATCCACCTACTTTTGATCGAAATCTCAAAACGAGTAGAATTAGATACTTTTCGTTCTATCATAGACGGAGGGGGTAGCGCTTACTCGATGCTATTGACCTGCTCTTGGTGCGAGCAGACATGAGGTACGACAATTTCCGCAGTTGCCAATCGTCGATTGTCGGCGAGATCTCGCTGCAAGAGTCCAGCTCTCGGTCAATTCTGACCTGAACAAACTGTCATCCAGCTGCATCACCCGCCCATAACATCCTTACTCACGTAAACGAAGTATTTTCCAGGCTCCAGCTCAATCTCCAGGTTTACGCCTCTTGCCCAGAACATAGCGTGTACCGATTCCGCCAGGGGCTCTTTTTCGCCCTCCTTGACGAGAACAAAGTTCAAGTTCCAGTATGAACGGTTTGAGATATCACGGAAATAACGCTCGTCCAATCGGGAGAGGAACAATGATGGTAGGGGTCGATGTAGGAATGGTAAAGGTGACTAGTCAGAGATCGTCAGTGAATATCCAACTCAGGTCGTGCCCAAGACCTACATGAAACATCGCCGTACTGACCATGCTGTTGGCAGAGGCCTGCAGGGAACTCTGAGCCATTGGGAGGACATGATCCAGCTCGAATCGAACAATATTGTCCGATCAATCTGGGAAAAGCATTCCAACCAGTCCTTGTCTTGGAGCATCATCAGCATCCGGGAAGAATCGTAGGGGAAGTATCTCACATTCCATCACAAATTGACCATCATCGCCAAAGACGTGTCCAAGTTCATCTAGAATTTCTAACCACTCCTTCGTCCATTCCTTCGAGCCGTCGGACCAGGGCCCAGTCCATTCCGTCGTTCCCCAAGGATTGCGAACCACGACGAACCGTTTGCCCTTACATTCAACGGCCTTCAAGACAGAGTATGCGTGGCCTCCAACGAGACCTTGGACCCTGATGCTGTCTAAGCCGTTGCGAGTGGTACTAAGATCCGCAAAGGAACACGCGAAAAGGCGGTCCTGATTAGCGCGCAATAACTCCTCTGTCCAAAATTTATCCTTATAGAGGATGTCCTAAGGAGATATCGTGATCAGATTCCCGGGAACCGGATAAAGACGATTCAGGTTTTGTACCTTGGTTTGCAAGAAGCTTGAGACGCCTCTGTCGTCCCCCGTTGAGTATATATCAAAGGAATAATACCAATGCAAGTCCTCACCCGGTCAGATCTTCGATAGCTTCACAGGTATGGCCTCCGTTCAAATGAGAGTAGTTTCCATGTAGCTTCGCATATGCTTTTTCAATGAGCGGCACCCATGTTTCTCCAAGGGAGCCGGAGCTCGCAAAGTAGAGCGTCTTGCCGCCCTGGCGTGCTGAAGAGTTATAGCGATCCTTGTCAAAGTGGTACAGCTCTTGTTCTGCCCTAGTGAGTTCCTCGTACTTGGGTACTCGTGTGAATAATAGGCTATTAAAAGTTTCAGCACCGACCAGCAGGACTGGGAAAACGACTTACTCATCAATCACAACAGTCACCCAGGCGTTGTCGCGGAAGAATATGAAGCCGTAAACTCCAACTTCCTCGTCTCTCTGCCAGAAAATTTACAGTCCATTCATGGGATGATTAAATTTGCGACCCACCTTGACGCAAAATTTCTTCACCAGTTCTGGTGCGTTCGAAACTGTAGCCAGAGCAGAGAGGAACCAGCAGTCGCCCAGCATTCCTTGGACGATGTCATTTGAATCTGGTACCCCGCCGACGAAGAACTGCGGGTTGTCGAATATTTGTGTGACACGGTGAACGTCTGCTGGGCTGAAGTTGTCCCCCTTTTTGGTGAAAAGCCCCCAGAGACATCGGTTCTTGTCGCCCTCTAGGTCGAATTCGAGATCTCTACCCTGCGGAATGAGCTGCGTCCGAGTTGGGAGGGGGAGGTACCCATACCTGAATTTCCTATTTTTTGCCCGACAGTCCTTTGCGATACGCTCAACCTTCTTTTCACAGTCATCGATGGCCTTTTCAAGCTCTGAGGTGACGAGGAGGCTCGGAAGCTGTTGTACGAAGGAGACCGTCTTCAGCGTTGTTGTGGTCGCCATCTGGGGCGTGACGGGTAAATATGGGAAAAAGATTGTCCGGGAACAGGAAGTTTGATGCTGAACGACCAAATGGGCTCTATTCTTATATAGTCACCGCGCGGACAAGCTCTTGAGCGTTTATCATGGGCTCCTTGACAATGTGGTGTTTGACGACACAGCCTTTCTGGATGGTAACCCTAGATTGGCAAACCCAGATGTTGCGGTGATGGCAGGGAATGCCGTTGGAAATCCTGTAAAGCGCTAGGCCTTTGCTTAAGGCCTGAAGGCGGGCGCTTGACGTGAACGTTTGAGCTCCTGTTCCAGGGTGGCATGCTCCAATGAAAAAGGACGCGGGGGTCTCCTTCTCAAATTGGTCACATGACTCGGATGAGCACACGGATTAAATTGGTATCGGCTGTTGTTACATGTTTTTCACACCGATTTTAACTGTGAAAACCCCGCTATGTAGACCGCTGAATCCACTTGAACTTTGCTATTTGATCCATACATAAAACAAAAAAGTATTGCTTGATAGACTTGCAGTCTATTTAAATACTGTATCTCATTGATTTCTTGCCTAAATTCTATTGGAATTGTTCCTAGAATCTCAGAGCTAGTAGTAGCATCATGCAGCTAAAAATATGTAAAGTATCTTATGAGAAAAAGAAGAATCACCCATGTTATAAACAAGCTATGTTGCAAACAAACATATGGAGAACATCACAAACACAATAATTATTTCTATGTCTTTGTGCGGGCGCCAAGCCATTCATTCACAAATTGATCGTAAATCCGGCATGGTTTGACACTCCGCTGCGGCCGGCGTGATCAATTGATCAGCATGATGGCTCGTCTAAGCAGCCTACAACAGCAACTACTTAGATGTTGTGAGGCCTCAATTATAATAATCAGTGTTTGATGGGTAATTTTATACAAGACATAAAGCACATAGATTAACCTGATGAGAGCACACGGTGGAATGAACGAATCATATGATTCATTATTCATTAATGCTCGCTGCGCGAGCCGAAAAAAAGTCCAGCATTCAAACAATGATGGCATCACACGGGACTCGTCTTACACCTCTAGCACCACAAACTGAGTTAATTAGCTGTAAATTTAGGTAAATCAAACCTAGTTCAACCATAAATTATCAGGAAATAAAAGTACTTTACCTCGGAATTTACCCGCCAAAATCACCTACTTTACGAGCCGAGCCAGCCAACTCCCTGTTGGAATTAGCAATTCCGGCAAACTGGCGGAATGCCCCTGACCGCCTCATGGAGGCCATGTTGTAGGTAGATTTATATACACCTGTAGTTTACCAGTAGTACCTTGTCCGTTTACCTCCCTTCCCTTCCTCTTGTCGCCTCGTCGTTGTCCACCTTCTTGAGTTGATTTCAACACTCCCCACCCCGAGTTGGAAGGAAAGTGTCCCTCCCTGGCAATGGGAGGCTTGTATTTGATTTTATTTCTTATTGCTCTCTATATATATCCAGTTTACTTAGAGAGATATATCCAAGGGATAGAACCAGCAGCTTATGCATGTACTTACTTTGCATGCAGGGAGAAAGATAGTGCTCATCAACGACGCGATGCTGATGAGATCAAGGGATTGAACCTGAAGGTTTCGGCCATCACGGCTTCGGTGATGGCCGCGTCAATTATCAGTGGTAAGTATGCTTATGTCACAATTCTGACAAGAAGACTGTTCCTGCACCTCCTTTACTTGCGACCAAGACACTTGTATAACTACCTCTATTGTACAAATCCAACAGGCTGTAGAGGTAATTTGGCTGGTGGGGCACCCATAATAGCTCAAGTGTCAGCTTAGCACAACATACCAGCTTAGGATAACCAGCTCAACACTTCAAGTTTGGTAGACGCTCAGTCAGCTCAATCATCTCTGGCCTATCCAGATTCACAAAGGGTACAAGAGAGATGGCTATACAACGAAATGCGAGTGACACTATACTCTCAACTTTCATCGCCATGACCATCGAGGATATGCAGGGCGAGCCCGTCACAGAGCTGGTGATATTGGACATGAAGGTATCTAGTAAAAATATTGTGCCTCAGAAGTATCTCAGCTACCATCTCATAACGAGAGTGACATACACAAAGATCGTATGACGAATAAATGAATAGGTACATTGCGAGTGATGACAGGGAAGGCAAAGCCGACAGAAGGGAAACCAGATGAGTACCTGTAGTATGGGAAGCATGTAGAACGATGGGGGGTAAATGAACCAAGACCAACCAGCTGTTGTTACAAGGGTGAATGAATCCCAAAAAAAAAACACATACTACCAGCACACGGCGTATCTTGAAGAGATGAGAAAATAACGTCGGCGACGTAATCACGAATCGACATCCATCCGCGCCGAACCTCCCTTTCTCGGAGCAGTAGGATCTCCCTCAGCCTCGCCGTCAAGCGAATCCCCTTCCAAAGGAAGCACAGCAGCGGGGAACTTGGGCGTATTATATCTGGATGCAATATGCATCGAGGCAAGTGGGATGGCACCTGGGTCAGGTGCATTAGCCCCAGAACCGCCGAACGCGTCTCGCGTAGACGTCGAGTTCGGAATGGAAGGAGAAGCAAATGCAGTGCCGGTAGGTGTTGAAGGCATACTCGACGCGGCAGTGTAAGAGGAAACTGATTGATATCCACTCCCGAGGCTGAGGGTAGTATTGGCGGTGAAGGGAGAGGTTGGGATCGAACCAGAGAAGGAAGTCTCGTCCTCGGCAAACCCAGAGGAGCCGCTCTCACCACGTCGGTGAGTTAGGGGGCGATACGCCGACCGGCTTCCTTGACGTTGTCCGGAGCCGTATTGCGTTTCAGTGTGGGTGGGCCCAAGATCTTCAACAAGCGCATCTTCATCGACATTGTCTTGGCCCCCACGTTGAACGCCAACAATGCGCAGACGATTCACCCATCTGTTGAGATATTAGGATGGAATTAGCCGTAAAGAAAAAAAAATACGCACGCGTCGGCACGATCTAGACTATCTTTCACAACACCTGTCACATTGCGCATCATATCCAAACTCTCCGTCGCGAACGTAAGAATTCGTTGTGCGGCGGCGGTAGCAGTCGAATGCGATACTTGCTGACTACCAGCAGGAGCGGGAGCATCCGCAGGGGATTGGAGGTGGTAGGGATGTGAATGAGAGTGAGAGTGGGGGTGAGCATGCAGATCCAGAGGCGAAGGAGATGGCGCGCGAGAACCTGCGCCCCGTTCCCGATATGCAGCACGCTTGTCCTTCCCTTGGCCCCTCCGGTGGACACCCGTACTGCTTCCTGCCGCAGCTACTGTTTCCCGCTCCCTTTCACCGGCTGCTCCAATAGTGATGACAGCTGGGACAGGCACAGCCCCTGAAGGCCCACTAGTAGCAGCGGCTCTGGTCGCCCATCGCTGTGGTAGTTTTAAGATAAAGCCCCTGACTTTCCCGCGAGCAGGCTCGGGCAGTGCACCACCGGCGTACTTGCTCACCACATCAATCATTTGTCGAACAGTTGAAACAATATCTTTGCGGACTTCAGTGAGCTTTCTGAGGTGTTCCTCGGAAATAGGGGGACGACGGCGGGAACCGGAGCTGGGGCGGGGGACGGGTTGGATGCTCTCGATGAAATCGCGGAGAATGATGATCTGAGCGTCTATGTGAGCAGTTGCACACTGGAAACACCAACTAGTCAGCCACGACACCAGCCAAGTCAGAAAGATCAGTGCGTACCTGCAACCACTGTAGACAATACTTGAGTCTCCTCATATTTTCTTCCCTCAGGGCAACACCAAGGCTACCCGCTTCCAGTAGCACTGCTTGCCATCGGCTGCGCTGGGCCACCTGCCTTTCCGGGTTCTGGTTTGATCCTGGACTCTGCGGTGAATCTCTTGATTCTCCCCGAAGGGGGCTTGAACGCTCATGCCGGTGATGTTCAGGGGAAGGATATCGTTTTCCAGGTGATCCAAGCTGGTCATCCGCACGTAGAGGTGAACAGGGCCTAGAGTATTCTACTGGAGATTTGGTCCCGGAACTTGACGCACGAGAGTATGAATGTGTGGCTAGGAACACGGTCAACGTGACTTTCGACAAGGTCATGACGCGAACACGTACATTGGATCCACCGAGGCACACTCATATCACTTCCTTCGTACGGTCGCTCCATGTTGACATCGTGATCGCTGTGTCTATACCTGTCGTGTTCGCGGTCGCCATCCTCTGGGGCGGCAGTCCCATCCAGAGTTTTGGTCCTTAACTTTGGTCGGCCCCTTTCAGGGCTGCCCACCGATAAGGTTGGGCTAGTATCATTGGGGTTAGATAGGCGCCGACTAGTCGACGCATGCGCGCTGATAGACGAAGCAGGCAATCGGGGTGAAGTAGGCTCAGGGCCGATAGATGGTCTCCGGTATTTGTCAAGCTAGAAGCGAAAGGGAGTCAGACAAACGTCGGAATAAAACACAGAGGGAATACTAGAACTGAAGCAAAGGAGCGAGATCGGACCAAAGGCATGACCACAGCAGTCGTGGGAGGGTCCCTGCATCAAACCGCTACAGGGTTCTCGGCCAGGGGTGTGAAATAAAGGAAAATCGATGGCGATCGCCTGGAAGCAAAAGGGGCAGATGGTGGGGACGAAGGGCTCAAATAATAACGATGATGCGAGCTGGTTACGCCGAATGTAAAAGCGAAAATCATAACTTACTCGGTCAAGTTGACGACATGCGAATTGATCGAGCTGGTTAACAGGGAGGCGATCGATGACCGGCTTCGAGACGGCCTTGACGCTAGACTCTACCATCTCGGCGCCATACTGTTCATGTGTACATGTGTAATTATCCTCTGGAATTGGTCAAGGTAAAGGGAAAAAATCACTTTTAAGGCCCTGGAGGAAGCTTTCCCATGCTCGTATGCACGAATGGCTGTTCCAACGAGGGGGAAGGAGGACATGCGCGAGACGAAGTCCGAGCTTGGGGACTGCTGCTGCTGAGCTCCATCCTGCTCCTCGTTTCCGTCTCCTGTTGTCGCGGGCTGGTCTATCCAATGGCGTATGAGATATTGAGAGAAAAAGAGTGATCCGTGTCGGACTCACGGTCCCCGGAAGAGGAAGCAGTGGCGGTTGCTATGCGCGAGCGCATATCACCAAGGGCACGCACTGCAATGTCGACGCGGACGCTCTCGTCTTCGTTGGTTGTGCTGACAAGAGAGGGTGTTTCTGGGGGCGGCATGGCGGTGGTAATGGTAAAGGATTGGGGAAGAGTATGAATTGAATGGATTTTGCATGTGAAATTGTCGATCAACAAGAACAAACACCACCTGACTTAATTACTTCTAAAAATAGATATTCAATGTTTTTCCAGATGGATCCTCACGTGCTGGCCCAGGTTGTCGCGTCTGCTGAAAGTCTTGTCGCAGCCCTCGAACGGGCAGGGGTGCGCTGAAAGATAAGTCAGCCAGCTGTAGATAGAAATATGAACGGACCACTCACGTTTGTCGTTTGTGTGGATGCTCCGCACATGTCGCTTCAGATGCTCTCCCCGGACAAAACACTTGCCGCACCCAGGCACCTTACATACATACACCCGCTTCCACTCCTCCCCATCTCGCCGACGCGTCGAGCTCTCACTCTCACCGGTACCCTGGACCATCTTCTCCGCAACGAAGGGGACCTTTCTCCCTCTGCTCTTCTTGATCAAGTGCGGTACAGGCTCGGGTAGCGGAATGTGTCCATTTCGTCTCCTTCTCCCCGTCCTAACCTGAGAATCGTACTCCACAGAACTCCTTTGCTCCTCCTGGTATTCCTTGAAGCGGAAACGGCACGTACGTTCCCCAAGCGCTGGTGGGCGACTTGCCGCTCATCATCGTAACTTGAGCCAAGGCAAGCGCAGCACTCCCCTTCGCCTTTCCTTTATTCCGTCTGCGCTTTATAGATCCCTTCTCCTCATCCTTGCATTCTCTTGAGTACGAACTGGAAGTATTCATGCTGGCGGTAAAACGAGTCCGCGTGCTTCTACTCCTGCTCGAATTGCTTCTAGTTTCAGTCGCCGTAGAATGACGCTCAACAGGGACGGGACGAGGGTCCAGCATTCTTCCACCCGCTGTATGTTGCAGGCGAAGGCGACCTGGATGGGGAATAGGCATCGTCCTCGTCGTCATTCATCCGAATCATCCTCACTCCCCTCCCAATCCAACCAGACCTCTCTTTCCTTCCCTTTACTCCCAGAAACCGATCCCAACCTCCTCCTTTTCCTCTCCCGTCTCTCCTCCGGCTCCTCATCTTCACCAAACCCACTGTCCACGCTGACTTGACGCAGACCCAACATTTCTCTCCTCATTGACCTTTCGATCTTCTCATCCCCTTCAACCTCAGAATCCGTCCCATCACTCCTCTTCCGCTTCCTACTCACTGCCAGACTTCCCCCCGCCCTGTTCCCTCCAACATTCCCCTGCACACTCCCACAGTCTCCCAAAGTCGACCCAGATCTCCTTCCCTCCTCCAACTTTTCACCTTGCCAACCCAACACCGGCATATGCCTACTCCTCGTGGGGATCGGCAACGACATGGGCACACTCGAATACTGCACCCCACCACCCCCACGTCTCAAACCGCTCTCCGTCCTCCCCACCCCACCTGCTCCCCCCAAATCCTTCATAACCCTCATCGGCTCAATCCCCACCTCTAGCTCTCCGGCAGTTCGTCGCCGGTCACGCTCCCTGTCATCAAATGACAACTCGTTTCCCCGCTGACAACCCAGACAACACGAACGAAAGCCCATCACCCTGTCGTGTTCCCATCCGTCGCATTCCCACTCGTATCCACAACAATGCTCCCATGCGTATCATACTGCAGCAGTAGAGGCGAAAACGACGAAGGCAAAAGCTCGATAGAACTGGGAAGATACGAAGCCGACGATGACGACGACGACGACGTGGCACTCGCTCCAAGACCCCTACCCACATTCAAGCTAGAACCGCTCGAATCGAGGTGAATTCCGTCCCGTGCAAGTCGTTCGGGTGACCTATACATCCCAAAAGGGCCCATTGGGGAGGTTCCGGCATGTCGCGGAGACGATAGGGCATGAACACCACTACCCTGAGACTTTGAAATATCCATATCGGAAGCGCTCCTCTCTATAGTATGCTGCGTCGTCGTAGAATCTCTAATCCCGAGTCCATAGTCATTGTCCAATGCAAGAGCTTGAATATCCGAAAGCGAGCCAAAGGGTCTAGAGAGAGATGTCGGAAGATAGGGGTGCAACAGATCCGAATCCGGTGCATGAGCAAGATACCGCGCTTCACCACCCAGTGAAGATGAATACATATCCCGGTCGCTCCCGTTCGAAAGAACCGAACTTGGTGTGATAGTCGATGATCCCTGTACTGGTGGGGGTTGTGGTTGTTGTTGTTGTTGTTGTTGTTGTTGTTGACCAAGCCCAAGTCCACCGAGCAAGTAGAAGCCAAACTCATTGAACGCCGCTGCACCATCATGACTGCCCGACCCCCCCGCCATCAGCCTCCATTTGATCATTAAGAGAAACACATACCTCAACGCATTCGACATAAACTGCGCAGCGCTCCTCGGCACAGGACTCGCAGGGTCAACGTCCATCGTGGTTTCCTGATGAAGTCGTTGTGGATGACTCGGTCCTGGCCGCGCGACGAACGAGGGTAAAGCAGTATCCGGTGCCGAGTCAACATCCTCGTTCCGAATGCCATGTGGGGCAGGATCCATGTTCCAAGTTACGGACAACAAAAGCGAGATACGGAAGTAAATGAGAGAAAGAAGGAAGGGGGCGAAGAAAGGGGGTGAAAAGGGCTTCTGGTCGACTTGCCAGCCTCAGACTTGCAAGTTGCAACGAAGGAGTGTGTGGGGTTATATCTCCGCGACCAGCCAGGCGAGAACGGGATTCGGTTCCATCCTAAAAGGCATTCCAGCCTGTGCCGCATAGTTAACCCGCCCGAGAGGAATTAATAATCCTTCGTAATCGTGCAAAGGCCCGCCTCTTGAATTGATTCTGTCAGCTCTTGATGAATAGCCCGACTGCACCGGAACCCATCATGCTTAGATAATCAGTGTCTCAGTGACCCAGGCGCGGAACATGGCACAGTTCCCGCGGGGGCAGAATAGAAAAGCATACCAAATTCGATACAGCAGTGCCTCCGTATCCTTTGTCACATCCGTCCCGCCGGTGAAGATCATCTTCACCCCCGGGTCTAATATAAGCCTAGCCCTACAGCTCTTGATCCGAATTTTCTTTCCGGACTTTGTATCCGTGCGACCTCGGTATACCACGGAGTTCCGCCTCCTGAGCCTTCGGTTGAGATCAAGAGAACGTCCGGAACAGATTTGCAGTGGCCATATATTACGGATATATTATTATTTCTACCAGTTTCCCAATACATCTGCCATGCCGACATAGAACGCAACTACAGTTGTGTACACTCAGAAGAATTCGGACATAGAATACAAAGTGGTATCCCCTAGTTCAACGGGTTACAATCCAGGGGAAGGGATCAGACCATTGTGCTGGTGACATCCTCAGCGTTGCCCTCAATTGTGTAACATTAGGCACATACGGCGAGTGGGAGGTTTTGCAGTGATTTGGGGAACGGTAGAAATCTGGATAGAACTGGCCCCCTGCGTAGAACTGGCTGCCTGGATTGAGCTGACCGTCTGGGTGGAACTGGTCCCCCGGGTTGAACTGGCCTTCTTATGGGCATTAACTATAAATGTATTAAACAGAGTTTACTATCCCAGCTTTCGAGCACATACCCTCTAGAATGATGGGCGAGGCCGAACATGCAAGCCGCACGTAAGTCACAGCTAACAAGAGGAACAAGAGATTGCGCATCCCAGTGGTGGAAGAGTCGAAGTAAGGAAGCCTTAGGATTGCAAAGCCACAGCCGTATTCGGAGGCTTTTTATACCAAGGCAAGAACCCTAAAGACCATATTCATCTCATCAGCATACAACCCAAGTCGATGTTAAATTGGCCATGAAGCAGTTACTCTCACAGACTCATGATACCCAGGGGTACTGTTGTAGCTGTTAATGGCCATGATGTCGGCTGGTCATGGGTTTGATATCCTGTAGTGACAGACTGCCACAAGATAGTAAATCACCAGCCATCAAACAATAACTGCATCATGCCCGCTCGGACATCTCTCCCTTGACGGGCGCTGTCCAACTCGTATGGCTGATCTGTTGTTATCGCAAGTTAATAGCAATCTTAGCACTCCCTAGCCAAACTTCAACGAGATTATGACGGGACTAGTCGTTTACTTGCATTATTCCGCACAGGATTCGTGTTTTGATCCAACGACACAAGTGCTGTCCATGCTGAAGCGGATATAGGATTTAAACAGGGGGCTACTCTTCATTCAATTACCTCCTCTTCCGGGCCGTTCGGAGAGTTCCGAATAACAATCACAATCATTCTTGGTCCCAAAATACGGTCTGATCATGAATGCTAATATCTAGCAGATCTCAGTGCCTGAACCATCAAAGATGACTTTGAAAACTGGCAATATGTCCTGGCTAGTTCCAGCCGGCCCGACGGAACCTTGCGCAAAAATAAACCCCACTTGCATTTTGGGTTTCGCGCGTCGTCCAACTGATTTCTATTCCGACGGTTGCAACGAATGAGGCAGTACGACGTGCATTCTGCCTCACATCGGCGGTTCAGAATTGCTCCATCACCTTCGTAGCCAAGTTGGATGGAACTCCACCAGTACCATCGCCACGTCAAGTCATCGGAGCCTGCCGCTATACTCATTACTTAATAGCATGGATACAGCTATCCATGCTGTGGCATCTCTACGAGCTGCGCTTTCATGTGTCGCTAAGAGTAATGGGAATTATCCTGATGTATAGTTCTGGCGAGAGCAGCGAGTGAAAGATTAACTCAGTGCGAAAGCCTCACCACGGTAGATAATGAATCTTGAATGATGGATGATTTGCGCGGGATGGAAAACGTCAATGGCCCAAGCTCTATTTATTGAAGATGATGTCGAGGGGGACAGGATTTTCTACAACGATCCTGATTCTGATTTTGCAAGAGTTGCGGGATGCTTCGCTAGCGTACCGCGCCCACTCGAACCCAGACCCGGGATGGGAGGGGGAAAGGTCAATGCTTCACTCTCGCCTAACTCCTAAATTGAAAACGAGCTTAAATATTATCCATTCCTCATGCTAGATGGATGGTACTAATGACAGGATACCCTAGAGGCGACAGGGAGGCAGGAGATATATTATGGGAGTGGTACGTCTTATCAAAAAACGGCTTCGTTCGGGGATCATATTGCAGAACTAGAAGGACGAGGGAGTTCCCAGGGGAAGAGAAATTTGGCTGGAGGCGTATTCAGTGTAATCCTCCGTTTACCTGGAAATTAAATACATACGATCCAACCTGACGGTGTGGGTATCGACCTGTGTCCTGCTGGCCTCCTGGGTGAGACTAGCCCACTCTTGCGTATTGGCTATAACGCAGTTAACACATACAGTTCCCTATTTCAGCTTTCTAGCACATACCCTCTGGGATGGTGGGCAGTGCTGAACATGCAAGCTGCAAACAGGTTGCAGCAAGGACGATGAGAAGATGGCGCATTCTGATGGATAAGTGGCAGGCTTGGGTTGGGGAAGATATCAGTTCTCGGGATTGTTGCATATCGTTCACCATCTTAGATGCCTTTTATACCGACGCCAACATTTCCTTCTAATCAGGATGCGGTGCGAGTTAATATTGGGATTACAGGAGAGGTAATACTACTCTCACGAGATCCACCGGCACCACTTCCGAGTATTGATGGTCATGATGACCGGTCCCCCATTCCAGCGTATATGGAGAAGTGACTGAATTTTATTGAGATGATGGGTGTACTGAGCGGTGCGGTTTCGGAAACATCTTACAGGTTCGTGACTTAGATTACCTGTGTGCCAAATGGCCCCTGGTGTTGTCTCTAGGGGAGTCCCACAGCTGCGGACCGCAGGGTAACTGCTCTTCATGACCCCACTCGGGCAAGTACGGCGACTACTGCCCGATACCAACTGAGAATATCATCGGATCGTATCCTAGTCACTTGTTGTATGCGATTCCGGAGCATTTGTATTTCTATCCATTTAATACAAGCTGTTGAAACAGATAAAGAATCCGAAAAAATACAAAAAATCAGCCAACTCCTGCGCCCTCACGCTTGCTAAGCCCTCTAGCTGTGGCTTTTGCATGTGAAAGCTGTAAGCCAGCGATGATTTATATATCTCATTCAGAGCCATGTCGCGATCATCAATGTCACGAGTTCCGATCTCGATACCTAAGTCAGTGGAATTGGTCGTGAGGCCCTCGGCGGAGTGGGGATATACCCCCTGATTTACTATTATCGGCCCAAGTTTCGGGAAAAATTCTGCCCAAAAGTAAACCTTACCATGGTCCTCACCCAACTATTTTCAAGTCCCCGTGTCGGGTAACTATTTATTTTTCCCCTCGGCAATCTCCACACGCACGTTTTCGTTGGTAGCGCTCGTATCGGCCGTCGAAGTTTCTGTGGTCCCGTTTATTCGACAGGGGGTTGTCCTTGCTTCCGGGAGAAAGGGACCCGTCGTACGGCGCATGTACCTACTACCTATCAGCCACAATGGGTGTAGCCCCGCGCTTCCATTTGGACTATGATACGGTTTACTTTGCCGGGGCACCGCTTCATGCTGTGGTCAATGAACGTGAGAGCACAATCGGAGAAAAGTCGGCTCGTCAAGCGACATATCGATAGCTGTGAGAATATACAAATAGTCCAACCTGCTATGTTTCATCCTGAGACGTTCCATGTAATTGAAGTCAGTTTCAAATATGGTACGGCACACATCATTGTCAGATCCGGCGATATTATTGCTCTGCAGGCTCAACGTCGCAATGGTAGCATGGGTCTTTCTTCTTGATAACGTGGAGCGGCGTCATGGAGAGCAAGTTTGTATGGCTTTGATGGCAACGCGATCAAATATGCGAATGAGCATATCGATATGTCATCAACCTGGCTTGGTGTCGTATTTTGGGCCCGTTGCTTTCATGATGACCATCATACCAACAAAATATCAACTGTTTTCTATGATAACATCAGCTACGAGCGCCCCTTCATGGGAGAGTCTAATCAGGAGCCTCCTGTCATGGGAGCGGGCGCGACGGACGAGTCTCCCATGCCATGATATACATATACTTCGTGGAACGGAAACTCAAATTTTTTCTCCTGTGTCACACCTTTGACTCAAGCAAAGCCCCGACATGAGCGCCGCACCCATCCCATTCCCTTTTCAAGCACGAGATGTCATTTTGCAGGAGACCATCCTGGAGAGCTTTGCTGGTGGTGTGTTCGACATCTTATGCTCCGAGGTCAGTGGATGACAGCTCCAACTGGAATTTAAAGGTATCTACACGGCCATATTCTCGTTTACTATGTATCTGCTGCGTGAGTGTCCTCATTCAGAAGCTGTGGAATATTTATAATGAACGTGAGAATAGTGTTTCGAAAGAAACCAGAGCAGCAATCACAACGAAAAATGGCATTTGGGATTATTGTCCCTTTGTATGTCCTCACTATCATCCATCTCGCACTTCGCTGGGGTGTCTTGAGACAGGCCTTTATAGTCGATGGCCAAACAGCGGACAGCATCTTGCTCAGCTTTCTCGCTCAGCCAACATGGGTACTTGCACTGTCGAGCATTTGCTTCGGCTTGAACCTGTTGATTGCAGACTATGTGATGGTGAGTCCCTCTCCGAATTCCACTGGAGCTATCGTCTCCTGATATAAAAAAAGGTATGGAGATGCTGGGTTATGTGGAGCCGTGCTTGGCAAGCAGCGATTGTCCCACTTGCATTGACAGTCGCAGGGACTGGTGAGGCTCTGGTCTCCTTGAGTCATTGAAGGCCGCCCAGCTTCAAAATGATATCCTACTCTGCAGTTTTTTGCGCACTTAGCATTGCATTTCAAATTAGTCCCTCAAGCTCACTCTTCACCGGCAACCGCAACAAATTCGCCCAACCGAGCCTCATTTACTTCATACTTTCCTTTTCCAGCACAGTCATCTCCACATCCTTGATCGTCTACCGAATTCTCTCTGCTACCCAAGTAGCAGGCTTCAACCGCTTGAGCCCATACCGCAAAATTATAGAGATCGTCGTAGAATCAGCGGCCTTGTATTGTGTGGTACTCCTCGTGTACCTTCCGCTCCTTATCCGTGGCGAATTCACTGGGGACTTGCTCGACGGCTATCCTCAAGCTTTACTCATCTCCGTCGCCGTTAGTCGTATTGAAAATTTCTCCATTTGAGTATGCTCAAAAAAGAGAGATTCTAGGGTATCGCACCGACAATTATCACTGCGCGTGTTTCACTGGGAGTATCAAGGGAACATTCGACATTAAAGACGGAGAGCGCATTCGTGTTCGCCAGTGGCCGCTCCGTGACGGTTATCTCCAATGTTGTTGGAGGTAGCCAGGAGGTCAGTCTCCCGGATTCGCACCAGGAAAAGGGCGGTGCAAAACCCAATCTCCCCGTGCAAATCGAGGAGGTCTGAGGTTCGCTCCGTATCGATGATGCCGTGCTTCGACCAAAAAAACCAAAAAAAAAAAAAAACCGTGTTTGTGCTGTCCCGTACTTCTGACTCACTAAGTTTTATGGTTTAGTCAAATAGTTGATGACAACTCCGTCAAACAATTGGAAGCGCGGGCGTGAATCCATGGTCCGCCGATCGGGTCGAAATATTTTGGAGCAGATTTCTATTGATACACAAATCTACATGGAACTCTGCAGTTGCTTGTGGCTCTTGGCCACCAGATATCCGGCTCATAGGATCTGGCAAGGACCAAAGCAGCGCTGGTTTATGCTTAGCCTCGTTGCCGTGCCAAATCCATTCAGCCCGGAACATTCAAGAACCCACAACACATATTTGAAATTTGCATCGGTCGTCCGAGCCCCCACTTGTGGAGTTAGCCCCAATTTCAGCGGTCACATGTTCACGAGTCCAAGTCTATCATAGTACCGCGTGCAGATCACTACAGCCGATTTTGCAAAACAATACAGAAGTTTCCCGAAATTCACGTTCGGAGCTATCGTAGAAATTCGAGGGTGGACCCTGTTTATCTCGGCGCCCGCCCCATCCAACCCCACTTTCCTATACTCGAGCCATTTGTGCCACCAACTTAATATGCGCTCTCAATATGCACTGCCATGACTTCCAATTAGACTCAAACCGTCGTGCACCGCCTTCCGAAGTGGAGCTGACAAATGGCCCGATCGTTCCTTCGTCTAGACTCTCACAGGCCTCACCTATATAGAGACAAATGCAATTCAGTAATCGTGACAAAATGAGACTTCCGCTTGCCAAGGACTAATAAGCACCTCTAACATCTAATTTACAAACAAAAAGGTTTGGTAGCAGGTATCCCGAAGTACTAGAAAGATCCTTGAGGAACAAATAATACGAGGAGACTACGGAACAAACCACTCACCGACCAATGTGCAGGATTGATCCCGCCAGAGGAAACACCCGCGGAGCACGCCGGGTCCTCACCATCAGGCGCACATGCCCGAATTGTGTCCTCGGTATATGGGTGGGTATATTGCCAATATTCGACGCCTAACCAACCTTCTGAAAAAAGTAATCGTATACGAAGAAGAGAACCGCTTACCGTGATGGTGATAGCCTAGGGAGGTCGGAATGATGGTGGGAACCCTGGGTAGGGCATTGTTAGGTCTAACTGCGTAGCAGGCAACCTCAGTGAGTGTGTGGCTAACCCATCATTACCATGTACGACTGTCAAGGCTTTAGCAGGTGAACTCTTCCAAAGGAGATAATAACCCACCTCGATAAGCATTATCACCAAACAGATCGTTCACGAAAGCCGCAAATTCTTTATTCTAAAAGGGCCATAATCATCAACGTCAACCAGGACCCAGCCCTAATCATGACGTACACCGGCTCTCGGAGCGCCATATGAATATGTTCTGACAACCCTAAGAGCAAGGGGAATTGAATTCGTCAACATTAACACCAGATAGTGGGTGCATACTTCTCTGGATACTTTTGCTTACAAGTGATTGCAGAGAACAGTGCAAGCACACCTCCGAGGGAGTGTCCAGAAGTTACGATAGAATAGTCGGGATGTAAAGAAACTTGTCTGGTAACGATGATCCCCACCTGAAGCGCGATGGAATCCCATCTATTCGGACCTGGGTTAACAAGAGAAAAAAATCTTCAAGAGGGGAGTGGTACTTGCGAGAGGAGAAATCCCGCGTGAACAGCGCACAGAGGCTGGTTGTAGAGAGTTTTCGTTAGCAAAACGTCTGGTACAGGGTGTCTTTGGAAGCGCTTACAGGGGATCGCGACACCGGGAGCAATGAAGGGTACCAATGCGAGTTGAGCATCAGCAAGGAACGCCAGCAGTGAACCGCTGAATCTCAATAAGTATAAATCATGTCACGAAACAGCAATAGCAAGCCCTTACCTCCCCCTGTACGCGATGACGACTTCTTGTCTCTCATCATCCCTGGCTACGTATCCCTGGATATCTCCGCCGAGACTTGAAAACTTTGGCGCCGTCGGGGTATAACCTGAGAGAACGGACGAGAATGAATACATACGGGCATCACAAGCTTCTTGCCATTTGGTCGTGGGCAGACGACACTATATGCGGAAGAAGCGTATTTGAAGTAATGCACCAAATCCTGATACAAGTCTAGTCCGTCCAGTGACTTTGGATAAAGAAATAGCAGGGGTTGTTTATGTAATCTCACCAGCACTTATTGACCCTGGCTGCGATGAGGAATCTGTGTCCATGGATGTGGAGATGAGGAAGGGAGGAGGATGCCAGCACCTAGACTCGAACCAGCCCAATTCCTGCTGTCAGCTTCCTGTTTCGGCAATTCCCGAATGGCGGCATGTGGCCTTACTCGGTCTGAGCGCCTTGAAGCACAGCGCTCGCTAAGCATCCCCTCTCAAAAAAGGTTGGAGGATCATGGCCCTCTACCAGATGTTGCAGCCGTTACAAGACAGCTATGATGGCAGCATCTAAAATGACTGCCATGATCACAACAGGGACTCAAAGGCTAATGTTACACTCCCGGTGATGAAAACGATTCTGCAAGGTATGTGATCGCGCCTCAACGTAGACAGATTCTGCCTCTCTCAAGCTATACCCTGCAGGTTGAGGGTAGCCACGGAAAAAATGGCAACCCTAGTAATTGGGATAAGCGAACGAGCAACCATTGCAAAGATCCCGAACGATTTTTTTTTACAGTTGGGAGGAATATAGGTACAGCGGCCCACGATATTCATACCCTGCTGTACAACGATTTGGTGTACATATACATTTTTATTCGAAGTACAAAATGGCAGAAGCAACACCTCACCAAAGTGGGACCTCTCGCATTCCTTTCGCTCTATTTCCCACCCGGGGGGTAAGTTGTGGTAGCAGTAGCTCCAGCATCAACAGGAAGAATGATACCAGTGATCCATCTCGCCTCGTCGCTTCGCCAGGAAGCGAACTGCTGCTCCAATATCCCAGCCATTCCCTTCTGTTTTCAGAGGTGCGCGATTTCGGCGCAATTCTCGGATCTCTGGCGTAATGGGGTAGCTGTATACCATCGGCTGTATGAACCATACCTGACGGATAATCAGAGATAACGTGATAAGCACGAATTGATCAAACGACTTACCAGGACACACGCAGTTGACCCTGATTCCAGTCTGGAGCATGATGGGAAGCCATCGCACGAGTCATATTGATAATAGCTCCTTTGCTCGTGGGATATAGCAACATTGGCGTGCCGCCGATCAGCCCCGCAACGCTCCCCATATTCACAATACTTCCACGACCGCTAATTTCGTGCTTTGGGTTCTTGCGCATAGGCGAGCACCGCATATTTAGTCATCAGCATCATGCTCGTCACATTGATTTCCAACCCCTTCGCCCACTTTCGCCGGGTCAACTTCCACTGCTGTCCCCTCCGGACCTTCCACTCCAACGTTGTTAACCAGGATATCGAGACGACCAAAGGTTTCGAGGGCTGAATCGACTACCCGCTTGCAATCCTCTTCGCTACTGACATCAGCTTGAACTGCGATAGCTTTTCCTTCTCCGAATTCCTTCGTTATCATGGTCACAGTAACTTGAGCCCATTCCAAGGTTAAGTCAGCGCAGATAACCTTTGCACCAGCTTCGGCGAGGAGGATCGATGCTGCTCGACCATTCCCTATCCCGCTAGCCCTAGACCCCGCCCCTGTAACAATAGCTACTCTCCCATCTAGAGATCGCGAGGGTCTGGGAGGATTTTCTGGGTCATAGGATGGGGTGGACATAGTTGGTTGAACGTGAGTGCGGAGTCCCAGTATAAATCATCTTTTGTGGCGTGCGTGCGCTCCCAAAATAGACGTCGGTCCCGTCGTCAGATCCACAGCGTGGTTCTTCACCGATTCCTACCACTATCAGGACTAGGCACATGTGTGTGTGCAAATCCCATCCTCGTATTCCGGAGTCCTACTGTCAAGTCCTGTCCGGGAAACTGCCCGAACAAAACATCTCATGACAAACGGGATAAAATGACCGGTTCACATAGGATCAACATCTGTTATAACTTCCTAACTACAATATGCGAAGTCATCACTCCAAGCAGCCTTGATCATATCTGCAGCCCGCTCGGCAATGACATATACAGCAGTTTGAGTATGCACACAAGGTATAAACGGCTATTTCTCCATTAATTAGTTCATCAATTAAGTCCCTAGTACAGGAGATGCAACCCACCATGACAGATGCATCGACAACTCGTAACCCAACCGCTCTCTTCAACAACAAATCAGGGTCCACCACGCCCCAATTTGCACCCCTAGGAGACATCGAAGCAGTTCCCACCAAATGTCTAGCTGTTGCACTAATATTTCTGATCACAGCATCAAACTCCGCATCCGTAGTCACGCCCTCCATGGGCGGCAAAATGCCCGTAACCACTGACTCCAAAGCACGAGCTTGGGCGAAACGTATCGCACTCCTGAGACCCTCCCGAACGGCGAACAAGTCAAACTCGGAGGTGTAGTATCCCTGGGTCGATTGAAGGATCGTCGAAGGGGTCATTGGATTGGAGCGTCAGAGTGCCACCTTTTTAATCGTTGTTAATAAATTGCCAATTGAAAACAGCTCGAAAGACATGGAAGGACTGACGAGAAGCAGGGCTGACCAGCCTAAGCCCACCGGCATATAGCCCATTATCATTTACCTACATACCCATGCATGTGGAATTAGCCGTCTCACTTGATCAAGGAAAGGAAAGGATACCAACCCCCAATAATATCTCGATATGAGCGGAATTGGGTCCGGAGGAGGGGTCAGGGATTCTCTCAAAGATGGACGAATTATCCGGTAGGCGTATGTATGCGATGTGATTAGATGAGACCAACATTACATCAGGCCCAGTCCCATTCGTTTTCCAGAGCTCTAATGCTCGGGCTTGTAGTGCTGGATCAAATTTCATGCTATCCATCCATGCGCCATAAGCAACCACGTCGTTACAAGTCCGAAAGAGAGAAAAAACCTTTTACTCACCCCGCCCAAGGACCCAGATCAACTGTGGGACCCAACCCAAATGTGATCTCAACAACGGGGTGGTCCGAAAAATTTCGTCCAACACTCGGGTTATGCAATACCGTTGGTACATTGACCGCTTTCAAATCATCTTGGTTGCCAATGCCAGAATTCAGTAGGATATGTGGGGTGCCGATAGTCCCAGCTGCTAGGATAACTTCTTTGGACGCCGTCAAATGAGTCGTCTGCTGAGAGTCTGGAGAGCGGATTTCGATAGTGCGAATTGCCGGATGTCGGGTGTTGCTGCCAGGGGTTTGGATTACTCGGGTGACACGGGTGTCTGTTAAAATGTGCAAGTTCTTTCGAGACTGGGTCCGCAAGTCAAGGTAGGTGGTTGCAGAGCTGCTTCGAGTTCCGTCATGTCCAATGGTGGATTGAATCCAACCTATCCTCTGTCCATCAGTACCCCGTCGTGATATGCTACGAAAAACCACGTACCAAGCCCGAGTGGAGTGCCAGAATTCATATCTAGATTGAATTTGAAGTCTCCACCCAGCTCACGACTTGCCTGTAGTGGTCGCTGCATCGATTGAAGGATTGCGGGAGAATCCAGGAAGTGTTACAGGGACCATTCCATTAGTACTAGTGCACAGCAGGGTCGAATTGACCCCTGGTATTGTGATCGTCAGCCGGAGCTTCGAATTTTTCGTGCTAGAGAAAGGACACGTCCATTCGGCGAGCAATCACGGTTTCTGGCATTTGCTTACCCTCTTGATATAAGGCTGGAGTCTGTCCCAGCTCCATCCTGGATCTCCAGTGACCCTTGCGAAGCGATCAAAGTCTGACGAGGAGCCCCGAGTGTAAATCATAGCATCTGTATTCTTGTCAATATACCGAGTGGCACATGTACTCTGCACTGAGGAGACTCACTGACGGAACTAGTACCTCCCAGTATAAAGCCTCTTTGAAGGCCAATTGAACGGCCATTGAGACTTTTCTGTGGGGTTGTTGTAAAATTCCAGTCAATAGCAGATCGAGCGGTCTTGAGCTCAAGGCCTGGAACAATCGAGTCTAGGACCCCTTCATTCCTAGGAAATTCAAATACTCATTTATCACTTTTTTTGGATAGGGTGGGACAGACCTACGTTGGTCCTGCTTCTACAATGAGAACGTTAAATCCGGGGTTTTCTGTAAGCCTGTTTGCCAGAACGCAGCCTGCCGTGCCTCCTAGATTGCTTATGGTTTAAACGAACAGCTATCTCTCGAGAAGCTAGGTTGCAAGCTTACCTCCAACAATAATGAAATCCCAATGTATGTTTGGTATATCATTGACCGATCCGTATGTTGCGCACAACACAAGCGAAGACAATCCAACAACCACGAGAGCAGCGGCGGCCTTGTCAAGCATCTTCAGGCGACCCTTGATATGCAGGTATTGTGCCACGCGCGTCCACATAATTTATATACCGCGAAAGTGTGCTTCAAATCGGCCTCGCTTCTCGGAAGCATGACCGACCACATGGCTACCCAGGGCAAGAAGCTCTATCACAAATATTAAAAGTCTATTCCTAGATTGACATCCAATGAGAATCTTGCTCGTAATTATTTTTTGCGGGCCTATTTTGATTACATTTGCTCACGCCACTTCCCCCGATGGTGTTATTGTGAGATCAAGGAATCGTGCCTTAGCAGGGCATCAAACGCAATCAAACCCCACATCGTCCTTACTTATGCCAGCCTAGGTGATCCAGGTTGGCAGAAACCGCGGAAGGACCTTCTCGCTACTTGCAGTTGGAGCTAGGCGAACCCTTCCCTTGCTTCATAGGATTATAGTTGATCAAATGTTAGGAGGTACAGATAGAACAGTGTACATTTACTCATCCATTACGTGTTACTGGAGTGGGATAAAAGGGAAAAACCAGCCCAGACGGCTTGAAGACCATCACCTCTTTCTCTTCCTCTTCCCCTTCTGCTTTTTACCGTGACTCATGAGTGACAATAGATCAAACATCTCCCCAGATGGTCTCATCCAAGAGGTCATAATGTCCTTTCGACTGCCGAGAAAAGTGCCGGGGTGAGCCACCACATATTCAGTAATGGAGTCATCAAGAAACTGGACCATCGCAGGTTCCTCTCCTTTCCACCGTGAAATATGGGTAAGCTGGGATGAGGAATCCCTAGTGCCTGAGGGCCATTTAGTGGAAAGCCTGGGCTAACCACTCGAAGTCCAACCTCCGTAATGGAAGGTGGGAGATGCCAATTCAGGAGGCACGGGTAAGGCAAGGGAAGCCACGACAAGTTCCACCTCGTCGCAACTGAGGGGTGTTGGGGAGAAGCCTGCCGCAGGATATCACCACTCCCGATCACTCCGAGGTGGCTGAGGTTGAGCTGAATGGTCGTAAGCGTGGCTTTAAACCGCATCAACAACTCAGCGATTTCGGTGAGCCGGTACTGCCATTGAGGCCAAGGAGTTATAGTTAACCTGTTCATAGAGGGCGAGGGCCCTAAGAAATTCGGGTTGCAGTGTGCGGGACAATGGATGCAGTTGTGCTCTAGCGATGGGACAACGACAGGATAATGTTTTGGTACTGCCCAACATTCTTCTTGTGGAGGGAGATTAATGGCTACGAGGTTTGGATGTGACTTGAGGAATGAGTAAAAATCGTCCTCTTGAGGTAGATATCCGTCATCATTCAGCCAGCTAATCACCTTCAATTTCGGTGACACCGCGTCGAAGATCCTAGGATCCATTTTATGCTCAGCGAAATCGAGGATCGTCTTTATCGTCAGTACTTCAAGATTTGGAAGTCGTTTGATAATTTTTACTAGGACTTTCAGGACCTGTTTGGGCCGCATCCGGTAATCCTTGAAATCGATATCCAAGCGCTTGGTGTACCAGCCAACAGTATTGAGATGCATCCCTTTCGTCCATTTGGGTGGACGGCGTAGGATTTTGAGGAGTGAGGTGAGGTGCTTATGGCGGTAGATGGTGATCCACTCGTATGCGACAGGGGCGTGAAGGATGTACCAGGTCTTGCAGACAAATCCAAGGGTCTGACCCCTGTGCAATCCCTGAAGTTATTGTATCAGCCTCTCTCGCCTAGGCAAGGACGGGATACCTACCTCCAATTCCCTATGATGTCTATCCCCGACTTCCAGCAATGCCGTGCTGCGCCACTCGTCACAAGTGAGGTCTCTAGGCTGAATTTCATACGGAGTTGCGATATAACGAAAAATGATATTCATGAGCTCATTTGGGAGTTTGGTAAAGCCATAGGGAGGTGGACTTGGGCTGAAAGACATAGTTCAAGGCAAAGGAATGTCTTGAGACATTGGAGCTTGAGCGGATGTGTCGATGCATCATCACGTGCGGCATAGTTTTGCTTGTGGGTCCGACCTCGTGCTGTTTTGATTGTGCTTTTATTTGTGTTTTGGCGTTTGGCTTTGTGGATTTTTGTATGCTGCCTATGTTTCATCATCATGCCTGCAAAAATGTTCATTGTCATCGTTAGATTGCTCTCTTCAGAGTCCAGAAACGCCTCATCCGCCGTACTTTGACACACCGAGTTTCGCGCTAACGGATTTCCGGGTGTTATCGCCGTTCGTGAGAGTGCACTCTTCACAACGAGAGGTCAATCAGCCCAAGGACGGACCCATAACCCACCTCTGTACTGGGCTGAGTTCTTTCGCACTTGTGGAAATCAGTACGGAAGTAAAGTCATCAAACTTCCCTCAGCTTCACCGACAAACATCTATGCCACCGCTAGTACGCTGTGAGGGACGAAACTCGCCTGCGTGCAGAATCCGTCCCTGCATCATAATTTCATTTAGGTATTTAAGTAGCACATTTGTACTTAGATACCTTAGCTCCCAACGACGAGGATGTCTCCGCTGCCGTAAGACCTCCAATAGGCTACAGTGTAACCAGCCTGAAGTTCCTTTCCTCAGTTTCACTCACTCACTCTCACTCTCTGTCTCTCTCAGCTACTCTTTCTAAAGTCTCTCACTCAACCGGAGTTGTAACATTACTTCACGAGGTTGGGAAGACGGGCCCGTGGTCGTTTCGTCAACCACACCTCGCCCTTACGATTGTCTTGGAGGATGATTCTCTTTCCTATTATGGCGGGGCAATCTCCTATATAATATCAAGGTTATCGGAGGGGTGAAGGGGCGAGCGATTCCTTGTACATATTATGGTCTCTATCTTCTTCACGCTTATCGAAGGCTCACGATCAATTCTCAGGAATGGTTTCAACTCCTGGTGATTTCTCTTGACAATCCTCATTAAACGCTCCACCACACACCATCACAACATTCAAAAGCGAAAATGGTGGGGATTTTGGGGTCATTTTGGGAGGCGGCAGGGAAAGGAGCTAGATCCAAGCCCAAAGTTGCCGAAGCAAGCCGTGCCGGCAGTTATATGTTCAAAATACTATCTCACGGAAACTTTCGGGATCATACTTTACAGCATACTTATCCAGACGACAGGATCGCTCTCTTCTTTTTCTCTGGACACGTCGCAACTACAGGAGCATTCTCAGGTATGTACAGGTGCCTCCTCGAACACCTCCATGCAGTGCATTTCAAGCTCAACATTGGCGGGGTGTTGGGATCATCAGAGTCGTTTGGCAGCGTGCAACCATCGGCTAAGGGATGTACATTTATGCACAGCTATCATGAGAGGGCAAGTCAATCGTGGTGAAGTTCGGTTGTGTTGGAAGCAGACTCCAAGGTAGGAGACATAATTGAGCATGTTAAAAGTGATGTGACCTATTACAGTATGTAGTGAAACCGTCGAATGCGTCTGCTAGATAAGCAACTTGATGTGAGAAATGGAGGAACATTGTGAAGATGATGTGCTCTTACTCAATAATATGTAACAGCCCTACAACTATACAGAGCTTTAGAATTGAGCATCAGACCGATCGAAAGCGTTATAAATGCAGCCTCCCAGTCTTGAGCTCAGCAGTGTGTGGACTGACCACAGAATGATAGTCGTGATCAGCTCGGATAATGAAGAATGAATGTGCGATTGAATGATAGGGTAAAAGGGGAAGTGATACAGGCGACGGGGATGGCCCGATGTAGGATGATGTCGATTAATGGGAGTGGTTAGACAGGGTAAGGCCTGATCATAGTAGGAGAGGCAAGTTCCCATGGTCGGATGGTGGTGGTTACAAATCAAGAACCGTTGTTGGGTGTCATGAGTGACAATAGATCAAACATCTCCCCAGATCGTCTCATCCAAGAGGTCATGATGTCCTGTCGGTGGGATAGGAAAATACCGGGGTGAGCCTCCACATGTTCAGTAATGAAGTCATCAAGAAACTGGACCATCGCAGGTTCCTCTCCTTTCCACCGTGAGAGCTGGGTCAGGTGCATGAGGATCTCTAGCATCTGAAGGTTATTCAATGGAAAGGCTGGCCCGGCCACTCGAAAACCAATCTCCACAACGGAAGGTGGGAAATGACTATTGTGAAAGTTCAGGTGATGCAAGAAAGCCACGACGAGTTCCACTCGTCGCAACTGAGGGCTGTTGGAGAGAAGCTGCCGCAACATATCACTAGTCCCGATCATTCCGAGATATTCAGCGTTGAGCTGAATGCTTGTAAGTGTAGCTTTAGACCGCATCAACAAGTCAGTGATTTGGGGGAGCACGGGCTGCCAGGGAGACTGAGCAGTTATGGTTAACCTCTTCAGGGAGGGCGAGGGCCCTAAGAAATTCGGGTTGCAGTGTGCAGGACGGTTGATGCAGCTGTGCTGCAGTGCTGGGACAAGGACAGGACAATGTTTTGGTACTGCCCAATGTTCTTCTTGTGGAGGGGGATTAATGGCTAAAAGGTTTGGATGGGACTTGAGGAACGAGTAAAAATCGTCCTCTTGAGGTAGATATCCGGCATCATTCAGCCAGCTAATCACCTTCAATTTTGGTGACACCGCGTCGAAGATCCTAGGATCCATTTTATGCTCAGCGAAATTGAGGATCGTCTTTATCGTCAGTACTTCAAGATTTGGAAGTTGTTTGATAATTTCTACCAGGACTTCCGTGACCTGATTGGGCTGCATCGGGCGATCCCTGAAATCAAGATCCAAGCGCTTGGTATGCCAGCCAACAGCATTGAGATGCATCCCTTTCGTCCATTTGGGTGGACGGCGTAGGATATTGAGGAGTGATGTGAGGTGCATATGAAGGTAGATGGTGATCCACTCGTATGCGAAAGGGGCGTGAAGAATATGCCAGGTCTTGCAGACAAATCCAAGGGCCCGGCCCCTGTGCAATCCCTGAAGTTATGGTATCAGTCTCTCACACTTAGCCGAGGACAAGGTCCCTACGTCCAATTCCCTACGATGTCTATACCCGACTTCTTGCGATGCCCTGCTGTGCCACTCGGCGCAAGCCAGATCTCCGGGCTGAATTTCATACGGAGTTACGATGTAGCGAAAAATGATATTCATGAGCTCATTGGGGAGTTTGGTAAAACCATCGGGAGGTGGACTTGGGCTGAAAGACATAGTTCAAGGCAAAGGAATGTCTTGAGACATTGGAGCTTGAGCGGATGTGTCGATGCATCATCACGTGTGGTATGGGCGACACTTACAAATATGACCCTCTGATACGTGCCATCATGAAACCGCCCAGACTCAAATTTCGTGAAGACCATGAGTAAAGAGGGAGCTCAAACACAGCGCTCAAATTTATACCTACCACAAAATGCCATGAAACTCCTGGTTGTCATTTTTGACGTCGATGTGTTAACAGACACGACTGCTGCGAGGTTTGCGACAAGTCAACTTGGGCATGTTCTCTTCCTCAAGAACCAAATTGTTCTGTCTGACATGGCTGTCACCTTGTTGTTCTAACAAGATCCCAGTCCTGTTTGCCAGCTTACGAGAATGTGCACTGATAAAGGCTAAGGTAGACTTTAAGCGCAAACGGGGTCATCACGTGACCCAACTGTGACAATTTGAAAGAAAATATAAATTCGCAATCTCCACATTCTAAGGCATAGTTAAACCTAATCGGGCTCCGAGGGATGATAGAAATTGTCTTTTCAAAGATTCCCTCGGAGCCTTATTAAGAGTAAAACACTTTACTAGGGAGTAGATTCCGGATTAATCATTTCAATGTGACTACGACGCGACGGCTTAATGAGGATTGTTTGGTGGTGTCACAAACCGTCACGGGTCATGTGATGACCCCGTTCGCGCTTGAAACCTACCTTAGTCGAAACCGTTCTTAATGCGTCAAAAATATTGAACTAACCCTCATTGAATAGAACGACGCAGCAAAGCTCAAGTCCGAGCTCTTGTCTTCTTACGATGTGATATCACCTCACCTCGCCACGACATTCACTGCGCTTTCAAACGTTTTTGCGAAGGCCGTCTCAGCAGAACCCCGAACCACTAGTCATGGTTACCTAGCGATTCTTTTGGGACATAGCATGGGAACTGCAAAGACAAAGATGATTTACGGGGTGGATAGCTTTGCGGTGTGTATCTGGGGTCAAACGGACTGCAATGAACACGAGAATGACACAAACAGTGAAGATGAACTCCCAAACGAGAACGAAGGTGAGGATGATTCTGAGGAAAGTGGCTCTGGGACATCAGATCAAGTGGGGATTGACATAACAAATACAATGGTTCTGATGAGGAGGAAGAGACAGAAGTATTGGAGGCAGAACAGGAGAGCAACGTGGATGTTGAAGGGGACAATCACCGTCACAGTCGCCCTGCGCCCTTAACCCTGCCCTACGTATCCCACGCCGACGAGGAGTAATTTCTGCAAACCGCTGAGCGCCCACTATCACGTACCCTCGTGTGCACTGATGCTGAGGGCCAAGGAATTCAAAGTGAAATGTGTATGCCTGCCACGTTCCCCGACCTGCATCAGCTCTATATCTCATACTTGTGCTCCATCTCGTCCCGACACAAACACACACTCTGACACGTACAACGAGGACATTAAATCCGGGGGTTTCTGTTAGCCTGTTTTCCAGAACGCAGCCTGCCGTGCCTCCTGGGTGCTTATGGATCAAACGGACAGCTATCTCTCGGAAAACTGATCGCAACTTACCCTCAAGAATAATGAAATTCCAACGTATGTTTGGTATATCATCGACAGATCCGCACGCCGCACATAACCCAAGAGAAGAAAATCCAACAACCACGGGAGCAGCGGCCTTGTTAAACATCTTCAGCCGACCCTTGATATGTAGGCATCGGCACGCGCGTCCACATAAGATATATATCCTTGAAAGTGTGCTCCATATCGGCCTCGCTTCTTGGAAGCATGACCGACATTAAAAGTCTATTCCTAGATTGACATCCAATGAGAATCTTGCTCGTAATTATTCTTCACGGGCCTATTTTGATTACATTTGCTCACGCTACGTCCCCCGATGGTGTTATTGTGAGATCAGGGAGTCGTGCCCTAACGAGTGCCAAACGCGATCAAACCACAAAGTCACCCTCACTTATACCAACTTAGGTGATGCGGGTTGGTAAAAACCACAGGAGGATCTTCTCACAGTTGTAGTTGGAACCAAGCCGAAGCCTTGCCTCGCTTCATAGAGTCAGGAGTCATAATTAATCAAAGGTTATGATGTACAGATAGGACGGTTTACATTTACTGCACGTATTCACTGGGTGCTACTGGAGTGAGATAGAAAGCAAAAAAAAGAGTCCAGATATTTGAAAAACCATCTCTTCCTCTTCTGCTTTTTACGACAACACTCGGGTGCCTTGAGTGACAAAAGATCAAACATCTCCCCAGACGGTCTCATCCAAGAGGTCATAATCTCCTGTCGATTACGGAGGAAAATACGGGGGTGAGCCTCCACATATTCAGTAATGGATTCATCGAGAAACTGGACCATTGCAGGTTTCTCTCCTTTCCACCTGGAGATCTGGGTAAGCTGGGTGAAAACCGCTAGCATCTGATCGCCATTTGATGGAAAGCCTGGGCTAGTCACTCGCCAACCAACCTCCGCAATGGAAGGTGGGAGCTGCCAATTTGGATGGTACGGATACCACAAGAAAACCACGACAAGTTCCACTCGTCGCAACTGGGGACTGTTGTGGAAAAGCCGCCGCAGGACATCGTCAATGCCGAATTCTGCAAGATGGCCGAGGTTGAGCTGAATGCTTGTAAGCATGGGTTTAGACCGCATCAACAGGTCAATGATTTCGGGGAACATGTTCGGCCATTGATACCGCGGAGTTATGGTTAGCTTCTTCAGGGAGGGTGAGGGCCCTAAGAAATTTGGGTTGCAGTGTGCAGGGCTGTGGATGCAGTTGTGCTCCAGCGATGGGACAAGGACAGGACAATGTTTTGGTACTGCCCAACGTTCTCCTTGTGGAGGGAGATTAATGGCTACGAGGTTTGGATGTGACTTGAGGAACGAGTAAAAATCGTCCTCTTGAGGTAGATATCCAGAAGCATTCAGCCAGCTAATCACCTTCAATTTGGGTGATATCACGTCGAAGATCCTGGAGTTTATCTTATGCCCAGCGAAATTGAGGACCATGTTTATCGTGAGCACTTCAAGATTTGGAAATCGTCTAATAATTTTCACCAGGACTTTCAGGACGTGTTCGGGCCGCATTCGGAAATCCTTGAAATCGATATCCAAGCGCTTGGTATACCAGCCAACAGTATTGAGATGCATCCCTTTCGTCCACTTAGGTGGATGGCGTATGATTTTGAGGAGTGATGTGAGGTGCTTATGGCGGTAGGCGGTAATCCACTCATATGCGAAAGGGGCGTGAAGGATATACCAGGCCTTGCAAACAAATACAAGGGCCCGACCCCTGTGCAATCCCTGAAGTGATGGTATCAGCATTTCCCACCTAGTTAAGGACAGGGTACCTACCTCCAATTCCCTATGATGTCTATCCTCGATTTCTAGCGATGCCGTGCTGCGCCACCCGTCGCTAACCAGGTCTGCAGGCTGGATTTCATACGGAGTTGCCATGTAGCGAAAAATCACATCCATGAGTTCATTTGGGAGCTTTTCAAAGCCGTTGGGAGGTGGACTCGGGCTGAAAGACATAGTTCAAGGCAAAGGAATGTGTTGAGACATTGGAGCGGATGTGGTGGGGTGCATCATCACGTGCGGCGTAGGGGGTTCCTTGTGCAACTGGGACCAACATTTATAAATATGACCCTATCCTTCTCTGAAACCCTGCCATCGCCATCACAAAGCCGTCCAGACCCAGGTCTCGTGAAGACCAGGAGCGAAGAGGAAGCTCAAAAGCAGGGGTCCACTTCTACCACAAAATGCCTCGAAATTCGCGGTTGTCGTTCCTGACGTCGAAGTGTTAACAGACACGATTGCTGCGAGGCTTGCGACAAGTCTACTTGGACATGTTCTCTTCCTCAAGAACCAAATCCCCCTGTCTGTACTTCTTATCCCCAACGTGGCTGTCACCTTGTGGTTCTAAAACAATCCCAGTCCTGTTCCCCAGCTTGCGAGAACGCGCACTCACAGAAAGGCTAGTCGAAACCCCCTTAGTTTGTCAAAAATATAAAACTAACCCTCATTGAATAGAACAATGCAAAGGCAGCAACGCTCGGGTCTGAGCTCTTGTCTTCTTACGATGTGGTATCATCCCACCTCGCCATGACATTCACTGCCCTTTCAACCGCTTTTGCGAAGACCGCCTCACCTCGAGCCACTAGTCATGCTTACCTAGCGATTGTTTTGGGACCTAGCAAAGGAACTGCGAAGACAAAGGTGATTTACGGGATGGATAGTTTTGCAACGCGTATCTGGGGTGAACGTGACTACGATGAACGTGAAGAGGATGTAACCACAGGAGACGAACTTCTCCAAACGAGAGCGAAGAGGAAGATGATTCCGAGAAAAGTGGTTCTAGCACATCAGATCAAGTGGAGATCGACGGAAATGATGAGGATGACAATGAATACAACGATTCTGACGAGGAGGGAGGGGCAGAAGCAGTGGAAGCAGAACAAGAGAGCGATGAGGATATTGAAGAGGACAATCATCGCGAGTCCCACGCCGATGCGAAGCGATTTCTGCAAACCGCTGAACGTCTACTATCACGTACTCCTGCATCCACCGACGCTGAGGGCCAAGGAATTCGAAATGAAATGTGTAGGCCTGTCACGTTCCTTAGCAATAGCGAAGAAGAGGCACGTCGAAGGTGGATGGATGACAGGAAGATTGGGCTTAAAGGCCCAATATCTCAGTATGAACCAACAACGGTCACCGAACAGGGTGAGTTGATATGATGGAGCTGGGATAGGAAGCTAGTCGGGTTTTCTGACTGGCGATGGAATGTCTCTTTGGCTCGCTGTCTCGACTTAGTTGATGTTACTACGTACCTAGATGTAAACGACGCACAATATTGTTTGAGGATGCTAATGTATTGTAACGTGTCTATGATGTGAGAACGTCAATTGCTGCGACAAATGGTTAACGTTATGAGCGGGTTATGCTGGAGGCGCATTACTTGAATCAGCTCGTGCTGGGAAAATCGGGAGGATTTTTCTTAAGAGTAATATAATTCGGGAGACGAATCGATAAGAGGCAACCGCTGGGCCTTACTAACCCCAGCAAAAAAAGAAAAGGAACACCGAACTAATACAGATTGCCCCTCCTCTCTCGCTCGCGTGAAATAGAACGAACAAATCAAAGACCAAGGAACTATGTAGATTCAGTAACATTGATGAAACGAGTGTGGTGGTTGCCATCGACCAGCTTGAGCTGGCAGCGAGGAATGTCCACCCCAGGTTCCCACAGATCCCCCCACCGTTCCCTCTCCCTAAGTTGATCGCCGTTCACAAACAGCGCAGCAAACGCAGGGTTCTCTACCCATGGGTGACGGCAGCCGCGTTGCACGACAATAAACAATACCCCCACGGACCATGCAACCATGTGGAGTGCAACCCATATCCAGACTCTGGAACGCCGAACTACGGCTTCAGTCGTTTTCACGGGTAGCTTGACTGTTATTTCATCTGCCTGATCGCCGAGTCTTTCGTTGAGGCTGGCCCATGCTGCCTGGTAAGATCGTGCGAGAAGCTCAGTAGCTTGGGCCTGGAAAGTCGGGAAGGCGGAGGATGGGGGCATCGCATAACGACTAAACCGGATATTCTTGCTTACACTCGCAGCAAGCGCAAGAGCATCGAGAGTCAAAGGATCGGGGGCTAATTCCCGAATATCATTCAGCTTGGCCTCGACGATGCTCGGGGAAGAAATGTGGCAGGGTTGACACAATGCTCCTCCTGCCCGATAAGTCACCTGGGCAAATACGAAGCAATTCGAGACGGCATCATTGAATTGATATCGGTAAACGTCAGGTGGAACACCACTCTTCCGATCCTCCTCGCTCCCGCAAGCGTCATACTTCTGGTCTGTGAAAAATGTCCTCATAACGAGAATTTGGGTCCTAGATACATCATGAGGCTCCGGAATATCACTGCTGTTTGGTGGGCTCCAGCTGCCATCTGGAAGCAAGGCCACCATACCACCGGCACTGAGAAATGGGTTATGGTAATTCCCCTGCATTACTCTGTCTTCCTGTTGTGGTGTTACAGTGGAGTGATCCTTTATCCACTCGAATTTGTCGACGACGAAATACGGAATTGTTACATTGATGAGTTCGGAATCAACCGGGGGGAAAGATGCATCCCGCAGAACACGCCTAATCGATGTCGAGTTTGCCCCAATACCCCCCCAGGCGACGCTTGCCATCGTCGCGGCTATCACGGCCTCAGCTGCTACTGTTTCATTCCATATCCTGTAACTTTCGAGGGCGTGTGAAGGCCCAGGGACAGTATGAACAACTCCGCTGAGAAGCCCCTTGACTCCCTGCGTGTGCATGAGCGCAGGGTGCCAAGTAATCGATCCTGTGAGGATAGACGAGGAGTAATCCAGGGAGAAGGTGGCGAGCAGAATGGTGGAGAAGATGATGAAGTTGCTCTTCCTCAAGTCGCGTGGGGATGGTGGCAAGCTGTTGAGCATGCGATTCACGCCACGGAGGGACACCCCACCTCTCTCCATGAAAAGAAAGACACAGCGCCAGGCTATTCCTCCAGCCCACAAGGCACCACAGACCCGTGCAACGGAGGCGAGAATAGTAACGATCGTCGTAATGTCCGATTGGAGAATAGCGCCGTACACGTTACCACCGTGGGAGGAGCCATCCAAGCCCATTGTCGAGGTACGAGCAACAGTGTTGAATTTATGGCCGTCAACGAAGAGGAACATGAAGGCATTAACGGCCCCAATCACTACTATGTGAAGAACAAACGGAGAAAATTTCCAGAACTTTGGCCAAAACCTTTGTGAAAGTGAGGCTATCTAATCTGCTTGTAATTCGAAGCTCTTACTTGTTGCTCGGCAAAGGGGCAGAGGGGGGTGTCTGGGCGTGCGGGCATGACCGAGCCATAGGTATCTTACCTGTACAGTAAACGTTTCTGGCTGGGCAGGGTGATCTGTTTTGGGCAGTCCCCGTTGGATTTGCGTTCTGTCTAAGTATTTGGCATTGCTCCAGCACGAGGGGAACACATGGTAATGCTTCGCAGCACACCATACTCATTGTGGACGTGAATCGCTACCCACGGTTATACAATGTGATGCTGAAGCGAATGAACTTCGTGCGAATTTTCCGTGGAACGACTAGGCCAACGCGCTCCATAGCAAATGCACCGAGTTGGCAACTTGGAAGTATGTGAAAGCGGTGGAGATTGAATGGTGCAACGAGTGATATGACCATAACAGGTGTCTACCCCTGTCTGCCGTTGCACAAGAATATCATTATGTATTCAGCACCTGGCTCGTCCGGTGCTCCACTTAGCATCCCGTAATAAGGAGCGAGATTCGCGTGTGAGCTCATTTCTAAGTGACTAGTGAGTCCCACGAAGCAGCACGCAGTCCGCAAGGATAAAATGTAACCGAAGTCAATAGGGGCTGGACACCCAAGATGAATAAGACTCCGAGCCAACGAGCGCAGGTTTACGCATCGGTTCAAAGATCCCGTTTACTGTGTCAGTACGAGCCTGCGTTACAGCCTACTACTACTGTGCTGAACGCATTGCTAAATGAATTTTCGTTAATCGGGGGACATCCACCAAACAACCATGTAAATGACTTGTGAGACCAACAGTCCGAACGAACGGTCTGACGACTCGGTTATACCTCCGGTCCATAATTCCGCCACCAAAAGTCCGCAAACGTCTACAGTGTCATACATTTCCGGCCCTATGGCACCAACCCGCATAGTATCAGGCTTGGGTACAACTGCACACCCTATGCAGTAGATGCGTAGCGCCCATTACCGCACTTGGCTACGCCCCAGTCATATTCCCAGCGTGTTTCATCCTCGTCAGAATCACTGAAATTCATTTCGCTTGTAATGATCTGCGGGGCACCTGGCGAGGCATCGAGACAGGTACCTTTCATGCGCAAGGGCAGACATACCTCTCCCTTTTGACTCCTACTCCCACCTCCCTACCCATCTTCGAAACGAATTCGCATGTATACCATACAGTAGCCAGCGTCTTTCTAAAACCTGCCCACACCATCTTCTTCCCCTTTCTTTTCCTCCCCTACCAGACTCGGCACAAGTGTAGTCAGTCGGTGGCACGGTTCCGGGGTTACTTGACCCCGCTCCCACCTCGGCCTCACCGCCTGGGATCCCTGAGGCTTTTCCTCAAGCCCGGTTCCCCTCATCCAAACCTACCCAGTTTCGAGTTTCGTCGAGTAATCCTTGTGCTCTCCTTATGATCAACTTTTTTTCAACTCATTTGATCAAGAATATATATACATTTTATCTGCACTCTTCACAGTACAAGAGTACGACTCCCCAGATTACCATGTTCGAGGTTGTGCACACACCACCCGCATTTTCGAACGCACTCTTCTTTCTTCCTCAAAGTGTGCATGCGGCCCGAGGCTCACGGTGTCCACGCCTTTATGTACACCTCATGAAAGATCCCTCTTTGTCTCCCACTCGGTCATTGACAAGGACGCCCTGGTATTCAACAATCCTACCCAGCCTGATGAGCGGCAAATGCCCAAATTAAACCCCACATGCATTCGACTGCAGCCATTCATCTTAACATGGGGGCAAATTGACCTGTGGTAACCTCCAGATCTATTACAATAACTTGTCAAATTCCCGGTCCTCTATTGCACAATTATCTCAATAGTGTGATAGTGTTTGACTAGCTACCCCCGGTTCTGCGATGGAAGCTGCGGGCATCTTCGCTGAATGTATTATCTTCGTTCTGTCACTAAAGAAAACCTATGACATCGCCCGGACATTTGTACACACGCTAAATCGACCCAATTGCTAAGTACGAGCAAGACTCTGGTTAGACACGGGGGCTTCTGGTTGTGGCATCCTAGCTATCAAAGCTCGAATCTCGGTTCCGTAAGCCCTGTAGTGCTCCATTTCTATCGATTCTTTCATCTGTCGCGCGTGTTCCACAGATTGATCGTCAGCATGGAGTGATAGAGTTACATCACTGGACCCGGAATTATTGGCAGGCGGTAATTGATTCATTTCCGCGTCACCAGCATCTAGCAAGTGTGCTCGGAGGAGTAATATAGTTTGTGTTTGTTTTTCTGGCGAAAGCGCGGGGTATTGGTGGGGAACGTTGCCCTTTGTCCCCGGAAGAAATGAAGCAACTCGTAGGCTGACCGCGGCTTAATCCTGGTGCCCCCAAAGGACTGGGACACGCCGAAAGATGATGTTCGACTGAACATACCAAAGAGGACAAGAAACAGGGTACTTCTGAAATAATCGCGAAGGTTCCATTCACGAAAGTCCGGACACCACCACGAAGAGCCAAACCACCCAATGCCGAACCCCCAGCGCAAGTTACCTTCGGGTTTATGTTGCAATCCACTCATGGCATTGATGAAATCCCCTTTCCGAAATTCGAATGGATGCTTTCCAAGGTCTGTCGGCTCAAATGTATGCAATGTCCAAACGTGGATGACGATTGTAATTGTGTTACCAACCGCCGCCCGGGGGCAGAGGTCACAACAACGGCGGTAGTGGTAGTGGTCGGCACAAGGTGCCTCTAGTAAAAAAAAACATCAACGGTTGTATTGCTGTAAATATTCCATTGTGCTGCTGTGGTTACAGATACGGAGGAAGGGGGTCCAATATATGCTCGAGATGTCGATGCCCAAGTGGACTTGAGTCCATTTTGGCCCAAACTAACGCGTAACTAAAGTCAAATCCTAGCAACTTGGACATCCCCCATGGGACTGGACCACTCAGAAAAATCGGAGGGAACTAAAGCAGAGGTTGCGTTCCTCGTTGAATGCAACTCTGCTTTGGTCAGAAATATTCTACCCGCCACGAGCCATCATCAGGAATTTGAGCTGTGACTCGCCTGAGGTCGAATATCAAGGGCTCTTTTCGACCGTTACCATTGCTTGCACTCTACGACGTGAATGGTACCTGGGTGGCAGCTCTTTCGATTCAGCATGGCTGGTTAGGCACATGCCTCAGGTGTTGATCACTGTTGATTGGAATGCCCTTGCTCGTGAAAATATTTCAAGTCTTTTCTCGGCTGATGACCCTCATTCCCAAGAAGCCCTCGTTTACTTCGGCCCCGCAATTCAACGTATGATGTAGTTGCCAACACACTCCCAACCCTCCTGTTACCTGGTTCTCATGTCTGCGGCATCCCCTCATGTTCTCTCAGGGAAAGGATCATGAACTCCGGAATAAGCGCCTTTGGTATACTAGCTGCAGGTGGCTTGCGTATCATGTCCTTACCAGTCCACCATTAATGAACTGAATGGTAGGCCCGCCATTCCCTAGTTGCAAATATACACTCCCTCATGCCAGATCCATCACCCTTCATCACTAAAAGCAACAATACCGCAACTCTGCGAATAATTCCTCTGCATCAAGACCCTCCGGAACTCACGCTAGATGGAGATATCAATGAATGCACAGTCCTTAGCGGACTTGCTCTTGCTGGTGGTGTTTGGACATTTTGTTGGAATTCTGGCATCATGCAAGCCTGTGCGATGCATGTGATTTGAAATTGTTTTATTGTTTACGGACCTTATTGTTGTAGATATTATTTAAGTAGTCTACTCGAGTGGTATGTAGCCATCCGTTTGCCTCACGAGCTCACCGAGGCCAAACGAACACGTCGCCGTTGCACGCTTTTTTCAACACATTTCTCAATGGTTTATTCGCTATAATATTTGGAACTACCCTATTACTCGTCGTTCTTGGTCTGTTTCCTTCCCTCGGCTTTTACACATCTGCTTCTGACCCGGTTTTCGATGACCAGAGATCAAGCCACTATCGATCTATGGCTTAGTACACCTTTTCCGACGTCAAAGGGGTGCTCTCTATGCACAATATCCTGACATTTCATCCGAAGAACAAGCCCGGACCGTGGCAATACTCAGAGAGCACTTACTTGACATTCAAAACGATGCGGACGCTGGTAGATCCCGGGGAGCCCCGCTCAGAACCAGGAAGTCCAACGACTCTAACTTTGCCTAGACAGACCGTTGATTCCGAATCTCTGGACTCCGAGAGTCCTATTATGTGTCCAAGGGAAAGAGCGAGTGGTAGGATCAATGAAGTTGAGATGAGGATAATGGACAGGCAGAGGGATGGTGACCACTGGAGTCATTGAACTTGGATCCCTGGGCATCCAATGAGTTATTGGTTTGAAAAGCACAACTTCCCGAAGCTGTCGTATTTGACTACATCCCCCCAAACTACCGTGTTTCACGCGTTATAAGAGATAATTCAGGGTCTCATCTTAGCACTGGCCGGTGCTCTTTTTCATGCTTTCCAATGATGGCCACTGGAGCTGAGTAAGGTGGAGGTAGAACTCTCGATAACAGAGCAGGACATTGACAGAGACTTTAACATGATTATCTGGTCGTTGTGATGAAACCACGTGATTGAGGACACTCACACTGCCAGGCTCTCCCTCACACAGCGCCAGCAATGCCCTAGGCAGGCCTTCCCGCTACCGACGAATTTGAAAAAGTTCTGGACAAGTCCCGGCTGACAGTCAAGCATATTTCTCAAGAATGTCGCACCAAAAATAGGAAACATCGTTGAGGATGGTCAGCTTTCAAAGTTTCTCAAGTTTGACTAGGATTTCGCAGGTAGGTCGAATTTGACCTTGATAATGACGCACGATTGTGTTTATATGGCATTGAACCCGACCCAGAATCTGACGACCCCACCGTGTCTATCGGGTCTTGGATAAATTCCCAAAGCCCTAATTTGTCATTGACGTTGCAAGATTGAACGATATTGTCCAAGGTAGGCTTGAAGATTGCTGGTCCCTTTCCGCTTTATCCACTGTTTCTACATTTTCAGAAAAGTTGATTGAAAAGTCCAGTGTCACAGTGAGTGACCATTCCCTTGCACCAGTCCCAGTATACATCCTCGACTTCAACCAATTCTGGAGGGAGGAGCTCCTTAAGGCTAACGAGGATAAGCGTTTCAGTCCTGCATTCGGAGAACTTAGCATGGCATGAAATGGCAACACCTTCATCCAGGTCAAAGGTCTCGTTGGGGGACACGCATACTTGTCGAAACGCGATCGTTCAGCTCGACGATTGTTTATTGTTTTCTTTATTTTATATTCCCTCTTACCATGGACACTGTATGTACACGAATGAACAATTTTATTATACTACCAGGTTACGAGGTGTACTTTCATTCTAGCGTAAATAGGAGTACATAGTTTCTCCCTCTCATTTAAGTAGCCTACCGAAACGGCCTAGGATCCAGTTTTCCATACTGGATCCTAGTGATCATATATTATATATTCGGTGGCCGCACCCCATATTCTCGTTAATACTCCATTCTCAAAGCCGTTGAGGTGGCTAGAAATGCTTTGTAGTACTGCACAACCCATGGGGAGGTTCGGGGTGGGGTGATATAAGGGAGTGGACGCCAGAGTGGCACGCTCGCTTCCCTGAACTTGTCCATTTCTTTGAAGATGACAGGCAGCTTGCTGTGGAAAGTGAGACCCGCCCAAATATTCAAGTCGTGTTTAGAACTTATCTCGATCACCCAAACCAGACCCCGGCCTTTTGGAGCAATTTGAAGAAATCGACAAGCACTCCTTTTGACTCGACATGGAAAATGTCAATGGATTGGTTCCGAGTGTCAACTCATCCACCCGCTGCTGCCTGGTCATTTGGCGACGTTTCTTGTACACATAAATCTTCTCTATGACGAGAGAGGCCCGAAAAGCTGATTCTGCTACGTAGTCACATTTACAATCAGCCAACCCACCAAGGCCGTCATCAGCTTCTCCAGATTTGATGAGCGACACTTCAAAGGAATCGCAGGGATTATCATAGATAATCTCCGGTTCCTAGTCTTCAAATTTGGCAAAGATGGGTCCACACTGATTACTGAGTCCGAGAAACCCATCACTGGAAGCAGGAGTGTTAATCCAGAGGCTTTCCTTGAACCAGGGATATATGTCGTGCGAGTCCCCATGGAAGTTCTGAGAACAACAGGAGTAAGTGTGATAGCTCATGACACCTTTTATCAGGACCTGTTAGCCGATGTTGTGCTCTCGGGCCCGACACGGGTCTGTCTCCCTCACGGAAGCTCGAACGTGTCTATACTGAACGTTCTCAATCAGTCTGGTCACATGGAGTACGTTGGGTCACTTTTTATCCCTGTCGAGGACATGTTCCCTGACTCTCAACTTTCTTTTCACAGACTACGATCCAAAGCTCGTTCTTCCATGGTGTTCACCTCTATTCCGTTGACCTTGAGTCGAACCTAGATCCAAGGAGATACCCTCGCTGGGCGCGAACAGCTCATCCACCGGGTGGTCATGCAAGCGATGGCTCGTTCTGTCTCCTCTACTCCTATTGTTGGAGACAAGCTTGTTAAAGTAAAGAACAACGACGCGGGCAATCAATCGGACCGAGGCAGTAGTGGAACAAATAAGGAAACAGACACTGGGAAGATAGCACAAGATGAGGCTCAGGAGGGAGTAGCACAGCAGAATCAGAGCAGCGGAAATTCCACAGAAGGAAATGAGAAAAAGGAGGTTCAAGAGCCCAAGTCCAACCATACGGAAGAACCTGAGGACACAAACAACACACAAACCACCCCGGATGACGATAACGATCTCACCCCTTCCCCCCACACCAACCAAACAGCAATGAGATGGGAGAAGAAGCAGGCCCCGATCCAGCAATTGGCTGTGGACCGGGAGGCGACGCTGAAGATCCACCCAACGCGTGCATCGGACTACGGATTTATACCCAAGGCGATCGTGAAAAAATCAGTATCACAGGTAAGGCCAAGATGGTCGCAGAGTGCTTGCGCGCTGTTGCAAAGGCGAGTTTGTCAGCGTGAGCTCAGGAGTGGAAGGGCAGTATAAAAGCGTGATCGCTGCTGTTGACCCAAATGATATTAGTTACCTCCAAGCTTACGTTGTAATTGACCCATGGCATTGATGATATCCCCCTTTTTGAATGCATGCCTTCCAGGGTCTGGTGGCTCTGATGTGTCCAATGTCCGAACGTGAATGACAATTGTGCTCGCGTCATCAACCGCCGCGGGCAAAGTCACAATAAAAGTGGTAATGGTAGTGGTCGACCCTATCGCTGTAAGTATTCCATTGTGCTGCTGTGGGTATAGATATAGTGGAAGTAGCTCCAGCACGTGCTCCGTGGTTGCAGCAGTGGTTTTGATTCTTGTTGAAACGGGCTCGGGAAGGTAGACAGCGACGAGGGCGTGTATCCATGAGGAGATAACGATGAGGCGACAAGAGGGTAAACAGGGGTAAACGGACAAGTGTAACCTACTGTAGACTACAAATATATGAACTACTTACGATGTAGCTACCATGAGGTGGTCAAGTACATTAAACGTCAGCATTCCGCCAATTTTCTGGATCACATATTCCAACAGTTCTGACATAGTTGCTATTTGTTGCTGTAAAGATGGGTCTAGGCAATGGCAGCACGTTAAGGCGTCAGCCTCTGTACACTGTATATGTATGGCGCATTCGCAGTAGACGGGCCGCTGCTACCGCTGTGCTTTAGCCTTGGCATCTGTGGGAGGTGCACACCTGCTGCTGAGAACCAGGTGCAGGTGCGGGCCCAGCTGTAGAATATGTCATTGGTTCATTAGGCTCTAGGGAAACTCCAGGTGCAGGTGTATCCGACAGGTATCCATACGGAGCCTTGCCCTGCGTGTCGGGTCTGTAACTGGCGGAAGGCCCACCTGCTACAGGCCTATTACAGGAGACTGGCCGTATTCAGGTTTGCCTCTACCACCCGCTACATCAGCACCCCCCAAACCCTCATGAATCATGGGTGGCCAACGGGACTCTTCCATCATCTGGTCAAAGATTTTTCATACGCGGACGGATGTTTGTTCATAGATACGAAATCTGCTGTTGATTGGAAGGTCACCGTAAGTGACCTCACTAAGAGGAGGAGAACGGGGACTCAGGGAGATAAGAGGGGATACGATTGACTCGAGATAGTATTCGTACGAGTTGAAGCAAAGATTACAGGCTCCTCTATCTATTCCTTGTTTATACCATTTAGATTATGTCATCAAATCTGTCAACTGAGTTGCCAGTGTGCGCCATTGACTGACATCGCCTCAGGTAAACAAGGGTGCCACACAACAGAAGTTACCAACATCCAGCGTCCGGCAGAGCGGCAGGCGGACGGAGCTTTCCAACCTGCGTTGTCTCTCACCACCTCAACCAAACACCGACACCATTGACTCCTACAGTTCACTCGCTCATTTTACTCCCTCTCTCTCACTCAGCCTAAAACTAATCCTTGTTAAACATCCCAATCATTATTTACCCATCCTATCGCAACTCAGACGTCATCATATCCTTAATCAGCGTCACTAAGGTAAGAAACACATCAAACCCTCAAATCAAGGCAGGAACATAGATGTTTAGACAATGTCTACAAGTGGATGCCTAAAAGCGGGTATGTCATACTCGACATGAGGTCGCCAGCCCAACATATGTCGTAATTCACTCATGATGTTGATGATATCAGATGATATCCCCTTGCCGAATACACGATTTCCAGGGTTTGTAGGCTCAAATGTATTCAATGGTCGAAGGTGGATGGTAATCGTGCTCTTGTTATCAAGCGCTAGGGGCACAGAGGTCACAACAACAGTGGTAGTGGCAGTGATTCGCACGAAGGTGTCTCCAGTAAAAAAATATTAACGGTTGTATCACCCCAGCGTATGCTTAAGGTGCCGGTGCCCGAGTGGATTAGCGCTTTGGAAGGTGGCAGTGGCACAGGTAGGTCAAAACACAGCCAAGACCTAAGGACCTTGGCGCACTCGTCAGAGGCAAGCTCACTTCTGGACGATGTAACCACCCGACGCCACCAACGCTCCAACCTAAGCTGTTTCATCTTGACAGCTTTGTGTTTAGAATAAGCATATAGCGGAGGGCAGCAGTTACTCCCTCCCATGTTTCCCGCTCCTACATACCAATGCATCACAATCAATCCCGGCGAACCATTCCTCCGCTTTTACACAAGGTCATCTTCAGAGCACTTGTTGGAAGCGCCGCAATTTGCATTGGGATAAATTTCCCCTATTTCCTGGGCCCATCGTCGGGGGGTGGGTTTCTTATCATGTTCACAGTGGGTTTGTTACCTCCCCTCACAATTTTGGTCCACAAAATCATCAGGCCCGTCAACCAGTCGACGATTTATTATAATCAAAACTGAATATGGTTTGTAGCATATGGCCAAGAAAATATTGGCTCACCATCTGCGAGCTTGTGCTCTTGGTAATCGAGACAGGTGGAGGTACGAGTGTTTTCGGTGGCCGCACAGGATGCCGCATGCAAGCTAAACATGTAACAGCGATATTCCGCTGCTTGTGCTTTGGTTTCGGCGCCGGTCTGGATCAGCAGGGAGTTACAGTCGTTGATCTGTACATTGCGTTGTTTGCAACTGTGTCCTCGTATACCCTCGTGCTCTGTGTTGCTGCCTCGTTTTGTCTATCCCTGTATGATGTTCTCTCCGCGAAAGGGACGAGCATTCTTCAGGTCTACGATCCGATATCGGCTTGGTACCCGGTGAATTCAACACCCGTAAATTCGCGACGCCGAGTGTTGAGACTTGTATTTGGGAAATATCTCTTCAGGAAACGGTTCAGGTTCGTTGCTCCTCATGTGCTTCTGTCTCTCTATTTATCATAACCTCAGCACAGATACTCGGTTTCTTAGACTGGTTCGAGGTGTCTTGGCTGGTCTTCTCCTCGTCCTGATAGTTCTCGTTACTTTCTATGCTCTAATTGTTGGACCAATCAGTCGCCAGAGTGGTTTCATTCCAATTAAAACCTCTCACTCGGTGCCATCGCCGTATAAGAGCATCGATATCTCTCCCCCTTCCTTTATAGTGGTCGTAGTGAGTCCATTTCGACTCAAACTAAGGCGTAACTAAGGTTAAATCCTAGCAACTTGGTCATCCCCCAGAAGACTCGACCACTGCGAGAAATTGGAGTGAACTAACGGAGAGGTTGCGTTCCTCCTTGAATGCAACTCTACTCTGGACGGAAAGACTCTACCCGTCAAGTGTCACAATCAGGAGTATAAGCTGTGGCCTGCCCGAGGTCGAAAATCAAAATTTGTTTTCAACCGTCACCACTGCTTGCACTCTACCATCTGAATGGTACCCACACGGCAGCTCTTTCAGTTCGGCATGGCTGATTACCCGCATGCCTCAGGTGTTGATCACTGTTGATTGGAACATCCTTGCTCGTGGAAATGTTTCGAGTCTTTTCCTGTCAGACGACCCTCGTTCCCATGAAGCTCTCGTCTATTTCGGCCTCACACATTCAACTGATGATGTAGTTGCCAACACGCTCCCAACCCTCTTGTTACCTGGCTCTCATGTTTGCGGCATTCCTGCATGGTCTCTCAGAGAGAGGATCACCAACTCCGGAATAACTGCATTTGGTATACCAGCTGTAAGTGGCTTATGCGTCGTCTTTTATTTTTGTCAGTCCACCACTAATGAACTGAATGGTAGACCCGCCGTTTCGCAGTTGCAAATATATACTCCCTCATTCCAGATCTATCGCCTCTCATCACCAAAAGCAACAGTACCTCAACACTACGAATACTTCCTTTGCACCAGGATCCTCCGGAACTCAGGCTAGAGAGGGATATCAACGAGAGCACTGTGCTTAATGGACTTGCTCTCGCTGGTGGTATTTGGACATTTCTCAATGGTTTATTCGCGATAATCTTTGGGAGTACATTATTACTTGTCCTATTTGGTATGTCTCCTTCCTTTGGCTTTTACAAGTTTGTTTCTGACCTGGTTTGCAATCACTAGGGATCAAGCCACTATCGATCTATGGCTTAGTACACCTTTTCCGACGTCGAAAAGGTGTTCTTCATGCAAAATATCCCGATGTTTCGTCCGATGAACAAGCTCGGATCGTGGCAATACTCAGGGAGCACTTACTTGACATTCAAAATGACGTGAAGGCTGGTAGATTGCCCGGGGAGTTCCGCTTGCTACCAGCAAGTCCAACCATTCCGACTTTGCCTAGATAGACGGTTGGTTCCGAATCCCTAGACTCTGAGAATTTTCTAGCTTGTCCAAAGGAAATAGAGAAGGGCATTATCAACGAAGTTGGGATGAGGTTAATGGATAGGTAGAGGGGTAGTAATTAATGGAAGTCGTTGAATTTAGATCTGTGGCCATTAAATGAGTTGTTAATTCGGAAAGCGCATTTTCCCGCAGCTATTATAAGAGACAATTCAGCCCCACGTCCCAACACTAGCCAGTGCTCGTTCTTCGCGATTGTCAATGGAGGTAGAATTCCCGGTAATAGAGCAGGACATTGACAGAGAGCTTAACATGACCGTTGTTATTGACCCCACTTAGCCACTTGCATGTCTTGCATCGCATAAACCGCGTACGGGCGTTTTGGGGCTTTTATCCCCGTGGATATTTCACCGCGTGATGGGACCCATGTATAAATGTAGTGTGCTCACCACGGCTTAGTACTGCTTAGTACTAGTTTGCTTGTTGCGGTATATAAATGCAAAATACCAAAAAAACAAAAGAAAAACATAAACTAGGTGATTGAGGATATTCAACAGGCGCCGCTAGGCTCTCCCTACACAAGCGTTCCATGCTGCTCCAGTGCTTCATACCTCCCTCAAGGAGTGGTGAAACCTAGCTTGTGTCACAATCTGAGCGAAGAATTAACTTATTTGGTCGCAAGGTCGTGGTGGTGTTGTCTTTGGGTGTGAGGGACCCCGAATCTGAGACGAGAGCGTCCGGTAATGTGCCTGTTCCTGATGCGGGGAATAAAGAACGTTGTGAAGATGACGTACTCTTAATCAATACTGTGTGCCAGCCCCAGCCCTGCAACTATACAGAGATTTGAACTTCAGTATCAGACCGAATATGATTGATTTCTCCCGATTATCTTCGTTCTTCAAACGCTTATTTCCATATCAGTCTGATAGTACCAACATTTGTATCATTACCATTAGCGGCAAAAAAAAAAGGACCAGTCACATCCAACTCGTCACGATTTAGCCCTCGAAAAAGATAATAGGGTCAGGAAGCACCATTGGCGCATCGTTTCTGGGCTTGTGCAGCATGAGATGTTCCCAAGTGGACGACCAAGTGACCCTAGGCGTCAAATCGGGCAGATCAAAGAAGTTATCGAGGAACTTGAGTATAGATGTCGCGGTATACCTGAAATAATACGTTCGGCAACCGGAACGGAAGGTCATAAAACAACTCCAGCTTACTCTTTACCATTGTTCTTTCCCTTATGCTCAACATGACCCTTGGGGACCCACGGCGAGATGACGAAAGCCGGGACACGAGCACCCGTGAAACTGTAGTCCATGACGTAGGTACTACCATCGCGAGCTCTCTCAGTATAGGTAAGGTTATCTGGGCGGGGTGCCAATGGTGGCGTAACGTGGTCACAGAATCCACCAGACTCGTCCTGAAATGACCGATGGTTAGCATCTATGCACTCGAAGCGCTTATGGCGCCAAAAGGGACCCTCCTCCGTACAAAAGTGATGATCCACATCATTTCCTCCCAGTAGGTGCTTGCGCGCACAGCATCGTAGATACGCTTGAGGTATGCCTCGCCATCAGAGATAAGCCCACTCGGATGCATGGACTCCGTTCCAACCCCACAGCATGAGGGGTTGAGGTAGGTAAGAGTGGAGAGGTTGTTGTTCTGGAGATGAACAAAGAATTCGTCTGTGGTGAAGAAGTTCGTCTTGTCGCGACCGGTCACCTTCGTCCACTGAAGAGAGTGTGTGAGAGATAACATCAATTGTGGGGTCATTACAAAAGCCAACCGGCGCAATGGGTTAGACCTACGTTGTAGAAGTCGGCATCACCAACAGAGTTAGGGCCGTAGTTGGCCCAGGTCATGTTGTGCTCAGAAAACACTTGGAAGATGGACGTCTGCGTAATGTTGAAGCGACCAAATTCAGCGTCGTTGGAACCATGACCGTGCGCCGTGCCAGAAGTCAAACAGGCACGATTAGGATCTACATGGGTTTGGTAATAATAGGTGGGGCAGGGACAGGATAGACTCAACTGGTAGGACCAGGCACACAGGAAAACCACCTGTCGAAGTAGAGGAAGTTGGAAGCCAGTGCCGTAATTGTGGGGATGTTTTCTGGACGATAGTAGTTGATAGCGTCGGAGGCAGCAGTAACATTTTCATTGCCATGAATCAGGCGTTGCATTGTCAGGTAACCTTGCATATTGGGTTTCATCGTATTGGCGTGGATGGCGTCGAGGTCGTCACGGAAGGTTCCGAAGATTTCAAAGAAAGAATCAGATGAACCATGGGCCGGGTCTTGAATGACGCTGTTATGGTCGTGGGGTTGAGGGAAGACACACTGATTATTGGTCGGGTCGGAAACATTGAAAGGATAGCAGATCGGCTTTTTGAGAACGCCGTCAATATCTTTGGTGTAGGTCATGCCTCCCATGAGGTTATCATGGGAACGGTTCTCCATGACTCTTTTGGATTGAATGGCGAAGCTACGTCAGAGACGAGTTAGAAAGATGCAGAGTGATGCACTCACAACCAGATGAAGTGTTTGATTCCCTTTTTCCAAGCAGGAGTACGCGCGGCTGTGATGGCAACATTTCGGGGGAAGATGGTGACTGCAATTAACAGTGCCAAGAAGTGAGTTAAAACTCGGGTCTTGGCCATCTTAAAAGTTGGTTCGATGTCAGTTGGTTCTGGCGTGTCTCTTTATACACAGCAGAGATTCCCAAGGGCTCGCTCTTGCGATTTGCAAGCCCAAGTTCGAGCTAAAAATGCCTGTACATAGTGGACCAAGGACTGTACGGCATGGGACCCCGGTCGACAGTTCAGGAGACACGGTCACTCGCATCTGAGAAATACTGTCAATCGAGAATACCATATGTATACAGGGAAGAGATACGGGCGAACGTGTGCTCTGAAAAGCGGTGTGGTTGATTGTACACAGTAGAGGTACGTTTCCCACCGATTCAGTAGAAGCTATGGTCCAATTCTATCGGTCATCTTCGCAAGGGGTTGCGTGAGAGGTTATTAATTTACCTTGACCCGAGCAGAGATCCTACATTGGGTTATCCGGACGGTTTCAATATTAAAGCGCAAAAAGGGGCATGATGAATAATGCTTTATTCGTTTTGTTCAGAGCGAGCGCCTCGATAAGAGATTCACATACCTCGCATGATGAGTCTTGGGAAACTGCTCCGAGCACTCTTCTTTATCAGCTGACAGCATTTTGGAAGTCCTGGCAGGTGGGACGGGCACCTAAGTTAGGTCCTTACCTACCTACTCAGCCGAAGTCCGTCAAACAAATCCACTTCTTAGATATTCCCCGGGCTAGATGGTGCGTTGGCCCTCGTAAGTCCACAAAAATGAGCCGGACCTCCACGGGTGGGGCCGGAGGTTATATATAACATCAATTTCTGGCGGTAAGAAATCGGGTTGGAAGCAAGTGTGCGAGTGGGGAAGGGAGAAGCTGGCGAACGGGGCGAGATCATGGGAGAAAAGAACTCAGGTCAAATGATATAGAAGCGGATAAAGTGAAGGCGGGAAGGATGCCGGTGTGACCAATGCGACCATTATGAATCAGGGGGACTGGAGGAAGAGAAATGAGTGGATTGTATGGGCCTCAGAGTCGCTTCTGCGGGCAGCGTATGGCTGATGAGAAGGTCTATCGGTGGGTTAGGCGCGAATAATATTCGAGGTCTAACGAAGACATGCCGAGGTAGTAATGTTGCGGTTGGCCACAGGAGGGCAAGGATGAAAAATGGCACCGGGGAACTCGCGGCCAACTGATGGGTTCAGTTGGTGGCATCGCATACTGTATCGCACAAGTTGAGAACCGTCGCCATGAGGGATCTGGCTTGGGTGGTCTCCGAGATCGTTGGTCAGAGGCGCGTTAAGCCAACGTTATCCTCTTTGAAGGTAGAAAGGACGATGAAGGCGTCGAGAAGCGTGTCTGCAAGGAGGACCGACTGGAGCGTTTAACGTTCGAAGCCGTGATGTTAGGCAACCGGCGTCGCATGGGACACCCGCGATATTAATAGCCATGGGCGCTGTCCAGGCCGCCCCACTATGAACGCTTCATATTTGCAACAGCAGAGAACGTCGTTGAGGTACCCAGTTTTTCTGGGAAAGGGAGGAGGGCAGGAAGATGGCATTCTGTGTCATAACCTGGCAAACAACTCTGGTCTCTGGCCGAGGTTGAACGCCCTATGGATTAATCATCCGCGATAGCCTGGAGGGTGCGGACAGAACTCCTGGCTGTTAGCTACGTGTGGAATCACTTGGCTTCATTGGCTTACTCGACACGACACAACGTGGGAGGTCTCGATGAGGGTCGACGATTTAGCTGGGGCACGAGGGCCCGACGCAAAGTGATCACGTGCGTTCCTCGCCATTCTAATACTTCTCAACGATGACGCCAACTAGTGATTCATTGAAACGGTCCTCACCAGGGTTGAACCAGATGCAAGGGGTGTTTTACGTACCCTCGTTCATTGTAAGTATTACTCCAACATCGTTGTCTCTGCCCATCCTTCATTTAGTAGCTCTCTCACTTCATTGTTTCAAGCTTCGGACGTGTCCAAAAAAATTAAGGGGCCTGGATATACAATTAACTATACACTTTGATTATGCGATCCAATATACAGTGAAAATGCACCCAAAAAATTAAACTAAGTTCTCTGTCTGCGCACAGGCGACCTGCTACCAGACCTCGTAGAGCTTCTACTTCTGCTCCATCTCGAGGCCCTCGGAGCCCTACTCCTCGTCCGACCTCGCGAGCTCGATCGATCCCCCGCAGCGGTACTCGCATCATCTTCATGATGTAGATCTCCAACCCTCCCCGTGATCGTCACTGGAACATCCGTGTTCACATACACGCGGAGCCCCATATAAATGCAATGGTCGTCGTCCCTCACAATCTTCACGTTCGTCAATTTGTCCTTGGGGGGATCGATGGTAGGACTAGCCGGCCGCGACCAGTTTCCAACAAGGGTGTCCACCCTCGGTTCCTGTGATCCACGCCTCCCGACCCGAGTGTCGCGGGTGTGCCCGTTATACTTTGGTGGCGCTAGTAATAATGGTTTCTGTTTCTCCTTCGCCTTCTTCTTAGTCGGCTCAAGTTTGACAGGCTCTGGTTCTGCTTTGGGTTTGGTCGGATTTTTATTTCTTATTTTCTTGACTACAACTGTGGTTGTTGTCGTGGTTACAGTTTCGACATTGTCGTTCGGCTCGTCGTCTGTGAAGTATTGGGTTTCCGTGTCTGAAGAGTTATCACGTTGGTTCTGGCCCTCGGCTCCCTTTGTCTTCTGATAGCGTTTGTTATCGCTCTCCATGAGTTTTTCCAATTGCTTCGGCAAGAAGTGTCCATGAATTCTATGATAAATTTTAAAACCCCCGTTCAGGCTATCGCTGATTCGACTCTGAAAGTATGGGAACTTACACATGGTCAAAGTCTGATAATATCGGGCCAGACGGATTAGCGGCAATGCCACGGGAATAATATTGGTGAATGGCTTACTGGAAACAACTGATCTGCCCTCCGCTCGTTTTGTCATGATCCTTGAAAGCTTGAGAAGTTGCCAATCCTCGACACTTAGTTCCTGGGTACAAAATTCACGAATGTTTCCAACATTGATCGCAAATTTGACTTACAACTGGAGCGGTAGAGTCCATAATCCTATCGATACGGGCCTGCGCACTTGTTAGCACCAGAGCAAAGGTCAGTCAAGTCAGCCGTACGCACATAAACAGCATAGTTCCCAGCTTCAAGGTACGTCTCAACGCTAACGTCCCGAGCTTGGAACTTGGTATGTTGAGACTGCAGAACCGGGTTCTCATCACCCTCTTTGACGAGTACGAAATCAAGCGTCCACAGTGACCTGCTCGCGATATCTCTGAAGTAGCGGGTGTCAATCTGAGCTAGGGAGATAACTGTCGATGCAGCCGATGAAAGCGAAAATATGACTGTTGATTTTCCTTGGTCAGGTACAATTTCATTCCAGAATCTTGAGACAAGCTTACAAGAAACATCGCCATAGGAGAGAGCGGCAGGTAGAATGCGGCAGGGTACACATAACCAATGAGATGACATTCTCCATGTCGAATCGAACAGCAATGTTCTGTCGATATCAGTGAAACACTCCAGCCAATCATCATCTGGCACAGCAACTCAGCATTCGCCACTTATCAGACAAAGAAGGCGTGCAGACTCACATTCCATGATAAACTGTCCATCCTCGCCAAATGAATGCCGGAGTTCCTCCAACACAGACAGCCACTCCTTCGTCCATTCCTTTGAACCATCTGCCCACCTCCCTGTCCACTCGATCTTGCCCCATGGGTTACGCAGGACAACAAACCTCTTGCCTCGACATTCCACCGCCCGGAGAATTGCATACGCGTGTGCAGTGACAAGGCCTTGGATCTTGATTTCCGACTGTTGGGTCCTGGTGCTGCCAGGATGACTGATTTGGCAGGTAAAAAGACGGTCTTTATTTGCTCTAAGGAGCTCGTCTTGCCAGAAACGGTCGGGGTCTAGAATGTCCTGTGAAGACACGTCATGGGTTTTCTTATAATCGACGATTAACAGTCGGAGCGTACATTCGTGAAAATGTTTTTCGAGACCCCTCTGGGTATCCTGGTCAGCTCCCAGCGCCCAGTTAAATTGAAGTCCAGGACTCACCCTGTTAAATCCTCCATGGCCTCACAGGTCTTTCCAAGATGCAAGTACGCGTAGTTGCCGTGTAATTTAGCATACGCCTTCTCGATTAATGGCACCCAAGTCTCCGTTTGCGCTCCAGATCGTGCGAAATACAGTGTTTTGCCGCTATTCACCGAAGCTGATTTCAGGTAATAATCCTTGTCGTCATGGTACAACCCTTGTTCGAATGGTGTGAGGTCTTCGAATTTCGGCCGCCGGGTGCAGAGTAGGCTATCCCTGTATCAGTACAACAGCAAAGATCAAAGATTGGGGATAGGGATGGGAACGCACTCGTCAATAATCACATCAACCCATCGGTTGCCCCGGAAAAAGATGAAACCATAGACGCCCACTTGTTCGTCACGCTGTGCGGTTTGAGTGGAAATAAAAGTCCGGTAAAGGCACACGGGCTCACAGCTACACAAAGCTGCTCCAGGAGTCCTGGGGCGGTCGTTACAGAGGAAAGCGCAGAGAGAAACCAGCAATCTCCGATGCCCCCTTGCACAATCTTCGTAGAATCGGGTGTACCGCTCGAGAAGAATTCTGCATTCTTGAATATCTTGGTCGTGCGAAGGACATCTGAGGGTGAAAATGTTTCGCCGGCCCTTGCAAATAGCCCGTACAAGCAGCGATTCTGATCGTTCTCCAGGTCAAATTCCGGGTCTCTGAAGAGATGGGAATAAACAGGGGCTTTGGGATGAAATTGCTGTAGAGCTCACACACCGGAACTTTCGGTTATTAGCCCTGCAATCTTTTGCAATCTGATCTACTCGCTTCTTGCACGACTTAACGACCGAATCTAGTTCTGCAGTGTGCAGCAGACTAGGACTCTTGGCCACGTAAGATGGTAAACGGTGCATAGATAGTTATTCGAGGGTGATAGAGGTGTGGGGAAGTAGGGGAGGAATGTCACTCTCTGAGCCACCGATAAACTATATATGTGATTCCTCAGCCCCGCATCGCAGTACAGGGCGGACGTCTACAGCTTTACCATCAGGCTTCTCCAGACCCGGATATGTCGCAATAGGTTGCTGTGATATTCGGGCGTTTGTTCCCTGACCTGAGTCGCGACGAGCGGCGAGTCAAGGACGTTTGACATTATTTCAGTCAGAGACGTGTATGAAGTCTCTATAACAATTGCTGCAATGTTGCGAGGCAGGGGTGATGAGTCTTTGCACAGCCCCTTCCAGGTATTCTATTCATTTTTTAACGCCTGTGCTTTGCCATCTAAGAATAGTCTAAACGGGATTGACTTGACTTGACTTGACTTGGTGGCTAATGAACGTCTCCACAGTTCCTGACCTTATGGGCTTGACGTCGGGTTGGGGGTTGTCGGTAGCTAGAACGAGGCGCGAGCGTGGTCAGGACAGACGTCGCCGGGACCGTGAGAAGGTCTCGATCACGTGCACGATATTGGACTGATAGGGGCCATCGGAAAATTACGCTGGATGCCATACGGTAGTGAGTGAAGATGATGGTGGACATGCTCCGTACGAATGGCGGTAAATAATACCTTCGAGCCTGTACAGTATCGGCACTTGTGCATGAAACAATCAGATAATTGATTTATCGAGATTATATCCCTGCGCCCATGGCCCAGCTAGGGACAGGACTGGTGCCGAGGGTGTGGCCAAGGCAACTGCAACGTGGTCAGGTATGATTATGTAATCTCCCGAAAATCATGAATAAAAGAGAAATAGGTCCTAGCGTCAGCCAATCCGACAACGACGACGGCGGCGACGCAACGGACTTCCGACATCCAGAAACGACAGCAAGGGCCACAACACAGTGTGTTAGCCGACATACGCAGAAAACCTGCACTTCCACTCCTTTCAACCCACCCTCTTTTAGGTCTCCTCTCCTCGCCCTGCGGAGCGCCGGTCCATTTGGAGATAAATCGACACCACGACGTTTGGAGAAGAGTCGCTGCACGATCTACACGTTGTCCATCTCTACCCTAATGTCAGTTCTAGTTTTTATCCCTCGTGGTGCCTCTTCCTGACCAGTCTTTTAGGCTTTCTACTTTCTAATTTTATATTCTATGAGGATGCCCAGATCCTGCACGTCCGAAACACCGCCGCTCGCGCTGGCCTCGTCTACGACCTCGTTGAAACCCGCCTTGTCGTCGAAATCATCCACCCCAAGACCTGTGGCAGTCCGAAAATCTGTCCCTACTCTATCGTCTAAACCTCTCGAATTTCCTTCGCGATCCACAGATGCCCCCGGGCAACTGACCACAATCACTTCTGCATCTTCCTCACCTCCCCCCCGACAGCGACCGCATACCTCTGGTTCCTCTTCTGGTCCACTGGACAAGCGCACCATATCTTCCCCTACTTCTCTCCTTCCTCCGTTCGGCCTGACATCCAGGCCCCTACCTCCTGCACCTGCTGGACAGTCTGCTGCTAGCCCTGCTATGACTACCTTGTCCTCATCGCTTTCTCGTAATTCTTCTGTCCCAGCATCTCTCACCCATACTGTTTATTCATCTAATATTCCTACTCGTTCTCACTCGGCCTCCGTCGGTCGTCCGTCTCTATCGTCTCCCTCACCGCCCACCCCCGTCGTTCCCTCAATACCCCTTCGACATGCTACTCAATACCAACGCTCAACAACACGATCGACTGATGCGTCGGCGCCGTCAACTGACAACACACCTCCTGCGCCGCCGGCTTCTCGCTCTCGAGAATCATTTGATCCACATCCGTCATCAAAGAAACACCCCGACGAATTTCCCCCCGGTATAACGCCGCAGGCAACCGCATCCGATCCGAACCTCCCTTCCCCGCGTCTTCCAGCCCCAGTTGCTCCACCAGACTCCAGCCACTGGGCTCTCACGCTAAAACAACTCCTCGCCAAACCCGCGATTCCCATTAACCTGAATAGCAGCAGTGAATCCGAAAGCGGAAAGGCAACGAACTTTTCGCAGGCTGAGCTCGCTCGGCATAGACGATCGGCATCAACTCTCGACCACCCTCCACGTACCACTGATTCAAATCTGGAACAACAGACTAGCAGGCTTGATATGCTAGAAATGTCTGGGTCTCGGCAGGCACAGGCTACTTCATTCAAAGGCACGTCCGACGCTCGCGCGCATTATCACGATAGTACTAGCCGCCGGCGTATGGCTGGCACTGTATCTCAGTCATGGACACAAAATAAAGGCGGACAAGGGGGTTGGATTCCACACGATGTTGAACAGTCCATTCTTTGGCCCGAGTGGAAGGGTGACGAGGAGAAAAGGGAGCGAAAGGCAACGAGAGAGAAAGAGAGAATAACGGAAGGGGAGAAGGAAAAAGGGAAAGAACAGCGCGTCCGAAATGTCCTCAGGCGACGCCCAAGCGCCGGGTCCAGAGTCTCTGGACCCCGACCCCGCGGTTCCACGTCGCCAACCATCTCCCGCACGCCTTCTATGACCTCTCTTCTCAAACATGGAAGTCTCTTCACTCCTACTCGCTCACCCAGCGCCCACCCCGTGTCTCCGCTCCCCAAGCCCTCCCCGCAATTCGAATCTTTTCCTGCTGATCCTCCCGGGGGACGATCCCCGGTTGCCTATGATAAGATCAGCGATCAAGGTGCGCAACTTGGCTCAACACCATTTCCCCAACTGACTTGCTCACAGGTGCGATCTCGACAAACGCACGGCCTCCACACGTTAGTCGCGCTTCTGCAGCTCTACCTCACAAGGCTTCGGGCGTGGGCACCAGTAGGAATGTGCCCAGTTCCAGCTCCACCGGCTCCTCGGTAGCCGCTCGTGTACCCACGCAGACTCTTCCCACCGCTTCACCCTCTGCTCCCGCCCCTGCCTATTCACGCAAGCTACGAGACAGCACGGGTATGCAAAGCAGTTCTGCAGCTTCGTCATCTTCTTGTGAGTTATTAATCGACTGAGACGTGAATCTCCATTGATTCTGCTCTCTAGCAGTGTCGCGGCGGCGCCACTCAAAGGAAAAGATTCTATCGCCCGCCGGCGCTGTTGCAGATGCTTACAAGCGCGGGCAACTCGCAAAGGAGCTCTCACCAATCAGTCCATCCCGCCCACGTTCACCCGACCTCCCGTCGATTGTCATCGATACTGATGACATACGTGGGCCTCATGACATGCCTGCCAATACCAATCAGAATTCCAATAGCCGACCAGAGAGCAAGACGTCCAACCGAAGCGGGCTGAGTTATGCCGAGCCGAAGTCGGAGGTTGGAGCTGCTGGTGTGGTCGAGCAGGTGCTGAGCGTACCCAGGATGGGTGCGAAACACAGTCCAAGATCTACCTATACACCTTCGCTCGAAGCCATGGAATTTGCTGCACACGACAGTTTGAAGGGATACAAATACTTACTCGACTCCTCATCTTCCTCCAAGCCCAGTCCCTCGTCTTATCACCCACCACTACCCACTACCCACCCACCACCACCCCTTATCGCCTCACCGCCTCCTCGAATATCGAGCTCGAAGGAATATCCCCGCCATCGCCCCAAGACTATTCAGCCTAGCTACTGACGATAAAGATGACGCGGCATACACACCGTACTACACTGTCTTTGGTGCCCCAACTGACCAGGTGTTGGCAGTAGGGGGTCCACGCGATTCCTATGGCGCAAGCTACTCGCCCCTCGACCAGTCATTGTGGGGAGTACAGACGACAATCACTGTGGGCAAAGCAAGTGAGGGAGAGGGCGAGAGACCGTCGTTGAGGCGGTCGCTATCAAGAAAGTTGTCTGGGAAGTTTAGGCGCGAGCGGTCCACTGGAGCAATTGAGGAGGGCTTGAGTGGCCGGAGAGGAAGGTCAGGATGGCAGGACGGACAGGGGTTGCCGATGTCCCCACGGACAAGTTTCTCGAAGATGCTTCCAGAGGAAGAAGATGATCATTGTTTACCACCCCCCCGCTCTCCTAAGAAGCACGCTGCGAAGGAGCTAGGCGCTGGTACGAAGGAGAAGTCAGGGGGCAGGTTCAAGTTTTGGCGGTTTATGGGAGGATCGAAAGAAAGGAATGAGGGTGTCAAGATGGATGATCGCCCACCATTGCCGACATTACCAAAGCACTATCACCCACATAATACCTCACAGCCCAATGACATTTACACGCCGATTTATTCGCGACGTAGGCATAGTCGAGATGGATCGCCACTGAAGAAGAATCCGCGTTCGCAGAAATCGAACGCTCACAAGACGAGCTACCCTTCCGCACGACCAAGTACTGCCCCTTCCTTCATCACCAATGTCCTTTGACGCTACCGCGAAGTTTTGGAATCGAACACAATCCGCTCGGTCCTCAGTTTCCTCGGACGACCCGTCGGCTCCAGGTCCGCGACATATGCCAGCTAAAATTGCCTCGATGGAGGACACGGTCACACAAGGACCTAAACCTGGTATCCCTACCAGCAAGCTTAACAATGCATGGACGCCCCAAAAAGCACATGTTGATATCGAGGGTGAACCATACAAGCTTACGACTGATACTGAGAGGTCCGACTCTCCACCTATACCCCTTTTCTCAAATACAGACGTTATTAATTCGTTCCCTCCACGAGGGTCCAGTGACCGTTCAAAGAACAGTCCAACATCGCCTTCGTCAGCCAATGCAACACCAGCGGTAACATCTCCGCCCCCACGACCCCGACGAAGCAGCCAACGACCGGCACCACACTCGCGGCCAAATTCGTTCGGCGATGAACCGTTGTATCCGCCTGTGATGAACCAGGCCGCTAAAAGTGACATGCCCTAAGATAACGTTCCGCTGCGATACACTCCCCGAAACGAGTAGCATTGACAGAACAAGAAAAGGCGGATCGGTGGGATGCACTGTTGGAGAAGAGTGAGGCTGCAGGTGGGACCCTGCATTTTGGAGGGGATGACGATAAACTTCTTTCTGATGACCTACGATTTTCGCGTACATTGTCCGAGCTGGCTCGGGATGACGAATGAATAGCATTGTAAATTTTTATATGGTGTGTCTGTGTTTGGCACATGTGATGTCGACCACGTCAAGAGTCCCACAACGGTTATACAGGATACCTTCATCCTGAACTATTTATCATGGGCTCTGCACAATCGTATTTATCCTCGGAAACCACATTCACTGCACTCATACTCGCAGGTGCACTCGGAATCGGATACCACCAATATAACACCACCACCGCTACTCCTCAAGATGTTGCTGGCAGCACCGAGACTAGTCCCAAGAAGACCAAGAAGAAGCGAAAGGCACCAGAAGACAGAGAGATACCATCATCGCCCCTGCCATCGACATCGCAGTCACAGGCCGCGGACATTCCGAATACTATACCCGGGCAGTTCGAGGCCACCCCTCCGCCCCCTTCCAAGACTAAGAAGCCAAAGAAGAAGAAGACAAAAACCACGGCCGAGTCTACACCAACCCCGCCCAGATACCCCTCTCCACCCCCTTCCTCCTCCACCCAGCCTCCACGTCCGCAGCAGCAGCAGCAGCAACAACAACAACAACAGAAACTGTCGATAGTGGCATCCATCGACACCGACAGCTCTTGGACCCGCGTTGAATCTCGACGCCAGCAGGGAGCAGGACACACGGACGAACATACATCCGCAGATCTCACAACGAGCGATGCGGGGGTAACGACCCCTGTTACCGGGGGCTCCTCTTCGCCTGTTGACGAAACGGGCGACGATCGAAAGACCCTCGCTGAAAAGTTGGTCCCGAAACCACCCAAGACGAAAGTAGACGAGTTGCGTTCCTTAAGCCATTTTATCTTCCCCTTTTGTGCGTTGTTCATTGGTGTTTTGTTTTAGTTTACTTGAGACACCCGCCGGTCCGGCTCCTCGCACGTGTGATGCGCATTCAGCCTTTGCCGAGCGAGAAGCCTGCGCCTGGGTTCTCGTGGGGTGATTATGAGGATGTGCATGTTGCCGACGGTGGCGAGAATGATGCTGACGGCGAAGATGACGGCTGGGGCGTCGTCAGGAGTAAACGTCCACAACGTAGGTGTTTTTTGTCCTTTTGTTACTCAAGACATTGTAGAATCTCATATCGAACTTTTTCCCTAGGTCCCAAGCGTGATCTTCCTGTTCGCCGAAAAGACGACCCCAGAGGCTCCTACCAAAAAACAACGGCAGAATGTTCAAAGGCGCGAGGCACAAAAGGCGTCCAAGGCTGCAGCAGAGGCTGAGCGACTCGCAACACTGGCCAAGCATAAGCGCGAACTCGAACACGTCCGGATACTTGAGCAGACCAGTAAGAAGGGTAAAACGAGTGGAGGAATGAACCCCATTGTGGATGAACACGGGAAGCTGGTATGGGAGTAGGGACATTATCACATTATGTAGCTTGAATTACTATAATAATCGTCCATAAGGAGTGGCTAACGGGTATAAATGTTCGGCAGGGAGCGTCTCTCAATTACGTCTGGAAGGAATAAGAACTATCAGCATTTGGGAGAAACTGTGGAGGTGGGGGGGGAGGGGAAGCTCACAGGTAGAATATCGGATGATTAGTGCAGTGCAAATCGGTAGATAAGAAAGCTTACAATACGTACGAACTCGAATTGCACAATATAATTTTGAAGCCGAAAATAACACATGATGGAAGGGTTACAAGGGGCAGAAGAGAACTTATGGGCCACAAGCCCCCAAGAGGAGACGCACAGATGCGGAATGGCACCAAAAGCCATGTGGGGGGCAGGGCATATGATTACCGCCGGAGAAATTGGAATGTTTCAAAAGGTTCAACGGTCACGGCCTCTACGCGAGCTCATACGATCTCTGTCCTCATCCCGTGATGATGCGAGAGGGCGAAGGGTTGGATCACTGTACTTGCGGGAGGAAGAAGAATGTATTTGGAAGGGCGGTGGTGGATCCCTATCAGGAGCATACATCTCCGGAGAGTCGGACGACGACGATGGACCGGCGCCGCCCGTCTCGCGCAAGTACGAATCACTGGGTCTCCGAGAACCTGAGATCCGGGGCGCAGACGCTCGCCCAGTATAAGCGTCTGCGCGTACCAGTTTTTTGACTGCTGTGCGTGCTCTGGAGGTGTGAAGGGAGACGTGATCGCTGCGAGAGATAATGGTGAGCTTTTTGGGAGGGTAGCCGTGGTTGTCGGAGACCGGTTTATCGGTGGTGGAGGTGGTGGTGGTGGTGGTGGTTGGCGGCTGATGATGTTGCTGGTAAGCGATGGACTGTGGGCGACAGCCGTTGACGATGCTGCCCCCGGAGATGAAGTGAGCGGTTGGGTGCCAGATGGTCGCATTTCCTCAGGCTTTGCGTATCGATGGGTTTGTACCTGGGCGGCTGAAGACTCGGCAGGATGCGGTTGGGGATAAGTCTGCGGTGGCGGCATCAGTGGATGATAAACAATTGAACCTGACACTCCGGGGTTGTATGTTGACACAGCCTCTGCAGGCGCCCCTGATGCAACTGCTGGCTGGCTCCCCATTGGGACGTAGGGCAGGATGCGGTGGACAAGGGCATAGAGCTGGTCGAAACGGGCCTTGAGATCGTCGTATTCAGCTCTGGTTACATATTTTTCGCTAAATAGAGAGGGGGGGGGGGGGAGAGAGAGGAAAGGTTATATATATATAGACATACACATATGAGGTAAAGGATGGAGACGAAACTCAAACTCACATGGGTTCCACGATATGCCATTGACATTTGGCCTGTTCTCCTCGGCGCGTACAAGGGGCACACGGCTGAGATCTGGTACGTCAAGTCAATGTTGGATACGGCCTCAGGTGGGAAACAATCAGTTTCCAAGTACCTATCACACTTGATCTTGCGTCGCTTGCATTCTGAGCCGCCCCCCCGCGTGATATATATCACAAGACCCGGTGGAATGTGGTGCGAGGGGAGCGGAAATAGGTAGATTGTGAAGAGGGAGAAATAACGGCAGTCAGTTTATGGTAGGGAGGGGGGAGGGGCACAGCGTGGGGCTACCCACCGGTGCAGCTGAGAGCCTGCCGTCGCCTTTTCTTCTTTGGAGGACCTGAGTGATCGAGGTCATCTGGCTCTGATTCTGGGCCACCGGCATAAGAGTCCGCCTCTACACGCTGGGGAGGGATAGTGGAGTGGGGCAGGGATGGTGGATAAGGCAGGGGTGGTGGGGGGTAGGGGTAGGAGGAAACATCTGGGAGTACCGCTGAAGGGGGAAGGTAGGGGTGAAGCTGACGGATGGAGGGGAGGGACGTTTGTGAGGATTGGGGCTGTTGGGGTGGTGCAGGAGACGAGAGACGACGAGGGAGTGCACGAGAGGGACCCGGGCTGAGCGGAAGCCTGGAAGGATGCATTACGGGTCCACCACGGGGGAGGTGAGGGAGGGCATGGGACAAAGCGGTGGCACGGACTAAAGCAAGCGAGGGTCTCTTATTTCAACTTAATTGCCCTCTCTCCGAAAAAGGTACCAACTTAAAGCTGACTAGCGGCCTTTCGTTAGCCAACTATGTGTAATTCCGGACAACCAAGTGACTAACGTATATCCCCTCCGGTGATATATACCAGCGCCCAATCACTTCCCGTGCCAGTTTTGCCAGGATTTCATAGAGCTTTCGGCGAAATAGCTGAAAGAAACCTTCACCTTGCGGCCAGGTCGCCCATATGGACCAAATCTGAAGGTTTTGAACATGACATCCAGCCTTAAAATAGTGGAAATTCCGTTCCCCAGATCCCAACCCGTGCTATGTCCGGTTCAAGTTTCATATATAGATCCTTTTCGTCATCTCTCCCTGTCTTGCGCGTCTCTGCCCCTGCCCCCAATACCTATCATATGTCACCTGTCTCCCTATGGAGGGGCGTCCGACGGATTTCAGTTTGGTTGAACCGCAATACCCGGACCTTCCGTTCGGATTTTCTTGCAATTGATGTGTTCTTCGACAAAGAACACTTGGTCCCCTTCGTCACGAGAAGCCATCTAGCTACGGACCGCAATCTCCGCAGCTTCTCCAAGTTCGAAGCTAACAACCGTATGTTCATTTCTTTCCAGGGTCACAAAAAATTCGCCAGCTGCCTGTCATCATCCCTTTTGAAAAAAAAAAATTAAAAAAAAAAAGTCAAACGACACCAACAAATCTTTGATATATTGCTCGAGTACGCATGTCTCTAAATCTGATTAGCCGCCCTATCAGTAGTACATCGGACGATGAACGGCATGCCCAGGTTCAGATTATCCTCTTCTCGTCCCCTCCAACATGCAAAACTAAAAAAGCCAAACGAGCTGCATCATGTTTGAGTTGGGGACGAGGTGACTGTAATTTCCCTAAATAATTCAGGCTCCGCTTATATACCCTTTCACGCATGGTCCGTGCACGTTGCTGCCCAAATATAAACAACCCATTTTTGGGTTTGATGGCTTCGAAAGTTGCACCTCGACTGGTTGATATTTGGGTTTTCCTCTTGCTCCCACAGAGGAAAACTTGAGCCGTCAAGGACGAGGGAGAACGATTTCTCTTTTTTCCCAAGATCGCACGAGAACAGCCCCTGTTCGGAAGCGACCCGTGATGGAGGAATATTTGAACCCCCATCGATAGTGATAAATAAAAATTATGTACTACGCTTTGGTTTAGCGGACATAGACTGCCCAGTCACGAACTCGGCCTTCGGAGATGTATTGAAATTCTGTGCCATTTGAGCGGTAACGAGGGCTCCCCTGCTTAATATGAAAACATTTCACCATTCATTTGTCCTTTTATGTGGTTCCCCAACAAATAAATACCGTTGATACCGTCGTGTCGCGTTGCGCGGCCAAAGGGTGGATGTCATCACCAAGTATGAAGAGCTGTCAAACCGTTTACACATTACCCGAAGAAGTCATATGCTAAACTAAGCTGACAAGTTTATGGACATAAACATCGCGGTATACGAGAACAAGCCTACGGGTCATACCTTAATCAAACGGGCTAGAAGCTCTCTGCGATATTTGATCTGGCGTCATGCACGGTGCTGTACTGCGTGCAGTACTGTGCGAGGCCAGAGGTATACAATCCAGAACGATGGCCGGCCCACACAAATGCCAGCTCACATCTTTCCACGCGGAAATCGTCCCTTCAACCCCCCCCCTCCCACCCCATATCAGGGTGACGTAGACGTCTTGTATATATCAATTAGCCCGTTTGTTCAATTCAATTGGGATGTGCGCGCGGCCGGAAATTCATCCACTTGAACTGATCACCGAACTGTTTTGCGTCGATGGCCGGGAGCCACCTCAATACGGCTTAGGTGAATTATTCAAACGGGGAAGAACCCCAGTTTACCAATCATGTTCACTTTCGGGCGTGTTGGACTACTACTTACGACCTCCTCCGTCGTGCTGCTTACGCGGGGGAGAGGAAGTGCGATTAAACCGCTGCCTCACCCAGAGCTGCCCTCCTATCCTCTCCAATCCCTAACCGAATTCGAAGCAAACCCATCTTCGGGGATTCGCTTTTGTGACAAAAAAAAATCAAAGCAGGTACTGATGGATTCAGGAACGATACCATCTCCGGAACAGAACTTCAAACTTCAAAGTCCAGAATCCAGAAGGAAATCAGCATCCGGGGGCGCCTCGTTTCTCGCTCCTCTCCTCCCTCCCCGCTGAGGGTGTGTGTATTTATTTTTTTCTTTCCCAGGTCCATTTATTCTCGGGGCTTATAGCCGAGTTAATCTCAGACCAGTCCAAGCCAATCTCCCGCGTTCTGTTCCGATTCTCGTTCTAGGAAGAAAACACGACTGCCAGCCGCATGTCAGGTTGTCGCACTAGATCGATATCATTCCAATCACAAGCAAATCCGCTGTCTTCACCCCGTAGTTGGCACATTGACACCGGAGCTTGAGGCGATAACGATGACAGGATGAAGGAGGAGGGGGGGGATAGGTGACTAAACTTGTTTCCGTTATCTCCCCTTCTCTCTCCCCGAGTATAACCAATCACAGGTGGGGGTGGATAGTGACACGTTCATGAGATCTGGACAGGGACTTTAGGCGTCAAGCGGGGGTAACCCCCCCCGTATGTAAAGTTTGGTCTAGGTGCTGGGCCCGGTGATGAACGCGCCAGAATAGTGGCTGATGATCTCTCCCGGTTTAAGCAGGTGGGCGAGTGACCGGGTGGACAGGTGACGCAGGGGGGGAGGATATAGATAGAGACACAGATTGATGAATGATTGAACGCGAGGTGAAGTGTACTGCGCGGCGGTCCAGAACGCACATCCCACTTGTGTCCTATATGTAGAGTAGCATATCACGATGAATTCGGGCTTGGGGCCGCGTGATTCGGTGTATTGGTGCTGTGTTATTGTTGGTTTGGAGGGGGGGTTGGGGGGGGGGGGAAGCGATTTGTCGATGGCATGAAGCTGGGCGGTTATTTCCCTCCCCCTCCTAGTCCTGTCTTTGGCCTCGTTCTTTGGGACTTGGTTTCAGGTCCGTGTTGAAGGGAGATGAAGGGGGTGGGTGGTGCGCTCCTCGAGTACCAAATAGGTTCTGGACCTGCTAGATGACGAGATATCGAACCTGCTATCCGACCCATGAAGAGATACGTTCCAACGGTTGGGTTTTAATGTAGGACATTGTCTCGTATTTTATCGTAACGTCGCGATGCTATTTGTGATGTAATGTTGAATGCCATGTTCGGTCTGTGGAAGACCGTTGGGTCTTCTAGCCGGATCAGGAATCCGCGGATAAAGGGACAGCATCGCGGCAGAGTCACGGGATTCAACGTTATCACGCCAACTCCCGTAAATATTTGATGTCGAATTTCAGGCCATTTACGTCGGTCACGACAACTGCGCAGGGCACATGCTGCGGATGAATACCCAACAGAACGGCCGTAAGTCGGAGACGATTTGGAAAGATAAGCAACCAATTCCAGCCATGCGTTCAGGGCCAAGTGGTATTGTAGACCACGGTCGGAGTCGATTATACGGATATGACGACGTTCTGTGCAGGGAAGAGTAAATACAATAAAATTATGGGATATGTTGGAGTTGGTCCCGTGACTGGATTACCTCAGCAGACCGGGTTATTGTGGATATGTTTTCTGATTTCCGTCGATGTGGCTGTTGCTGAAAACCATGCTCTTCCTCGAGTCCATCCCCGCAGACATATGGATAACCATCTTCGAGTACATAGAAGAGCCTGCGCAACTCTCCCAGGTCATCCTTGTCTGCTCAAAGTTCCGCCAACTCGCAACAAAAATCCTCCTCAAGTACCTTGTATGGACCAAGGAAGACCCAACTAGGCGCAGCCTTGCAGACTGGGAAACGGTTCATCGCGACATTTACTGTCTGCCTCGTCGTCTCAAGCTCGGTATACCATTTGAGGGCTTCCTCTTTGCATCCTACCCTAACGCCGAGGTGAGTAACGACATTCATTCACTTTCATATTGTACCTTTTCTTCCCGCTCCTTAGATACCCCCCCCTTCAAACAGACTCTATGATGCGGTCATACAACAAATTTCCAAATTCACCATGCTTGAGGAACTCTTCCTCTCGAGGACGACCGTTACGCCCATCGTTTACCAGCTCATCGCTTCCTTCCCTAAACTCCGTCTCCTTGACATCACCGCCTGCACCTTCGTGAATCAGGACCCACTCGGACTTTCCCCTCTGCCGGAGCTCGAGCAGCAATCGTCCCTCACACACCTCGTCCTTCAAAACAACACACCTTCGCGCGATCAGCCCTCGGCCGACATTGGGGACCATCCCCTGCACCGCCTTGCCGGCCATTGCCTTCGCTCACTCACTATCACCTGGTCACCTACGTCTTCCCTCCTTTTCGGTACCCAGCGCTGGCGCCTCCCCAATCTCATCGAGCTCAATCTCCACATTGCCCTTCTCACTCGCGACCTTATGGACTCGGCCGTCGAGTTTGTCAACAATTGCGCCGCGGGCCCGCGGGTTTCCCTTCGAGTCAACAAACACAATGTTCCTGACAACCAAATCTCTTCCACCAGCGTCCCGATGCCCGGTCTCCAATCCTTTTGGGGTCCCCTTCCTGTTGTCGGCATGTTTGCAGGTTCTGCGAGTGAAGTTGAGCATGTTACCGTAACTGAATCCCTTGAAATAACTCCGCTGCTTGCTGGTCTCGAACGCCTTTCCAAAGACGTTCGTACCTTGGACCTCCAATTGCGAAAATATGACAACGAGGTGCTCTTTGCGATCCGTCAACTGTTTCCCTTTGTGGAGTCGGTTTCAATACGTTTTGGTAAAGGCGGCCTACCAGAGGTATGACGAGTCCCTGTTCAACAATTACCATTGTTTAATTTTTGAATTGTTTATAGAACATCATGGTTATGCTCGGCTCCGATATCCTACCGGATCTCCAGCAGCTGCGGACCCTCAAAGTTTCGATGGATTTCAACTGCATCCCCCCTCAACCTCCGGTTGACTACAATGCCTACTTCCTGATGCACGCCCTCAACCAGCCCCCTCCGGACGAAGAACCCCAGGGTCCTTGCGACGCCGTATCCACGGCATTCGATCCCGCTGACCTCAAAGATTATCTCGTTGGGTGGAACAGATACTGCCCAAAGTTGCGTACTGTTCAGCTCACTTCGATTTCCGTTTGGAGCCGGCGCTTTGAAGGAGATCCATGGGTCGAGAAGATATGTGAGCCTCCCACCGTGAACAGAACCAGCGTACCCCGACAGGGCTATCGACGTGGCTCGGACCCTTTCTTTGTGTGAATCCGCCGGCAGACGCGTGGTTCCGTTGACCCAGCGGTCAGATGGGTATGGAATAGAAGGCAACGTAGCATGCGGATCTTGGAGCTATAGAAAGTTCCGTTCAAGAACCTCTCCGGTTTCGGCGTAAAGCTTTTCCTTAGGCGGGACGCCTGGTATTTCTATACCATATCCAGTTCTCGATGACCACCCCACCCCCCCGTACCCTCATTGGGTGAATACCCCTCCCTCCTCCGGTTCCCCTTTCTTCGCACTTCGATTCTGACCAGTACCAATAAACGCGCAAAATCTGTGTGTATTTTTATATCCTGATGGACTGATGGAATATATGTAATATACCGTCGGTGCTATTTATCTTTGTGGAATGGAACGCGATTATTCTTGCGATTTCAATGGGTATCGTCTACGGAGACAAGCATTTTGCATGCGGTCGCAGTGCGTTTTTCTGGGTGGTGACCCTGTTTGTCTTGGGGACAGGCCCAGCCTATGGCTGTTGGATTGACAATGACAGGAGTGATCATTCATTCTGGTAAGGGTAGATCCCACTTGCTTGGGCATATGTATAAGAAGTCAAGGATCATAAGCCTTACTGTGAGAATTATGGGAACAGTTACTGTGGGAACTGTGGGAATAGTCTACTGTGAGAACCATGGGAACTACTTACTGTGAGAACTGTGGGAATAACAAACTGTGGGAACTGTGGAAGCTGTCAGAATAACTTACCCAAGAAAACACAGACACCTGGGGTTAAGTTTACCATTCCTTATGGGAATTATGTGATCAAGATATAGAATAGGCTGCTATATCCAACAAAAATAAAGACAATCAATAGGGATAATGAAAGTGCTTGGTGTACTTGGGAAGTCTGAGCAATCCAAAAGTCAGATGACCTGTAACTTGTTTTTGCATGATGATATAGTCCAAGATCTGTTGATGATCTCAAGAGGGAACTAGAAAAGCATTGAAAATATGGGAAAGGAGATGCTACAAAAATCATCATACTTTAGTACCACAGGGGATGCAACATAGGACAAGACTTTAACAAAATATTGTGCAGATATGACTCAATTCTGGAAAAGAGTATCTCCAGTGTCAAAACAGAAAATGCAACTTCTTTGGAAATCAAAGTAGCACTCTTCCTGAAGCTTGAATAGCTCACATTTCTCTACAGCACTCTCCACTATGCTCTTCTACTTCCACTGATTACACAAAGTGCACTTATATGCATTGTGCAAGTCTTCCAACTTATTTCCAGAGCAATTTTAGAGATAAGATACCCTATCAACAACATTATATTTGTTATAGTAATGCTGATTTTTATGCTCACAAGTGTGACTGGCATTAGACATATCATTAACTTCACAGATTGACAATTGCCACAAGAGATTCTTTGTGGGCTCTTTGCAGGCCCTTAAGATTATTCCTCACTAATAGGTTTAAAAGACTTTGAATACTAGAGGATAATTTAGAGCTTTAGTAGTTAGAATGAATCTTGACTGGATAACTAAGTAAAAACTTGAGGGTTTCACTTGAATAACCAGAGGTCTTATATATTGTTTAGATATAACTCATCTCCATCAACAAATTCAACTTTATAGATCTCCCCACCAGCCTTCAATTTGGTCAGTTCAACAAATGACCAGTTGTAAAGAGCAGTGTGAAACTCCTCATTAAGAATTTTACCATACATGGGTTCGTACTTTTCTGCATACAAAGCATGATCCCTGTTCTCCTGCAAAAGATAGATATCAATCCTAACTGCATCAACTATGACTTTACCCTGGAAGATAAGGTGCCAGAGCTTCTGCTGAGTAAGGAAGGGAAGAGGAGAGGAGAGATACTAGCATGTGGTGGGAAACATCACTAGGAAGCAATCAAGCAGATAAAATCCAACATGGGTAAAAACCTTGGGAAACTTGAGAAAGAATTGGCTGGACTTGAGAAGAAGAGGAAGCAAAAAGAGAAGAAAGCTGAGATTGATAGGGATAAAGTAGATCTACAAATGTGTATAGTACACTGTAAGGGATAAATTGATATCATAAAGCACAACATTCAGCAATTCAGGATGTGAGGTGTGATAGTCTATGACTATAGTGTGTTATTGCATTTATTCATGGCCTGTGCAACATAGCTTACAATCTTACAGATATCATTATGAAGAAAACCTTTAGGGCATTTTTGTTCAAATACAAAGCTAAAGCAAAAACCATCAAAGATATTGAGAAAGCCTTCTTATCATGCTGCAGTACCACAATACACTTCTGGAGAAGGGAGATTCCATCAAGATAGCTGCAAATACTACAGCATTCAAACCTATAAACAATAAGGATCAGACCCTGCATATCATGTGAAGCAAGGAAGCCCAAGAGCTGCTCTTATAACTGTTTAATTTCAGGTTGTATTTCTACTTCTCCAAGGTCTTGTCAAAGACATAGGTAAAAGAAAACCTGCTAAACATCTCTGGAGGTGTGAGTATTGTAATCCAATTGAAAATGTATGCTAACTGGGGAGTAGTTTATCACTGCCTATGGGAATTATTTTGTTGAGACATAGAACAAGCTGCTACCCCCAATAAAACTATAGATGATTGATGAGGATAATTCAAGTACTTGGAGTACCTATGTATAAGACTGCAGTAAGGAGCCACAACTTAGGGAAGTCTAAGCAGTCAACAAGTCAGGCAACCTGGAACTTGTTTTTATGTGGTGATGTAGTCTGAGATTTGTTGATGATCTTGGAGAGGAGCTGAGAAGGCATTGAGAATATTGGAAAAGAGATGTTAGAAAAGTTATCATACTTTAGTACTACAGATGATGCAACATAGGATAATACTTTAACAAAATATTGTGCAGACATGACTCAAATCCTGGAGGAGGGTAGCTCTAGTGTCAGAACAGACAATACTTCTTTATCAATTGAGATGGCACTCTTCCTAAAGCTGTGATTAAAGAGGCATGGATGTATGATTTTCCAACATATATCTTCTGACTGGTATTTAAGTTTGTATTCTTGCTGTTGAACTATATTCCAGCATTCCAGCAAATGGAATATGACCTAGGTGTCCTGATGGTGGGAAAAATCTCTTGACCAGCAACATCTGCAGCCATGTTGCCTACAAAGCTCTATGAGCAACACAGAGATCTGGATCAGAATACAAGAACTTAGCTTACAGACTGGATGAAGGCCAACTGATTGTAGCTAAGTCTAAAATATTGGCCACTGAATCAGAGGACATGCATAGACTGGGGGGCCATTGCAACCAAGAATGCAGGGAGAGACTGATTAAAATGTGTACATGAGACACTGGTGGAAAAGGAAGTCATGGATCAATACTAGGCAGAGCTACTTACCACATCCAGTGCTGCCACCTTCATCAGACACCACCTGCAGAAACAATAGAATCCACAATGCAGAGTGTGACACATCAACTACAGTGATTGTATGGAGCAGGAAGTTACTGATTGGGAGTACTCTGACCTCATAAACAACATCCTGGAGACAACTCCTGAAGTCTTGAGCATCAACATGAAGGACTTGGAGGTGCAGTCAATTATCAACAAAATACAGAGCTCATCTGCAGCATGAGCCATGCCAATGACAAAGCTGCTTGATAATAAAGTGCACAAGTATCTGGATGCACTTGGGGAGGTACATATGAATCTGTTGCATTGGTAGTTGATATCTGCTGACTATCAGCTCCCTGGGCTCTGCTCCAGAATGTGGAGTACCATGCAAGAATGGTCATGGATATTGACCAAGCAGCAGCTGATAAAGCAAAGCTCAAAATTGACCTATACAACCTGGAATACTGTGGCCAGGACTATAATAGCACATCCTTGGTCAATAATATGTGTGGCAGAGTGGAGGGAGCAACACAAAGTAAGTTATTATTTGCAATAAGTTCTTTCCTTAAACAACTAGTTGAATATATAAATAACAGCAAGCAGAGGTAGGCAGAGATAATATGAAAGTAGAGGAGGAAGAGGATAATAGTAATAGTGGGGCAGAGGGGGACAAGCAGATGTTAGGGGAATAAGGGGCCTGGAACCAAGTTGATAATCAAGTGAGGGGACCCCCCAACCTGTGCCTATATACTACAGACAGTGCTATAAATACTACAGAATGTCCTGGAACATCAGAGAACAACCATTTACAGCACAAGATCAAGTTCTATCTAAGAATACCCATCAGGCAACCTACATCAGAAGAGGAGTATGAATAGATGAGTGGCAACCTGTTACACCAGTTAGATATACCCAGGTGATTGGTATGCTAAGCTTACTAGGATTGGGATCTGGCTACCCAGCTGTCCCCTTACAGCAGAGTGGTATGAAGCCTATGCTTGTCAGAAGGAAGACAAGGTTATCCACACCTGCCAAGGCAAAGGGGAAGATATCTACATAGATACAGGTGCATATATCACTGTCATAGTGACACCAGTGTTTATGCTCAAAAGTATGACTAGTGTTGAGCATATTGTTAACTTCACTCAAGTCAATGATCACTCTAAGAGACTCTTTGTGAGCTCTCAAGGTACTCCTCACTAACTTATAGTTAAAGACTTTCAGAGGACAACTTAAGAGTTCAAGCAAGAAGGTAAATTTCCACTGGATAACCAAGTAGAAACTTAGGAGTTTCACTTGGTTGACCAGAGGTCTTATGTATTGTATAGAAGTACTAATAATACATGTGTTCCTGTATCAAAGAAGTTTGAAAGACTTTTAAGAAGCAAACTATGTTTAACTATCTAAGAATAACTATCTATTCATAGTTATCTATTAATAGTTAATAGCATGAGAAAGATAATAAAATTGAGAAAATATTATATAACAGATCAAAGTGAAAGTAGTTACATAATAAAGAAACAAAACAAAGTAAAAGACAAAGATATTCATAAAGCTTTAGTATATCACAACTAAAGACTTTTGGTGTTATACATAAGTCCAAGTTGTAAGTCAAAGTAGGGATGAATCATAACAATATCCCCTTTGTATGCTTGATGTCCTCATCAACAATAAATCCAAACCAATACCTCAAAATATATTATGAGGTTCTCCAATCATGTTGGACTTGGTATTATTCCCAAAATCAACATCAACAAATTTGCTATTGAAATCCTTATCTGGGCAGTCAAAGCACCTGTTTGCTTGGACTGACTAAGGGCTTGGCTTGTAGTCAGAAATGCTTCCTCAATTGTCATGATAAGTGGATGTACAAGTTGTGGGTTGACAGTTGGGGTGTAAACCCATGAGAGATCTGGTATTGTACTGGACTTGCTTGGAAGGGGACTATCATGTTGGATTCAGCATTGTCCCCAAAATTGATGTCAACAAATTTGTGATTGAAATCCTCATAGTCATGGTCAAAACACCTGTTTGCTCTGACTGACTGAGGGCTTGGCTCATGATCAGGAATGCATCCTTGATAGTTACAATTTGTGGATGGACTAGTCAGGGGTCAATGGTTGGGGTGTAAACCTGCAAGAGACTGGGTATTGTGCTGCACTTGCTTAGATGGGGAGAAGGACTTTTGAGGAAAAGTGGATCTGGTGATGACTGTACTGGACTTGGCAACCTGTATAGAGGCAGTGTTGGACTCAGAAGTGGGAACTGTATTAGAACTTGGTACCCTGGTTGTTTGTCCTCAAACCATCTTGATGTCCACAATATCTCTTGTGGATAACATCCATCCAGGAGTTCCTCGATAAGGATTTTAGGTGTAAAATTTCTTGTAGTGACCAGGAGCTGTGGTATGACAGTAGTGGCACTTGTATTGTACACACTGTTGTCTTGAGATGACCCTGTCTACCATATAAAGAACATGGGTTGTATCAGGCTTGATAAATCATCGATGATGTAGTGGTAGGTCTAACAGGTTGTTGATTAACCTGTTGAGTTTGTGAAGGCTGTCATGTTTTGTCCACTTGATTCAATTTTGTAGATTCACATGGTTGATAAGCAGGAGCAATGGGATGGATCAGGGCATGTAGGAGGGCATCATGATAAGCTGCTTCATGTCTAATGATAGATTTCATGCACTCAGGTGAAGTGAGCATAATTGACTCTATGCCGCTGCGAATGTCTGTGGCTCCAACATTAAGTACTGTATTGAATCATCTTCTAATGTCGTCAAAGAAAGGGCCTTGTGGCAAATGCATCTCCATGTCAGAATAGGCCTCAGCAGCTGCATTGATAGCTTTGAAGTAAGCATCTGTTGTAGATGAAATTGCAGCAAATGTAGACCCCATTCTGGGTAGGTGGGTAACAAGTCTAGTACTGTGACTGTAAGTGGACAGAAAATCAGTGGAGGCTTATTCAGATGTAAAGACTTGTTGAAGGGTTTGTTTTTCTTTGTCAGAAAGTAATTCTGAATCACGTGTGTTTGTGCTTTTTTGTATGGTAAGCTTTGTCAAAGTTGAGCCTTCATTATTTGTGGGAGATGTAATGATAGTGGTCAAAGTAGTGGCATTCTTAGGAGAGTGAGGAGGAGAGAGAGCAGGAGTAGGAAGAGGAATTTCTTCAATGGTTGGAAGGGCCATTTGCTGAAGAAATATTGTTGAAGAATGGACTCCTTTATACTGTTTTTTGAATATGTTTGGTTTTGTTGTTCTTGAAGATATTTTTGTCCATCAATCCATCAAAGATATTGTTTGGTCATGTGAGAGTTCATTTTTCTCTTCCAACCACAACACTATCTCCAAATCATCCACTTTTATCATGTTCTATACTTGCACACACACTATTCTTGCTATGTGTATCCCTTTGAGTACACTCTTTCTATGCATTTGTGGTATAGCCACAATCATATATTTGGATATACATAGAAGAAGGACTGTGTGAGAGGCACTGGAGTGATGGATCATGGAGTTAGAGACCATGATCAGCTTCTCTCTTCAAGATGTCTGAGAGAAGTAGGTATTTCTTCTTATTGATTCTGTAGAAGTCTACTAATCTTTGCACTTCTCTAGGAATTTATTTTCATCACTGAAGATTATGATGCTGTTTATAGTTTTGTAGGATTCATTTTGCATGAATTAGGTTTTCTTCTGTTTCCCAACTGTCTTCTGTCAGACCATATCCTTTCCATCAAATTAGATAGGATAATTTAGGACCTGATCTAGTGTTTCTGATTTTGTGATTAAGAATAGAATCAACCTCATATTCTTCCTCATTTTGAATAAGTGTGGGTAAGGGTTCTTTCTGATGCTTACCATACATATATGTTGTTTTCAATGACTGGAGTAAGAAGTGAGGCATGAAAGTGATTATGGATCTTCCACTTGATAGAAAGTTTAAGTTCATATGTTGTAGGAGAAGTCCTGGCAATTATTTTAAAAGGACTTTCTTGTTGTTGCGATAGTTTTTGTGAGATGTAAGGAAGTGGAAGATTTCAGTTATCTAACCATACTAGATCTCCTTCCTTGAATGGCTTCTATGGTCGATTCTGTCTTGCTGCCATTTTTAAATGCATCTGTTCATGTGCTTCCAATGCTGCTTCTCTAGCATTATCTAAAAAGAGTGTTTTCTCTTCAATTGAAGGTCTTTTTGATGATTCTTCTGATATAAATGCAGTAGGGTTATATCCCATGATCAATTTGTATGGGGAATATTCTCATCCTGAATGTGGTTTAGTGTTGTGAATGAATTCCACAATCAGAAGTGATTTTCACCATGTATTTGGATTCTTGGCTGTATAGACAGCTAGATAAAATTGTATCTCCTGATTGTATCTTTCCATTGTTCTATCTGTTTGTGGATGATAAGCTTTTGACATAACTGGTTTTATATTTAGCTTCTTATATAGTTCTTGCATTGATCTAGCCGCAAAATGTGGGTCTCTGTCTGAAATTACTTTTTCAGGCATTCCATATTTGGAAAAGATCTTCTTGATTAAGATTTCAGTGATGTCATCAGCTGTGGTGGTCTTGGAAGTTGGTGTGAGTACTACAGTCACTCACCACTCCTTTATACACAGAAACTTATTTTGCACACAGTGGGTACAAAGCTCAACGTATCCACTTTGAATTTTGTACATATGTAGATACACTTTGTCAAAATATAATTACAGAATTACAGAATTTTTCGTCAAGTTTTGAATGCATAGTATCACTTCGAAATTTAAGCACAAAACGAGTCCTTTATACAGTGTGACGCCGCGTGTGACATTTGGTCACACCGCCATCGAAACCCCTGTAAATCCTTCAGAAATATTTCAATCATCATCGTTGTTGCTCCCCTGGTGCTCGTCATCACTGGAAAATGTATGAGTAATGTCAGAGTCACTACTTGCAGCCTTTTCCTGGGGCTGGAAGAGGTTTTGAAAGCCACAATGCCTTGCAGATTGTGCAAGGGTAGGTTTTGGGACTGGTTTTGGGAGTGGACCCAGTGGACCAGGATGGGGGAGGGAAGCCAAACCATTGTCCTTCCAATCCAAGTTGTCTTCCTTCCATACCTCCATATAAAGCTTGTAGTTCACTCTCTCCCAATTATTCTCCTTGATTCTCTTTGCCTCCTTTTCCTTCCACTCCTTTAACTTCTCTGAGTGATAAGCCCTAACTGTGCGCTTATTCTGCTTCTCCTCATCTTCCTGCTTCATCTCCTGCTCTCTAGCCACAACTGCCTCAACAAACTCATCTCCAGTCAACAAATGAGGAACTCCACCCAAGAGTGCACTGCGAGATGTCTTTGACTTGGCTTTCTTCTCCTTTGCGTGAAGTTGATTTTGCATGCGACCACAGTAGACATGCTGGAGGATGATGGCTGCCTGCTGGCCCTGTAGCTGGCCTTTGTGATATGCTTCGCGTAATGCTGCATCCCGTAATGCGGCCTGAAGAAGACTTTCCCGTTCAGTTTGAGGTACAAACTGAAGAAGATCGGTTCGCTTCTTGACTGGTGACATAACAAATGGGTTGTACTCCAGGGGAGGAGTGTTGGAAGGAAGAGGGTCAGGAGCAAAGAGTGGATGGTTGATGTTGGTTGTGAGCCAAGCAAACATGTCAACAAGAGATTCAGGAACATCAAAGCTAACACCATGTTCATCCTCTGGGTCAGAATCGTCGCTAACAAGTGGTATAGAACTCTGAGCATCCACATTTTGCTTTTCAGCTAGCATTGTAATGGCTCTAGCAGTGTTGCGAATAGGAGTGCTGAATGGAAGGGGCATGGGTGCATTACGAGAAGTTTCCAAGCTAGGCCGAAAGAGCTCGGAGCGAATAACTTGATGGTCAAGAGGAACAACCCCAGTTTTACGGAATGCGGTTTGGATATTCTCCCGAGTAAGAGCACAAATGTGAGCCTGACCATAGATAGATAGAAAATTTGACTTTGTAATCCTTTGGCCAGTATTTGCTTGGAACTTGTCACGCTCCTGCTGCCAGTAACGCTTGAGAACACCAAAAATGGCAACATCGAGGCCCTGGTAGACATGCGTGGAGTGTGATGGATAACAAAGGATGGAGATGTTGTGTTCCCGAGCATAGTCAAGGAAAGCAAAGGAATAGTGGGAATTGTGACCATCAAGCAGAATAACTCGTTTGCGACCATTAGCCTGGGTTTGAGTGAATGTATCAAACTGCCTGAGCCACAAAGTACCCAGCTCTGAATCTGTCCACCCTTTCTTTGAGTAGCCAATACTAATGATAATTAAATCAGTAAAACTGTAATATTATGCAAATAGAGTTAACTCACGATGCTGCAGCTGGGTTTTGCTGGTTCCAGTTGATATGGTAGCCATGACCCTTGAATATGACAGCAGGTGCAATGCTGGTACCATTAGCACAAATAGTAACAATGATCGTGATATTTTCACGACTACCATCACGTTGCTGATATGGTGCTGGTTCACCCCTTCATCCATAAACCTGCTCCCTTCCTCCTTCACCTGTCTATGGTCATATCAGTTAATTAACCAAAACTATTTGTGAGAGATATAATTTGTACCTGAATTCCTGTTTCATCAACACCCCAAATACAATCAGGGGAAACACCCTCAAGCTCTTTCTCCAGAAGATCAAACCAGAGGTGGTGATTTGTTGGATTAACCGCCTTGGCTCGAACATTGTCAAGGGTCCTTGAGTATGTTAGCTTGAGTTGATCAGCATGACGTCGAGCAAAGCAGCTGATCCAATTGGTACCAACACCATCCTCTGGAAAATCATCTCGCCGCACACGGGCAATTGAATTAACATGGTCCTCCAACCGGCCAGCTGTCAGTGGAAATCCTCGGTCAGTAGAATAGAGTGCAAACATAACCACTGCTATTTCTTCCTCATCAGTAAGCCACCGTTTTGTAGTGTTAAACTCCTGGATGCTCTGAATGCCTTTAGTATATTTCAGTATAATAATAACTGAATATACAAGTGAGTAATAATTACCCTTTGCACGGTTTGCGACTGTGGCATGGTTAATCTTTACTTCCCTCCCTGTTGCAACTAGATGGGCAGCTGTAACCTCTTCTGCAATAACTCGATACCCCTTCCTGCGCTCTCCTGGCCCTAGATTTCTATCTTGCTCCATCAGATACATCTCAGCAGCTTTCTTCACCAGCATTTCCTTCTCCTCATTGAAAAGTCTCATTTTCTCCTCTGAAATCCTGGATTTTGTGGCTTTGGAGGGCATTTTGAGTATGAGAGGCTTGTTTGACACTAGAGACAGTGTTGGGATGCTTGGGGGGTTGATCTCGACAATGAGAGATGCCAGGGTATCCTATACAATATAAAATTAGATGACAGATTTGACTTATTAATAGATAAATTTGGAATATAAATAAAGCACCCATATTTCGAGTTTTTGCAGTCATAAAATTGGTTTATATTGCTATTCTATCTTGATACATTAGTTCTGCATCCTCCAGCAATACATATATACAGTCAGGCATCTTAGAGAGCAAAGGCAGGCTGGGGGCACTACGACAGACCCTGCAGGACAGGGATGTCACGCTTTGTGACAGTGATTGCCATCATCTTCCTCCTTGTTTCTAATTTTAGCAGTTTTTCGGAGCCTCATGCTCTTCCCCTCACCCAGACATAATATAACTGATATCACCAGATAGCCCTCATTCAGGGTGACACAATGATACCAAAATCATGTTGTAGAGTGGAGGATAGAATAAATAATGAGCAGATTACATATTTGTCATACTTTCCAATTTTGGAAATGTGGTGATCTTAGATTGCTCCGACATATTGGCAGCAATTTTACATGTCAGACCTGGGCAGAACGTTCCCAGGCATGTTCTAGAATTTTTTGAAGATTACTTGAAGCATATTTTAATAAGACAAAAGCCAGTGTATAAAGGAACGGTGGTGTATAAAGGAGTGGTGAGTGACTGTATCCCTTTTGTAAGGCCATGGTCCACAATGGCCAAAACACAATCAAAACCATTGCCAGGGGGCAAATCAGTCATGAGATCCATGCTAATCTGGGAAAAGGGGCAAAGGGAAGAGGGATCCAAAATAGGCTGCGAAGGAGGGCAGACTGGATGACGGTTAATTTTAAACTGTTGGCAAATGGCACAATCCTTAACATAGCTGTGTATGAAAGAATGCATACCTGGCCAATAAAGGTAATATGCTACACAACAAAAGGTATCCTCAATCCCAGGATGACCAGATGTGGCATGGTCATGTGCCAAACAAAGGATATCCTGCTTGATAGCAAGATCAGGGGGAACCATGATCTTGGATTGAAAATGGTAAAGGCTATCATCACCCAAAATGAACTTGTTGGAAGGTTCAATGGGAAAAGGGGAAGAAGCAATATGCTTCCTAATGTTGGAAGTGATGACATTAACCCACATATCTCCAGGAATCACTACCAAGCCCTGATTATCAGGCTTAGAAGGCTTGTGATTGGGACACTGGGATAAAGCATCCACAGGTCCATTCTTGGATCCCGGAAGATGTTTGATCCTATAATTAAACTCTGTCATATACAACATCCAATGAGCCTGACACTTGTTAAGGTTTTGGGGTTCCTTCCATCTTGTAAGATTCTCATGATCAGTCCAAATAAGGACAGGTTCAGGTGAACCATAAAGATAATGTCACCATTCTTGAAGGGCATGGATGATTGAAAGGAATCCCTGGTCAGAACAATGATAATTATGTTCTGCAGGGTTAAGTGATCGTGAATAGTAAGCAACTGGATGCTTGTCCCTGTTCATATCCCTCTGTCCCAAGACTGCTCCAGTAGCAAAGGCTGAAGCATCACATTCCATCTCAAATGGCTTGGATTGATCAGCAACCTGCAACACAGGTCTGTCCATAAAACATTGTTTAAGGATATTGAAAGCAATGTTAGCTTCTTCTGTCCATTTGAATATTGTTGTTTTTTGTAATAGAATATTCAAAGGATGGCTAATCTTTGCATAATTCTTAATGAATTTTCTATAGAAATTACAAAATCCAATGAATTGTTGAACATGCTTGACCTTTTGTAGTTGGGGCCAATCTTTGATTCCATCAAGTTTGATAAGATCCATCTCAAGGGAATTTTCCTTGATTATGACTCCAAGGTATTCAAGTTGTTCCTATTCAAAGAAACATTTCTCTGTCTTGAGGTAAAGATTGTTATTGTCTAGAATTTCTAAAACTTTTGTGGTCAGACAATCCAATTGTTCTTTAGATTTAGCATGAATCAATATATCATCCATGTAGACGATTACTCCTCCTTTTTCCATTAGTTTTTCAAAAAGATTGTCCATCATACTCTGAAGTGTTGCTGGTGAGTTAGTCATCCCAAAAAACATAACCATTGGTTCATAAAATCCATGTGGTGTTCTGAAGGCTGCTTTCCACTGATCTCCATCTTTTATCTGGATATTATTATATCCCATTTGTATGTTAAGTTTTGTAAAGTATTTTGATCCTTTCAACTTGTCCATAATTCTTCCAATGCTTGGTATTGGATGTGCATTCTTTATTGTATTATTGTTAAGATATCAATAATCTTGACATGGTCATAAATCTCCTCCTTTCTTCCCTATGAAAAAGAAAGAAGATGCCATTGGTGATTGTGAGTTCTGTATGTAACCTTTTCAAAGGTTATTGTTATCAGAAGTCTCATCAGAAGGACAGTTATTTTCAGCTTACATTCTCATGTCACTATGCAACCATCAGTAGTGTACATCAGAAGGACTATTCTTAGTATATGCCTCATGTTTCTTATCTCTGACTCACAGTTACTCTGGTCCAGACTATTATAGTAGGAGTACAGCCCCACTTAGAAGTATATAAGGATACAGTACATTACCTTGTATCCTTATCTTAGTGTTATAAAGTTCTTGCCTCCTATAACTCTTTGCCTAAACTGGCTGGACTATAGTACTTCGTTGTCTCCAAGTCATGCTTAGTAGGACAAGACCAAGTCTGTATAGACATCCTGTGTCAAACTCCATGCTACTCAAGAGCAAACCCCTAACCCGGGTAACAGATGTCTTGATAGGGTGTCTGGTGCAGGAATCTTTGATCCTGGGATGTGTTCTAATTTGAAGTTGTAGTCGGCAAGGGTCTGGACCCATTGTGCTTGTCAGTGGTTGATTTTCTGGGGTTTACACCAGTATGTGAGGTTTTGGTGATCTGTTCTGATATGGACAGTATGGGGGCTACCAAGGAGGTAGTGGTGCCATTCTTTGAGGGCTTAGATAATAGTGAGAAGTTCCCTGTCATAGATGTCATAGTTTTGTTCCACTGGTCCAAATGTCTTTGAATAGAATGATACAGGTTTCTGTATTCCGTTGATGTCATGTTGGTATAGGGCAGCTCTTGATGTGAATTTGGAAGCATTGGCTTCTATTTTGAAAGGTTTTGTGGAGTTGGGCATGAGGAGTACTGGTTCCTTTAAGAATTTGTTCTTGAGCATTTCAAACACCTTTTGTTGTTCTTCTTTCCATTCAAATTTGGTTGATTTGGATAGGAGTTGGTTAAGGGGTTTGGTATGGTGGGAGTAACTACAGATGAACTTCCAGTAGAAGTTACAGAATCCAATGAATTTCTGAATGTGTCAGACTGTTTTTGGCACTGGCCAGTCTTCTATTCCCTTAAGTTTTCCAGGGTCCATTTTTATTTCATCTGGTGTGATGATCATGCCAAGGTATTCAAGTCATTGTTTGTTGAACTTGCATTTCTCTGTTTTAAGGTAGAGGTCATTTTCCTGCAGGATTTGCAGTACTTTTTCCATAAGTTGGTTGGTTTCTTCCTGGGTTTTACTGTAAATCAGGATATCATCCATATAGATGATGATTCTTCCTTTCTCTATTATTTCAGAGAATAATGTGTCCATCATATGTTGGAATGTTGTGGGACTGTTGCAAAGTCCAAAAAACATTACAGTTGGTTCAAAAAGACCCATAGGAGTCTTGAATGCTGCTTTCCATTGATTGCCATCTTTGATTCTGATGTTATTGTATCCTAGGCAGATGTTGAGCTTAGCGAAGTACTTAGCTCCTTTGAGTTTATCCATAATAGAGGAAATCATGGGAATTGGATATGCATTTTTGACTGTATGATTGTTTAGATAATGATAGTCTTGGCAGGATCGGAGGTCTCCTCCTTTCTTGGCAACAAAGAAGAAGGGTGATGCCATAGGGGATTTTGAGGGGCAGATATACCCTTTTCAGAGGTTTTCATCTATGAATTCTTTTAGTGCCTTTTCTTCAGCAGGTGCCACTTGATAAGGTTTCATTGATTTTGCTTCAAATGTTAGCTTTAGTTTGATTTCATGATCAAACATTCTTGATAGTGGGAATCATTTGGAGGCTTTTTTGTTGAATATTTTAGCCCATCAGGTGAATCTCTGAGGGATCTCAGGTGGTTCTTTGTTTGGTTCCAGTTGTTTTCCTTTTTGGTTTGCTGATTTTATTGGATTGTGTTGCTCATTGTGGAGCATTGTGGCATATGTAGCTTTGGTGTTTTCTTCTAATGGGGTTAGAAGCATTGGGTTCATTTCTCTTTCCAAAGAGAAGGTGTCAAGGTCAATGTTTGAAAGGTTGACATATTCTTCTGGGTTATCCTCAGGTTGAGAGGTTTTTCCAGCCATTATGTCCATGGTGATGGAGTTGAGTTTGACAGGTCGTTATAGGGTTCTGAGGAGTTTGGAAAAGTCTTGGTAATCGATTTGGGGTTTTCAAGAGAATGTCTTGGTTTTCCAATTGATGTTGGGGTTGTATTGTTCCAACCAGGGAAATCCAATGATGAGGTCTTTCTCACCAGTGTTTGTGATGTACACTTCTAGCATGCAATCTCTTCCATCAATGATGGTCCTGATTTTGATATATTCATGGATTTTGCCATGTTGATTGTCAGTTCTGTCAATGTTGCTGAGAGGTATTGGTTGGTCTAGCTGTTTGGTTTGATAACCATGTTGTTCAACAACTTTATGGGAGATGAAGTTCCCTTGGGCTCCTGAGTCTATCAGGGCAGTGATGGCCATGGGTATTGATGTCCATTCACTCCAAATCTTGATGGGTAGGTAGAGGGATTGTTTATTTGGGGAGAGTCATAGTTGTACAGAATTTATCGAGAAAGTGTCCTTCTGAGAGTGAGAATATATAGAGTCCTTCTGGGAACAAGCAGGGGCGCATCAGTCTGTGTTCTGTTTCAAAAATTCTGGAAGGGATGCATCTCCAGGTCTTTGGCTAGTGCAGAGTGGAGTTCTTGTTGGAGTTCAGGATTGAGGTCATTGACCATTTGGTGCATCTGAGATGCAACTTCTGCAACTGCAAGGGAGTACTTGTGTTGCAGTGATTGTTGGGCATTCTGGTTTGGGAATCCAGGATGAGTGTTTTGTTGTCCAGGGAAGGGATGATTGGGGTTTCTTGCAGGGTGAGGAGAATTTGTGTGCATTCCAGGGAAGTATCTTGCTTGAGAGGGTTGAGGGCATTTGCTAACCCAGTGGTTTTTGACTCCACATTGGAAGCATTCTTGGTTCTGGTAGGCTTTTATTTGTTGTCTGGTGACAACGGCATCTAACTCCAAGGAGTCTTGAAGGTCTTCTTCAGCATAGTCCAGTTGAGGGATTTCTGGGTAAGGGTTTTTGTACTCTTCTTCCATTGTGGCATAGTCTATTTCCATGGCATGTGGGTCACATGGTGTGAATAATGGAGTGTTGCTCCTTTGGTAAAATTGTGTGTAGGGCATGTTGTTGTTTGGGCAGCTTGGTCTGTGATTGGGTTGGTATTGGTTCCTTTGGGGAAACATGTTTCTGGGGGTGCCATGGAGGGCATTGATTTGGTGGAAATTGTTGTCAAGTTTATTGGCTCAGGTATACCAAGCGGTGATAGTTGTCAGAGGGTTTTCCGATTTGTCAATCTTCATGGCAATGCGGCAGTCAATTGCCTTGTGAGACAGACTGATCAGGGCATGATCTTCAGTGAGTCCGGATTGATGGACAAGTTCCTTGAACTGAGAGTTGAATTCAGTCATTGGTTTGCCTATTTGGTGCAGGGTCTGGAGTTTGGTATGCACATATGCATGTTCATCTGCCAGGGTAAAGTCAGTTCTGAGTCTGGCAGTGAAGTTGTCCCAAGTTTCCATGGCTATGGGTTGTCCTGCTTGGGTTTGAGTGTTCCTCTCATGGAGGTATTGTCTGGCTTAGGCTCAGGCATCTCCTGATTGCATTGTTGATAAGACAAACAGGGTTCTGGCAAGGTCAGTGTTGTAAGTGGTTTGATTGGCAAGTACATAGACTTTGCATTGGAAGATCCAATCTTTGAATAGTCTTCTGTTTCCATTGAAGGTGATGGGTTTGAGGAGTCCTAACTCTTTTGGGGTTTGTGCAGCCATTTGTAATTGTCCAGGTGGCAGTGATTGCAGAGGTGGAGTGGAGGGTGCTAGTAGGGCTAAGGTGTTATCAGAATTCCACTCAGAAGGACAGTTATGTTTAGTTCACTCTCTCATGTCAAATGTCACTATGAAACAATCAGTAGTATACATCAGAAGGACTATATTTAGCTTATGCCTCATTGTCTTATCTCTGACTCATAATTACTCAGGTCCATCTACTTATAGTAGGAGCATAGCCACACTCAGTATTATATAAGGATACAGTACATTACCATGTATCCTTATCTTAGTGTTATACAGTTCTTGTCTCCTATACCTCTTTGCCCATGAACTGGCTGGACTTATAGTGCTCTGTCATCTCCAAGTTACACCTAGTAGGACAAGACCAAGTCTGTATAGACATCTTGCCTCAAACACCATGCTACTCAAGAGTGAACCCCTGACCTGGGTAACATAAGGGGTGCGTATTGGGTTCTGATTTGTTGTTGTCTGTGATGTAGATGTCTGAGTCATAGTCTACTGGGATTTTTCCTAGGTTTAGTTCAACAAAGGCTTCATGTCTTGTAAGGAGGTTTTCTTCAGAACCTGTGAGTTCTCTTGGTTGTTGTACAGTGTGTTGGAGTCTTTTGATTTTGTATTTGGTAAGTTGGTTTGTGATGATATCATGTTTTTCTTGTTTTTTGCATTGTCTTTGTCTTTCAGCTAGTACAGTGGAGACACTTGATGGTGTTGAGATGATTTGGGTAGATGTTAATGCACGTGGAGTGTGTTAGGGGAATGTAGGTGCACCAGAACCAAGTTGATATTTGGGTGCTGATCACAATTGGCACACACACTACTTAAGTACAATAACAGTCTGTGCACAGACCAGGTAGCAAACACTACTTAGACTACCAGATATAACATGTGCAAACAATATACAACAATATTAGAAATGTAATTGTACACAGGATCAGGCTTGGGGACAGGGGCAGCTGAAGGCTGAGGTTGGGCTCAGGCATCGGGCATTGGCTAGAGAGGCTGAGCCCAGACACCCAACCACAGACCCCTAAACATATCTTGTGTAAGGGGGTGCAGTCCCCTTACAGAGTGGGTGAATCGAATGGGGATGGAGAATAGAACAGTGACGGTGTTTGAGTGGGTCATGGTGTAGGGTTTCTTCTTGGATCAGGGTTTTGGATTCCTGGTCCTGAGATTCTGTTTCTCAATTTGGGAGGAGGGGGTGATGAGGATTCTCAAGCTGAGAATTTCTTTGGTGGTGTGGTGGTGGTTGTCTAGCAATTGATTACTGCTAGAAGTATGAAGAATTGAGTGAGGATAACTTGTATGCTGAGGTATAAGTTCCAAGATCTGATGTGACAGCAGTTGCAGTAGCAATGTATGAGTTTGAGTTTGACTGTAAGGATGCAGTGTGCTGAGAGTATGGCTATGGTGATGAAGGTCACTAGCAATAGATGAGCCAGGTCTGCTGGCAGAGGTGGGATGGAGGATAAGAACATAGCAATGGCTACAGAGAATGTTGCAATTGGCAACAATGTCATATTCCATGACACAGAGTACCTTGACACGTTTAGTACATCAGCAGAGCAGAGGGCAAGCAAGAGATAAGCAGCAGAGTATCTTAGTGTTTTGTTACCCAGGTTAGCAGTTTGCTCTTGAGTAGCACAGTGTTCAAGGCAAGATGTCTACACAGACTTGGTCTTGTCCTACTAGGTGTGACTTGGAGATGATGGAGCACTATAAGTCCAGCTGGTTTATGGGCAAAGAGGTATAGGAGGCAAGAACTGTATAACACTAAGATAGGGATACATAGTGATGTACTGTATCCTTATATACTACTATGTGTGGCTATGCTCCTACTATATATATCTGGACCCAGGTAAAGTGAGTCATACTGAGTCAAGGTCTTATCTATCTAATTATAGATTGTTCTGATGTGCACTTCTGATTGTTTCAGAGTGACAGTTCTTCTATCTATTTATATACTTGGTGCTTCTGATAAGAGTTCCTTCTGGACAGGTTTCTGATTGGGGAATTCTGATAACAGTCTTAGTCTTCCAATTGATGTTGGGGTTGTATTGTTCCAACCAGGGAAATCCAATGATGAGGTCTTTCTCACCAGTATTTGTGACATATGCTTCTAGCATGCAATCTCTTCCATCAATGATGGTCTTGATTTTGATGTATTCATGGATCTTGCCATGTTGATTGTCAGTTCCATCAATGTTGCTGAGAGGAATTGGTTGGTCCAGCCATTTGGTTTGATAACCATGTTGTTCAATGACTTTGTGGGAGATAAAGTTCCCTTGAGCTCCTGAGTCTATCAGGGCAGTGATGGCCATGGGTTTTGATGTCTATTCACTCCAAATCTCAATGGGTAGGAAAAGAGATCATTTATTTGGGGAAAGTCATAATTGTACAGAGTTTATCGAGAAATTGTCCTTCTGGGAGTGAGAGTACATAAAGTCCTTCTGAGTTCTGGAATGTGCAGGGGCACATTGATCAACACCATTCCGTTTTAAAAATCCTGGAATGGATGCATCTCCGGATCCTCAGCTAGCATGGAGTGGAGCTCTTGTTGCAATTTGGGATTGAGTTCATCAACTATTTGGTGCATCTGAGATGCAACTTCTGCAGCAGCAAGGGAGTACTTGTGTTGTTGGGGTTTAAAGCTGGGGTTAGGCCTATTTCCTTGAAAAGGAGGGTGATTTGGGTTTCTGGCTGGGCATGGTGGATTGGTACGCATTCCTGGGAAGTGTCTAGTGGGTGGTAGGTGTGGGCATTTACTGACCCAATGATTGTTTGCTCCACATTGGAAGCATTCTTGCTTTTGGGAAGCCTTCATTTGTTGTTCCATGACAACTGCATCTATCTCCAATGGTTCTTGTGTGGAGTCTTCTTTGGTATATTCCAGTTGTGGAATTTTGGGATAGGGATCTTCATATCCTTCTTCTACTATGGCATAGTCTATTTCCATGGCATGTAGGTCATATGGTGTGAATTGTGGAGCATTGCTCCTTTGGTAAAACTGTGCATAGGGCACATTGTTGTTTGGATGGCTTCATCCATGGTTTGGTTGGTATTGTTTTCTTTGGGGGAATATGTTTCTGGGAGTTCCATAAAGGGCATTGATTTGGTGGAAATTGTCATCAAGTTTGTTTGCTTAGGTATACCAAGCAGTGATAGTTATCAGAGGGTTCTCCAATTCATCAATTTTCATGGCAATGTGGTGATTGATTGCCTTACAGTATAGATCAATCAGGGCATGATCTTCTGTGAGTCCAGATTGGCAGACAAGTTCCTTGAACTGAGCATTGAACTCAGTCATTGGTTTACCTGCTTGGTGCAGGGTCTGGAGTTTGGTATGTACATACACATGTTTGTCTGCCAGGGTGAAGTCAGTCCTGAGTTGGGCAGTAAAGTTGTCCCAAGTCTCCATGGCTATGGGCTGTCCTGCTTGGGTTTGGGCATTCCTTTTGTGGAGGTATTGTCTGGCCCAGGCTCGGGCATCTCTTAATTGCATCATCAATAAGACGAATAAGGTTCTGGTGAGGTTGGTGTTGTAAGTGGTTGTATTGGTGAGCATGTAAACTTCACATTGGAAGATCCAGTCTTTGAATAGTCTTCTAGTTCCATCAAAGGCAATGGGTTTAAGGAGGCCTAATTCTTTTGGGGTTTGTGCAGTGGCCATTTGTAGTTGTCTGGTGGGTGGTGGCAGTGGTGGTGTTGGAGGTTGTGTAGGTCATAGGGGGGGTGCTGGTAGGGCTAAGGGTATTGTGGGTGTGGGTAGTGTGGGTGGTTGCAGATCAGGTTCTGATTTATTATCGTCTGTGATGTAGATGTCTGAATTGTCATCTACTGGGATTTTTCCTTTGTTGAGTTCAACAAAAGCTTCATGTCTTGCAAGGAAGTTTTCTTCAGAACCTGTGAGTTCTCTTGGTTGTTGTACAGCATATTGGAGTCTTTTGAGTTCATGAGGAGTGAGTTGGTTTGTGAATATGTCGCATTTTTCTTGTTCTTCATGTTGTCTTTGTCTTTCAGCTAGTGCAGCAGAGACACTTGATGATGTTGGGGTTCTTGTGGTGATTTGGGTAGATGTTGATACTTGTGGAGTTGGTGAATCAAATAGGGATGGGGGGTAAAATGGTGGTGGTATTTGTGTGGGTGTGGGGTTCCTTCTTGGATCAGGGTTCTGGATTCCTGGTCCTGAGATTCTGCTTCTCAATTTGGGAGGAGGGGGTGATGGAGTTTCTTGGGCTGAGAACTTCTTGGGAGGTGTGGTGGTAGTTGTCTAGCAATCAATTATCGCTAGGAGAATGAAAAATTGGGTGGTGATGATGGATATTCCTGAGTACAGGTTCCATGATCTGATGACACAGCAGTGGTAAGGGCATGTGATGCATTTGAGTTCTAGAGTGATTATTCGTTGGATAACCAGAGTACCTTGACATGTTCAGTACATTGGTAGAACAGAGCAGAGTAGAGGGCAAGCAAGAGATAAGCAGCAGAGTATCTTAGTGTTTTGTTACCTGGGTTAGGGGTTCACTCTTGAGTAGCATGGTGGGCGAGACAAGATGTCTATACAGACTTGATCTTGTCCTACTAGGTGTGACTTGGAGATGATGGAGCACTATAAGTCCAGCTGGTTTATGGGCAAAGAGGTATAGGAGGCAAGAACTGCATAACACTAAGATAGGGATACATAGTGATGTACTGTATCCTTATATAATACTAAGTGTGGCTATGCTCCTACTGTAAGTAGATAGACCCAAGTAATTATGAGTCAGAGATAAGACAATGAGGCATAAGCTAAATATAGTCCTTCTGATGTACACTACTGATTGTTTCATAGTGACATTTTGATGTGAGAGAGTAAACTAAACATAACCGTCCTTCTGATGTGGAATTCTGATAACACAGTTGGTACAAACTCTTTTAGTTACATCAGAAGCTGAGGCAATTCAGCTAAAGGATTTCCTTTAATCTCTCTATATATATGAAACTTCTAAGGAAGTTCACCCAGCACTGGTTGCACTTTAAGCATAACCAGCTTATACTTCTTACTAGCTGAACATAAAAGAGTGTTATCAGAAGTCCCCTTAAACCCTCTTATCAGAAGCCTCACTGGGAGGAACTCTTATCAGAAGCACCCAAAGTATAAATAGATAGAAGACCTGTCATCCTGAAACAATCAGAAGTACCATCAGAACAATCTATACTTATATAGATAAGGATATGACTCACTTACCTGTGTCCAGATATATATAGTAGGAGCATAGCCACACATAGTAGTATATAAGGATACTGTACCATACCCTTGTATCCTTATCTTAGTGTTATAAAGTTCTTGCCTCCTATACCTCTTTGCCCTTAAACTGGCTGGACTAGAGTGCTCTGTCATCTCCAAGTCATGCCTAGTAGGACAGGACCAAGTCTGTATAGACATCCTGTGACGAATGCTGTGCTACTCAAGAGTGAACCCCTAACCTGGGTAACAAAACACTAAGATACTTTGCTGCTTATCTCTTGCTCGCCCTCTGCTCTGCTCTACTCTGCCAACATACTGAATACGTTGAGGTACTCTGTGTTGTGGAATATGACGTTGTTGCCAATTGTGACGTTCTCTGTAGCCATTGCTACATTCTTATTCTCCATCCTGCCCCTGCTAACAGACCTGGCTTACCTCCTCATATTCATCTTCATGTCAACTGCCACCCTCATCGCCTACCAAATAATCACCCTAGAACTTGAATGCATCATGTGCCCCTGCCACTGTTGTATCATCAGATTGTGGAACCTGTATTCAGGAATATCCATAATTGCCACCCAATTCTTCATACTTCTAGCGATAATTAATTGCTAGACAAATATCACCATGCCTCCAAAGAAATTCTCAGCCTGAGAATCCCCATCACCCCCTCCTCCCAAATCAAGAAACAGAATCTCAGGACTAAGTATACAAAACTGGATCCCAGAAGAAACCACACCACAACCCACTCAAACACCGTCACCGTTCTATCCTCCATCCCCATTTGACTCACCCACTCCAAGTGCATCAACATCCACATGCACTCAAACAAGTTTTGCTGAAGAACTAGCAGAACGACAAAGACTACAACACAAAAAAGAATTAAAAGAACATTACAAACAAGAAGAAAAGAAACACAAGAAAGCTGAAGAATACCACACCAAAGCAAACCCACTAAACAATCTTGAACTTCAAAAGCTCAAATACACTCTCAAACAACTGAGAGAACTTTCCCAATCGGAAGAAAACCTACTTATGTGTCACGAATACACAGTAGATCAAGGAAAACCTCAAGAAGACAATGACTCCGACGTCTTATAACAGATGACAACCAATCGGATCCCGATCCACAACCACCTGCACTACCTGCACCAACAATACCCTTAGCCCTACTGGCTCCTCCCCTATGACCAAAACAAACCCCAACACTGCTACCACCACCGCTACCTGGACAACTACAAATAATGGCTGCTGCACAAAACCCAAAGGAGTTAGGACTCCTCAAACCCATCACCTTTGATGGAACCAGAAGACTATTCGAAGATTGGATCTTCCAATGTGAAGTATACATGCTTGCTAACACGACCACCTACAACAATGACCTTGCCAGAACCTTGTTCATTCTCTTGACAATGCAATCAGGAGATGCCCAAGCCTAGGCCAGACAATACCTCCATGAGAGGAATGCCCAAACCCAAGCAGGACAACCCATAGCCATGAAGTCATGGGACAACTTCACCACCAGACTCAGAGCCGACTTCACCCCGGCAGACGAACATGTGTATGCACATACCAGACTTCAAACCCTGCATGAAGCAGGCAAACCAATGACTGAATTCAATTCTCAGTTCAAAGAACTCATCCGTCAATCCAGACTAAATGAAGATCACACCCTGATCAATCTATACTGCAAGGAAATCGACCACCGTATTGCCATGAAGATTGACAAATCAGAAACCCTCCAACAACTATTGCTGCTTGGTACACCCAAGCCAATAAACTCAATGACAACTTTCACCAAATCAATGCCCTCTACGGCACCCCCAGGAACATGTTCCCCCAGAGGAACCAATACCAACCCAACTGCGGACCAAGCTGTCCAAACAACAATGTGCTCTATGCACAATTCTACCAAAGGAGCAATGCTCCATGTTTCACACCATGTAACCCACATGCCATGGAAATAGACCATGCCGCAATGGAAGAAGGATTCGAAGATCCTTACCCAGAAATTCCCCAACCGGACTATGCTGAAGAAGTCCTTCAAGACTCCTTGGAGATAGATGCTGTTGTCACCAGACAACAAATTAAAGCCTATCAGAACCAAGAATGCTTCCAATGTGGAGCCAAAGACCATTGGGTTAGCAAATGCCCTCAACCCTCTCAAGCAAGATACTTCCCTGGAATGCTTACAAATCCCCCCTGCCCTGCGAGAAACCCCAACTATCCCTTCCCAGGACAACAAAACACTTGTCCCAGATTCCCAAACTGGAATGCCCAACAATCACCACAATGCAAATACTCCCTTGCGGTCGCAGAAGTAGCATCTCAGATGCGCCAAATGGTCGATGACCTCGACCCTGAACTCCAACAGGAACTCCACTCTGCGCTAGCCAAAGACCTGGAAATATGTCCCTTCCAGGATTTTTGAAACGGAACACAGCCCAATGCACCCCTGCTCATTCCCAGAAGGACTCTATATATTCTCACTCTCAGAAGGACACTTTCTCAATAAATTCTGTACAACTATGACTCTCCCCAAATAAACAATCCCTCTACCTACCCATCAAGATTTGGAGTGAATGGACATCAATACCCATGGCCATCACTGCCCTGATAGACTCAGGAGCCCAAGGGAACTTTATCTCCCACAAAGTTGTTGAACGACATGGTTATCAAACCAAACAGCTGGACCAACCAATCCCTCTCAGCAACATTGACAGAACTGACAATCAACATGGCAAGATCCATGAATACATCAAAATCAGGACCATCATTGATGGAAGAGATTGCATGCTAGAAGTGTATGTCACAAACACTGGTGAAAAGGATCTCATCATCAGATTTCCCTGGTTGGAACAATACAATCCCAACATCAACTGGAAGACCAAGACATTCTCTTGGAAACCCCAAATTAATCACCAAAACTTTTCCAAACTCCTCAGAACCCTACAACGACCTGTCAAACTCAACTCCATCGCCATGGACATAATGGCTGGAAAAACCTCTCAACCCAAGGAAAAACCCAAAGAATATGTCAACCTGTCAAACATTGACCTTAACACCTTCTCTTTAGAAAGAGAAATGAACCTGATGCTTCTAACCCCATTAGAAGTAAATGCCAAAGCGACACATGCCACAATGCTCCACAATGAGCAACATAACCCAACAAAATTGGCAAACCAAAAAGGAAAACAACCAGAATCAAACAAGGAACCACCTAAGATCCCTTGGAGATTCGCCCAATAGGCTAAAATATTCAACAAGAAAGCCTCCGAATGATTCCCACCATCAAGAATGTTCGATCATGAAATTGAATTGAAGCCAACATTCAAAGCAAAATCAATGAAACCCTATCAAGTGGCACCTGCTGAAGAAAAAGCATTAAAAGAATTTATAGACGAAAACCTCCGAAAAGGGTACATCTGCCCCTCAAAGTCCCCTATGGCATCACCCTTCTTCTTTGTTGCCAAGAAAGGAGGAGACCTCCAACCCTGCCAAGATTATTGTTATCTAAACGATCACACTGTCAAAAATGCATATCCAATTCCCATGATCTCCTCTATCATGGATAAACTCAAAGGAGCTAAGTACTTCACTAAGCTCGATGTCCGCCTAGGATACAATAACATCAGAATCAAAGATGGCAATCAATGGAAAGCAGCATTCAAGACTCCCATGGGTCTTTTTGAACCAACTGTTATGTTTTTCGGACTTTGCAACAGTCCTGCAACATTCCAACACATGATGGACATGCTATTCTCCGAGATAATGGAGAAAGGAGGAATCATCATCTATATGGATGATATCCTAATCTACAATAAAACCCAGGAAGAAACTGACCAACTTACAGAAAAAGTACTGCAAATCCTGCAGGAAAACAATCTATACCTCAAAACAGAAAAATACAAGTTCAACAAACAATGACTCAAATACCTAGGCATGATCATTACGCCAGACAAGATCAAAATGGATCCCGGAAAACTCAAGGGAATAGAAGACTGGCCAGTGCCGAAAACAGTCTGACATATTTGGAAATTCATCAGATTCTGTAACTTCTACTGGAAGTTCATCCACAGTTACTCCCACCACACCAAACCCCTTAACCAACTCCTATCCAAATCAAACAAATTTGAATGGAAAGAAGAACAACAGAAAGCATTTGAAATGCTCAAAAACAAATTCTTAAAGGAACCAGTACTCCTCATGCCTGACTCCACAAAACCCTTCAAAATAGAAGCTGATGCTTCCAAATTTGCATCAGGAGCTGTCCTGTACCAACATGATATCAATGGAATACAGAAACCTGTATCATTCTATTCAAAGATGTTCGGACCAGCAGAACACAACTACAACATCTATGACAGGGAACTCCTTGCAATTATCTGAGCCCTCGAAGAATGGTGCCACTACCTCCTTGGCAGCCCCCATATTGTCTGTATCAGAACGGACCACCAGAACCTCACATACTGGCGTAAAACCCAGAAAATCAACCACTGACAAGCATGATGGGTCCAGACCCTTGCCAAACACAACTTCAAACTGGAACACATCCCAGGATCAAAGATCCCTGCACCAGACACTCTATCAAGATGTCCAGACCACATCCCTGATGAGGATAATGATAATGAAGACGTCACCATGCTTCCAAATAACCTCTTTGTTGCCACCGCTGACATAGAAGATCAAAACCTGATCACAGTACTCCCAGAACACCTCTTTATTGCCACCGTTGATATGAAACTCCAAGAAAGAATCACAGAATCACCCAAATACAACGCTAGAACCACTGAAGCATTCAAACTCCTAAAGGAAACCCACCCTAATGCTGCCGATAAAGACTTTGGAACAGTCCTGACCTCAAATGGTCCACTCCTCACATTCCAAGAATGTGTCATAATTCCAGAAGACCTCCAACTCAGACACAATGTCATTGCAAGATACCATGACCACCCTACACATGGCCACCCTGGAGAACAGGAAACATACCACCTTGCCAAGAAAGAAGTATATTGGCCAGGAATGTCAACGTTCATAAAGAACTATGTCAAAGGCTGTCTGGAGTGTCAGCAACACAAAATCATACACAGACCAGATTGTGCACCAACTCAACTGATCCCACCATCATCTTCCAAATGCCCATTTGCTCAGATCTCATGGGATCTTATCACCAGTCTACCGCCTAGCGCTGGTCATAATGCAATATTATCCGTGGTGGACCACAGCCTTATGAAGGGGGTAATTTTCATCCCAACCTCAGATCAATCAAATGCCGATGACATCGGATGACTATTAATAGAAAAAGTCTTCACTAGGTTCAGATTACCCAACAAAATCATATCAGATTGAGACCCCAGATTCACCACCAACTCCCTTCGAGAACTAGCCAAATGTCTAAACATCCAACAAGCATTCTCAACCACATACCATCCCCAGACAGATGGTTCCACTGAACAATACAACCAAGAAATTGAGACCTATCTTGCCATATACTACACCAGGAACCCCCTTGACTGGTCAGAAACCCTCCCTATCACCAAGTTTGCACACAACTCCAAAATACATGCCTCAAGGCAGAAATCCCCATTCAAACTCATCATGGGATACAACCCTCCACCAATACCCATGGTAATGGAAACTTTGAACTTTCCATCAGTAGATGAATGCATCAGACTCCTCAATGATGCCAGAAAAGAAGCATATGTATGTGGCACATCAACTCTCCACCGATATTATGAAACAAAGAACCAGAAGAACCGTCAAACCCCTTGAAACATGTCAGAAAGTATGGCTAGAAGCCAAGAACCTCAAACTCCCCTTCATCTCAAACAAAATATCCCCAAAAAGACTAGGACCTTTCCTTATCTCAGAAGTCCTATCACCACTCACATACAAACTAAAACTTCTGATCAAATGGAAGATACATCTGGTGTTCCACTGGAACCTCCTAACCCCATATAACAAAACAGAAGCATACAGACCTCATCCGACACCACCACCACCACCAGACATCATCAACAAAGAAGAAGAATATGAAATAGAAGCTATTCTCAATCACTGCCAATACCACAGGAAACTCCAACACTATGTACATTGGAAAGGATACTCCCACACAGAGAACCAATGGATATCTGAAGAAGATCTCCACAACAACACTGATGAATACTTGGAAGAGTATAAAGAACATCAACTTAACAGCAACAACTAGGAACTACCTAGAACCTACCAAAAGCAACTTTGCTCTACCACCAAATGTACTCAACAATGTCCATGAACAACCTCAACCTCGTCCATCCCCAATCTACTCCCCCCTTCTCCTCTTCCTCCACCACCTCCTCAGTCGTCATCATCGATGATCCCAACATTGAAAGAAACTCCCCAACTCCAATCCCAAGGCTATGCCCATTCACACCCTCCAATGCCTTCATCAATGTCAGAGATGAAACCCCTGACCCCAATGCTACATCTGAACCAGAACCAGTAGCTGTCTTTACCCATCAACTTCCATACAGTGGGAGTAAAGAATGTAGAACCAGTCACAACCAGCATAGAAGACTTACTCACCATTGCCTCCACCCAATTCCTCACCGACAAAGTCAACAAGGCCCCCATCAGCGATTACAACCAAGAAGTATGGTTGAACTATATCCATCATGTCAAACAGACAAAACTCCTCCATGATGCCTTCCATGCCCAACAAAAGTGGACCGAAAACTATGAGACATTCCTCCTCACCCACCAAGGACTTATGTTCCAAATGCCAAGAAAGAAACAAACCAATGTGGCACCTCCCACCAACAAAGACATCCCAACTCCCACATCAGGAAGAAAGAATCCTGTTGGAAATAACAACCCCTTCCATAAGATCACCACCAAACCAACCCCAATATGGAACTCCCCTGCTCCCATTCAACAAATTCCAAATCCTAAACCCAACGACAGATCCCAATGCATCCAATGCAAACAAGTCGGACACTGAGCTATGGACTGTCCCCAATTTGCTTGCCTCAGTTGCAAACAATATGCCCCAGGCCGCTACTCATATGATTGCATCAAATACAGATGCCCACACTGTGGAGTATTCCAACCTCGCCATAAATGAACAGAATGCCCCTCAAAAGGAACAAGGCATATGCCTTATAACAGACCTATGGCAGCTCGACCTCAGAATACCCCATCCCTCCGTTACCAATACTTGGGACTCAAATACCCTGAGGAAGATGACTTTGATGATGGATACAACAACATTGCCATGTCTAACATGTGCGGAGAACCAGTAGGAGACTTCTAAAAACTCCACTCAAACACAACAGAAGGAAAAGACATAAATGGTTATAGTGGAATATAACCTTAGAAATGGGGTAATGTTATCAGAAGTCCCCTTAAACCCTCTTATCAGAAGCCTCACTGGGAGGAACTCTTATCAGAAGCACCTGAAGTATAAATAGATAGAAGACCTGTTATCCTGAAACAATCAGAAGTACCATCAGAACAATCTATACTTAGATAGATAAGGATATGACTTACTTACCTGGGTCCAGATATATATAGTAGGAGCATAGCCACACATAGTAGTATATAAGGATACTGTACCATACCCTTGTATCCTTATCTTAGTGTTATAAATTTCTTGCCTCCTATACCTCTTTGCCCTTAAACCGGCTGGACTATAGTGCTCCATTGTCTCCAAGTCACACCTAGTAGGACAGGACCAAGTCTGTATAGACATCCTGTGATGAACACCATGCTACTCAAGAGTGAACCCCTAACCCAGGTAATAAAGAGTGTCTTCTTCTTCTTCATGTTTTAGCTCTACAGAAACTTTTCCTGCCAGCAGATGATAACCCTGATCAGCTACTTAACTGAGAAAGACCTGTACCATTTGTTTTCTTCTTTTGTATAGTTCATTTCCTTCAGACTCTCACTTAAATATAAGATCTGAAGTTCATCTTCTGTATAGCTTGAATTAGGTAAACAGAGTTCTCTTTTGATATATGCTTTTTGTTTTTTATTTGTTTCAATAACCTATACAATCTCTCCTTGCTCTATTTGCAATTCATCAAGGTTAATCAAAAATTTGCCAGTGGTCTATCAGGGATCCCTCCTCTTGGGTACATAGGTAAGATTATTTTAGTCTTTATATTAGGATCTGTTATAACCATAACCTGGTTTCCATCTGCTTTATTCTTTACTTTACTTTCAATTAAAATATCAAAAGGTCATCCCAGTAAAACTCAATATGATGGATCCTCTAGAATGTGGACTTGTAGGTAGACTGTTACTCCAGCTATCCTAAAAGGCACATCTTTAGCTAATCCATGTGTTCCACTTATCACTCTGTTTACACTCTGTATTCTGAAAGTCAAGAAAGTATCCCATAATACATTATAGTATTTAGCAACTTCTCTACTCATTGCAATGATTTGAGAGCCACTATCCAATACTGCTTCCTCATCTCTCTGATCATTTATTATTACTGGTACAGCCCTTAAAGATTTGGACTCTCTTGCAATAAAGACTTGTCTGGAACAGTCTTCAGCTGGTATGGTCTCTAGAAATTGCAAGATTGGATCATCTACAACCCAACTTTCAACTTGTCCACTGTGCTGTTGTAAAGTCCTCCAGTATTTTTGAGCTCTAGCTAAGTTCCACATGTTTACTTCCATGGTAGGTTCTTCCATTGGTTAAGAAGCTGATTCTTTACTAGCTCCCTCTTTATCTACCAGTACACATTTCCACACAATTTTTTCTTTACAAGCATCTCAATATTTTGGAGAAAGAGCAAATAGCTCTTCATGAGTAACTGCCACATCTCATGATAAAACTTGACTCAAAACATCATTCACATCAACTCCAGCCTCTATTGGGGCTTGTCTTTTATAACTGGACTTTCCCTTCATAGTTATTTTTTTTACTGGGGCCACTGGAGCCTCAGGAATCACAGGCAATGGTGGTACCTGTTTAAATGGTAGCTCTACTGGTTTGTTTATATCAATTGTATTATCTCTATGAATTTTCTTTCATTTTCTTGAGTGTAAAATCTCTTCTTCTGTTTCTGATTCATTTTCACCTGATAGGTCTGCAGGTCATTTTGCCTTCAATTAACCAGTCTTTTCCTCAAAGGTTGCACCTTTATCAGACTTCTTAAAAACCTGGTTGAGAAGATTTGCATAAAGTTGCTCTGGTCTCCACATATTAATGTAGGGTTCTCCTTGACAACACCGTTCAACTTCAATTGTAGTTGGCTAACTTGTTGAATCAACTCAGTCAACTCTGATTTATTTTCTTCATTTTGTTGCATCTCTGCCACTCCCATGTCTTTCAACTTGTTAGCTAGAGCCAACTCTAAAATGCTTATTTGTTGATTTATCTTATTTAGCTCATCTTCTTGCTTATGCATCTAACAAAACTGTTTCTCTATTTGATCATCTTATATATCTTGGACTCTATTCACATAGACTGAATAGTTAGGCTCTCCAATTTCTGGGATTCCAAGAATACCCAGAGGTAGCCCAGCTTCTGAGTAGATATTCTGTTCTCAGAGGCCATAATGTTTGGCCACTCTTTCTCTAATATTCCCTGGTTCTCCCCTTGGGATTGGGGTACCATTACCAAAATGAATACAATTTCCTTCTACTATAATTCATCCTGCTTGCTGATCCAATTTCATATGGACACAAGTATAGCATCTGTAAGGGCAATCTGATTGTTGTGTTGCATCATGCTGAGTAGGGAGAAACCTTAGAGAATTGAGTAAGGTTTCCCTGAGCTCACCTATACTACTTATACTACCTGCTGTAAGGTCTAAGTTGAGTAATCTACTCTACATAAAAGGCCATGAGGTGTCAGGGATGTCCTAAAGTGGGTATAGTTGGGAATGGGCTCAGGATAGGGTCATATGCACTAGTGAGGGTTCGCATCTGCATTGGAGGGGTGTAGGAGGGAATTCTGAACACTGGGGTACTGGGCAACAGAATTCCAGACCCAGGAAAGGTTGGGGATCAGATTTCTGGATGCAGGAGGGCTGGGAGTTGGATTTCTGAGCATAGGGAGGCTGAGAATCAGATTTCCGAACACAGAGAGGCTGGAGATCACATTTCTGAGTGCAGGGAGGTTGGGGGTTGCATTTCCAAACAAAGGGAGTCTGAGAATCAGAATTCTAAATTTGAGGTTATGAGCAATGACCTGGAGCTCCCCTTACAGCATCCATGACCAAATATGCTACAATAATAACAGTCCATGCTGCCTGTCAAAGTACAGTGGGTCAAAAAACAGTCCCAATGTTTTCACCATTTGGAAAGATCAGCTAATAGTGGACCAAGGTGATTATATAAATACTTGGGAAAATAGACAATAATAATATAGCAAATTAGGATCCTGAATCCATCTAAATTATGTGATTCATCCAAGAAGTAATGAATGAATCAATGATTTAAAATATTAACTCATTGGGACAGTTTTTTGACCCTCTATTATCTACCTAATTAATATGTTGAATTGCCTCCTCTTGCCTGAATAACTGCCTTGAGCCTTCTGGTCATGCTTTCTATAAGCTTTTGACATCTTTCTGCAGCAATCCTATTTCACTTTACCACTAACCTGTCCCATAATTCATGTATGTATTCTCTTAGGGTAGTTTCTCATATCCCTTCAACCTAGTTCTTTAGGTACATATTCAGTGTTCAATGGATTTGGAGTCAGGAGAGTGTGCTGGCCATAGTAGAAACTTACATCTTGTTATCTTCAAACCACTCTATTGCCCCTTTAGACTTGTATTTTGGATCATTGTCCTACTGGAATATCCACTCCTCCTCCATCTCCAAAGTTTCAAAGCTATTCACCATCCCATATTCCAATATCTCACAGTTACTGCTCTACTATCTATGATCCTCTCAACCTCCACTAGCATTCCTACTCCTTTCCACCCCTGTAACCTACCATACCATGATGTTACCACCACCTTCATGCTTAATAGTAGGAATAATAGTCTTGTCTGAGAGTCCTTCCTCCCTTATACATCTTCCCATATGACCCAAGCTTGTTGATTTTTGTTTTATCTGTCCATAATATCTGCTTCCAATCTCCCACTGTCCAATTCTTATGCCTGTGGGCAATTTGAAGTAAGCAGTTCAGTGTTGCTTCCTAAGAAGAGGTCATTTGGTCTTAACAACAGACCAGAAATTGTTCTTCTTGAGCATATTTCAGATTGTTTGAAGTATGACAGGAGTAGGGAGGATAGAGTGTATGAATTGGGTAGCTTGAACAGCATTGTCCAGCTTCCCAGGGGTGATTTAGTCAATTATTGATTATTTATTCTGAGAATCCTCATCTGAGTCAACTTCTTTCATGATGTGCTCAATAGTACTCTTGCCTAGACCAGTTTTGACTGAGTTTATTGCAGGGAATAGCCATTCTGAAGAAGAAAAATGACTTGAGAGCACTGGGTAAAAGATATAACCTCTATGATGTACTAGTAAGAAGAAAAGATGGTTGAAGTGATTTTAATATGATCATGTGATATAGAAGAGGTCACATGACAATTTTTGTTATCCCCACACTTGATTTGGTATTGATTTGGCCTGTCCTAACACCAGATTTTAGGAAAATGACAGAGGGTCAAAAAACTGTCCCAATGAGTTAATATTTTAAATAATTAATTGATCCATTACTTCTTGGACAAATCACGTGATTTAAGCGGATTCAGGATCCCAATATGCTATATTATCATTGTCTATTTTCCCAAGTATTTATGTAATCACCTTGGTCCACTATTAGCTGATCTTTCCAAATGGTGAAATCATTGGGACAGTTTTTTGACCCTCTGTAGCTATTCCACTCTGTGCATTTGCAGCCACAGGGGGCTTAGAATTCATTTTAGGATATGATTTAGTCTCCAGACAACTTTTCAGCATCTCTTCCTGCACTTTCATTGCATCTTTGATATTTGCTATCCCATTTTGTAATTAGGATATCTCTTCTGTAACTCCTTGCTTCAACTCTGAGAACTCTTTTTTAACAGAAGACCCTGTAGCTGTAGCTGATGGAGTTTTTACTTCCTAAATTACTCTTTTCTGCCTCTAGATGATCTAGTCAAAGTTTTCCCACTGACTAGCTCTGTAGCCATGTGTAGAACCTCAACCAATTCATAAGGATCCTCTTCATGTAGTTCAGCTAGCTTGGAAGATGTAGCCTTTCCCTTTCCAAGAGTTGTCACTCTCAGCCTCCCTTCAATAGCCAAATGGTTATTCAAATTGTCCTGGAAGTGTTTATCCAAGGTTGCTACAAACATCTCTACCAATTCTCTATTAGATACCAGAGTAGGAGGTCTCGAGCATTTATTAGCTTCAGTCAGGAATCTCCCTCGGAAATTCAAGAGATTTTGCTCTCCTGGTCTCATACAAAGATGAAAATGAATGACATCATGTTGCTATATATGTAGAGTCCAGACATTTGTCTTGAGTTCTCCCAAATCATTTCGCTTCTTTGACCTCAACAATGTTAAAGATACTCCAGATGCTTCTTTCTTTAACTCACCCAAGCTCCCTTGGTATTCACATAAACAGCTCCAGTGGTGGTTGAACCGAGATTTGCTTACAAAGCCCCACACCTGAGGTTCTTAGTGGTGCATTTTACCGCAGCCAGCTTGAAAAACGGTCTCAATATGTGGCGAGTTAGCACTCCCTATAAGGAGAAATCGACCAAACCAGCCGGCAATTCACACTTACAGAGATGTTTTGGCGGGGGCTCCTAGGCCTCGAGCACTCGAGTGCTAAGGAATGCTAAGGGGCAGTTCCTTTTGGGGTTTTGTGAGATACAAAATGAATGCTATATACTTGGGTGAAGGTAACGTTCTAGTGCAATATATAAAAATGTGATGATAAAAGGTGGCTGAAAAAGAAACAATAGGGCGACAGAAATTCAAACTACAGAGCCAAACCAGCAGCAACTTGGCGTCGACACAAACCAGGGCCTCAATCCTCTACTGCTCGTTAACGAACACAGCAGCCATACCCATACCGGAACCAATACACATCGAGGTGACGAACACACGTTTGCCGGTCTGTCTGGCGATGTTGAAGCCAGTGGCGACCTGGCGAGCGCCAGTGCAACCGAGAGGGTGCCCAAGGGCGATGGCACCACCATTGACGTTGACTTTCTCGAATGGGATTTTCAAATGCTGACGGAAAAGACAGCTTGACTGGCGAAAGCCTCGTTGATCTCGTAGAAGTCAACATCATCCTTGTTAAGCCCAACCAACTCGAGAACTTTGGGAATAGCGAACGCCGGGCCGACGCCCATGATACGTGGCGGAACACCAACGACGGCGGAGGTGACGAACTTGCCGACAATGGGGAGACCCAGCTTCCTGGCAACGGAGCGGCGGGCAAGAAGGACGGCTGCGGCACCATCGGAAACTTGGGAGGCGTTACCAGCGTGAGTGCTGCCATCCTTGCTGAAGGCAGGCTTGAGTTTGGCGAGGCTCTGAGCGGTAACACCATCCCGGATACCGTCATCGAAGTCTACGACAATATCAACCTCCTTTTCAGGTCTTGGGATCGATGACTTTGGTCTTGATGGGGACTATCTCGTCCTTGAACTTGCCAGCCTTATTGGCAGCGGCGGCCTTTTGGAAAGAGTCAGCAGCAAACTCGTCCTGAACCTGACGGGGGATGTTGAAGTCCTTGGCAACGTTTTCGGAGGTGATACCCATGGGAATAAGACAGTCGTCAGCCTCCTGGTTCTGGCGAACTTCGTCAGAGATATCTGGTGCGGCACGGGAGCCGAAGCCGTGAGTCATGGACTCGACACCAGCACCTGTTGTACGTTTAGCGCCCACGAATATTGTATAGAGAGAGGTGATGCGCACCGATCCCGATGTTTATCTGTCCAGCTTTAATCTCATTTGCAATTTGAGTGACGGCAGTGAGACCGGAAGAGCACTGGCGGTTAACAGTGTTGACGGCAGCGGTATTGGGAATACCAGCATGGAGGGCGGCCATGCGGGCGGCGGAAGCTCCGCCGCCAGGGGGGAGGACGTTGCCGACAGCGACATCCTCAATGAGTTTAGGGTCCAAATGGACACGCGCATAGACGGCGCGAAGGACATTGGAAAGGATGAAATCGGGCTTAGTGTCTTTGAAACCACCCTTCCTTGGCTTTGGTGATGGCTGAGCGGATAGCAGAGACAACGACGACATCGTCATCGTGCTTCTCCAAGAGGCGCTGGCGGGCTGGAGATGTCGATGTTTGTGTGGCCATGATGGAGGTTGTGGAGGAAGGCGTGGAAATGGCGGTAGAGGTTGTCGGTAGGATTTATAAGGAAAGGGTCAGCTGGGCGGAAATCACATGCCGTGAACATTCCACCGGCAACTCTTTCAAACTTACCGTACATCCTGCAGCCATTACACGAGCAACATTTCCTACTCTTCGAATATCAGCCGTTTATATCACTATCACATGCCTGGCACATTCATGCTCCCCAAAAGCGAGGGCTCGATGTTTTGGATTTAATACCTTGGTCCCTCGACTCGCCTCAGGGCGCACCCATCCGATAAGAGGTCGTCCGAGGTTCGTGAAGCTCACAAAACTCGAATAGTACGGAGGAATGAGGAAGCAAGCTGCTGGAACTTGTGAATGTCAAACATCTTTATTCCTCCCTCTTGTTGGCCAGGCAAGCTCAAGCTGTACGAGATGGACGTAGTGATGCTAACGAGGACGTTTTGTAAGCACCAGGCGGTGCAGATATGTTTGGTATGTGTACCTTATACTCCGGGGCACATAAGCGACACGGCCAAGGGTACGCAGCTTATTGGAGCTTGAACTGTGCAACCCGGCCTGCGTACACCAATGCCCCCAGTTACTTGATGGCCCAATAGCCCTGCACTGTTCGTGGCCAAGTCGGTGGCACGCCAATTCAGGCGAGTGGGGATTTTTCTTCTTCAGTCTGTTATCGCAAGTTGCTTGACTGTTTGAAGACCGCATTGAATGCCCATAAGACACCTGTTTGGGTGCTCGAGGTGAAGATCATCGGCGAATGAAGGCTCACACCCAAAGGTACAATCGACTCTTAAGATGATAAGTAGTCCTGTGAATGGGGATACGCCAGGACATGATAGGTGGTGCGGCACGGACTTGCAGTCCCGAGAAACCCTCAAGCTTTCGACACCGGCACCGGCTGGCTCGGAGTTCAAACGTTCAATGGCACAAAGTCTGCATCTTGATAAATGTTGGGGCTATTAATTCAACTTAATAGAGTTGCTCATCTATATGTCACCTCCCGAGGCGATATATGGCGGTTGGTGTTCCCCTTCCTACGATTGTCCAACGCCCGCGGACTGACGATGATTCGGTTGTGCTGCAGTACATTACCTCAATATTCTGTGCTATCACACATGCATCAGCAGTCCTCGTCATGATGTAGTCAGAGCGGGGAAATCTTTCAATCTCCTGGACAAGCGGACATACCATTGGCATGAAACCCGATCCAATCGAGGATCCACACGCAGTGAGAGATTAATAACACCAGCAAAAAAAAACCGATTAGTAGAGCTTCCCTCGCTCAATGGAGGTCCACAATTCAATGAGCTTTTTGGTCGGGTTTGCGGCACAGATGCGGTTATTGACGTTTCCTGGAATGGCGGACCCCAAGCTTCAAGGCGAACCGATCCGTGGATTGCAGGGTAGATACACTCGGACACAGACCGCCATTTCTCCCTTCATATAGACGACAAAAGAGACGAGTCCAACCAGTCTCAGACTCCAGGCGACACTCACCAAGGATCAAACAAGTGACACCATCGCGGATCACGGTGAAGAACGAAGGAAGAAAGAGATCAGAACTTTCCAGTCACCGGAGCCTGTGTATGAGGTATAGAACAAGCACCGAAGAGGAGCGTGTTCCTTCGTCGTAACTAAACTTCTGGGGTTGTGACCGCTTTTGTCTAGGGGTTGAGATTGATGATGCCAAGTCAGTCATAAATTCCAAGTTGGGCTTTGGCGGCGTTCCAGAATGGATTTGGTTATCGGGTCCAAGAAGGGAGCGATATTAGTTTAGGAGCCTTCTTATTGGATATACAAGTGAGAGCCGAGTCCCTGGTACACTATCCATCGTGCTGCTCCTCTCACCAGCGTCATCGGTCCACACGCGAGTGCTGTGCGAAAATAATACGATTGGCGACTCCTTCCCTCTAGGTTAGACCGTCGTCCGTCTGTACTGGGATAGAAATTTCTATCCACCGAGAGGGCAACAGCCAGGGGTGAGGTATTCATATCTGGAAATGAATAGCTGGTGCCATAAATCGGCCAATTTCATCTCACCAATGTTTGTGACTGGAATGCGACGGATGAGCGTTAGAGGGCCGGTGAAGGTGAGAATGGAAGAGCCCCAGGTTCCACAGGCCTGAGGCCTGGGTCTGAGAACCCTCTCGATAAGATGCCGGCCGAGAAGGCGGAGAGAACAGACCGTCACGATGAAGCTGTTTACCCAACTGATGGGGTGCCTTCGCAGTCGATTAGCTGGCGAGACAATGTATTCTGTGAGATTACCTTAGTATGGTACCCGCGTTCACACCCAGCTGCATGATACCCGGTGGATCCCTACTTCAGGTCAATCTCGGTGTGAGGAACCTTGGGCAGCCCTTTGAAGCTGTAAGTACCTGGAGTCAATGCGTGCAAATGGTCGGAGGTGAGCACACGACGTCAGTAGCCTGAGGGGGTTGAGGGGCCTGAACAGTGCGGCACCCCTCGATTAACCTCGGGGATCGGTCCAATGCGACTCGGAAAATGAGCGTCTGACAATGGCCGCATGGCGTACACGCCGCCGCGTGTATACGCTATTGAGTGAGTGAAATACGTTGAAAGGCCTCCCCTTATTCTGAACAATGGACTGAAAAGAGAACATTCAAAGACCATCGAGGAGACAATTTCATTTACGCTACCTCGAGTTCCATTCAGGGCCGCCCGCCACTGCACCAGGGACGATCAGTATGAGAGCTCGATCATGCCCCAGTAGGAGACCCTACGTCCAAACCGCTTGTGCTACGGCGACGGGCTGGTCCTCGAGCTATAAGGCAGCAACTCAAGCGAGCTGCGCAAGCGTCTGTAATACATCGTATCATGCGATTCCAATACATAGCACCACGAAAGCTGGGGGCATATTCGCCGCGGTTGGGCATGCCATGAGGTCAGTTGCACGACATCCTCACGTCTAACGAACATATCACATCAATCTAGCCATCAAGCTGTTAATAACTTGAGCTTCCCTTCTAGACGTCGCCCCTTCTTTCTGGCCGCGCTGTGTCCAGGCATTCCGACGACACATTATAGAAGAAAGTCTTGGAAAAAGCGCAACAAGTTTAGGTACAGAGTCCCCCGCAACCGGCTCATGCGCAGCAGATACTGACCTATTTAGAGTCCCTCTGTCGCGCCCATCAGAGTCACGAGGAGCGCCTTTAGAAAGTACGGCGCAGAAGCTACAGAGGATTTATCCAACCGTTGTCACCGAGTTGACATGATAGCGCATCAACTGGTCATATCACCATCATCAGACCCCCAAAGGCACTAGATGCTGGAGTTTTGCACCAAAATGAAAACAGTAGGAAAATACTCGTGCCCTCGGTGCTCCCTGTGCGCTCGGACACTCCTGACTCGGAAACGGTCAGGAAATGCGGCACCACTGCATCGGTGTACTTCCCAGCCTTCCTAAAGAAATTTCTAGGTTTGTCCCTTAGGCCGCTCGGGTGTGTCTTCCATAGCACAAAGCACTAACCAGCGAATACCTCCAGCACATTAGGGGACATCCACCGGGCTGGAGTGGGTTAGCTACTTAATAAGGCATTATCCATACACGAACGTCTCCTCCCGACATCAAGAAGATTCCCATCGGAGCGTCATCCATAGACGGTCCTGCCAGTCTCTGGCACGCGCTTAGACTATTACCAGTCTCAGGGCTTTGGTGCTGCAGGTTCGTTCAGCCGGTCTATTGGCGCTCTACAGCCTTGCAGCAAGAGTCGGAGTTATTTCACCCGATTCGAAGAACCTGCTTTCTTTAGAATAGATCTGGATTGGGGTAAGCTCCAGGTGGGGGTTTTGCATTCGCTTCGCATCTGACGTCGGTATAGAATGACCTCCTGCGGAGAAACTGGAACCACAGCATTTCGCTGTACTAGGCTCATAATAAACTGACCGTGCGGCGCAAAGGAGGATATGAGTTCTGCAGCGGTGCAAGAATAGCACCTTGTGGACGTTTCCTGTGGCTTTTCGTGCTTGCGAATACTTGAAACCGAACCTTGCTTGACATAAATGTGATATAGGCTCCGGAACACGGAGTGTTATTGGGGCAATAAGATATGCCGCTGAGCGCCGATAACATTCCCCCCGTGTTTGAACAACTCTCGGTGGAGTTGTTATCCTTCCGCCCTATTCAGTTCAGTTCCGGAGTGTATTGAATAATTATCACTGCCCGTAGCTAGAAGCCTCAACAATGGTGATCCATCATCAACAACACAATTTCCCATCACATAACAATATTCTTCCGGAACAACCACCACCTCGACGGCGCGTATCGCAACCAAATCTGATCGGGAGGGTGCCTATATCGTACACACATCACTAGTCCAGCACCCACGGAGGTATTCCTCATCACATTAGACCACATCAGCCCCATCATCAATCATCGATGCATCATCGAGGTGTTCTTGCCATGTCTACTTTTATCTGTTCTTCGGTGCTGCTACTGCGAGATCACACATATCAGTTCATCATTCCATCATATCAGAGCTCATTGGACAAAGAAGGTTAACAGCTTACCACGGGGCCACTGCGACTCGGAATAGGGTGAGGTCATCTCGAAGCTAGGTTATGTGGTGCAGCTAGTCGGACCACAGAGTCCGGCATGTAGGTAACAACGCATCTGATGTGCTGATTGATTTGATAACTCCACACCCCTCCCCGATTGGACTGGATTGGCGACCCAAATGCCAATGCAATGCATATATCACCGCGACCCTTGCTGTACACTATTTTTTGCTTCCCCGGTCCTGAGTACGTCGTACCTGTAACTTGTGCGGGGATCAAATTTCATCTATAAAGGATATGAGCTACTCATGTGAGTCCCTTCTGGGGTTCAAACGAGATGGTTTGCTCATGAATAGCCCGGCACTCGTGGGGGGAGGAGGACAAACACGGCATGGAATGCTGGATACCATATCTTTTTATTTCCCAAACCTTGAATTTTGCACTTGGTGTATCCATCCTCGGTGTTTTTAAGACGTTTGATATTGATGATGTTGTTCAGTGATAGGTGGCATCGATCACACGCCCGGCATTGAATTATGAATGAACGAATAAATCAATGAATTCAACGTGGTTCGGTGATTCGCTATCACTCGCGCGCGATCGCTGAGTCCCGTTAGAGGGGTTGATCCACTGGCAACCTCCAGCCCTCCCCTCCCCCCCTATCCGTTTTTGACTCACTCCAAGTGACAATGTCCTAGCTCATATACACAGCGCTATATCAGGGATACCCATCATCATTTCATTTAACAGCATGTATGGTGCAGTTGAGTTCGCCAAGAATATTGTCTCGGTATACCATACTCTGTCACGTTCGAAACCATCATTAATCACACGGACACCGCATCTTGGAATACCCACTATTTTTATGGTGACCGATATCAGCTTACACCCCCATTCAAACCTGCCTGTTCTCTCTTCTTGCTAGCTTCCTCAGGGCCAAGATCTGAATGGGCAATGAACCAGCTGATGATGATGGCTGCAGATGCTGATGATATATCACACGAGCTGTGCACTTGCCCATCATCAATTGACAACTGATAGCCCGCAAACCGAATACGGGATCAAACTACAGCTTTTTGTACGGGTTGGTTGCGCAAAATCACAAACCACTCGATGAGAACCAAACCCTTTTTTCCCCTTTCCTCCCCACATTTCCGGTAATAAAAACGAGCGTCCACCACAACCGGGAGTTTCGAGCCAACTCGATTGGGTGAGAATTCAACCTAGAAACGGGTGGGTTTGGTTGCATCAGAAGTTCTTTGCCCTCTCGGAACGCGCGCTTTTTCAATCGGAGTTGTTATCGGACCCTCAGCGTCTCGCGCCACTCCGAGTCGGCAGCACCGTGCGTCATAAAATGTAAGGCCACTCGAGCTCATCATCAACGCCGCAAAGATATTGTGCGCCAATAAGGTGTATGTGTATTTGATAAGCTTCACTGCTCATCAACAAAGCTTAGAAAGAGGGGCGAAGCCAGCATACTTTCTTACGTCGATCCTAACAGCTTATAGCGCGACCCCCGTCTTCGGATTACTCAACACCATACGGTTATTATAAGTTTGCTCTGTTCACCCACCTCCCCCCCCCCGAATTGGGTGGTGAACGCAATTATGGCGATAATTCCGTGGGGGGAGGGAACCACACGGGACTAACGTTATCTCTCGCACACCAACTACTGCCCCTTGACAGCAACTTGTCCAATGGAATGAGAAGCTTACCCGGCGTTCGAATTCCGGCTGGTCGGAACCCATACTCGATAGGTCCAAAAGAGTTGGGTTTTATGCTTGTTCTGGAAGTACCTTGTACGTGTACATAGCGCCAATGGGCTTGAGCTGTACAGTAATACACCTAGCTCGGAGTGTAAAGGATGCCCGTTTCATATATGCATCTAACCTTGCTCGCTCGTCCGCGCGTCGCTTTCAACGAACTCGCTCGCTTAAGCGAGTCGTTTTATTGTTGTTGACTGCTGCTTCTTTCCTCTCCGCCCCACGCCGGTCAGCAACCCGACCTATCAAAGCCCCTGTGACAGTTGGGGGGGCCCACATTGACGACGAGGGAGATCCTCCCTTGCTGAATGGTAAGCCTAAGCCACACATACATATGCGGGCCTTGGGGTATAAGGGGCGATAGATCCAAATAAATACAAAAGACGCGAGGTCGCATCGGCGGATCATGATGGCGAATTTCGAATTTCAATTCATTCCTTCCTTCTTCATTCATTATTCATCCATTTAACCGCCCATTTCCTTTCGCGCGGGGTTCCATGGCGGCTCGTGGTCGCCCGGATGTGGAATGTGTGCGCGCGTTGCGTGTGTGTGTGTCAGGCTGTGTATTTGTGGACTTACACACATCTCGGACGCCCGCGGGCAGAAGGGGGAGGGGAGGGGACGGGGGGGAGGTCACAGGTTGTGTGTGGTGTTAATGGGGGCAAAGCGGGGATCCAAGTAGTCCAAAAGGCGTTGGGCATGTGTGCCATGGGTATACTTACACCAGCAGCTTGGGGCTCCCCCCTCCCTCCCAACTCGGGGTGCCTGCTCCTAGATGGGATTCCCCCTTGGCTCCCTAAGGTTGTTCTTCCGGTCGCGGCGTTTATCATGCCGTCCGGGCCGGTCGGGGAAATTATGTCAGCACAATCAAATTTCGCTGATGGGCCATCGATCAACCTTGATCGATGATCAGAAAATTACATGAATTATTCCTCTTTATTCCCCTCCCCTACGCTACAATAAAAAAAAAAAAAGGAACACACACACACAAGAAAGGAGAAAGTAAACGGGTAGACTGCTGTGGACAGATGTTGTGGATGTATATATATGTACTTGTGTATACACGGCGCTGGGATATAGATATATAGTCGAGGAGAATCAGATCGACTGAATCACCGGCGAAAGAGCAGGAACCACAGCCGACAAACGCAGGAACGATGAAAAACGAGAAAAAGGACAATTTAAATAGATAGAGGCAGAAGACAGAGCTCATGACGGAAGGGGGAAGAGAAACGGTCCGTCTGATACGAACAACGGATCAGGGTGGTATAAGGAATATTAAGGCGGCGGCGAAAGCGATCATCATCCAAGGAAAGCTTTTGGTTGGGGTTTTGGCAGAGCATCGATACAAAGGATTAGATTCAGGCGAGGGAGTAAAGAAGCAACAGGAATCCATCATCCACCCTTTCTTTCGTTTTGGTCTAGTAAAAGAAGAGAAAGACAGGCGAAAGGAAAAAGAGTTCAACCCCTCAGCCCACGCTCTCGCCGGCTGGTTGTTCTCGGGCATTGGAATCTTGGATATTCTGCGCCCTGAGATGGGGTGAAGGAGAAGCTTGCCTGCTCTGGTTGTTGCTATGGCTCTGGCTGTCCCCAGTAGGCTTTCTCGAGGGCGGGGGCGGCATGTGAGGGGAGCCACCGGGAGCTGAATCTGCGCCAGCTCCACCGCCGCCACCGGGGGCGTTGCTACTGTTGTGCCACGACTGCAGCGCAGGAAGGCTGTGGTTGTTGGGAGCGCCGTTGGACGGCGGATATTGGTTAGTTGGAGGTCCGGACTGGGACATGCTGCTAGGTCCCATGTCACGTCTGGTATCTGGAAGGGGGGCAATAGAGGAGTGGGCATAATAGGAGTTGGCAGGTGGAGAAATGGGAGGGAGCTGGGTGGAGGGCGGGGTGCGCCCCCGAAGCGTGGAGGCAGCGAGAGGGCCGCGCTTGTGGGGGAATTGCTCCGGCCGGGGACGGGAGTGAGTGCGCTCAAAGAGGCCACACTTGTTGCAAAGCTGGGAACGGGGTGAGTGAGCGGTTGAATCAAAAAAGAAAAAGATGGCCGCGCAGGAACGTACTACTTTGCCTGGGCTGAGATTGGACCTGCGCCACGTAGAGGTATCGGTGGTACAGCAGTTGAAGCACCTGCGACGGACGCGGTCGCTGAGCTTGGTCGCGGCGTCGTCCGTATGGACTATGGTAACGGGGGCAGAACCTGGGACGGGGTAGGGGTGGTAGGGGTCACGGTGGGGTGGGGGTGGCTGGTGCATGGTGGGGATGGAGAACTGAGGAGGAGGGTGATATGGGCTATGGTGGGCCGGGTCCTGGTCGTAGCGGTGGTGGTCAAAGTGGGGATAGGGCATGTAGGCCGGGTGTTGGATGTGCTGGTAAGGTGGGGGGTAAAGGTGAGGAGAGCGACGGACGGGTGGGGTGGAGATGGAGGAGCGGTCTTGGGATGCGTCGGAGGGTGCAGGCGAGTGGGAGTGGGAGTGAGGGTGAGAGTGGGGGTGGGGGTGAGAGTGAGAGAGGGTGGTAATTGGAGGAGGAGAGGGCAGACGCTGAGGGGCTGGCGGGTCGTAGCGAGAAGGGAGGCGTGTGTTTGTGTTCATGGGATGAACGTTGACGGACATTTGGTGGTCAGTCTTATCAGAGGTCTAGAGAGTAAGGAGAGGTAAGCAAGCTGAACGAAAGTGAAGACTCTGGAACTGACCTCTGTGCGTAGAGCGGGGTCGATGACTTCCTCCTTTGTATCTCTGGAGGTGTCTGTGTTTTCTGGGGTGTTTTGTTGCCTGAGGGGAGGGGTCAGGAGAGAACAAGGGGGGTATAAAAACGAACTGACCAGCCCAAAGAGGCCATCGCCAATGTTCTCTTGCGTCAGTTCACAATCAAACCAGTTCTCCACAGGCCATCACCAACCACAACTCAGATTCAGGCGCCGACTCTCGGCTCCTCGGCATGAGCTTTCTCCGCTGTCGGCGATTCAAGTGGATCACCGCCCCAGATCCCCGATCGTCTACCTTATCACGCTGACCCTGCATCCCTCGCATCTCAGATACGCAACCAACTGCACACGGCCCCGAAATCGCGATCCGCCGACACCTCCCACCGCGCTCGATGCCAGTGCCTATTCTTGCCGCGATGCTCCTTCCTGCGCAGCACCTACCGTCACTACCGGACATACTGCACGCATAATATATTTCTCAACGCCCTTGCCATAGACTAACCACGTGCTTGTGCCTTGCGGGTCAACTGGCGAGATCATGTGGATCTCCAAACCGAGCCATTTGGGCGGGTCACTGATGTCGATACACTCCTACCACCCCCCCTACCCTCATTCATTTCGAATGAGAAGGAACAGCAAGGCCATGTGCTCCCATCATCGCACGGAACACGGGTTTCATTGGCTGGTTTGAAAGTGCACCATGCGGAAGGAAAGTTCAAGAAGACCAGGGAACTTGTGTGGGAGCGTGGGCGCGAAGGAGGTCCCCCAGTCCAGAAGCCCCTTCCCCCGAGCCAACGAGGCAATATGTCACGTTCCTGGGCATGTAGTGACCTGCTACCATACAGCTCGCAAGGGCGTGTAGTTTCTCCCTTTTTTTTTTTCTTTCTGGGGTGGCTTTTCGGCGCTGTCGCCTCGTTCAAATAAACTTTTCTAGACATGGACAATAACACCGGATGGAGTATACGCTGTATATAAAAAAATTTCAAACCACTTCTTTGTAACCCAAAGAACGTTGCCGCCCTTCGCAGACCATCCTAGCTACAAACGTAAACACACCATCCCACCTAGCCCGCATCACTTTAGACCGGGGGACAATGTATCCATATATGCTCAAGCCCTCTCCTCCTCGGATAGCATACGTTCCGAATACCTCCGCCCATTACGCAAATGCATTCCCTCTGTCCAGACACCCCATAGCCCATCTACATTACCTGTGTCTGCGAAGCCTCAGCTCATGGACCAGGAACGAGTTATTTTTGGGGGGGACGAGTCTGATGAGCGATCACATCGTGGCGCCGGTGTTCGGCTCTCGCCGACCATAAACTGATGCCCGGAAACAGCAACAAGGCCAGCCAGATGCCCAGCACGCCGTGGACAAAGAATACGTCTGTTCCCTCAGACAGAATCCGCCCAAAAAATAAACCCAAGCAACAGAAGAGCGGATCGCCTAGCGTTCACAGCGGAACAGAGCCAGCACAATCCAGCGCGGTCAGATTGCTGGAAAATCTCATCTCCAATCTCCAATCCCCCAACAGCGTTAATCCAAATCGTGATGTCAAACACGCCTGCTTCTGCCTAGGTGCGCCGCCCTCACCTTCACACTGTAAGCCGGTGACAATGTCAAACTAGCGAGAGAACATCCGTTGTCGCCGTACACGCCCCTCTGCACCTCGTGTGGCCTCATTCTCTGCCGGCTCAACGAACCGCACCATGCATGTCCCCACTGCGCTTCTGCCTTACTCAGTGCACACCAGCGCTCATCACTCCTCGACCGCCTCCAAGCAGAGCTCTCACAGACTCTTGCTAACGAACAAGCCCAGCGTGACCGCCAAGTCGAGGAAGCGAAAAGGGCAGCAGGCGCCTTTCCTTCTCTCTCTTCAGCCAACTCCGGGTTTATATCCACGCTCATACAAGCACCTGCGCCACGCTCGGCGGCGGCAGAGGCGCACAAAGTCCTTTCCCTCAACCCCAAGACAAAGCGCGTCGTAGTCTCATCTTATCCTTCTACTCCTATCCCCTCTAGACCCGTTTCCAGAAACTCACAATCCGAAGCCACGACAAACCCGGAAGAAGGTCCTCATCTTGTCAGAGTGCCTCCCCCCTTGCCAGACGTCGATCACGCCAGTGGTCGTGTGGACCCTTCTCGTCCTTGGCAGAATCTCAGCTATGACTCACTCAAGTATATCCCCTTGCCCAAATCCACACGATACAGATCTTCGGCTAGAGTCTCACACCTCGAGTAGGAGACCTTAGGGCCAGGGAAGATGAAAATTTTTACCCGCGGAGGACGGGCTGGATTCATAATCCTTGCTTTTTCGTTCGTAGATGAAATCGTGTCCTGTGATTTGCTATTCGTTGTCGTTACATGATTCTGTCGACGCTTTATCGTCATCTTGTTCTATCCTGAACTAGAAATTGGATTATCCAATCCCCTACATCAACGGAGGCGCGAAAAAGAAATTACAATAGCTGTAGAATTACACGAGCGACATGATGTGCGCACATATAGGCAAAAAGAGAGAAAGGGAGCGAAAAAAAAAACCAGCAATAGAATGCGCAGTCTGTCAAGAAATGAAGTCGTCCGATGACACGAGCGCAGCCTCTACTTCCCGAAGCGCACTCTCGCCCTGCTCCAACATCTCCTGAGCAATAGCGAGTTCCCTTTCTGCGCTCGCCAACTCCACACTGACTTCTTCCCCAGCCGAGGAAAGGGAGACGAGTTCTCCGGGTGGTGGCGTCATACTCGTTCCATTTCCGCCACCTCGTGCAGCCATCAGCAGTACGGTTGCTCCTGAGTCATCGTCTCTCTCTTCCTGTTCTTCATTACCTCCATCACCACCGCCATCATCATCACCATCGTTGTCGTCGTCAAAAGCATCAGATGGTTCTAGTGAAGGCGATGGCGGCAGAGGTATAGTCGGTGGATCAATCATCGCCTCTCCCATCGGTCCATCAATTCTCCCCGCAGGGTACAGTTCTTCCGGGGGGGTGCTGCCCATCGTGTTGGACTGTTCGCCGTGCTGCCAATCAATTGAACGGGAATCAAGACACACGTCTGAAACTGAGTCGTCGAGCTGGGATTCGGTGTGATCTGGATGCACCAATATGCTTGTGGGCTGCAAGGGCGTGGCCAACTCCATTGATATCTCCTCGTCTATCGCGTCGAATAAGGCGTCCTGGGGCAGGGGATGCGGCGGGAACGGGGGCTGTGGCAGATGTACCTCGGTTGTGAGACCACAATTCTCCGGTGCAGTGGCCTGGAAATGATCCTCCTCTATCACCTCCAGTGCCAGCCCTGGTGTTGGATCGGCAACGGGGAAGGAATGTAATTGTTGGTGACCATCGTCAGAATGTGATGGCTGGTGTGATGAGAACGGAGTCGATGCCTGCCTCGGCCATCTCGAGTTCAATTCTTCGACTTGTTTTTGCAACGTTTGAACTCGGTCCAATAGCTGGTCTTCCCGAGCTTGTGTGAATAATTTGTATTTTTCAAACTCGTGTCGTAATCTGCCAGAAAAATAAATCATCAATCCCAGAACACCGATTAGAAACCCGGAGACCGTGGATTACCGGAGGCAGTCCTTTTCAACAGAGCCCAGGCGGTGTCCAAGTGTATCAAACGCGACTTTTTTCGTGCTCCCTGCATCATTGTCCTGACAGTCTCCATCTAGGACCTGCTAAAAGTAATGTTTCAGTGCACATTTTGATCATAGAATGTTCTTTTCAAGAACGAAAGATAACCGACCTTAGTCTTGGCTCGTTGTCCTACGTGTTCTGATTGATGAGCAGCTCGTGAGATAGAACCCTCCCGCTGCGTAGCAACAACCTTCATTCCTAGCTCCCTTTCTTGACTAAAGGCATCTATCTGAGCCGCGAGCGCCTGGATCTCGCTGTACAACCCTGCAATGGCGGACATTGAGATTGTGTGACCAGCTATCACACCCGCCTGCGGTGAGACATTCGTACTACGCGTTTTCTTTGAACCAGACGCCCCCAAATCAAAATCATCAGTGTGACGCGATCCCGGAACTGATTCAGGTTTGCGTGGACTTTGGCTCCCCATTGACGCTTCTGGTATTCTCGTTCTTCGCCTACTTTCACGCCCATTGTCGCGCGATGGTTGACCCAGACTAGATGGAGCAAGAGCAGGCGTGCGATACCCTGAGGCAAGGTTAGCGTTCGGCACAATGAGTCATGGAGTGGGAGGAAGCAACGTCGGAAACAAGCGGTAAGCGGTTTTCGGCCCGGAAATTTGCAATAACGAGCGTGTTCGACTGGATGGAAAGGTAAAATGAAGGTATATTGATGCTCACCTCTGTTGCGAGGAGTGTTGCGGAAGCGCCGCTGTTGGTCTTCATCAGATGCTCGATCGCCAGAATCACGCCCATCTCCATTCCTGCTATTCGTGGTCACGCCACTGGCAGTAGTATTACCAGAGGGGGCACCACTTGACTGTGGCGATGTCTTTGATGCTGATGCGGCTAAGGGCAAGGAAGGTCGGGAACGAGCTTGTTCAAGCTAAAGAATGATTGATCAGTTTACGTTTCCGGAGGACGAACCAAGGCAGACTGGAGTAGACTCACCCGCTTAAACAAGGTTTTAATCTCGACCTCGAGAGCTCGGTTCCTTGCCGCGGTCATGTCAAGGTTCTTAAGAATCTGCTCGTTGGTCATCGCGGGCGCTGAACGGGTCGCTGGCTCAGGGTGTTGGTCCTGGCCATCACGCTGTTCTTCGAGGCCTGTACCACGTTTGGTTGATGAGCCGGTTCCAGTGGACGGTTTCGTTCTGCCACATTCAGAGTTAGATCCGATGTTGCCATCATTACGTCCCGATAGCAGGCTTGGAGCATCATCAACCATACGAGTGGCACAGTACTCAAGTTCAGCTTCGCGTCTTGCCAGCTGGGCTTCGAGCGCTTCAATTTTGGCTTGTGATGCTTCACATGCAAGGATATGTACCACCCGCTCGTCGTCTCGTTCCCGGCGCAATCGTTCAATAATAGCTCCTGCATATGCGAGTTTGTCCTCGTCAGAAGGCCGCCGCGTCTTAGTACTAGAGCGTTGTGGATGGCCTAAGTGTCTAATATCAACACTTCGGAGAGGGTGTGGGACTAGAAATGAAACGGACCAATGAAGCGAGTGATCTGGAGACGGTTACACGGCCATGAGCAAATGGCATTCGACTGTTCCACTGCGGCGACAGATATGAGGAACCATGAAGTGATGGAGAACGATCAACAAACCCTTCTCGACCATCTCTAAAACAGACTCTCTAAGGTCGTCCTTTTCAGTCCTCGGAGACGCCATAAGCTCCCATAACCCCTTGCAGTTTTTGTTCAAGTCGAGCGTACTTCTGCTCTGCATCCTTCAGCTCTGTGGTGCGGTTGCGTTGGCATTCATCAAGGGCGTCGAGAGCTTGCAGGAGCCTAGTCTGTAAATGGGATGCATTCGTCATATGAGCCAGGAGCTGGGTGCTCATATGTGCGATCTAGGTAGTGTGTATGAGGTTCAGGTAAACAAAGGCACGGAGAGTTCGAGATATACCTCTTCATTTTTCCGTTCCAGCAACGGCTTCGGGAGGTCATGATCGCTTCGGCTCATAACACATCGGGGACGGGATGACTCTAATTTCTGGCAATATTATGTTTGAGCACTGACAACGCTAGTGTTGTTTTCAAATAACGGGACAGGGGTTAGGGTTTCATGATGGTGATTCCACGGTCACGTGCACCATCAGCACCACTGCACTGCTGGCGTACGACTATATTTGCGCGTGGGATATCCTTTGTTTATATGCTAAAATATCAGATGGGATATCGTCGCTGTAGATTTAATAAATATCCATTTGTTATCCTACCTTGAGATTTCTGTGAGATTTTTTTTATTTTCCCTCAATATCACAATTAGATAGATGTTATACAGTGGCATCCAAAAGTATCGCACCGTCACATGACCAACGGATCAACTCTCTCTCGTTCTTCGAGATCATTGTTGTTTCATCCATAAATTATATTGACAGAGAGCTAAGCATGTAGGGAATCAATATATAGTAGTAGAGAGACATAATATACAGAATTTAAATCAAAAAATGAGGAGGAGTGTGAAAAGGATGGTGCAATACTTTTGGACATCACCTATTAAGAGATAAGATTAGAGCATTGTGGGATGAAAACAAAACCATTCACCTCGAAACAAGTTAGTACTTGGTGTTTCCACCCCGGGCCTTAATTACTGCCTCAACACGATGAGGCATACTCTCAAAAAGGGTGTCCAAATTTTCTTGAGATATATTACCCCATTCCTCCTGAATAGTGCATGTTACGGGTTTGCAAACCTGCGCAGGTACATGGGTATGGGTTGGCCAGGTGCGGGTGCGGGTCCAACATCAGGTACCCGCATGAAACCTGTACCCATGGTGCGGGTCTGGCAGGTTTTTTTGAGGCACTATTATTCTAATCACTGCTACTGTACAGTTTACACCACAAATATTTTCGAGACAGTTGACTCCCATCAGAATGGCTCCAGCTCTATCAAAACTCACAATGTGTCTCACAACCCAACCTGAGATAACTACACGATGGAAAAGGAAAGCCTCTTCTAGAATAACTGATGAAAACTTTGTTGGTGCAGAGAGCAACGTTGTCACCAAGTGTCTCAAGCTGTCAGCCAACACTGCATGGGCTGCGGCTGCAAAACGTCAACATAGGCAACCATCAGTTGAGGACGTCGAGGATGAGGACAGTGCATCCATGAATAACCCACCGAAAAACTGGAATGCTGTTCTTGAGGCTGCTGATGGAAGTGATGATGTTGACATGCTAGATAACAATCCAGCTCCAGCACCTGAGGACTTCGAAGAGGATGACGATGAAAAGGACAATGATAAAGAGGATGATGATGATGAAGTTGAGCCAGAGGTAACTAAACCCTGTTGAGACGGCAGAAGAACAATGCAGTGAGTCAAACAAAATGTGGTGAGAACACTGAACCCTGGCTCACCCAATTTCCCCATTAGAACGACTATCTGATGAGTGGATGGCTCTGATCTATGCATTCTTCCAGCCAACTCCTTCCATTGTGACAGTTGATGGACTGGCGTGTCCACAAATTCAGGTGCACTGCATCAAATTGTAAGGGACATGGCAAAAACCCAAGAATGGTCCGACGTTACCTTGATACATCTAATTGAAACTCAATGGGAAACCTTCACAAGCATGTGCGACTGTGTTGAGGAGATGAAATCTTACATGGTGCAGATGCTTGTGGCAACCTAGAGAGTGCTCGGGAAGGGTTAGACAAAGCCAAGAAGTTAAAAGACGGATCAATCATGACAGCCTTTGAGAGGAAGGGGAAAGGAAAGATTACTTTTTCGCATCGCCAACATGATAAAGCCCAAACTAGGTTCATGGTGATCAACTATCATCTAACCTGTCTAATGTATAGCTCAGGGCTGAAATCGTTTGTTGGGTATCAGAAAGCATGCAACCTTTTTCGATTGTTAGTGATCGAGGATTCCAATGCCTGATGAAGACTGGCAGACCAGGAATATTACATACCTTCTCCTTCCACTGTCTTGCAGTGATGTCAAGCAAGTGTTCATGAAGGTTCGGGGTAGGATTGCGAAGATGCTTCAAGTAAGAATTCAAGTCAGCTTCATGATGACATAGGACAAGATTGATTTACCCCATCCAGGAACACGAGGGTGCTCTCAGCTTCAGGACAGACGCATGGACTTTGCCTAACCACAAGGCTTATATTGCTGTAACTGTCCACTTTGAGCAGAACAGGGAGCCAATGTGTCTTCTGCTTGACCTTGTCGAGGTTGCAAAGTCTCATTCCGGTGTGAATCTTGCATCTGCATTTGCAAAAATACTAGTTGATTTTGGGATAGTGCACAAGGTAAATATGCTGGATGATTTACATGAAAAAATGGGACTTACGGTGATCTTGCACACCAGATTCTCAGTGTTAAATGCGATAACACGTTGCCAAATGATGTGATGATCGACACACTTGCTGAGCTAATTATTGCGTTCCCAGGTGCCACAAATCAAACGTGTTGCTTTACACATATTCTGAACCTAGTTGTCAAAGTAATCCTTCACCAATTCGATGTGCTGAAAGCCAAGGCAGATGAAGCGCTTGATGTGGCATCACAGGTGCTGGTAGACCTTGCAGGAGATATTGATATGGAGGAGGCAGCGATGGACGAGAGAAATGATGATGAGGATGATGATGGAGAAGAGGGTTGGGTCGATCCACACGATGGGATGTCACAGGAGGATCAAGACAAGCTTGATCTGGCAGTGCGTCCAGTGCATTTGGTCCTAGTAAACATAAGTTTAAACTCAGATTAAACCCTAATGCCAGACCAGTACTCATCCAATCCAGCTATGAAAACTTGCAGTATGTGATCAAAAACTCCATGACAATCCTACTCCCTTGCTGGATTCAGCTTCTTGAAGATCTGGCGGATGATGCTACCGATTCCCTTGCCATTCGGATGATGCCATGCGATGTTGCGACACGCTGGAATTCGACATACAACATGCTCATGTTCGCTCTCGAATATTGCAAGGCAATTGATGGAATTTCTGGTGACAGGGACATGAGGAAGTATGAGCTTTCAGATGAGGAATGGGAGCTGGTTCAGCAGCTGTGTGATGTATTGGGAGTATGTTGTGCTGGCCATCTTCCCATATCCTGCCACTCATGTTTTCCCAGATATTCAAGGACACGACCCTTTTCTTTTCACGTTCGACACCAAACCTTGCCACTGTGATACCTGCAATGGACTACATTGATGTGCATCTCGCGACTGCAAGCCAAGACTTGAACTACTCGCTTGCCATTTGCACTTCGCTGGCACTTGGAAAAGCCCATCTAAACAAATACTACGATATGACTGACCAGTCAGAAGTCTACCAAATTTCCATGAGTGAGTGCCCTTCCCCCTGATCATTCTATTCAATTACAATGCTTTTGAGCAGTCTTACATCCACGACACAAACTTCAATATTTCCACAATGCCAACTGGGACAATGTGTGGATCACCACTGCGACAGCGATTGTCCATGACAAGTTTGAACAAGCATATGTGGACCTCCCCATTGATGAGGTCATTGTTTGTATGAAAAATGTATGTGCTACCCATCCAATGTCTTTCTGCATCGAAACTTGCTAACATACATTTTTAGGCCACTAGACCTACCAAGTGGAACATCTTTGACAACCTACCATCGGTTTCTGCCCCCATTGCCTCCAAGCTCAAGGACAAGCTCCAACAATACCTCGAGTGTCCTGTCGAGAATGTCAAGAATGCATTTGTGTGGTGGGTCAAAAACCGGATGGTCTACCCCTGTCTCTCTCGGATGGTGTTAGACTACTTGTCAATACCAGGTATGTGTTCTGTCATTAGTCTCCTGTACTTGATCTAATGACTCCTACAGCTACTTCAGTTGATGTGGAGTGTATCTTCAGTAAAGGAAGACTCGTTCTATCTCATGTTCGGAATGGACTCTCAGTTCAGTCCATGTGTGCATTGATGTGTCTCGGCACTTGGAGCAGGATGGGTTTGCTGAAGGATAAGGATGTGATGCAGGCTGCGAGACTGCCTGATGTAGATGGGAGTGAGGCTGAGCTAGATGGTCATTGGGATGATATATTGTAGTAGTACAAGTTGCTAATCTACTATCTATGATGTGAACCCGTGGTGCCAACCCGCACGGGTTTCCATACCCGCATAACCCGCAAGTACCCATACCTGTACCTGCCTGTACCCATACCCACAAGCACAGGTACGGGTTTCATGTGGGTACGGGTATGGGTAGAGGTTGAGTGACCTGTGGCAATAAAGAGATGTTCTGGGAGTACTGTGATCATGTTTTGATCTTCTAAGTTGGCTGTGGTGACAAAGAGGTTGTCTGAAAGCATGGTGACATCTTCGTTATCATTGTCTTCATCAGGAATGTGGTCTGGACATCTTGATAGAGCATCTGGTGCAGGAATTTTGGATCCTGGGATGTGTTCTAATTTGAAGTTGTAGTCAGTGAGGGTCTGGACCCATCATGCTTGTTGGTGTAAGGGGACTAGTGTTATGTGCACCCCCTTATGCAAGGTATGTCTAGGGGTCTGTGGTTGGGTGTCCAGGCTCGGCCTCTCTAGCTGATGCCTGATGCCTAAGCCTGGCCTCAGCCTTTGGTCACCCCCATCCCCAAGTCTGATCCACATACAACTAATGTTGTTTGTATATTGTTTGCATACATTATATTCTAGTAGCTATATAGTGTTTGGCTACCCAGTCTGTGTGCAGACCTCTATGTATATAAGTAGTGTGGGTGTCAATTGTATTCGCCACCTGAATATCAACTTGGTTCTGGTGCTCTTACTTCCCCTAACAGTTGGCAGTTGATTTTCTGGGGTTTATGCCAGTATATGAGGTTTTGGTGATCCATTTTGATATGGATGGTATGGAGGCTGCAAAGGAGATAGTGGCACCATTCTTTGAGGGCTTGGATAATGGCAAGGAGTTCCCTGTCATACATAGATGTCATAGTTGTGTTCTGCTGGTCTGAACATCTTTGAATAGAATGATACAGGTTTCTGTATTCCATTGATGTCATGTTGGTATAAGATAGCTCCTGATGCAAATTTGGAAGCATCAGCTTCTATTTCAAAGGGTTTTGTGGAGTTGGGCATGAGGAGTACTGGTTCTTTTAAGAATTTGTTCTTGAGTGTTTTGAATGCTTTTTATTGTTCTTCTTTCCATTCAAATTTGGTTGATTTGGATAGGAGTTGGTTAAGGGATTTGGTATGGTGGGAGTAACTGTGGATGAACTTCCAGTGGAAGTTACAGAATCCAATGAATTTCTGAATGTGTTAGACCATTTTTGGTATTGGCCAGTCTTCTATTCCTTTGGGTTTTCTGGGGTCCATTTTGATTTCATCTGGCATGATGATCATGCCAAGGTATTTGAGTCATTGTTTGTTGAACTCACATATCTCTGTTTTGAGGTAGAGGTCATTTTCCTGCAGGATTTGCAATACTTTTTCCATAAGTCGGTCAGTTTCTTCCTGGGTTTTACCATAAATTAGGATATCATCCATATAGATGATGATTCCTCCTTTCTCCATTATTTCGGAGAATACTGTGTCCATCATATGTTGGAACATTGCAGGACTGTTGCAAAGTCTGAAAAACATTACAGTTGGTTCAAAAAGACCTATAGAAGTCTTGAACGCTGCTTTCCATTGGTTGCCATCTTTGATTCTGATGTTATTGTATCCTAGGCAGATATCGAGCTTAGTGAAGTACTTAGCTCCTTTGAGTTTATCTATGATAGAGGAGATCATGGGGATTGGGTAGGCATTTTTGACAGTGTGATTGTTTAGATAACAATAGTCTTGGCAGGGTCAGAGGTCTCCTCCTTTCTTGGCAACAAAGAAGAAGGGTAATGCCATAGGAGATTTTGAGGGGCAGATGTACCCTTTTCAGAGGTTTTTGTCTATGAATTCTTTTAGTGCTTTTTCTTCAGCAGGTGCCACTTAATAAGGTTTCATTGATTTTGCTTCAAATGTTGGTTTTAGTTTGATTTCATGATCAAACATTCTTGATGGTGGGAATTGTTTGGAGGCTTTCTTGTTGAATGTTTTAGCCCATCAGGCAAATCTCTGAGGAATCTCAGGTGGTTCCTTATTCAATTCTGGTTGTTTTCCTTTTTGGTTTGCCAATTTTGTTGGGTTGTGTTGCTCATTGTGGAGTATTGTGGCATGTGTAGCTTTGGCATTTACTTCTAATGGGGTTAGAAGCATTGGGTTCATTTCTCTTTCTAAAGAGAAGGTGTCAAGGTCAACATTTGAAAGGTTGATGTATTCTTCTGGATTGTCATTGGGTTGAAAGGTTTTTCCAGCCATTATGTCCATGGTGATAGAAGTGAGTTTGACAGGTTGTCATAGGGTTCTGAGGAGTTTGGAGAAATCCTGGTGATCAATTTGGGGCTTCCAAGAGAATGTCTTGGTTTTCCAGTTGATGTTGGGATTGTATTGTTCCAACCAGGGAAATCCAATGATGAGGTCTTTTTCACTGGTGTTCATGACATATGCTTCTAGTGTGCAATCTCTTCCTTCAATGATGGTTCTGATTTTGATATATCCATGGATCTTGCCATGTTGATTGTCAGTTCTGTCAATGTTGCTGGGAGGGATTGGTTGGTCCAGCTGTTTGGTTTGATAACCATGTCATTCAATGACTTTGTAGGAAATAAAGTTTCCTTGAGCTCCTGAGTCTATCAGGGCAGTGATGGCCACAGGTTTTGATGTTTGTTCACTCCAAATCTTGATGGGTAGGAAAAGGGATTGTTTATTTGGGAAAAGTCGTAATTGTACAGAGTTTATTGAGAAATTGTCCTTCTGGGAGTGAGAGTATGTAAAGTCCTTCTGAGTTCTGGAATGTGCAGGAGCACATTGATTGACAGCATTCCTTTTTAAAAATCCTGGAATGGATGGATCTCTGGATCTTTAGCTAGCATAGAATGGAGTTCTTGTTGTAATTCAGGATCAAGTTCATCAACCATTTGGTGCATCTGAGATGTGACTTTTGCAATGGCAAGAGAATACTTGCATTGTTGGGGTTTGAAGCTGGAATTAGGCTTATTTCCTTAAAAAGGAGGGCAATTTGGGTTTCTGGCTGGGCATGGTGGGTTGGTATGCATCCCTGGGAAGCGTCTAGTAGGTGGTGTAAGGGGACACTCCAGACACCTCAGCAACACCTCCATTAACCCTATTGACACCCCTGTGCCCTCCAATGCATTATATATCCCTCCCTTCAAACGCTCATACTGCAAACACAGCCAGAATACTCCATACACTCCCTCACTGTCCAGATAAAACCCTCCCTCATTCCCTCTCATTCCTACAGACTCCAGACTATCATATTCACATCCCACATTTGTTTCAACCACACCAGGCCTTGCACAACCTAGAGACACCACAGCTAAGCCTGGTTTGATTTATATTGATTATATAAGTTGGGTATATACATAATATTTGCCTGCAGGGGTTTCCTTATCCTATTCCCTTAGGATTTCCCTGCAGGTATGTGTCCTGTACATAACTCATAGTTTAATATCACTTAGGATTTCCCTGCAGTCGTTTTGGCTCCCCCTGAGCTGTCAAGGCCTCCCAGGTCGCCCTAACAGGTGGTGGGTGTGGGCATTTACTGACCCAATAATTGTTTGCTCCACATTGGAAGCATTCTTGCTTTTGGTAAGCCTTCATTTGTTGTTCTATGACAACTGCATCTATCTCCAATGGTTCTTGTGCAGAGTCTTCTTTGGTATATTCCAGTTGTGGAATTTTGGGGTAGGGATCTTTGTATCCTTCTTCTACTATGGCATGGTCTATTTCCATGGCATGTGGATCTTGTGACGTGAATTGTGGAGTGTTGCTCCTTGAGTAGAATTGTGTATATGGCATGTTGTTGTTGGGATGACTTGGTCCTTAGTTAGGTTGGTATTGGTTCCTTTGAGGGAACATATTTCTGGGCATGCCGTATAGGGCATTAATGCATCAGAAGTTGTTATCAAGTTTATTGGCTTGGGTATACCAAGTGGTGATAGTAGTTGGAGGGTTCTCTGATTCATCAATTTTCATAGCAATCCATCAATCAATTGCTTTGTGATATAGATCAATGAGGGCATGATCTTTGGTGAGTCCAGACTGGTGGACAAGTTCTTTGAACTAAGCATTGAACTCAGTCATTGGTTTACCTGCTTGGTGCAGGGTTTGGAGTTTGGTATGCACATACGCATGTTCATCTGCCAGGGTGAAGTTGGTTCTGAGTCTGGTGGTGAAGTTGTCCCAAGTCTCCATGGCTATAGGTTACCCTGCTTGGGTTTGGGCATTTCTCTCATGGAGGTATTGTCTGGTCCAGGCTCAGGCATCTCCTGATTGCATTGTCAAGAAGATGAATAGGGTCCTGGCAAGATTGGTGTTGTAGGTGGTTGCATTAGCAAGCACATAAGCTTCACATTGGAAGATCCAATCTTTGAATAATCTTCTGGTTCCATTGAAGGTGATAGGTTTGAGGAGGTCTAGTTCTTTTGGGGTTTGTGTGGCGGCCATTTGTAATTGTCCAGGAGGTGGTGGTGTTGGTGGTGCTGGTGGGGCTAAGGGTTGTGTTGGTGTGGGTAATGTGGGTGGTTGTGGATCGGGTTCCGATTGGTTGTCATCTGTGATGTGGATGTCTGAGTTGTTGTCTACTGGGATTTTTCCTAAGTTGAGTTCAATGAAAGCTTCATGTTTCATAAGGAGGTTTTCTTCAGAACCTGTGAGTTCTCTTGGTTGTTGTACTGTGCATTGGAGTCTTTTAAGTTTGTGGTTAGTGAGTTGGTTTGCAATGATATCGCATTTTTCTTGTTCTTCATGTTGTCTTTGTCTTTCAGCTAGTGCAGCAGAGACACTTCATGATGTTGATGCACATGGAGTGGGTGAATCAAATAGGGATGGGGGATAAAATGGTGATGGCATTGTTGCGCCACAAAATCATTTCATTTGTAAAATCACTAGCTAATAAAGTAACTAACTCTCCATTACCGAATAATATCAGTATATGGCCATGGTCAGACACTGGGTGTGAGAGATTTAGAATACTATCTAAAATATGCGAAGGCAGACATCTCAGAAACAGAACCAGAACACCCAGACAAGTAAAAGTGATGTTAGCTAACTTATTAGTGATAAGGCTATGGAAGAATGACTCTGGTATGAATGTACCCAAGCATTGTATCCAATACCATGTTAACTAAGATATTAGTTAAGATACTCATGACTGCACAAAAGACCCATTTCCTTGCCTCTGCCCTAGAAAGTGGACAGGTCACAACACCTATGTCATTGGGATGGTACCTAGTCATAATAACAGGTCCAGGAGTGAATCTTGACAAACAAATGAAGGGATTAGCTAATGCCCTGACAAGAATGTCCCCTTAGAACAGCTCTGATGGCATTGAAAGATAAAAGATCAGATGGGGGTATCTAAGAGGGTACTCAGGGATGGATGCTCCTTCATGATAACAAAAGAGACCAGAAATGATGGACTAGAAAATAGAGATTGATAAGAATGAAACAAGTTAATTAAATTCTACTATTAGTTTACTGCCTGAAGGCTATGGAAATGAACTTTTAGGACATTAGGGTTGAGAACCTGGGTGTGGAGAATCCAAGAAAAAGATAAAAACCCTTAGATAAGAGTTAGCAAGTAAACTTGCTAACCCAACTGGCTGTGATATAAATAACCAGGCACTTAGGGAGCAAGTTCCTGAGAGCAAATTATGTTGCTGATATCAGAACTCCTAGAATGATGCTCCTAAATGATGAGGAGACAATAAAATGATGAAGCTGAAGGCTTGTTTCAGGTATACCCATAAGTCAATTGTATATTGTTATAAAAACTTGTCTGTAAATTACATGGGAGGCAAGAAACCACTTGCCTATTTCCCCCCCCCTGATTGTATGGTTGATTAGGATAGGAATATAAAGCAATTTTATGTGATTTTCTTTGGTCATAGACCACCAGTGACTTAAAGAGTTATACTCTTTAAAACCAGACCCTTTGAAACAATTGAGATATTGACAGACCCTTCTGCTTGACTTGAGAACTGAATACAAGTTGCTACAACTCTTCTGTTCTTAAGTAGAAAGTTCACTAACTTCCATTTCTTTGGGTTCCTCTTAGAGGCCTTGCCTCAGAAGTATACCATTGAATTGTAGAGCTGTTTAATTGAGAAGCGAATATAGTATGCTAGGGCCCATTGAAAATGCTGTCCACAGGTCTATCTAGTTTAAAGATACTTACTGCAGGAGCTTGCTAGAAGCCTGTCTCACTGAGTAGTATAAAGTTTTATTACCTTGTTCAGAAGCTGTAGTATGCTAGGGCCTGTTAGATAATGCCGTCTGCTAGGCCTACTAGTTTAAGGACACTTACTGCAGGAGCTTGTCAAAAGCCTGTCTTGCTGGGTAGTGTAAATTTACAGTATTGTCAAGAGAAAAGGATGTAGTATGCTAGGGCCCATTAGAACACATTGTCTGCTAGGTCTATGGAGGTTCACTGATTGCAAAAGCTTGTGTTTTGCCTGACTTATCAAATTGTGAAGATATTAGTTAACATATTATATAGTAACGACCATCAAAGTTCCCATTGTATTCAGATAGGACAACTGTCTGTCTAGTTGGAGACTAAGAGAATAACTTACCAAGACCCTAAAAACACTAGAATTGAATATATTTCTGGAGGTCTGTGACAACCTCTCCCCTACAAACTTATAAAGTTGGAATTAGCAAACCTGTTAACAAACTTTGTTTTCGATCTCATAAAGTAATCCACATTTCAGCATTTGTGTGGGTGTGGGATTTCTTCTTGGATCAGAGTTTTGTATTCCTAGTCCTGAGATTCTGTTTCTTGATTTAGGAGGAGGGGGTGATGGAGTTTCTTGGGCTGAGAGCTTCTTAGGAGGCATGGTGGTAGCTGTCTAGCAATCAATTATTGCTAGAAGGATGAAAAATTGGGTGGTGATGATGGATATTTCTGAGTACAGGTTCCACAATCTGATGACACAGCAGTAGCAAGGGCATGTGATGTGTTCAAGTTCTAAGGTAATTATTTGGTAGGCAATGAGGGTGGTAGTAGAGGTGAAGACAAAGATGAGTAGGTAAGCCAGATCTTCTGACAGGGAGTGTTAGGGGAAGTAAGAGCACCGGAACCAAGTTGATATTTGGGTGGCAAATACAATTGACACCCACACTACTTATATACATAGTGGTCTGTGCACAGACTAGGTAGCCAAACACTACATAGCTACTAGAATATAATATATGCAAACAACATACAAACAACACTAGTCATATGTGGATCAGACTTGGGGATGGGGGTGGCCAAAGGCTGAGGCTGGGTTTAGGCATTGGGCATCGGTAGGAGAGGCTGAGCCCAGACACCCAACCACAGACCCCTAGACATACCTTGCGTAAGGGGGTGCATACATGCTAATCCCCTTACAGGGAGAGGTTGAGGAACATAGCAATGGCTACACAGAGAGGCAGTTTTCTTTCACATGTTGTATTGGATGACCAGAGTACCTCAACATGTTCAGTACATCAGCAGAGTAGAGCAGAGTAGAGGGTGAGCAAGAGATAAGCAGCAGAGTATCTTAGTGTTTTGTTACCCAGGTTAGGGGTTTACTCTTGAGTAGCACAGCATTCAAGGCAAGATGTCTATACAGACTTGGTCTTGTCCTACTAGGTGTGACTTGGAGATGACAGAGCACTATAAGTCCAGCCAGTTTAGAGGCAAAGAGGTATAGGAGGCAAGAACTGTATAACACTAAGATAAGGATACATGATGATGTACTATATCCTTATATACAACTAAGTGTGGCTATGCTCCTACTATAAATGTATAGGCCCAAGTAATTATGAGTCAGAGATAAGGAAGTGAGTCATAAGCTATTTATAGTCCTTCTGATGTACACTACTGATTGTTTCAGAGTGTTAGAGCCGGTGCGGGTCAGGGTGGTAACCTTGATATAAGGTAACCAGGGGACAGGGCGAAGTCTTCGGGACCGAGGCGGAGTACGTCGGGTGGGGGGTTGGACTTGCGGCCTCAGCATATGTGCTGTGCCCTCCTACTGTCCTAGTCTGTATTTCAGGAAGTCGGGGCCGAAGCGGAGTGAGGCAGAAGAGAGGAGAGGATAGAGAACAGGGAGCTGGTCCGCTGCTTGATTCGATTATCAGACTGAGGAGTACAAGCCAAGTACCTACAGTATATATACTACTGGCCTTACGAACTATGACTCGTACTGATTACGTGCGGAGAGAAGCGGAGGCCGATATAGTTACAATGGATTACGAACAGATTACGAATGGAATGGAAACTGGTACAGGTATGGAGACCGATAATGTATCTTGACTATGGACGGGAAATGGAGACTGGAGTTAGAGACACCAAGGGTCAGGTGACCACGGCACGTGTGGAAGTGGTCGCGTGATCAGGGGCAGTGGGTTGTGGTTGGAGCAAGTCGGGGCCGAGTTGGAGGGCAGAGGGTTGTTGTGTGGAGCACACGTGGAATTGAGAAGCCAAAGTTTAAGTGATTAGACTCTGAGTTGGCATGGATATGACACAGAGTGACATATGAAATGAGATATTTGAGCTAAACATCACTGTCCTTCTGATAAGACTTCTGATAACAGAAAGCTTGGTTGGGTAGCCACCAAGTGACTTTGAAAGTGTTGAATAATGTTTGGAGTGAAGCCAAGATATAGTGCTGAGGCCAAGACTAGTGGTAAAAGCAATATGGGTAGCAGAGTGGCCTTTGTCCAAAAGGGAAAGAATATGGTTGTGTTAAGTCATAGAGAGAGATTACATGTTAGCAAAATGAGGTTGGGGGGGTGGTGTGAGCTAGGGGAGTGAGCAGCTATATTTATACATTATTCTAACCAGTCACATAACAATTATTTGCATTTATTTGGCTGTAATAAATAAAATCATGTGATTAGAGTAGAGACAGACAAAATCCTTCCAATGACCTTAAATGATTGTTTAATTCACTGACTTCCCAAAATGGCATATGACATAATGATGTTTGGCAGGATAATACATGAGCCATATAGGTATTTCCAAATAAAATATGCGGGTTTCACCTTTAGTAGGTGGGCAGTTATTAACATATTTGTTGAAGTATAAAAATCATTGGAAGGGTTTTGTCCCTTACTGTATAGAGTAACACCACAAGAGAAAGAAGAATTAAAGAAATTCACAGGAGAAAACCTTCAAAAAGGTTACATACAAAATTCACAATCACCAATGGCATCTTCCTTCTTCTTTGTTGGAAAGAAAGGAGGAGATCTACAACTGTGCCAAGATTATCAATATCTCAATGATAATACAGTCAAAAATGCATATCTGATACCTAGCATTGGAAGAATTAGAGCCAAATTGAGGGGATCAAAATATTTCACCAAATTGGACATACAAATGGGATACAATAATATCTGAATAAAAGATGAAGATCAATGGAAAGCAGCATTTAGAACACCATATGGATTTTACAAGCCAATAGTAATGTTCTCAGAATGACTAACTCATCAGTGACATTCCAAAGTATAATGGATAACTTGTTTAAAGAACTTATGGAAAAAGGAGGAGTTATAGTTTATATGGGTGACATATTGATCCATGCAAAATCAAAAGAACAGTTGGATTTCCTAACCATGGAAGTTTTAGAAATCCTGGACAAGAACAATCTTTACCTCAAGACAGAAAAATGTTTTTTTGAACAGGAACAACTTAAATACCTAGAAATTATTATCAAGACTGACTCCTTAGAATTGGATCCTATTAAATTGGATGGTATTAAAGATTGGCCACAACCACAAAAGGTTAAACATGTCTGGCAATTTATTGGATTTTGCAATTGCTACAGGAAATTACGAAGGACTATGCAAAGATAAGTCACTCACTTAATAATTTACTTAGGAAAACAACAAATTTCCAATGGAACAATAATGTAGAAGTAGCTTTCAATGCCCTCAAGCAACATTTCATGAATAAGCTTATCCTACAGATGGTAGATCAGATGAAGCCTTTTGAGATAGAATATGATGCTTCTGCATTTGCAACAGGAGCAGTTCTCTTACAGAGGGATACTAACAGGGATAAATATCCAGTGGCCTATGATTCACATTCTCTTAATTCCTGCTGAATAGAACTATCACTGTTCTGGCCAGGAATTCTTGTTGATCATTCACACCTTACAGGAATAGATTTATTATCTTTATGGTTCACCTTTGCCTAGTCTTTATTTGGACAGATCATGAGAATTTAACAAGGTGGAAGGAACCCCAGAATCTTACCAAGTAGCAAGCTCATTGGATGTTGTATATGATGAAGTTTAATTATAAGATCAAATATCTTCCTAGATCAAAGAATGGTCCTATGGATGCTTTGTCCTGATGACCTAATCATGAACCTTCCAAGCCCAATACTCAGGGTTTGGTTGCTATTCCTAGTGACAGATACAGTGACCTGCAAACTGTTCCAATGTTTTGTACTTTTGACTTAAAGTAGTAATAGCTCAATGAATAAAATGGCTCAATTTGTGAAAATACTTACAAACATAGCCATATATGTCATATCTGACCCTGCAAAGTCGCATTATGTAATACCTCCAACTTAGATATTTATGAATTTTGTAAGCATTTTAAGTCATTGGAACAGCTTTGTCAATGACATATTATACCAGGCCATCCTATTATTTCTAGTACTTAGAGTAGCCCCCCTTGGATTTGAGGACAGCTGCTACTCTTCTAGGCATACTTTCAATTAACTTCTGATACTCAGAAGCTGAAATTGCATCCCACTCCTTCTCTACCCTCTATCACAACTCCTTTATACCCTTGGGAGGAGATTCATACTCTCCCAGCTTTCTCTTCAAATAATCCTATAAATGTTCAATGGAGTTGAGGTCAGGTGACTGTGCTGGCCAGGTTAGGAGCCTAAAATGATTTTTTTGAACCATTCTTTGGCCAATATACTCTTGTATTTGGGATCATTATCTTGCTGAAAGATGATATCTCAGGGTTTAAGCTTGTACCACCAGAGACTCTTCTTCAAATCCTCCTCCAAAATTTGCACAGATAACTCTGCATCCATCCTTTCATCAATCTTCACTGCATAGCCTGGGCCATCCCACAGCATACAGCCCCAAACCATCACTGATCCTCCTCTATACATACTTCAGAGTTTTCTTAACTAATCTTTCACATGAGTCTCTCTCCCTTCTTTTTCCATGCCCACTTCCTCCCATCTGACCCCAAATGATTAATTTTGGTCTCATTAGACTATTCAACCAGCTTCCAGTCCTCCACAGTCCAATGCTGATGTATCAGAGCAAAATCCAGTCTAGGTCTCCTATGCTTGTCAGAGAGCAAAGGCTTTTTTTGCTTGACTACAGCCTTCATTCCTGCCTGTTTGAGATGCCTTGCCATAGTATGTGAAGAGACTGATGTCCCAATGATGGGAGTAAGAGATTTGGCCATATCTACAGCAGTTTCAGCCTTGCTAGCAGAGATAAGATGGATAGCATGCTAGATATTGGTAGTAGAGAGTTTTGAAGGATGTCCTCCAAGTGATTTGGTAAGGCTGGAACAATTTTTAGAGGCTAGTCTGGATATGGTACTGCACCCAACACCAGTAATGGCCTGAATTTTAGTATAGAAATGATGAGAATTTAGCATAGAGAGGATAGTTTTCTTTAGAGTAGAAGATAATAGCTTCACGATAAGTGGGGGGGTTGAGAATGATGGGACATGGCTATCAGCAAATCTATTTATATGTCAAAGATACATGGTCACATAACCTTGTTGATTCACAATCAATGGAGTTATGTAATTGCTTGGATTAGTATCAAAAATCACCATTGATAAAACTGTTCCAATAACTTAAAATGCTTACAAAATTCATGATTACCTCATTTGGAGCTATTATATAACGCAACTTTGCAGGGTCAGATATGACCTATTTGGCTATGTTTATAAGTATTTTCACAAATTGAGCCATTTTATTCATTGAGCTATTACTACTTTAAGTCAAAAGTACAAAACATTGGAACAGTTTTGTGGGTCACTGTAGGTTAATGTTATTACTTCTGATTTGAAGAAGCATATTGCCTTTTCCCCTTCTCCGATTGAACCTTCTGATGACTTCATCCTACAAGCACAAGGATTGGGTAGTGGAAGATTGGAAATGGATATTATAGACAGATGAAATAAAAATCAACAAGCTTGGGTCATATGAGAAGATGTATAAGGGGGAAGAACTCTTAGACAAGACTATTATTCCTACTATTAAGTATGAAGGTGGTAGTAACATTATGGTATGGCAGGCTATGGGATGAAAAGGAGTAGGAATGTTAGTGGAGGTTGAAGAGGATTATAGATGTTGAGCAGTACTGTGAGATTTTAGAGTATAGGGTGGTGAACAGGTTTGAAACTTTGGAGATAGAGAAGAAGGAGTAGGTATTCCAGGAGGATAATGATCCAAAATACAAGTCTAAAAGGGCAACAAAGTGGTTTCAAGATAACAATATGCAAGTTCTATTATGGCCAGCACAATTTCCTGACTCCAAATCCATTAAACACCTTTGGATATACCTGAAGAACCAGTTGAAGGGATATGAGAGACCACTTGAGAGGATATATGAATTATGGAACAGGTTGGTAGTAAAATGGGATAGGATTGCTGCAGAAAGGTGTCAAAAACTTATAGAAAGCATGACAAGAAGGCTCAAGGCAGTTATCAAGGTAAACAGAGGGTATACAATGTATAAATTAGGAAAATGATAGAGAGTCAAAAAACTGTCCCAATGAGTTAATATCTTAAATGATTAAATACTCCATTACTTCTTGGACAAATCATGTAATTTAAACGGATTCAGGATCTCAATATGCTATATTATTATTGTTTATTTTCCCAAGTATTTATATAATCATCTTGGTCCACTATTAGCTGACCTTTCCAAATGGTGGAAACATTGGGACAGTTTTTTGATCCACTGTATATAGTAAGGACATAGCTAGTTGAAGTAGTATATAAGGATACAGTACAGTACAGTAACAAAAGTTTTGCAAAAACAATAAAGACAAACAATGCATTAATCATTAAAAATATTCACTACACTACCACAACTGCATCTAAAATTATGTTAATATTTTGTATAGCAGCCCTTGGCCTCATAGACTGCCTGAGCATGATTGGGCATGCTCTTGACCAGGTCATTAATATAATTTATATCAATCATTCTCCACTCCTCCTGAATTACCTCCCAAAGTTTGTCAAGGTTTTGGAGGATTTCCACTTGGTTTTTTATTCTGACTTTGAGGTATTTCCATACATGTTTGATGGAATTGAAGTCTGGTGACTGAGCTGGGTGTGGAAGCTCATTGATGAGATGGGATTTGCAGAATTGTCAGGTGATCTTTGCCTGGTGGACTGGAGCTCCATCTTCCATCACTGCTATCTGTTTTTTTTTCTCTGATAAATTCCCATAAAAATCCCACTATGGTCCACTAAGGATGAGGCTAATATAATCTGCAGCCATCCTTGCACCCTTGGGTATACAAACCAGTGGACCAAGTTTTCCATGTGCCATGCACCCCCATATCATAAGACTCTGTCTTCCAGACTTGAAAGTAGGGGTTAAACACCTTTTTGTGTACCTCTCACCAGGTCTCCTCCATACCCAAACTACCTTTGAACTCTTTCCAATCTCCAAAGCCTCATTGGTCCAAATTACATGTCTCCAGTCCTCCTCCATCCACCTCCAATATTCTCTTGCCTATACCATCCTGGCTTTGACATGGGAGGGCTTAAGAAATGGTTTCTTTGCAGAAATGTGTTGGCTAAGACCAAATTGATACCTAATGGCATGCTGGATAGTATGGGGATGAGCAGGGGAGTTGAGAAAAGTGTTTCCTGTATGGGTGATCTTGCAGAGAGTTTGGTGTCTATTTCTCTCCAGCACAATTTTGAGGTGTCACATTGCCCTGTCATCAAATAAGGAAGGTCTCCCAGACCTGGGAGCATCCTCATGATGACCCTGCTCTTTGTGCCTATGGATAACCTGATAGACAGTGGAAATGTGGACTCCAAAGAAATTAGCAATTTCATGAGCAGGAATACCCTTCTGATGCCTTGCACATACAGTGGCGTCCAAAAGTATTGCACCATCACATGACCAACAGATCAACTCTCTCTCGTTCTTCAAGATCATTGTTGTTTCATCCATAAATTATATTGACAGAGAGCTAAGCATGTAGGGAATCAATTTATAGTAGTAGAGAGACATAATATACAGAATTTAAATCAAAAAATGAGGAGGAGTGTGAAAAGGATGGTGCAATACTTTTGGACATCACCTATTAAGAGATAGGATTAGAGCATTGTGGGATGAAAACAAAACCATTCACCTCAAAACAAGTTAGTACTTGGTGTTTCCACCCCAGGCCTTAATTACTGCCTCAACACGATGAGGCATACTCTCAAAAAGGGTGTCCAAATTTTCTTGAGATATATTACCCCATTCCTCCTGAAGAGCAGCCCACATCTCATCCTGGTTGCGAGGAAGAGGGTCGCGGGCACACACAAGACAATCCAATTGGTCCCATGCATGCTCTATAATGTTCATATCAGGGCTTGAGGGTGGTCAGTCCAAGCAGCAAATTTTTTTCTTCTTGAAAAATTCCTTAGGTGAAAAGGTAGAAACTTTCGTAGGTTTTAATATAGATAGTGGGCTTGTTTTCACTAAGCTTAGCCGCAATTCGATAAGCTTAAGCTAATACAAGTGGAATGAGATAGATAAAGAACAGTTTCATCTTTTAGGATGTTCTGGGGGTGCGTTCTGACAGCAAAATTCAAGAGAGTAGTGTTTTTAGAGGTTAACAAACAGCTGTTGAAGTTATCTTAGCCGTACAGTGCAACAATGAAAGGACAATCCCTGTCAATTCAAAGTGCTGGGTCTCTGGTCTCTGGTCTCTGGTCTCTGGTCTCTGAACTCTGGTCTCTGTCTCTGCCTCTGTCTCTAGCACTCTGGAACTCCAAACTCTGAACTCTGGTCTCTGTCTCTGTCTCTGGGTTGGTCGACGACCGAAGAAATCACACTTAACGACGCACACTAAATAGCCCTCTGAAACCATTCTTGATCACGGCTTGCAGACTTGTGTGTGGAAGCGGGGGTGAGACCTCTTGCTTCTCCATGAACAAGTGCGACCGTATTTATATTGTTTAGATACATACGAGAGATAGTAAATATGAAATAGAAAACAATAAGCTTAATTGTTACAGGCACTGTAGAACATTTTGGAAGGTTTGGCAGCATTTCTACCTCACCCTGGGTTATGGGTTTTTCTCTGATTAACGAATGGCAATCCAGCCAGACAGTGTTCTGTGCTTGTCTGCATTATTCTGCTGTCCACATGAGCACGTTAAGTTTCCGGATCAATTATGATCGGAATGTATAGTAGTATGGACAATCCCTTGATCCGTTGTAATTAATCTCAGTTAAGCAGTATGCCGAAGTGCCGGGACCCACAAAGCACTCGTTAATTAGGAGTCTTTGATATTTCTAGGGTTTGGGGCATTGGGTATTGCCTCCCAAACGTTGGATGTTCCGTTCCGTGGTCCGGTCATCATTATTGAACTCGCTATAGACGTAATATGCCTGCGACAGCCACTAAGTACATTCTTTTATGTTCAAACACATTCGGGTTCATCAGAAAACTGCTCGTAAGGTCCCTTGATGTGACTGGGGTATACTCGATAGGCTATGTAGAGTCCAGAATCCCTCCAGAGAGCTGTTCTGATAGTTTTGTTCACTAAGCTTAGTGATAATGAGCTGGTTTGAACACTTCCGAGGCTCGAATATCCTCAGTTCGGTCGAACTGGCTACTACAGGATATAGTACCAATCCTCTATAGAGTTCTTTAATGATATAGCCAATGATTCTATGTAGAGAATTGTTCTGGAGTATGGAATTCATGTATAGGTGTGAAATTGGCAGTATCATCGGCAACTTTACTCCTGTGTTTCGGATCGTTATCCTGCTGGAAAATTGGTGCGCTTCAACCTGTGGATCTCAGATTAAGATCCTTGAGAGTCCCTAGATAAGACTTTTCAAGGATCTTGACATAATCTGGACCACACATGATGCTGGATATCTGATGTAACCTCCCTACCCCCCGACTAGTGATGCACCCCCAAACCATAATATTCCCCCCCCCCTGTGTTTGATGTTCTTCTTGGTAAATTGAGGGTCCAGGGCCTGTCTGGTCTTCATCCCAAGCATATTGACGGCCATCTGACTTGAAAAGGAGGAATTTAGATTCATCGGAGAAAATTACCTCCTTCCAGTCATCAACCGTCCAATCAGAATGCTGGCGTGCCCACGCAAGTCACTTCTTCTGATTGATTGGAGAAATGTAGGGACGGGGCCTCCTGACTCGGCATATCAATCCTTTCTCCTTTAGGGAGTGTGCTACTGTTTGGTGTGACACACCCAGGAAGGTGGTTTTAGCCAATTCAGTTGCATTGGATACCTCCGTTTGGGCAAAAAGCCGGGCCCCAACTTGCACTTGGCGCTCATCCAGCTTTTGAGGGCAACCAGATTTGGGCCTGACATAATATGGATCTTCAGTTTTGGAGAATCTGTCGAGTACACGGCTGACAGTAGAGTGATGGATACTGATCCTTGACCCAATCTGTCTATGGGTCATCCCAGAAGACTGGAGTTCAACAATGCGAGCAACTTTAGATAGGGAAGTATAGACCATGGTGTAATGAGGCTGAATGATGCAAAAAACTTGAGGTTTGTTCACTCTGGCTTCACCTATATAGCTTCAAAGGTGGTTGAACTTAGATGTCCAAAAGAAATGCACCATAGGTGTGGCACTAAAACATGAATTTTATTCCTAGAATACATTATACAACAAAGTTTCATTGCCATGATGATTCCTTGTGTCCTGGAGCACAAAACAGCATACTTTGTTTCACCTCAAGTGTTACATGAAATAGATAAGTGAGATCAAGAGATCAGGTCATATGATGGTGTGATACTTTTGGATGCCACTGTATTAGGGAGCGTAGTTCAGGGACAGTATTCTTTTGTCCAGCTATTTTTGGCATGTAGAGTAGAGTTGTTGATCAGCAGGAATATTTTTTGTTTATTGTTAAACAAGGTCATGTGACAGATTTTTGCAAAACTTTTGCTACTTTATTGTACATCTGCATGTATCCTCATCTTAGTGTTATAAAGTTCTTGCCTCCTATACCTCTTTGCCATAACTGGCTGGACTTATAGTGCTCCATCATCTCCAAGTCATACTTAATAGGATAGGACCAAGTCTGTATAGACATCCTGTGTCAAACTCCATGCTACTTAAGAGCAAACATCTAATCCAAGTAATACCAGCTAGTCTTAGATGAGCACCACTCTCTCTCATTGTGCATTGCCACACACAGGCCAGTACAGCACATGTGTTCAGACATCACTGGATGTAGGAAGTGTCCACATATTCCCAATGTGATAGGCATGTACAGGTACCACCTCCCCATTAATGCATACTTTTATTGTGGGAAGTATTCACACTGCTGATATCATGGGAGTGACCACACATTCTAGATATAGCAGTCATTACAAGTATAAGTGCTGTTGATGGAGAGTATCCATGTATTTCTAATATGGAAGCTGTGTACATTCCACATAGTCATGAACCCTCATTATTTGCACCAAACCAGAGGATATCTAAGTCAGGCCCAATAAAGAGCATCAAGGTTCTTCAAGTTTGGTTACTGAAAAGCACTACAAGAGTGTTGGTCAAGGATTTATGAGACGGGTATTATTTTATGATGTTTCTGTTCCATTGATAGCCTTATTACAGATTTATCTGCACCTTGCACACTGCCCTTTTTATCTTCTCACCTTTTGTTTCCTAATTTTCTGCTAACATAGTTGATTCCCCCATCTCCCAGATATGATTTTCCTCTTCATTTCAGTATAGGAAACATATATTTAATTGTAGTTATCCTGTTACCCAGGTTAGGGGTTTGCTCTTGAGTAGTATGGTGTTTGAGGCAAGATGGCTATACAGACTTGGTCTTGTCCTACTAGGCATGACTTAGAGACAATGGAGCACTATAGTCCAGCCGGTTTTAAGGGCAAAGAGGTATAGGAGGCAAGAACTGTATAACACTAAGATAAGGATACATAGTAATGTACTGTATTCTTATATAATACTAAGTGTGGCTATGCTCCTACTATAAGTAGGCAGACCTGAGTAACTATGAGTCAGAGATAAGGCAATGAGGCATAGACTTAATATAGTCTTTCTGATGTACACTACTGATAGTTTCATAGTGACATTTGATATGAGAGAATAATCTAAACATAGCTGTCCTTCTGATATGGAATTCTGATAACATATTCTGTATATAAAGTACAGACCCCAGAGATGAGCTCTCCAGTGAACAAAAAAGACTCAGAAACCTTTTCTCAATATTAGTCTCTGATCTTCTCTTCTAAACAATACATCTCCTAGGTTTTTGAAGCCTTGTGGTTACACCATTTTTTCTTTGTGTTTTACTTCATTTCAGCTCATTTCAGCTTATTTTGCTCAGCCATCTCTGCCTTGACACCATCCATCTGTAGGAGAGTCCAAGTCTCTTCACTAGTAAATGTTCAAGATAAGCTAAACCTGACAATGAACACCAGATCACAACCCTCAGGGTAGTCATGCCCTTACACACTCTCCCTTACTGCCTTGCCTTGAGACTATTTATCTATCATTGCTTTAATTCCCACTCATCCAGCACTGTGCCCTCACACTTTTTGGATGAAGCAGCATCCATATTTGGAAGAAGGAGTGAAAGAGGGAGGGATAACTAGGGAGGAAATCTTTGAAACTGTCATAGCCTGTGCAATTGTAAGCATTCAATATTCAGTCTCTATACCAAAAAAAAACAATGAAGCTCAAGCCCAAAATGTCCATCAGGTATACATGATAGCTATGCATGATGGCCTGCAAGGCTGCACCATTCCACAAATCATGCAACAGGTTCTCTGAACCATTCAAAGTGATGGTGAGCAACACAGCAGCACCTCCATCCCCCCCCCCCCACTACAAATAACACTTGTCAAATACAGAAATTGCTGAACAAAAGGCTGAGATGGTGCAGTAGCTCCACATATCAGGATTGTGAACTTGGTTGTTTTTGTCTTAGTCTACATACCCATCTATCTACATCTTCCTGTTTTGTCTGCTTCCCTCCCCCCCTACCCAAACAATGAAATATGATGTATATCCAGTGGTGTGTCCTATGGGGTGCTTAATATGTGAGAAAGGAATTGGTGAAGCAGATAAGTGGCTGCAGGTGTAATGACTACTACTCATCACTGCTAGCAATTGCATGATAAATGTAAGTAATATATTTGGAATCTGCATTAAATTTGGCACCATCTCACATATTTTTATATAGCTAATTAGTATTTAAGCAGTTGATGACATAGGTAATAGGTAAGTTACACTGTTTATAAGTATTATATGTATGACTTAGTGATCAAATTTTTATAGGAAGTTGTAGTATAGTGGTCTTAATCACTATTATTACTTGTATTTCCTTAAGGTCTTGGGTTTAAATCCTGGTAATAGATGTATTTTATTGGTGGCTCAAATTTCTTTCAGTCTGTTTGGATCTACATGGACTTATTTGGACACCTAGGGGAGTGTAAATTACTCAAAGATGTGGTGGATATAAGGAATATCAGGAGAAAATTCTAAATAACTTGTGAAGGAGATTTTTGCAGCCCATGTGACTATCATATTCCTGGTTGGAATAAGATTCTGGATTCAATAGTATAATATTTCCTTTTTTGGAAATGATGTAAATTTCAAAAATAATGTCATCAGATTTGCAATTTTATTCTGATCAAGAATATACTACTCATATGTTCTAAAAGAATTTCCTTCACAAATTATTCACATTTTTCTGTAAATAATAAATTTAATTACAGTAGGCATCAAAACACTTCCAATGTTTTTTTATTTTCAGTTATTCCTTGAATAGCTCTAGAAATACTAAAGCTAGGGACTTCATTTTTTAAAATTTATATACTCCTATATCTTATCTACAGATTGGTATAGTTATGATTATATAATATTTCCTTTTAGGAATGTGGTGAATTAAACAATATTTTCAGTGCATTGGAAGGGTTTGCAGCTCATTAAACACAATATACAATTATAGGTATTCAAGTACTTGGTATAGCCTCCCCTGGCCTGCAAAATGGCCTGAACCCTCCTAGGCATACTTTCAATCAAATGCTGACACACTGAAGGTGGAATCTTATTTCACTCTACCTCTGTCCTCTCTTACAACTCTAATATTCCCCTAGGAGGAGTATGATACTCCTCCTACCTCCTTTTGATGTAAGTTCATAGGTGTTCAATAGGGTTGAGGTCAGGAGACTGTGGGGGCCATACCATAACCTCCAGTTTAACTTTTTTAAACTACTTTGTGACCATTCTACTCTTGTATTTGAGGTTATTGTCTTGCTGAAAGATAATATCCCTTGTCTTTTTCTTGTACCATCCAAGGCTCTACTGCAGTCCATCCTCCAAAATACTGACATAAAGGTCAGCATCCATCTTCCCTTCAATTCTGCATGGGAATCCCCCCCCTTCCCACAACATACAGCCCTAGACCATGATGGAACCTCCTCCAAACTTTCTAGTTCCATCTACCAGCTTAGCTTTTAACTTCTCTGACACCCTTCTCCAAACCCAATGCCTCCCATGTGATCCCAAATGATTGATTTTGGTCTCATCTGACCAAACTACCCTCTTCCAGTCTTCTAAAGTCCAGTTGGCATGTGCTTTTGCCCACTCCATCCCCTTCTGCTGGTGAGTGGTGCTGAGAAAAGGTTATTTCACCTTGACTACAGCTTTCATTCTAGCTCCCTTGAGTGCTCTGCAAACTGTACTGGTAGAGAGAGATTGCTGGGTCATATCTTGAAGTGATTTGGTGACCTGGACAGCATTATCAATCTTTTGGGAGGTGATCAGTTTGATGGCATAATGGGTGTCAGAGGAGGAAAGCTTGGATGGACAGCCACCAACAGACTTGGAGAGTGTTGATCAATATTTGGAGTGAAAGTCTGGATATGGTACTAAGGCTTAGGGTCATAGTAGAAGAGATTTGGATAGCAGAAACCCCTTTGTCTAGGAGAGAGAGGATATGATTGATGTGAGTAGTAGAAAGTGATCTCATGGCAGGATAAGGTGGGTTGGGGAGTTGGGTTAGGCATGGGAAGTAAGCACCTGTATATATACATAATCCCACATAAGCACATGATTTTTATTTGCATCTATTTGATTGCATTAAACAAAACTTTACCACATTCCCAAAAAGGAATGTTATGTAATCATAACTATACCAATCTGTAGATAAGATATAGGAGTATATATATTTAAAATATGAAGTCCCTAGCTTTAGTATCTCTAGAGCTATTTAAGGAATAACTGAAAGTAAAAAAACATTGGTAGGGTTTTAATGCCTACTGTAACTTGGATACTACCCTATGGGAATGATGGAGGGCCTTGATGCCAGGTGTGGGAATGACCAATGACCTTGATGCTGGCATGGGAACAACCCTGCTCCTAGGTATGAGAATCAAAGCTATTGAACCATATATTTTACCTGACCAAGTATAAGGATTGGGAGGGAGTAGATAGGAAAATCAGAATGGTTCAAAAAATAGTTGGCAACCACCACCTTCCTGAAACCCTACATAGCCACATTGAACAAAGGCTCTTATGTTGCTTTCCAGAAGTTTGTTGTAGAGCTATACCCAAATTTCAAAATCAATCTGTCAACAATAGTAGTTGGTCAAAGATAACTTACCCAATCTATGTTCTTGTAGCTGGGAAAGATGACTGTTACTGTTATACCATCACTATCCTTATAAAATTCACCATACATGTATCTCCTATATCCATTATATTACTTACCCCTGCCTACTGTGATATATAGGGACACACTTATTATAACCAAGCTACCAGAGCATCAAACTAGATTTTGTTAAGATGCTGAAATTATAATGCCCCCCCCTTTGCAGTGGCTGGACTATTCCAAATGGCAGATGCTGCTCTGTAGGTTGGGCTTGAGTCTGGCTGGGCATGTGCTTTTTGTGGAAGTATGTTCCTATGCAGCAAGAAATAATGCTTGAAGAGCTGAACCACATAGTTGAACATTATAGAGCAAGCTGTATGGAATAGAAGAAAGTGGTAAGGAGTGTGTGGGGATCAGAAGGAAAGTGGTAAAGAGCATGTAGGAGGTAGAAAGTAATCTGGGTTTGCTAGGGGATTCTAAAAGGTTTGTCCTGGGTTCATCACACAACTACTAGTAGTAACAAGTAGTGGCTGTTACACCTGCAGCTACTCATCTACCTCTCCAGTTCCCTTCTCACATATTAAGCTTCCTATGGGGCACATTATTAGACATACATCATATTTCATTGGGGGGAGGGAGGCAGACAACATAGAAAGACATAGATAGGCATGTAGACTAAGACAAAACAACCAAGTTCACAATCCTGACATGTGGAGTCACCACACCAATTCAGCCCTTTGTTCAGCAAATTCTGCATTTAACAAGTGTTATTTGTGGTGGGAGGAGGAGGGGGGGGGGGAATGGAGATGCTGCTGCATTACTCACCATCACTTTGAATGGTTCAGAGGACCTGTTGCATGACTTGCAGAATGGTGTTCCTTTGTAGGCCCATGGCTATCATGTATGCCTGATGAATGTTTTGGGCTTGAACTTCATTGTTTTTTTTGCATGGAGACTGAATATTGAATGCTTACTTTTGAAGATTTCCTCCCTGATTATCCCTCCCTCTTCTGCCCCTTTCTCTACAATGTAGGCCAGGCAAGCAGCAAGGGTGGATTGGTTACTAGTATGATAGGGATCATTGTGGCCATGGTGGTTATTGTTGTTGTTGTTGTGGGGGGCAGGGGAAGACATTGTGAATGTTGGGAGAACCTGCTGTAATTGCAACCTCTTTAATACATTCTGCTATTGTTAGTCACATTTTGTAAGTCAAGTTTATCTTGCACTTCCTGGACCTCAATTTGAGAAGCTTCCAAGTAAGGTCCATGTTTACTCTAAACAAGTATTTTCCAAAAATTCTTGAAACCAAGCTTGTCTATCCTAGTCATGATTTGGGGCTGGATCTTGGTTTGGAATAATTCCATGGGATGCATGAGGTAAAGCTTATTCTAAAGCAGATAATAATGTTGTTGAGGCAGTCCTTGGCTGGCTACTGAGACAAATGTGGATGTAGCTTTGCCCTTGCTACTGGTGTTGTTGGAAGCATGATGGTGCAGTGCTAAATAAGTAGGTTGTGGTCAGATAAGGACTTGGATTTTGCTTGTCCAAGATGAGTGGGCTGTGGGTAGATAGGGACTTTGTTTTAGCTTATCCAAGATGAGTGAAGTGTTGTTGGATAAGTACTTGGCTTTTGCTCATCTAGGCCAAATAGACTATTTGTTGGATATGCACTTGATTTTAGCTTGTCCAAGACAAGTGGACTATTGTTATATTAGCAGGAGAATTCCTCTCATCTCCAATGAATGGAGTGTGACTGGATTAACACTTGCATTTCTCTCATCCAGGATGAGTGGGACATAGCTGAATAGGCAGTTGAGTTTCTCTCTTACATAAGAAGTAGAAGGTACTTGAATTGACTGTTAGATTTCTCTTATCTATGATAAGATATATAACTAGACAGGTAGTCAGGTGTGTTTTGTCCATGACAGATAAATTGTCTTTGGATAAACAACTAAATTCCTCTTGATCAAGATGATCAGGGCATAGTTGCATTAGCTATTGGATGTCTCTCCTCCACAATGAGAAAAACACACATAGATTAGCCATTGCAGTGCTCTTGTCCAAGACAGGTGGAGCACACTGGGATTGGCCATTTAAATTCTCTCTTTATGATAAACAGGGTGTACTTGAATTAGCACTTAGATTACACTTGTCTAAGATAAGCAACACACCTGAATGATTTCTCTCATCTACAATGAATAGGGTACACTTAGATTGGCAGCGCCAATTTCACTTATCTATGATGAAGTGACTATACCTGAATCAGTATCCAGGCCTCCTATGTCCTAAATAAGCAGGGAGTTCCTGGACACAATCCAATTCCTCTCTTCCAAGACAAGCTTAGAGCTTCTGGATAAAAGGTTGAAATTATTTCATCCATGACAAATAGTGTGCCTAAGTACCTTTGTTTAAATTACATGAATAGCCACTGGTGAAGTAAGAGTCAGAAGCCTTCCTACTCATTCCAGCAATGGAAAAGTGACAACTGAGACAAGAAAGATCACTACTGATCAACTACTGGTGGTTATTTGAGGAGCTCAGGGACAGGATAATTTCTGTTATCTCCATAAACTCTTGTGTGTAAATAAATAATGGAGATCCTCTGACTATTCTTCCACTTCCCCACCCAATACCCCAAAATCTGTTCCTTTATGAACACAGCATCCCCAGGGAGATAGCATATCCTGAAATTCAGCTCCTCAATGTACAGCTCACCTTCTTCTGTGAATGTGCCAAGGCAGACCATAGACACCCACAATCATGAAGGATCATGGGTATCCTTGTAAGACAGTGTCTGCTTATTGTACATAATGACCCTAGAAACCTGAACCAAAGGGTCTACAAACCCAAGTGCCTCTACATGAGCATATTTCTTGCTGACCATGTCTCAGAGCTGTTTTGTTGCCTCAAACTGAACTAGGTCAATTTGTTCAAATGAAGATGCAAGAGAGTTTGTATGTTGTGTAGTGAGTTAACTACATAGGTAAATTGTTTACCTGTTCAGATCATAGAACTCAAGGCAACAGGATCTTCATACTTGAGAGAGAGCCATGAGTGAAAATAATATAGTAAATATTTTTCACTTACTATATGTCCAATACCATGCCATGAACTGGAAACATGGGTGATCCCAGCAAGTTGTCCTAGTCTTTGAACATATGCATCTCTATGGTCTTGCAAGTTCTGATTAGCACATCTACTACAAGTAACCTTCACAGATCTTCCAAGAACTATCATAACACTATAAGTCCTGTTCTATACTATCCTTAGCAAATGCCAAGATAAAAAAGGAGGACATACATGACATTGGGGTATGAGAAATCTGGGAAGGAAATATACCAGAGGGACTCCATTGCCACTCACAGTAATCTTTGCTTTACTATCATTTCAAACAATCTCCACCTTGGAGGAGTGAGGGCAGACCTGACTATATATGCAGCTGTCCTTTGATATAGCATTTGTAAAGTTGAAGTTGGAGAACTTGACTAAAAATGAGTTAGTAAGTAAGACCAAATAATAGCTAAGACTGCATACCTCTATTTTTCTTGTCCATGTTTTACCTTTTTGGTAACTATACCCAAAGTATTTTTCAAAAAATGCCATCTTCCCTTATCATCATTCTGCTCTCCTATACCATTGTCAACATCAGTGAGCTCACTTGAGTCTGCTAGATTTTTTCTAAAAAGCTCATTGTACCTAGTAGAGCCCTCCCCAGCTGTGAATGACCTCTTTTCTATTTTATTTTTAATGTCATTAAGCTTGCCTCCAAAGAGTGCTTTGAAGTTGGAAAGATCATCTATAGTTTTTACTTGGTTATCCAGTAGAGATTTACCTTCTTGCTTGAACTCTTAAGTTGTCCTCTAAAAGCTTTTAACTTTAAATTAGTGGGAAGTACCTTGAGAGCTTGCAAAGAGTCTCTAGGGGTAATTGTTGACTTGAGTGAAGTTAATAATATACTCAATGCTAGTTGCACTTTTGAGCATTAAGACCAGCATCACTATAACAACAACTATCCTTGACCTTGAATGCCTAATAAATCAGTGACCACTTGCCTTTAATAAGTTCATTAGGTATAAAGTTCTATTCAAAAGCTTCAATAAGAAAGTATGGCCATGACTGTAAGGGAACAGCTGGGTAGCCAGATCCCAATCCTAGTGAGCTTAGCATACCAATCACCCAGTGTATCTAACCAGTGTAATGGGCTGCTGCTCATCTATTCTTACTCCTCTTCTGATGTAGGTTGCCTGATGGGTATTGTTAGATAGAACTTGACCTTGTGCTGTAAATAGTTGTTCTCTGATGTTCCAGGACATTCTGTAGTATTTATAACACTGTCTGTAGTATATAAGCACAGGTTGAGGGGTGAAGCCCCTCACTTGATTATCAACTTGGTTTTGGGCCCCTTATTCCCCTAACAATGACTTCTTAGTCTCTTTCAATCCTTCCATTGACTGTTGTAGGAGAAGAGGCTGAACTAATTGTCCAAAGCTGGTAAGTGTGGCAGATAGGCTGGCTAGAAGAGAGAGATTTATTGAAGGGAAAGGTCCAAATATAATTTATGAAGTTGATGAATGAATGAGAAAAAGAAGTGGATGGCCCCTTTTAGGTAGTAGGAGTCTAAGAAGGGGCTGATAGCTATCCTAATATTAGGGCAAGATTTGTCACTACATCATAACATAGACCATCAGGTATAGTTTTCTAAGATTTTACTGCTGAGTTTCAAATCTAGTGATTCTAGGAAAGTGGTCAGATAAAGTTGGGCAGATAATTGCTATTCAAAGGCTTGGTCCATCCAAGTGGCATTACAGAGCTTGAACCTGAGATAAAAGAGGGGTATAGTTATTCAGGGGTATTTAGAGTGTAGAATAAAGCAGGTGGTTGGAGGGAAGGCATGCAGCTATTAAGGACCTTGCTAGTTGCTTACAAGAAATGAAAACAAAGCACAAGAAGAATGTACAGTGTGCTGGGTGGCATTATTGCCTAGGATTAGGCTATATCTATGGCACATGCAGACTGGACCCTGGAAGACTGGAAGAGGGTGGTTTAGTCAGATGAGACCAAAATCAATTACTTAGGGTCAGATGGCAGGGTTTGGGTCTGGAAAAGAGCAGGGGAGAGGCTTCATGATAGGCTGTGTTAGGGGAAGTAAGAGTGCTGGAACCAAGTTGATATTCAGGTAGCAAATACAATCGACACCCACACTACTTATATACATAGAGGTCTACGCACAGACCAAGTAGCCAAACACTACATAGCTACTAGAATATAATGTATACAAACAATATACAAACAACATTAGTTGTACGCAGATCAGACTTGGGGATGGGGGTGGCCGAAGGCTGAGGCTGGGCTTAGGCATTGGGCATTGGCTAGAGAGGCTGAACCTGGACACCCAACCACAAACCCCTAGATGTACCTTGTGTAAGGGGGTGCACATAATGCTAGTCCTTTTACAGGCTAGTGCAGGGAACCACAAAATTTGGAGGAGGTTCTATCATAGTATAGGGCTGTATGCTGTGGGAAGGTCCAGGGTTGGCAGCCAAGATTAATGGTAAGATGAATGGTGATCTATTTGCCACCATTTTGGAGGATGAACTCAAGGGGAGCCTGGAGTGGTATGACAAAGAGGTGGAGGATATTGTCTTTCAACAAGATAATGATCCCAAACATAGGTGCATCAAGGCTCAAAAGTGGTTCAAAGTAGCTGAAATGGAGGTTATAGTGTGGCCCCCACAATCTCCAGACCTTAATCCAATTGAACATTTGTGGACTCACCTTAAAATCAAGTTAGGGAAGTATGATACTCCACCTCAGGGAATGGAAGAATTATGGGATATGACACAAAATGAATGGGATCAGATTCCAGCAGAAGTGTATCAGAATACGATAGAGAGTATGCCTGATAGGGTTCAGGCTGTCTTGGATGCCAGGGGAGGGTATACAAAGTACTAAAAGTGTAATTATTGGTAATTTCTTAGAGATGGACAAAACCCTTCCAATGACCTTAAATGATTGTTTAATTCACTGACTTCCCAAAATGGCATATTATGTAATGATGTATGGCAGGATGATACATGAGCCATATAGGTATTCCCAATCAAAATATGAAGGGTTCATCCTTAGTAGGTGGACAGTTATTAACATATTTGTTGAAGTATAAAAATCATTGGAAGGGTTTTGTCCCTTACTGTAGTACTCTCAAGTCATTTTTCTTCTTCAGAATGGTTATTCCCTGCAACAAACTCAGTCCAAACTGGTCTAAGCAAGAGTACTATTGAGCACATCATGAAAGAAGTTGATCAAGATGAGGAAAACAATAAAGGAGGACAATCCTCCATGCTATCTTCTCAGAATAAATAATCAATAATTGACTAAATTACTTCTGGGAAGCTGGACAATGCAGTTCAAGCTGCCCAATTTATCAAGCCTATTCTTCCTACTCCTGTCATACTTCAAACAATCTGAAATATGCTTAAGAAAAATAATTTCTGGTTTGTTATTCAGATTAATGGTCTCCTCCTAAGAGACAACACTGAATTACTCACTTCAAATCGCCTATAAGCACAAGGATTGGACAGTAGAAGTTGGAAAATGGTCTTATGCACAGATGAAACAAAAATCAACAAGCTTGGGTCATATAAAAAGATATATAAGGGGGGAAGGACTTTCAGATAAGACTATTATTCCCTACTGTTAAGCATGAAGGTGATAGTAATATTATGGTATGGCTGGCTATGAGATGGAAAGGAGTAGGAATGCTAGTGGAGGTTGAGAGGATTATAGATATAGAGCAGTACTCTGAGATTTTGGAGCATCAGATAGTGAACAGCTTTGAAACTGTGGAGATCAAGGAGAAAGTGTAGGTATTCTAGTAAGACAATGATCCAAAATACAAGTCTAAAAGGGCAATTGAGTGGTTTGAAGATAATAATATGCAAATTCTACTATAGCCTGCACAATCTCCTGACCCCAATTCCATTGGATACCTCTGGACATACCCAAAGAACTGGTTGAAGGAATATGAGAAACCACCTGAGGAAATATATGAATTATGGGACAGGTTGGTGGTAAAGTGGAAGTGTCAAAAGCTTATTGAAAGCATGACCAGAGGCTCAAGGCAGTCATCAAGGCAAAAAGAGACTACATAATGTATTAATCAATAAAATGACAGAGGATCAAAAAACTGTCCCAATGAGTTAATAGTTTAAATGCTTAATTGATCCATTACTTCTCGGACAAATCACGTGGTTTAAACGGATTCAGGATCCCAATATGCTATATTATCATCATCTATTTTCCCAAGTATTTATGTAATCACCTTAGTCCACTATTAGCTGATCTTTCCAAATGGTGAAAACATTGGGACAGTTTTTTGACTCACTGTATAAGACAAAGTGGGAAGGGTTTATTTATTCTAATAACCCTGTGAAAGGATGTAAACTGGGGTGTTAAGGGTTTGGTGATGCAAGTACAACAGTGTCCATCTGTCACTGAGGCTTCAACCCAGATTCTGTAGGTGGAATAGAGAAATCAGCTAGAAAATGAACAATTTAAATAAAACCACTCAACACATGAATTTGAGATGATATGAGAGGACAAGGGGACATATTCTGAATGAATTCCAATAGCTGGGATGTCAAGGTGAGGCAAAACAAAGCAAAATGAAGCAAGATAGAGAGAAAGAGAGAGAGAGAGAGAAAAGAGAACTTTAGATGTGAGTTAAGATCATGTTAACTGAGGTCCCTACAAAATATATGCAGTATGTATACCCTAGGGACTGTGGAGCTCATGTATGCTCCGGAAACTTTACAAAGAACACTAAAAAAGCAAGTGGAGAAGGAATAAGGATAAGGAAGAAGGAATGCACAAATAAATTGGAAAATACTAACTACTGTTCATTTAGAATGTCCTAGATTTCCATCATATGCTATGATGCTATGGGCAGTGTTCCTCATTCATTACTGAGGGGCAGGGAATGGAGAGACAAGTCAGGAGGAGGGGGGGGATATGTCTGATCTGAAATCATTTGATCCAATAGCTACATGTTTCTTTTTTAGGAAGTTGTTGCACTGGTGCTTCATCCAAAATTTGTTACATCCAAAAATTGTTATGGAGAGGTGGTCTGCTTGGCTACATGAGCTGCTGAGCAGCCACCTCTACATCAGCAGGGGACTTGAATATTGACTTCCCAGTCAATCCAAATTCTGTTGAAGAAACAGGGGGAGATTTATCAGGTAGAATGGTGGGATCAGATGTGAGGAGCTTTGATTGTAGGTAAGGTCATCAAGTTGCTCAGGGGTAGCTTTTGTGAGCTTGGTAATGGGTACAGCTCAGAGATCTCAAGGGTGATAAGGCACTAATCAAAAGGCAGCAAAATGCAGCTTGGAAATAGAGCCATCAAATTTGGAAAGGATGTATAAGCCTCCTGTGGTTTGTCATAACACTACCATAGGTCCAAAATAGCAAGTTTTTGTCTTGGCACCAATTTCTGTGTCTGCTCTTGAGTTTCTGACAAATACCAATGCTCCAGGATTGAAGTTATAGTCCTGAATCAAATTAGCAAATTTTTCATTGTATACAGACTCATATCTTGCCTTCAGAACCATCTCCTTGACTTGTTTAAGGTTGTCCAGTCACTTCTGAAGCTAAGTAGCACAATAGGTGATGAGAGAGGTCATTGATAAAGGTTTAGAGAGTGATGGAGCTAGATAGGTTGCTTCAGCCAGGTTGAAAGGGAATAATGGTTCCACTCCATAAGCAATGTAGTATGGGGAGTATATTGTGGATTTTGGGATTGAAACTTGTTCTGCCCAAAACACTGAAGGTGCTGCACTTGTCCATCATTTTTCATCATCTCTTGCTGCTTTTACCAATGCTTCTCTAATGTCAAAATGTCTCTACTCAACTGGGCCATTTGCTCATGAATTATATGGTGAAATCCAAATGTGATGAATCTTGTATTTGTCTGCCAAGTATTGAACTGCTTGAACAAAAGCTGAGCCATTATCCATGACAATTTCTTCAACTGCACCCCATCTACACAATATATCCTTGAAAATAAATGCTGCAAGCAACTGAGCATTTTCCTGGTGAAACATCTGCCACTCTGGGTATGAAGAAAGTGAGCATTGAGCATGAACAATGTAAGGGCAACCTGGTTATCACATCATGTCAACTAAACAGGGGGAAACCTTAGAGAATTAAGTAAGGTTTCTCCAAGCTTATCTACACTACTTATACTACTTGCCATAAGTCCAAGTTAAGTAAACTATTCTACATAAATGGCCGTGAGGTGTCAGGGATGTCTAAAGTGGGTATGGTCAGGAATGGGCTCAGAACAGGGTCACATATGCCAGTGAGGGTTTGCATCTGCATTGGAGGGGTGTAGGAAGGAACTCCAAGCACTGGAGTGCTGGAGGACCAAATTCTGGGCCAAAGGGGGCTGTGTTTAGGGGAAGGTAGTGAAGAGAACTCGACTCCTCAGCACGTGAAAAGTGCCGAAACGAAACTGAAACACAAACAAAACATGATCGAAACAGCTGCTAACACGAACAAACAAAGGGGCAAGTGTGGTTGGCGAAACAACCACTGGGCTTCAAAAACCAAGAAAGACAAGTTATATGTGAGAGAGCGAGAGAGAGAGGGAGAATGAGACTGAGAGGGAGTTTTAGGGTCCTATATTGACTGCCAAGCTCATAAGTGAGCTTGGAACTTTATATACAAGTAAATTATTGTACTAGCTATGTTTTCTGTACCTGAAACTGGATCGAAAAATTGAGAGATAATTATACTAGAACAAATCTGGAAAATAAGGAACATGAAACAGGAGAGATCGTGAAGTTTTCACGACTATGTTAACAGGGAAATGGGAAAACAGAATAGACAAGATGAAAGGGGTGGTATGCGAGGCTCAGAGGAGTCTATATATGGGGAGAAAACTTATGCTATGGTTCAAGTTCAGGGAAAGGAATAGAAAAGTAGTGAAAATTTATTTGTTAGGGAATGTAAGAGGTTTCAAGTGAAAGGGATATGTCGTGAAATGATAACGGCTTTGTTCAGCTGGGCGCTCCGAGTTTCTTGATCCGAGTTTGGATTTTGGGTTCCGAGTTTGGGTTCCAAGTCCTACGAGAGGTGGCATAGGGCAGCCTTTGCAGGTGTAGCTGCTTGCCCACCTCTACAGTAGGTGCACTGGAACCAAGTTGATATTCAGGTGCCAATTGCAATTGACACCTGCACTATTTAAGTACATAGAGGCATGTGCACAGACTGGGTAGTCCAACACTACATACAGTGACCCACAAAACCGTTCCAATGTTTTGTACTTTTGACTTACAGTAGTAATAGCTCAGTAAATAAAATAGCCATATTTGTGAATATATTTATAAACATAGCCAAATATGTCATATCTGACTCTGCAAAGTTGCGTCATGTAATACTTCCAAATTAGGCAATTATGAATTTTGTAATCATTTTAAGTCATTGGAACGGTTTTGTCAATGACATATTATACTAGGCTATCCTATTATTTCTAGTACTTAGAGTAGCCCCCCCTGGCTTTGAGTACAGCTGCTACTCTTCTAGGCATACTTTCAATTAACTTCTGACACTCAGAAGCTGGAATAGCATCCCACTCCTTTTCTACCCTCTGCCACAACTCCTCCATACCCTTGGGAGGAGATTCATACTCTCCCAACTTTCTCTTCACATATTCCCATAAGTGTTCAATGGGATTGAGGTCAGGTGACTGTGCTGGCCAGGTTAGGAGCCTAAAATGATTTTTTTGAAACCATTCTTTGGCCAGTGTACTCTTGTGTTTGGGGTCATTATCTTGCTGAAAGATAATATCTCGGGGTTTAAGCTTGTACCACCGGAGACTCTTCTTCAAATCTTCCTCCAAAATTTGCACAAACAACTCTGCATCCATCCTTCCATCAATCCTCACTGCATAGCCTGGGCCATCCCACAGCATACAGCCCCAAACCATCACTGATCCTCCTCCATACTTCAGAGTTCCCTTGACCAATCTTTCACTAAGCCCCTCTCCCTTCTTTTTCCATCCCCACTTCCTCCCATCTGACCCCAAACAATTAATTTTGGTCTCATCAGACCATACAACCAGCTTCCAGTCCTCCATAGTCCAATGCTGGTGTGTCAGAGCAAAATCCAGCCTAGCCCTCCTATGCTTGTCAGAGAGTAAAGGCTTTTTTTGCTTGACTACAGCCTTCATTCCTGCCTGTTTGAGATGCCTTGCTACAGTCTGTGAAGAGACTGATGTCCCAATGATGGGAGCAAGAGATTTGGCTATATCTACAGCAGTTTCAGCCTTGCCAGCAGAGATAAGATGGATAGCATGCCGAATATTAGTGGTAGAGAGTTTTGAAGGACGTCCTCCAAGTGATTTAGTAAGGCTGGAACAATTTTTAGAGGCTAGCCTGGATATGGTACTGCGCCCAACACCAGTAATTGCCTCAATTTTAGTATAGGAATGATGAGAATTTAGCAAAGAGAGGATGGTTTGCTTTAGAGTAGAAGATAATGGCTTCATGGTAGGTAGGGGGGTTGAGAATGATGGGACATGGCTGTCAGCACATCTATTTATATGTCAAAGACACGTGGTCACATGATCTTGTTGATTCACAATCAACGGAGTCATGTGATTGCTTGGATTAGTATTAAAAATTACTATTGACAAAACCGTTCCAATGACTTAAAATGATTACAAAATTCATAATTGCCTCATTTAGAAGTATTACATAACGCGACTTTGCAGGGTCAGATATGACATATTTGGCTATGTTTATAAATATATTCACAAATTTAGCTATTTTATTTACTGAGCTATTACTACTTTAAGTCAAAAGTACAAAACATTGGAACGGTTTTGTGGGTCACTGTACATAGACTACTAGAATTAATATGTGCACACAATACACGACAATGTTAGTTAATACAATTGTTTGCTAGATCAGGCTTGGGGACAGGGGCAGCTGAAGGCTAAGGCTGGGCTTGGTCATTGGGCATTGGCTAGAGAAGCTGAGCCTGGATGCCAACCACAGACCTCTAGACATACCTTGTGTAAGGAGGAGCATCACCACAAGTCCCCTTACAGGCTGGGGATGAGATTTCCGAATGCAGGAAGGCAGGGAATCGGATTTCCGCGCATATAAGAAAGCTGGGGATTGGGTTTCTGAACATAGAGAGGCAGGAAATCAGATTTCCAAGTGCTAAGAGGCAGGAAATTGGATTTCTGAATTTGAGGTTGTGAACAGTGACCTAAAGTTCCCTTTACAAACAATGTATCAGAACCCATTTGACTTCAGCATGAACATAGTGTCAATGTAGGCTTTTCAGAAAAGTGAGAGGAATGTACCCTACTGCAATATGTGAAGTGTCAATGCCTAAAATGACTTCTTTGCCAGAGAGATAGTCAATAGATCAAATTGCTGGTAAATTTCAAGTGATTTCCTTCAATTCTTCCATAGCAGCCAATTGTTCTGGTCCAAATATGGACTTTGCACCTTTTTGAGTGAGATCCATGAGTGGGCAAGCAACAGTAGTGAAATTTCAAATAAAAATGCAAATTGTCCCCACAGTTCCAAGAAAACAACAAACTTTGGTCAGATTTCAACATATAGGCCAATTCAAGACCTTCTGGATGCAAGAGGGATCAGGGAGGTGTCCTTCATATGTGCAGAGATGGCCTAGAACAATGGCAGAAGGGATACAAATGTGGAATTTTGCAGCAGAAAAGGTTCCTCCAGCATGTTTGACCTATTGAAAAACCCTGTTGACATTTTGTAAATGTTCCCAGATGAACCTATGGATGCCTGGGGTCTCAGGGATTGTCTTGAAGCCTCCATCAATGGTTTCATATCATGTTGGGGGTCCTTTGACAGGCACATCATCAACAAAAGGTACTGCAACCTCTGGAATCTCCTTCAGTAAGAGGAAAGTGAGGTCTCCATGTTGTATTTGCATCAAATTTGTGTATCCCATTGGAATAGAGGTGAGCCAAAATGTTCCTAAAGGTATTTGGAAGGTAGTGAGGTCCCAAGATTCAATTGCCAAGGCCCTCTGGTCATATCCAACAAAAAGATTGAAAACTCCATAGCAACCATGTCCACCAAATGCTTCTGCATACTGTTCAACATGGGGAGGGACTCCACTGTCTTTGATTAAGAGTGTATTGAGGGGTTGAAGGTCATGTACAATCCTGAGAGATTTTCCATCCTTCTTCAAAACACAGAACTACCATGACCTGTAAGATGAGCTGGATGGTTCATAGACTTCTATAGTAACTTTGGATTTGATAATTTTTATAACTTCATGAAAAATGCCAGGAGAGATAGGGATGTTTTTGAGGACCCATGAAACATGTTCAATCATTGGGATTACCACTGGGTCAAAATAGTCAGATGAAAACTTGCCCTTTTCTTCTTTATTCCATGCAAATCTAAGCTCCTGGAGTTTGATAAGGTGGTGCACCAATTTTTCTTCTTCAGGCCACAGAAATCCATCTTTATTAACTTCCATCTTGCCTCATTGTTATCAGAATTCTGTATCAGAAGGACGGTTATGTTTAACTTACTCTCTCATGTCAAATGTCACTATGAAACAATCAGTAGTGTACATCAGAAGGCCTATATTTAGCTTATGCCTCATTGTCTTATCTCTGACTCATAAATACTTGGGTCCATCCACTTATAGTAGGAGCATAGCCACACTTAGTATTATATAAGGATACAGTACATTACTATGTATCCTTATCTTAGTGTTATACAGTTCTTGCCTCCTATACCTCTTTGCCCTTAAACTGGCTGGACTATAGTGCTCCATTGTCTCTAAGTCACACCTAGTAGGACAAGACCAAGTCTGTATTGACATCTTGCCTCGAATGCTGTGCTACTCAAGAGCGAATCCTTAACCCGGATAACACTCATTGTTCTTGAGTGTATCATATGATGGGAGTGAAGTTGGGAGGATGGAAGGGAAGTATGGGAATAGTTTTGAGTGGATCACAGGGGATGTGGTGAACAATTCTGAAATTTTTGGGAAGGGTAGTTGCAACTGGCTTGACCTTGTTAGCAACCTTCTTGTATGCAAATACTGAGTGATCTGGGGCCTAGGAATTTTCTTCAGGGCAAGCTAGCAAGATTTCATATATTTCTTGAGGGTTTGAAAGACTTGGGAAGTGAGCAGTAGTGAAAGCAAGAGGGGAAACCATAGAACATGAGAGGAGAGTGACTGAAATGGAAGGTAATGTACTAATTTGGGTAACTGGTGATGGCTTGACATCTCTTCAACTATGGGCTGAATCCTCAACATTTAAAAGCCTGAGACAGGTTGGAGAGGGTATACTTGAGCCTGGATAGGTATGGTGATGACTGATTTTGTGTTAGGATTGACTAGAGTGATTTCAGAATGGCCATTACTGAAGTGTCAAGTACTGGCTTGGGTGAGGGTGAGGAATGGTCAGCCTGGAAGCATTTCATAGGATGCCTTTTTGATGACTTGAACCTGTAGTTAGAAGTTATTGGATCCAATAGATACTTGGAGGTTTGGTAAGAGTCCAATAGTCAATTCTTGAGAGGCATTTGCAGACTTCATGACCAGGGTATGGTCAGACCTCATTGGAAGATCAATTTTTTGCCAAATATCACATTGGGTCCCAATAGTCTGTGAGCCTTCATCAAGTATAGCATCAAAAGTGACCTTTCCTTTAATATCCAGCTGAATAGTTCATAAATCTTCAATGTGGTTTGCCACAACAAGAGAATTAGGAGAAGGGGAAGGATGGTGATTTAAGTATGTGGCAACATGATCTTCTTTGTCCAAATAGCTTTGATCTATCTCTGCAATATTTGCTGAGGCTCCAGTAGGTGTTCTCTTGGTTGTAACTTGTTCCTTGACATGTTTTTGGACTTCTGGGGAGATAGCATACAGTTCTCTTTGAGTAAGCATCACTGTTCCTTCCATACTTCACTGAATGACTTGATTTGCAACTTTGGGATCTTCTATAGGTGTAGTGTAACAATATTGTGATGAGTTTGTGGGCTGTGAAGATGCTGGAAGAATAAGAGGGGGAGGAGATGATGTCTGGGGGCTCTGTGATGTCAAAGAATTTCCCTGGCTTGTTGGGGGTGCCCCAGATTGATTCTGCAAATGCTTGGATACGCCTGGGGCTGTCTTAGCTTTGGTGGCTTCATTTAAGCATTTTCTGATCTCCTCAGCCTATTTTAGTGATAAAACTGTGACTGTATCCAATAAGCAAAGTTCTTCCAAGTCTTGTTTTGAAATATGCAAGGTAGAGTGAAGGAGTGACATGGAGAATGATTCTGGAGCACTGGGAGTGATTGGCTAGATGGGTATGGTGTAGCAGCCTCTAGGATATTGTTCTGCATGCTTGGTGGGTTCCCCAGTTAGTTTTGGTTCCAATTATTGATCTGTTCCATGATATTTTGTCCAAGTGCAATCCGAGGTGTGATCCAAGTACCATCAGGAAGTATGAGTTAGTTTGAAGCATCCCATCAAGAGAGTCCTTGTTGAATATATTCTGCAGCCTTTTGGTAAGCATGAAAGAAGTGATTTAGGTCAGAACAGAACATACAAATAGTGGGACAAGGTTGGTGAAAGGCTGGTGGATTTGGAGCATCCATTGGAGGGTTAAAGGTCAATTTTGTGAGGAGTTGGTACCAAGTTTTCCAGCCGATCAGTCCAAAAATGCATCTGAGACCAGGAATTGTTCAATTGACATCATATCAAATACCTCTCAGGCTGGTGGTAAGATTTGGGCAAAGGGTTGGATAAGGTGAGGTCAGAGGGGAGTAGCAGTCATGGGGTATGCTCCAGTCTTGGTTGTGGCTGAGTTTGAGGTCAGAAAAAATTGTGCAGCTTCAACAACATCTTCCATATTCCATGGTTGATGCAGGGGATGGTCTGGGTTCTTCAAATGAAGTCTTGCACCAAGTTTTTCATGAAAAGCAAGATCAAAACCACTAAATAATAGAGTATTTTGTTCCCTCTGAGATATTTCTCCTTGAGCAAAAAGCCAGTCTGAAATCATCACAAATTCATGATAATATTCTCCAAACTAGTAGTGAGATTGCATTGGCTCTCTAGTGTTTCAATCCACCAAGATTTTGAGATCAATTAGAGTGTACTTGAGCTTTTCTTCAGCACCACGATATAAAGCCAAAATATCTTGTTTGAAAGCCTCCCAATTAGTTCCTTGAGCTGTAGGAAGACTCTGCCAGATCTCATACTCCTTCTGGTCCAGGTATCCAAGTGTATTTTGTATCTTCTCCTTCTGAGAAAGTGCACAATCCTTTGCAAAAATATCATTCTTGTCAAAAAATCACTTCAGTGACAAGGGATGTCCATTAAATTGGGAAGCTCTCCACTCATGAGGGGCAGGCATATAACACTTTGGCTGGTGAGGTGATGAATTGGAAAGATGGGAAGTGTTCAGACCTCTGGGTGCCTGCCAACTAGTAGGGATGAAGCAAGGTCAGTTAGGAGTTTGCAAGCCGATATTACTGTCATCTTAAGATTCTAGTTGGGGAAATGGGCAAGGGGGAATGTTAGGGCAACCTGGGGGGGGGCCTTCGCCAGCTTAGGGGGAGCTGAGGGGACACTGCAGGGGTATCCTAAGTCTTATTAATCTGTGAGTTAAGTACAGGGCACATACCTGCAAGGGTATCCTAAGAGAATAGGATAGAGAAACCCTTGCAGGTGAAACTATGTACTGTATATATATGACTTATATAATCAATATAAGTTGAACCAAACTTGGCTGTGGTATCCGGGTGGTACACAAAGGGCAATCATGGTTGAAACCAATGCGAGGAGTGAGGGTGGCTGTCTAGGATCTACAGGAATAAAGGAAGGCAGAAGGAGGTTGAGGAAAGTGTGGAGAGTGAAGGAAAAGGTTCATCTGGTCAATGAGGGGACATCCAGGGTGTTTGGACTGTGCATAGGGCTTAGGTGTTTAAAAGGGGGAATATACAGTGTGTTGGAAGTGTTGCTGGGGTGTTTGGGGTGTCCCCTTACAGGGAATACCAGATGACCAATTAAACTCTTGTCCAGTAGGGGCCATGTTTTGGGTACTGTATGAGCTAATGCTTTAGGATAACTATTTGAGAGTATTTGGAGATGTTAGTGAGTTTGGCACAGTGAAATAGGCAGTAGTGTTGAAGGAGAAGTTGATTTGGGAAAGAAGGTTATGGATGGATAAAGAAACCTCCTGAAAGAGATTCCTGTCTGGAAAAATCAGTTAAACTTGGGTTTTGAAGCCCCTATGGTAGGCTCCACTTGAAAGAATATAAACTGGGGTGTTAAGGGTTTGGTGATGCAAGTGCAACAGTGTCCTTCTGTCACTGAGGCTTCAACCCAGATTCTGTAGGTGGAATAGAAAAATCAGCTAGAAAATGAACAATTTAAATAAAACCACTCAACATGTGAACTTGAGACAATATGAGACAATGAGGGGACATGTTCTGAACAAATTCTGATAGCTGGGATATCAAGGTGAGGCAAAATGAAGTGAGATAGAAATAAAGAGAGAGAGAGAGAGAGAGAGAGAGAAAAGAACTTTGGATGTGAGTTACATAAGATCATGTTAACTGAGGTCCCTACAGAATACATGCAATATATATACCCTAGGGACTGTGACGCTTGTGTATGCTCTGAAAAATTTGCAAAGAACATTAAAGAAGTGAGTGGAAAAGGAATAAGGATAAGGAAGAAGGAATGCACAAATGAATTGGAAAATACTAACTACTGTTCATTTAGAATGTCCTAGATTTCCATCATATGCTATGGGCAGTGTTCCCCATTCATTACTGAGGGGCAGGGAATGAAGAGACAAGTCAGGAGGAGGGGGGGGATATGTCTGATCTGAAATAATTTGATCCACTGGCTATATGTTTCCTTTTTAGGAAGTCATTGCACTGGTGCTTCATCCAAAATTTGTTACATCCAACAATTGTTATGGAGAGGTGGTTTGCTTGGCTATGTGAGCAGCTAGGCAGCCACCTCTACATCTGTTATGCCTATCCATACTTGCCATTGTATATTTTCTTCTTTTCTAACCCTCTCACTGAGACAGATGTAGGAGCACTTTATCCACAATGATTGACTACTGCAAATATTATCAATTGATCATTTATTTTAGACAGCAATTCACAGCACTACTTATGTATCCTAGATGAGTTAGGTCATGTCTACACTTACTGGAATTGTTTCAATGAGACAAATGTAAAAGCAGCTCATCCACAATGATTGAAATACCACAGAATATACTATTGACTTATTATTTATTTTACATGGCAATTCACAAGACTACTTGTCATAGATAAATCAGGTTGTATCCATATCCATTGGAATTGTCTCACTGAGACAAATGTATTGATAGCTCATCTATAATGATTGAAATACCACAGAATATTATATTTATTTATCATTTATTTCACCCAGCAATTCACAGCACTACTTGTTGTAGATGAGCCAGATTGTGTCTAGTACCATTCAAACCACCTTATCCATACAAGTCCAAGGCAATTTTCTCCATGACAATTGGAATATTGCCTGAATTTATATTTGAATTCCTTGCATTATACACCTGTCTCATTGTCTTGTCTCCTTGCTCAGATCAACTTGTTGAGCTAGCAAGCTCATGTCAAGCTTTCCACAACATATCCCATTTAGGAATTGTTTTGTTTGTGCTTTTTTGCAGATACTGGGCATATTTTCACCCATTTATGGACATTCATTGGTAATATATATATATACTTACTAGCCTGCTGTTAGACACCTCAGTACTCATATTACAAGCTACTGAGATGAGTAGAGTTTTTCCTTATGTTTTCTGCTATGACACTTATGCTTATGGTAGACTTAGATATTCTACAGGTTATGGGCTCTGACCCATTAAAAATTTCTAACACTTGTTACAATGTGTCATACACATAATAAACACCACAACCAATAATCTCTCTACCTCTATACCACCTCTTGACCCCCAAGGTATGAACTAGCTCATATTCTCTAGGTGTTTCCATACTATCATATGTGGAAAAGGACTATGGTGTTGCGCTGCAAAATCATTTCATTTGTGGAATCACTAGTTAATAAAGTAACTAACTTTCCATTACTGAATAATATCAGTATATGACCATTGTCAGACACTAGGTACAAGAGATTAGAATACTATCAACCCTTCTGCTTGACTTGAGAGCTGAATACAAGTTGATAAGACTTTTTTGTTCTTAAGTAGAAAGTTCACTAACTTCCATTTCTTTGGATTCCTCTTAGAGGCTTTGCCTCAGAAGTATACTATTGAATTGTAGAGCTGTTTAATTGAGAAGTGAACATAGTACACATAGGGCCCATTGAATACACTGTCCACTAGGTCTATCTAGCTTAAAGATACTTACTGTAGAAGCTTGCAAGAAGCCTGTCTTACTGAGTAGTATAAAGTTTTATTGTATTGTTTAGAAGCTGTAGTGTGCTAGGGCCCATTAGATAACACTGTCTGCTAGGCCATCTAGCTTAAGACACTTACTGCAGGAGCTTGCAAGAAGCCTGTCTGGCTGGGTAGTGTAAAGTTATAGTATTGTCAAAGAAAAAGGATGTAGTATGCTAGGGCCTATTAGAAAATGCTGTCTGCTAGGTCTATAGAGATTCACTGATTGTGGAAGCTTGCACTTTGCCTGACTTATCAATTTGTGAAGAAATTAGTTAACATATTAAATAGTAACAAATGTCAAAGTTTCCCTTATACTCAGATAGTACAACTATTTGTCTAGGGGGAAAGCTTGGATAAACAGCCACCAACAGACTTGGAGAATATTGATTGATATTTGGAGCAAAGCCTGGATATAATACTAAAGCCTAGACCTATAGTAGAAGAAATTTGGGCAGCTGTAATTCCTATATCCAAGAGAGAGAGAATGTAATTAATCCAGGTAGTGAAAAGTGATCTCATGGTAGAGTATGGTAGGTTGGGGAGTTGGGATTAAGTATGAGAAGTAAGCACCTATATATATACATTATCCTATAGGGTCACATAATTTTATTTGCATTTATTTGATTGCATTAAACAAAATCATATAATTATATATTAAGAATCCCAAAACCTTTCCAATATATGATAAATATTGTTTAATTCATTGACTTCCAAATATAGAATGTTATGTAATCATTACTAGATCAATTAGTAGATAAGATATAGGGGTATATCTATAGAAAATATAAGGTCTCTAGCTTTAGTATATCTAGAGCTATTCAAGAAATAGTTGAGATCTGGAGAATATTGGAAAGGTTTTGGCAGCTACTGTATTGTAGTTTCTGATAAATAGCATACTATGTGTAACTACACTTCAGCTCTCACATTAAGACTGAATATCACATGTATTTCCTTTCATTTTGCCCTCTTGACCTATCTATTATGCTGAGTCATCACAATGTTGAAGAGGGAGTAGGTGTAAGGGGAACTCTGAGCTGCTGTCTACAATCCCAAGTCCAGAATTCCAATTCTCAGCCTTCTAGTACCATGAAATCTGAGCTCCAGCCTTTCTGCATTGAGAAATCCAATCCTCAGCCTCCCTGCATTCAGAAATCTATCCCCCAGCACCCTTATACTCAGTGTTTCCTCCTACACCCCTCCAATATAAATGCAAACCCTTACTGGCACATATAACCCTAACCTAAGCCCATACCCAGCTATACCTACTTTAGACATTCCTGACACCTCATAGCTATCTATGTAGAGTAGATTACTCAACTGAGACCTTATGGCAGGTAGTATACATAAGTAGTGTAAACAAACTTGGAGAAACCTTACTCAATTTTCCAAGGTTTCTCCCTGCTCAGCTGATACAATATGATAACCAGGTTGCCCTTACAGGTCCAACTAGCTTGTTCCCTCAGCTTTTTAAGAAGATACCTGGCTTAGAGTCTCAAGGAAGGATCTTCCTGCCCTTATTACTTGCCTAGTGCACTGTGTCATCAAGACATGCTCCTATTGGGGAAATCTGCATATTTTTCTTTTCTGGGGAGCCAGTAGCCCACCATTGTAGCCAACCTCTGGAGACCTACCACTACATCCTATAGGAGTGCCTGTTGTATACCCAAGCATATAACTTCAGTGATTCTAACTGTCTGCTGTATATCTACTGCCTCTATTGTTTCTTGACCAAGAATCCAGCTGCATTTTCTTTTCTGTAGGTAATATTCTCTTACTTACTCTCACCTATTACTAGGCTTGGTTATGGGTGAGTCCCTTCAGACATTTAGTTTGGTATCTTTGTTCACATTACTTCCCTTCACTCTTCCCTCTCAGTTTCCTACTTGTCTTATTTAGTTTGGACCAAAGGTCCCAAGCCACAGACTACTACCATGCCTGGCATAATATATCATTTGTTTGAAATAAAATAAAAAGGGCTCAACTTTGACTGCTACTGTATAATAGCAGTCATGTGCCTGTATATGTATCAATATACATGTATTTGAAGTTGAATTTAGTACACACAATGAAAACATTGTTTGGCATTAAATTAAATTAACAAGAATGCCAAGTGACTATATATTTAGGTGATGACAATTACAGTGTAAATGGATGAACAAGATGAGAAATGAAAAGAATACAGCTTGGAAAGGATGATATTTCGATAGGAAGGGATGAGGATAACCCCAAAAGAAAATGGGATCACCCAGCCGGAAGGGGTGAATTTACACAGCTTTTACACCTTGAACCCGCATCAAGTCGTGTATGGACAGACGGGGTTCAGATTCCACAATTTCCCGAGTACAAACCCACGGAATTTCCACAAAGACCGCCTGAATAATGAAAGGGCATGTCAAATGAAACCAAACTTAGCCTTGACGTTGACTCACAAACCAACATCCATAGGGAACTGATACTGGAATCACGTTCACGCTAGCTTCAGGTCGCGTACGCCCACCAACGTCGCCAAGAGCGAACTTCTTCGGCAAGTAGAAACTGTACCTCGGGATCGTCACCAGACCCAACCGGGTGGGCCCTCTATATGAGGCGGCGGCGCGACACCACTGAACATCAGGTAACTGTCAGCGACGAACGCTGGGGCTAGCTGGTCTGACAACGGACAACACATGGTGCCTCGAGGGCTGTGAAGGCCGGACTCGTACTCCTGGGATCACGACGTCATCAGCTTATTCCTACACCAAAATCCAAAATTCACCGGATCCGATATCATAGGGGACTAGCCGATGGTCAGGAAACGGAATGAACACCGGGCGCTGTAGATTCGAGCACTGTGTTGGTCTCCATCCCCGAATGTCACGGCCTTCGTTTACTCATCAACGTCGAGGCCTACGAATCCAGACGGGTCACCTGCACTCTTCAAGTGACCGTTCGTGCTATCGGGGCAATCATGTTTTACTTCACCCAGTTCCGGCGCCAACACATTCATAATGCCAATGCCGGGTATCCGCTAACGGTTAGCACCGAAATGAATGGCCGTCCTTGAGACATTGAAAGTTAGCAAATATCACCACCCGGGCAGCTTTGCAAAAGCCTAGCGTCCTCACCATCCGCCCAAAACCAATCCCCGGAAACGACTATCCCCATAAACACGATGGGCATCACGGCGAGAGGGCAGAGGAGCGAGAGAAGATGCCATCTCGGTACCGGAACCTACGCCAGATGGATCATCCAGGTAGCCGCCGATATAGCCGTTTAAGGCTACTGGGCAGACCACACACAGGGCAAGGCACCAACATGTAGACACGCGGCCAAGTACCCTCACTCAATACTGGGCCTTGGAACTTGCTTATTGCGTCTTGTGGCTTTGCATCCGGGTTTGTGTTGTCAGTGGCCGATCGATACCTGCCTACCTGTCGCCCAGCCCCAAGCATGCACTCCATAGAGACATAAGCGCACAGGCGCGGCAGTGTGATCAGGGACGCATATGGCGACCGGCGGATATAGCAATGATGTCAGCAGAGTGAATGAATAATGAATACATAAATGCAAGGACGAATAAATGGTAGAATGCCGTTAGCACTGCCAATCCCTGGTTAATGCCTAAGTCATGATCGTGTTTCCGGGACCTGATTTCCTTATCGTTGCTCCGAATGTCTTTTGTTTATGGTCATCCCTCCCACCGGAGTATTGTCAAGTGCTAGATACTAAGCAAATCAGTTGGCACTTGACCAGTCTGGCACATTTCAGGAGGTCTCAGGCGGTTCTCTTCGGTGACTCTGCTAGTCAGTAAGCAGCCTCATTGGTTTCAGGTCGTAAGCCGCGAGCGAACACGAGAACAAGGAAAATTAGCCCGAACAGTTCCCGGCGATCCTGCGATCGATTGATTGACTTGCAGAAGCTTGCAGGGCGGCAACTAATCTGTACAATCTGATATTGACGAAACATAAAAAAGTGACAGAGAGACAAAAAGCCGCAACGACCCAACGGGGGGCTCTGCAACGCATGTTCCTAGAAAAATTGAATGTCCTGGTCAAGAACTAGTGCCAGCCGTCGGTCTTCTGACCTTGCGTTGCAACCCTGCCACGGCGGGGACCTGGAACAGTAGCGCTCGGCCATAGTGGTGGGGCACCATGCCCTTCTATACTACGGTCTGGATCGCCCCATCCAGCGTAAGCTTGTGATATTGCAGTTTGGAGCGGTGGTTCGCGACTCGAGGCGCTGTTCCAGTGTCCCTAAGTTTAGGAACCATTGCCCAACTTGAGATCGTATCTCACTGGTGTGCAAGTGGATAGCACCGACCAACTCGGGATAATTATCCAGTTTTTATATACACATAATACAGTTTCGGGAACAGAAGGTTTGGCCAGACGCAAATAGATCGGGAGGTAGAAATGTCCTATGATAGGAGGATACTAAGTCGGGTTAAGCTAAGAGAACATACCAGCGTATAGGAAACTATAGGAAGCCAGGATAGCATACAAAAAGCAGGGACAACGCAGAATGGAGTAAACAAGAATGATCAAAGCATGAGTAAGAGATGAATGGGGCTATGATTACATCGGCGAATCAAAAAGTGGAGCGGACCGATATGCAGACAGGAAATATTATGGTGGAAAACGAGCACGAGAGAACTCAACAGTGAAAGGAGATACTAGGGAAGTAATCAGTGAATCCCAAGTTCTGACAGACGATACCTCTTGGAGGCAACGTGGAAGGGAACATATCCAGACCAGAAGAGCATGTAATCACCGTGCGCTTCTGTCCTACCCTTGAGAATCGCGGAAGTGCGCCGGTGGGACTCGACGACATCATCAGCAAAAAGGCGTAGCTGCTCGATCTTGGTACGATTATGCAACCTTGCAAGGAGAGAGACTGTGTTTTCTTGTTCTCCTGCGAGCTCTTCCTTGTAAAACGAGGTAATATCGCTGGTGGTAATGATTAGATCGCACCCTCTTGAGAGCAGGCCGAGAAGACTCACTTAACGTAGTTTATGATGATTTCTAGTTCAGGGAGGGTGTGGATATATTGTGCTACGCTAACGGTGGGACGGAAGATGAATGTCGCATACGCCTTTGAGAGGCCCGAGAAGAGGCGAAGAAAATCCGGGTAACGTTTGGCCTCCGCAGGTAACTAGAAACTGAATGTCAGTCGTGGACAGTAGTAGATGTGGTGAAGCATACCTTCATCCCAGCAGTTAGGTGCTCGATCATCATAGCATTCATGAATGAGAACGAAGCAGTGACGATGAGATTCGAGGCGACGGGGTCGAAAAACTGGGAGGTCTCAGCGAGCAAATCGGCGATATTGTTGAGGACTTCGGAGGAATGCCGCTCGCCCCTGATATAATTTTCGGTGAAGTCGCGAATGCCATCGGCCTGGTATTCGAAGTTGTCGTCAACACAGAGCATGAGTCCAGTATAGTAGGCGATGTAGAGTTTGATCTCGTGAGACTGGTAAAAATAGGCCGCGTTGGAGACGAGAACGCCGACATGAAGATGTTTAGTGAGGTAGGACATGTCATAGCCACGGCGGTATGCCTCTACCCAGCACTCGCGTTCAAAGATGGCAGCACTAGCTGGATGAGGGACGTGTGCGGTCTGCTTGCATTTGGTGAGGAATTCGGTGATGACAGAGCGAACACCGTCTTCCAGGGACTGGTTAGAGTGTTTATCGATGGCCATTGTAGAATGGAGAGGAACGTTGAGTGAACTGAAGGATTTGGCGAGTTTGAGGACAGTTTATATAGAGCAGGTCTAGGAACGCTAGTCCCGAAAGCGACTCGACAAAGAAATGGGGATATGGATCTCCGCCGAAACATTCGAGTTTCCTGTTTGAATATACTGTACATTGGCTGAAGAGGTCAAGTGGCCGGGTGAGTGGAGGCGAACCGACCCAGTACTGTCCGTCGAGTCGGGCACGGAGATGACGTTTGACAAATCTGGAATGAGATAACATCACGTGAAACAATGAAATTAAAAATATTTTCTTTTGTTTTAGTGCAATCGATGTGACAGTGGGCTAGGTCGCCGTAAAGTCCGGTCTCCAGAGCGATGGCAGACGGAGGATTCCAGCCTGAACTGCGCTGTGAGCGAATAGTTCCCTGTGCAAATGGCACAAAGTGCGCGAGGGATATTCGCGACACAATAACAGACCTTCAATCCAACCCTTGCCACAGCGCTCACTCTTCTCTCCGTGCTCCATCATGTCCAGCCTTGTTTTCAAGCGCTGGACATCCACCATCGCTATCAAGACTACTCCTTCCAAGTCTCACCTCCATAAATCTCTCCCCACTTCCTCCTTTCCCACCGGGTATAAGCTCACCGGTCTCCACGCTGGTGTCAAAAAAAGTAAGGACACTCTCGACCTTGCGGTCGTCCTTTCAACGTCCGCGCACCCCACCTCTGCCGCCGCCTGCTTCACTCGCAATGCCTTCAAGGCCGCGCCTGTCATTGTTTCCAACGAGGTCCTGGAGAGACACTACGGCAGGGCCCGCGCTCTCGTCGTCAACAGCGGTTGCGCAAACGCCGTCACAGGCAAGCAGGGCCTTGAGGACGCGTGGTCCATGGTCAAGGCCACCTCTTCCCTCCTCCCTGCACTCTCGGACGACAGCACACAACAGGGCGGTAGTGAAAGCTTGGTCATGTCAACGGGTGTCATCGGGCAGAACTTGCCCATCACGAAGGTCTTAGCTGGTATTCAACGCGCAGCGGAGAGCCTTGGGTCGGATTTTGCGGCCTGGGAACGCGCCGCAAAAGCTTTCATGACAACCGATACGTTCCCCAAGCTTCGCTCGCGGGTGTTCTCGATTCGTGGGGTCGAGTACAGGCTGGCAGGAATGGATAAGGGTGCGGGCATGATACACCCTGATATGGGACCTGCGAGCACCCATTTCCCGTCAGGTCCTAGACAGCTCCATGCGACGCTGCTCGGGTGTATCATGACTGACGCCGCAGTCTCCCCCCGCAGCCTTCAGAGCGCACTGACCTACGCAGTTGATCGGAGCTTCAACTCAATTAGTGTAGACGGCGACATGTCTACAAATGATACGATAATCATTCTCGCAAACGGCGCGGCTGCACCGGCTGGTCCCGATGGCAATATCCAGGAGATTGATAAGGAGACGGAACGGAGAGGCATATGAGGTTTTCAAGAAGGAACTCACAGCCTTCGCGGCGGACCTCGCGCAGCTCGTCGTCCGAGATGGAGAGGGTGCAACTAAATTCGTTACTGTCACTGTCAAGGTACGCACTTTCTTTGTCTGCATTCTCCAGTGACTTGACCGAGTCGGTTCGTATCCAGGGCGCCCCGAGCTACAAAGACGCCCACGCTGTAGCATCTAAAATTTCAACTTCCGCGCTCGTCAAGACGGCATTATACGGCGAAGATGCAAAGTGGGTTCTCTTTCCGCCATGACAATAACCACGACGATTATTAATCTCCACGGCTCCTCTTCCATTTGATCACATCAGTTGGGGTCGAATTCTCGCAGCTGCAGGCTCTGTCCCCCTCTCACCCTCCTCAATACATGCGCAACCACCGACCATCGACCCGACCAAGGTGTCTGTGACCTTCATCCCCTCCGACGGCACGACCCCTTTACCTGTTCTTGTCAATGGTGAACCGGAGAAAGTCGATGAGATCCGTGCGAAGGAGATCTTGAGTTTGGAAGATTTTGAGATTCTCGTGGACCTAGGAATGACAGAGTGTGTTGGTGACAACGATGGCGAAGCTCGATACTGGACATGTGATTTCAGCTATGTGAGTATTGATTTGCTTCCCATTCAACCATCTTGTTTGGTATACCGACGAAATACACAGGAGTACGTGAGGATCAATGGTGACTATCGAAGTTGAAACGCATCGACCTCAGTGCCTCCACATTATTATCTCCAGATGGAACCCTCGGCGATGAAACGGAGGGGGATGATAAAAACTGGTGTCATAAATTGATAAATGTGGACTAGGGTTATACAACCCGAAAAGATTGATTGTTATTCATTTCCACTGTAACTCATCGGAGCGTCGGCATTTGTTCTGTTTGTCATCCATCATTTCTCTCAGGAAGCGATAACGCAGGGACTGCACACCCGAGTACATCTACCAAACTCGCTTACAGCCATCTGGGGGACACGCATTTGGTCCAAACCTCGAAAGCACTAGTCCATCAGTTGGCCGTCAATGCCTGCAGTCCGGAGACGCGTCATGTTATCCCCGGCGTTGACTGACCTAGCACAGCGTGGAGTTCTAGTACTCGATGATTCGTGCATGTGATCTGCTGTATGTAAGCCCTTCAGGTTGAATTGTGGGAGAAAGCCGCTCCAGGTGGAGGCGGACACGCACAAAGGACCGGACATCGGCGCGGTATAGATAGCGCCTGACCCTAGACAGGCTAGCGCATCATGAACATGCGAGCGGCCTGGACCGGGCTTATGTCGCCCTTCAACTACCGCAATCTATCGGAGTCACGCTCTTTATCTGAGAGACCCTCTCGTGCTCCCTCGAGCCTACCCTCCACACCATCAAGATGCCGATAGACTTGGAATGGGTGTTTGACCCAAATGACCCTCTGTGAGGCTATCGCCATATCAATATACACTCACTGACAGAACTATCCGGGGGAGACAAAATAAGGGATTCTGCTATTTTTGTGCACCACGACTCCGGCGACCGTGCAGAGGAAGGGGGAAGGCAACGGAGAACATTTCAGGGAAGAAAACATCCCTTCGTGTAGGTACAACCGATTTACTACCCCTAAGTAACCCCTTACATATGACCGTCGAGGATGCGATATCACTGGGTCGGAACTCCTAAGTCGTGCGCACCGTGAGCCAGAAAGAACCCCTAACCTAAGATGTTCGAGAGTAACTTTCAATAGGCACAATCACCCGCAATAGATACTAAATATTCCCCCAATTGGGCTAATGACGGAAATGTAATGCACCATCATCTAAAAAACACCTGAGAAGTATCACAGAAACCAGCTGATAGCTCCCATATGAACTGACGATCCGGGGCTCGGAAATGAGCCTTGTCTCCTTAGCCATCGTCTGATGGTGCAGAGTCTCCAGCCTACCTCGAACTTGGGGTGAATCCGTGGAGTCCGGGAGGATAGGACTGCAATGCGTGCGCAGCGTCCCCAGAAATGAATCAGATGAGAGTCTATGGGTTTAAGGCCAATGGAACATAGAAGCAGAGTCTTGAGGCTTGAAGCTTGAGGCCTTGAGGACTCGAGTTGGGCCGGTGTATGCCGTCTCTCAGCTGCTAGTTGCAAGCGGCTTGAACCTTAGCTACAACTCAAAACTATATCTCCACCCTCTAGATAAACGGCCCACATTCATCCTATACCTTCATATGATAAAGTTACTACGTGGATAGTGGGGAACATGATCCAACGAAGTCAATGTCTAATATTCCATTTAATTCCCCTTTCGGCAATAGCGCAGCTTCGGTATTGCTTCATTGACGCCGCTCTCATCCTGTTCCCGGAGTATATACTTGATTGAATTGGCGGTGATGGTTGGTAAGAATGCTTGGTATTCTGTATCGGGTATAAAATTAGTGATCCTTCTGACAATTTGGTCCGCTGTAAACAAAAAGTGTTTCTTTAATGCATGAGAATGTTGGTGGCCACGAAGCGACTCCGGTTTCGCTGTAGAGATCGACAAACTCCTGAGAGAATGCCAATAACGCGCAGCCGTGGTAATAAGAAATGTCTGGCAGCTTTATAAATGAACTCTTCGTACAACATACGTCCGAGGCACTCACGATTGCATCCTGGTTTCGCTCGCCCGAGGGGGTGACCTCAGAGGAGATCACCGCGAACTTCACATACTGCAGCTTAGCGCATTGAGCGATGACTGGGATGATGTGGTCGCCGAAACACCATTTCCCTTCATAATAGGGAAGTACATAAAGATCCTCGATGGTAGACACATGTTGGTCCAAAGCTGAGCGATAGAACATATCGGCTAGCTGATTTGAGGACTGTTGGTCGAGTCCAACGATGTTCTTCAAGTATAACCGGGTCAGCCCAGAATAAGATGAGAGGTATTCAATCAGGGACGGGCCAATGGAATCGGTCGATATGACCTTCCAGGCGTATCTTGCATTTGCAGAGAACTGACCAGATATCTTCGGTTGTCGATGAGTGTGAGTGCCCTCCATATGGTGGATAGCGATTGTCGATTAGTGTAAGTGACGTGAGAAAACGGAGGTGGGGTAGTGTGACGGCGTCGAGACATGTATACCAGCTCTTGAGTCCGAGGTGTTTCAGGCGTAGTGGTGGGGCATTTCCAAGCAGGCTGTGCATGGTTGGGGTAGCTGAGTCGTTGTGCCAATGGCTTCTGTCGATATCGATGCTACTCATCTCGGGGCTCTGATGCAAGACAGGTGCCTAAACGTCTGACAATGTGCTCATGAAAGGATTCACACGAGCCCTGAGACGGCAACACGTTTGAGGCCAGCGAGACGATCCAGCCTAAGCTCAGACGCATCGAACCCGAATGACAGGTGCAGGTTAAGATAGCTGAGAGATTGGACACGAGTGAGGCCGTTAATCACTGCGCGCTGAGTCCATTTAGGATCCTCAGACGTTGTTGCCCACCTGGGGGTAATGTCAACGAGGGTAGAGCATGTACATACATATCCGCCACGGACCTTACGACCTGCAGATTCGACATGTTTGAAATAGCAGTCTCGAGATATGCTTTCATCCTATTCTCCGCAGCTTTCGTCTCCATCGCCCTGTCGCGTTTCCGAGCCGACATCCACACCCCATCTGTAAACATCATCTGTGCCTCTGTTGACTGAGGGTCGCGGCCGGGAGCAAGGGAACGAATCGAAAGTTCACGGATATATTGTGCCACACTGAGACTCGCTACACGAAAGCAATCGCAGCTGTGAGATGCTGGCAGACAGGCGTGGATGGGTGACATTAATGACTATATGCGAGAGGACCAATGGATCCATTGCAGCGCTGAGCTGGTGACAGACCATACGAAGCTGTTTCCACGAGACTAACTTTCGAGGCCTGAGCCGGAAACGCTGTGTCGAAGACGTCAAATACTCACATCATTCCCAACAGCCTGCAGCAGCTCGGTAGGCAGGGATAGAAGTCCGACCATTAATTCAAGAAACTAGCTGGCCTTGGAATGTCAAAACATTAAAGAGCTCCATGTGCAAGAAACATACCGGCAAGAGCTGCGTCAGAAAACAGTGAGGCTGGCGGGGAATAATATCGGGAATGCGTTGGCCATGCCATATAGTGATGCACAGCCACCTCTGGTTCCGGCCACACATTGCTCCTAACCCTGCTCCCGCACCCCAGACCGGCACGGTTCTTCTATTTCTGGCTTTCATTTATTCCACATGCTCATTGTACAATTCCTGCTCACCTCGTTCCTCCAGGCCTTTTCATCGAAGGAATGTACTCTCTAGACATGAGACACAAATACCGTCCTCGTCCACCTCTTAACGTATTAATGGGGTGGTCGACCAGAGAGGGCCGTCCAACGAGTATATGAGTCATAACAGAAAATGTCCTTGTGATCCACACCAAATAATTTTGATTACATCATGGAGAGGTGACCAGACACCTGTCTATGATAGGGGCCACTTCCTCTTGCCAGTGAATATTGGATAACGCCCCTCAGTTCGCTGGCTGCGGATATCTCTGTGTTACGCAGAAAATTGAGCTCTGGTCTAATGAGCTGCGTGTGTCGCAATATTATATCCACCAACGCGCTTGCGGACTTCAAGACGGTGTCTTTTGTCCCGATTACAGCACCCCTACGGATTAGCCCGAATAGATTCGCCCCGCAAAGAAATATGTGATTTTGCAAACTACGCGGGTAATGTTTTTTGAGATATTCATCATGCATACTATTGTGATTAAGTAATTTCCTGAGTAACATGGCATAGGAGCACAGGTTTTTTGTTAAGCACATTCTCTCATGGGGATCACGCATAAGGAATAGTTGCTGTGGCGATCGTGGTTGCGCCCTCAAGGGCGCCGGAAGTATCAGTGTAGCTTTACAAGCAACTTCTGGTTGCAAAAAAGTATAGCTGAAAGCCATAGACAATTATAAACCCATGAGCACTTTCAAGTGACAGGACTCTACCTAGGGCCAGATACCGGAGGGGTGTACAACAACTCGTGCTCAACGCCTACACACAAGCTATTCTCGTCAAAGCCCATTATCGAGGAGCCTCTGGGTACTTACGGGGGCAAGTGGCAGGGAGCAAGTCGACCTGATCTGACCACTCCTTTTTTTTTATCCCCTAAATACCTTTAGGACAAATGATGGATTCGCATCCGTACCTATCAAAAACCAACTCGTTGGATTACAAGAAGGTGCAGTGCAACGTATTTATTTGTGACTACCGATCCACATGAAGCCCAGTTTGTAGAAGGAAGAATGACAATTCGTCGTACCAATGTGCCCTTATCTCAACGTCGGCCCAACAGACTTAACGCAGTGCCTAACCACGCGTCGTTGGCTTGGAACATCGCCATCAGTGCTCCAATGTATGGATCTCGAGGAGAGAAAATCTAAGGTTGTTTCTCGTTTTCGGTGGCTGTGGTGTCATCGCATCCCCCTACTTCCTTTTTTTAGAATCCTGCATTTCCCTGCGCGAATGTGCCTTATTTCCGACACTCACCGCGGCTTTCCGTTTAAGCCGCGAAGCTTAGGAACCTCCCACTCAGCTCTTAGGCCACTAGAGGAACCTCGTAGGGGTTAATTCTACTTCCAGATCCTGCCCCTTTCGTTACCTGACAACGATGGTGACCGGGAGCCCAGGTGCTCAGTAGCACTTACTGTAGGTGGAGCATTGAGTCCCAATCTATGTAACATATAACTACCCATACGCGCCGGTCGGGGTGATTCGGAAGGTGATCATAAGAGATAACAGCATGATTCTATTCTGTTTGGACAAAACACTTGGGTGTGGTTTATTTTCCACTTAAACATACTTTAATCGTAAGCAAACACGAAACGTTCACACTAAATAGCACCCGACGAAAAATTCACAGTTCAAATATCGTTCAGAAATTCCTCCAAATCTGATTCGTATTGCCGTCCGTACACTGCCAAGTTTGCACCTGATTCGCGTTCGTAAGATCGCCATTTGGCAAGTCGAGACAGAGTCCTAAATATTACGGTGTTATGCTCAGCATACTGAACAAAGGTATGAGCCAGAGTTCTGACTGACCTCGGTTGAAAAGAGCGATACGGGCATCTGTTGTCAAAAACCATTGCTGCGCTGGAAGCGCATCGATGCACTGCCAAATCTTCATGGGTGTCCCATTGGCCGGAGCTACTTCAAGGTTAAATGATCCGACCCCCCTTTAGTAAGCGATGACGTACTTCTGCCTGCATCAAGGCAGAAAGTGGAGTTGGCCAGACGGACTGATGTAAGGCTGAGGTTCAAGACCCACTGCTGTGCGGGCGTGCCATTGCAATCGAAGCTGAACGAGCATGAACAATCGCGGAGCACGCCTGGAGATCTTTCACGTACATCTGTACAGCAGTTCCATTTGTTCGGACGTCTCCACGCACTTCAAGGCATTTTGTGCTAGCTGTGTTAGGGTGCAGCACGGTGGAGGCTTGACCAAGAGCAGAGGAGACAAACGCAAACGCAGAGAGGTAGGAGAGCTTCATAGCGAGCAGTAGTGACTAGTCGTCGCTTTAGAAGCTGAGTGGGAACTTCGTCAAGAGGCGCAATTGCAACGAGCGCCCCCGCAAAATGGCTCCCTATTTATACCCCTCAGCCCCCCAAATTGACCAACCCACAAGTGAGGCTCACTCGCACGTGCCCTCCACCCCAACTCCCCGCATGACACCAGTAGAGGGGGGCTCAAGCGCCGACCGACGCGGTACTGGAGCTTGAGTAATCTGATCATCAAGGAAGCAGGAAGCCCAACGTATCACAGGGTACATACCCCCTTACCTGTGGTCCGGGGTCCAGCGTTCGAGACTCCAGCTTACGGCTCTCTCTCACACAACACTGGAATACCCCGCGACACAGTAGACTGACTCATGGGCATTGATCCTAGGAAGCCGGGAATCGTTCAAGCTGGGAACTTCTTATGTAGGGCTTACGGTAGTGATGCGCATCCGGGCTATCATGCAATCACACCTTTGCGCTCAGAAAAATCCCCAAGGTTATCCGCGATTCCGCATGCATCTCTTTATTAGACTGAGAAAAGCGAACGATCTTCACCTCATAGGGCATTCTTGAGTGTTGTGGCGAAAGTCATACATCAGGGACAAGGAGGCCTTTCAAGGAGTTAAACGGATATAAGAAGCCAGGGCAAGATGCGTACCATTTGTTTCCCTTGCAACTCTCAGAATAGTTGATCTGGATCCACTCCTGATTCTCGTTCCCATCCATACTTTGCTCGTTCTGGACCTGATTTCCGTTCGTTGAGTCACCGTATGCCATTGCAAGCAGAGACCTATTGTTAGGAGGGGGAATCTGGGCTGGTATTACACCAATGGCTTCTGACCTAAAGCGCGATTCGGTCCTCATCTGTACAATATACCGAGTTTGTGCGGGAAGGTTATTGAAACATCCCCGGATCTTAATTCCATTACCATCCTGATGTTATGCTGGCGGGAGATGAGCTTCGACTTTCTACCGCGTGGAGGAATATTCACTTGACCCGGTATCTAAGTAGTATTACCTTTCCAAACCTCGGTTGAGGTTGGGCCAGATCGAGCAACAGCCCAGTCTTGTGTGATCAGGATGTTATAGCTATAGCTAAAGGATCATTGGCTGTTATATATACGCTTCGGCACAGGGGTGCCGTTGGCTAGAACTCGACCCCGATCATCCAGGCACTTGGCCCTTCCAGAGACGTTGTCCGTGAATCATGTGGTGATTCCAGAAGGGTCTCCAGAGAATATGAATGCGCCTGTGGATGTGACAGTGGGTGAGAATTTCATGCTGATTGTGAGATAAAATAGTGAACTGCGGGCAAGTGGAAATCGGGTTGAGGATGGCATTGAAGATCCAAATTGTGTGCTGCTTCAACACCTCGTGGAGCGGGATTGGACTTTTTTACGGTGTGGAACTGTGCTTGTTCGACGTCTGACTACACCTGGGAGAGGAACACACCTCGGGCAATGCCGTGCTTCCCCTCCATGAGTATTAACGGAGTTCTGTCCGTTTCCCGTGCAGAACCCAACTGACATCCCGCGGGTTCCTGGATGGTGATTCTGAAATGGTGAGTTCAACACTCGAAATCATGGAATCAGACGGCGACTGTAGAAGTTCCTGTGAATGCTTGTGGGATTGACACCAAATAATGGATTATCTAATGTCTGCCAGTTTCATACAGCCTGGAACGATATCCAAGTTTTCGGGGCGGATATACGTTCAGCAACGTTAGGATGCTGGCAAGAGGGGGTACCGAATTCAACGGTGGGATCAACCGCACCTGATCTCGATATGGAATGTTTCACCGTTGGATAAGTTTGAGATGATTTTAAGAAACGGTGACTAGAGCCTCTGCTCCGGTCCAGCTATGAACCTGGCCCGTCAGTGCCCTTTCAAGAATGATTGTTTCAATTACACCAGTAGTTACCATGAATTGAAAATGAAAGTCAAAAGTCAGTTGCTAGAGTACAGTATTATGAGGGCCCCTGGCCCGTTGCTCAATTGCTGGAGCCCTAAATCAACATAACTTCACTTGAATCCACTCTTGATTCTGATTTTCACTCGAGCACTGCCGGGTCTGAACTTGATTCCAGTTCGGGAAATCTCCGTTGGTTAAATCCAAGCGCAGCCCTGTTAATCGAGAACAAAGAAAACCAGTCTGTTGTCGACCTTGGAATCGGATTTTGACAGTTTCACCTTGGTAACCAAAGCGATCCGATTATCAGTGGTGTAGTACCAGGTCTGCGCGGGGAGGTTGTCGTAACATTGCCGGATCTTCATGCTTCGCCGTTCCCTGGACCTGGTCACCCTGAGGTCGTATCAGAGATGTGAAAATGTGTTCCTCAGTCTGACTGAGGTAGGTGAGTGAACTGCGCCAGAAAACAATGAGGTTGGCGGGGAATATCCGAATAATGTCGGGAACGCATTAGCCATGCCGTTTCGTGCTAACATCAACAGTTAGCGATGCACAGCCACCTCTGGTTCCGGCCACACATTGCTCCTAACCTGCTCCCGCACCCTAGGCCTGCGCGGTTCTTCTATTTCTGGCTTTAATTTATTCCACATGTTCATTGTACAACTCCCGCTCAACTCGTTCCTTCAGACCTCACAGGCCTTTTCATCGACGGAATGTACCCTCTAAACACGAGACATAAGTACCGTCCTCTTCCGCCTATCAACGAGGTGGTTGACCACAAAGGGCCGTCCAACGCGTATACGAGTCATAACAGAAATATTCCTCATGAACCACACCAAATAATTTTGATCACATCAGCAAGGGGTGACCAGACTGGCTTGCCTACGATAAGGGCCACTTCCTCTTGCCAGTGAATGTGAATGTTGAATAATGCTCCTCAGTTAACTGGCTACGGGGATTTCTGGGTTACACAGAGAATTGAGTTCTGGTCTCATGAACTGCTTGTGTCGAAATGGTACATCCACCAACACGCTTGCGGGCTTCAAGGTAATCAAATAAAAGAGCCCGTCCGCTCTGCAAGTTGCTAAATGTTGCGATGCCCCTCGAGTTTAGTAACAGCCCCAACCATAAGCCGCCGATTAATACAACGGGGCAGGATGCTCGAAGAGTCCTGGCCAATGACATCGTCAAAAGGTAACGTGAGGAAGTGGCATTTTGAGCTCGGGCAGCGGCTTCCCGGTGTTCAAACTGAGGGAGAGCATTACTACGTCTGAAAGGACGCCGTCGGTAGGCGGCTTCACTAAAGGGGGATGTCCAGAGAATGAGCGGGACTCGGGATAGTATTCGAGTTCAAGGGAGGAACTACCTATTTACATGAGCTCGCCACTATTTATACTACCTACTTGATGAAGTAAGCCAGCAGGCTTACAACGTCTCCCCACCCTGCGGCCTCAATACGAACTTCTTATTCGGTACCTTTTTTCCAGATTATCACACCGAACACACGAGCCCGAATATACCTGCGTTTTTCGCCCCGCAAAGAAACACGCGATGGTGCTAGCTACGCGGATAACGTTTTTGAGATGGTCATCATGTTTACCACTGTGATTGGAGTGATTCCCTCTGAGTAGCATGGCATACGAGAATGGGTTTTTGGTTAAGCTCATTCTCTCAGGGGAATTACGCATAGAGGATAGTCGGTGTGGCGATCGAGGTTGCGCTCTCAACGGCCCTTTGGCCTAGAGGTATCAGTGTAGCTCTGCGAGCAACTGCCACCCGCGAATAAAGTATAGCTGAAAGCGATAGACAGGTGTAGAGGCTGCAGGACCGGCTATCACTCGTCACCACCTCGGAGCGCCCACATCTAAAACTACCACAATTATCCTGACATACCTCCCCGTTCCGCTTCCATTCTCAGTTATTCAAAGGTTTTCTCTCCGTTTCCATTTCCTCCCATAAGTACCACTGTAGAGTAAAATTTCTCCTTTCTTATAGGCCTCTATGGCTCGCAGGCCACTGCTCTCAATTTCTCTTTCATCTGTCCTAATCTCCTGATCACGTAGCCACGAAAACTTCCTTTTTTAATTCCCTGGTTCACGTTCTCTGCCCTTATCACTTTCGGGCATAGAAAAAAGATTAGTCTATCATAACTCTGCTTGTATATAAATAATGAGGTTCGGAGACTCGTTCTCTAGCACAAAATACACAGCCCTTCCTCTCGTCTCTTTCTCGCCCTCAGTCTCTATCTCGCTATCAGCAAGATTCCTTGATTTTTGAACCCCAGTGGTTGTTTCGTCGACCACGCTTGCACCCTTTGTTTGGACGTGGTTCGCTTCATTTCGTTTCGGCGCCTTTCACGTGCTGGAAGAGTCGATCTCTCTTCATAGGTATAAAGCCATGAGCGCTTCCAAATGAGGGGGCTCTGCCTAAAGCCAGATATCAGAAGGGGATGTACAATGACTTGTGCTCAGCGTCTACTACCCAAACTATCCGTCGTCAATGCCCATTGTCGAGGAGCCCCTGTGTACCTACCGAGGCGAGCGGTGCAGAGAAAGGCGAGCCTGACCTGACCACCCCCTTTTTTATCCACCAAATGACAGTTTATCGTACCAATGTGCCCTTATTCAATCTCTGCAGGCGTGGCGAGGCTGACGGCAGGTTACACATTTTCTCAGCGCCTAGATCGAACTAGTTCAATCCCTGCTCGCGTTACATAACATCGGCCTCAACAGACTTACGACACACCCAATGCCTAATCACGCCTCGCTGGCTTGGACCATCGCCATCAGTGCTCTGATATATGAACCTCGAGAGAAATCCTAAGTTACTTCTCGTTTTCGGCGGCCGTGGAGGCATCCCACCCCTTACTTCACCTTTTAGAATCCGTGGATCCTGCGCGAATGTGCCTTATTTCCGACACCCACTGCGGCTTTCCATTTAGGCTGCGGCACTTAGGTTTTTCCACTCAACTCTTAGGCCACCAGAGGGACGTCGTAGGGATATTCCGCACTCACAATTCATTTTTTCTCGATGCTGCCCCTTTCGTTACCTACAACGATGGTAATTAGGAGCCCAGATACTGAGTAACACTTACCGCAGGTTGAAGCATTGAGTCCAAATTTATCTTAGGCGAGGTGTAGTTACTCGTCCGCGCCGTTCGGGGTGTCCTGAAGGTGTCGTGCGAGATGACGGCACGATTCTATTCGGGCTGGACAAAACAGTTGGGTGAACCACCTTACACTCAAGCATACTTTCGTAAAAAGCAAACACAAAAGGTTCATTCTACAGAGCACTCGACGAAAATTCCACAATTCAAATATCATTCAGAAATTCCTCCAAATCTGATTCGCATTGCCGGCTGTACACTCCCAAGTTTGCACCTGATTCGTGTTCGTAAGATCGCCATTTGGCAAGTCGAGACAGAGCCCTAAATATTACGGTATTATACTCAGCATATTGAACAAACGTATGGGCCAGAGTTCTGACTGACCTCGGTTGAAAAGAGCGATACGAGCATCTGTTGTCAAAAACCATTGCTGTGCTGGAAGCGCATCGAAACACTGCCAAATCTTCATGGGTGTCCCATTGGCCGGAGCTACTTCGAGGTTAATGATCCGATCCCCTTTTTTTAGTAAGCGATGACGTACTTGCGCCTGCATCGAGGCAGAAAGTGGAATTGGCCAGACGGACTGATGTAAGGCCGAGGTTCAGGACCCACTGCTGTGCGGGTGTGCCATTGCAATCGAAGCTGAACGAGCATGAGTAATTATGGAGCATGTCTGGAGATCTTTCACGTACATCTGTACAGCGGTCCCATTTGTTCGGACGTCTCCACGCACTTCAAGGCATTTTGTGCTAGCTGTGTTAGGGTGCAGCACGGTGGAGGCTTGACCGAGAACAGAAGGAGACAAAGGCGAATGCAGAGAGGTAAGCGAGCTTCATAGTGAGTAGTAGTGACTAGTCCGTCGCTTTAGAAGCTGGGTGGGGACTTTGTCAAGAGGCGCGATTGCAACAAGCACCCCGCGAAATCGCTCCCTATTTATACCGCTCAGCCCCTCAAATTGACGAACCCATAAGTGAGGCTCACTCGCACGGGCCCTTGCGCCTCAACCCCCCACATAATATCAGGAGAGAGGCTCGAGCGCCGACCGATACGGCACTGGAACTTGAGTAATCTGATCATCAAAAGAAGCGGGAGGCTCAGCGTATCACGCGGTGTATACTCTCGTACTCATGGCCCGAGGTCCAGCGTTCGAGACTCCAGCTTATGGTGCTCTCTCACACAACACCGGAGTATGCCGCGACACAATAGGCTGACTCACGGGCATTGATCCTACTTAGAAGTTAGGAAGCTTGGAATCATTCAAGCTGGACTTCTTATGCAGGGCTTACGGTAGTGATGTGGTACATCTGTACTCATAAGTATCCTCGGGACTATCCGTGATTCCGCATACATCTCTTTATTGGACTCAGAAAAGTGAACGGCCTTCACCTCATGGTGCATGGGGGTCATACATCAGGGACAACCACTCGAAATCAGCTTCGGACTGCTCAGTCGACCCTACCAATCGCCCAGGCCAGGCGGTTCCTTCCCTCTACCCCTCGGAATGGCGGCAGCCATTCCTCACTTCGCCTCCTTGGCTGGAGATCCTCAGCCCTCACGAGGCCATCTCCCCGTTGGTCACGTGACAGTTCAGAGCCTCACACCTGCCGGACCTTCGCAACCCGAATTATCGCCCCGCGAAGCAGAAACTTATACATCAGAATTATTAGCAATCTCTTTTTTTTCACCGACGACTAATTATGGAACATAGGGCCGAGGCCTTTCAGGGAGTTAAGCGGTTTTCAACAGATTAAGGCAAGATGCGTACCATTTGCTTTTCCTTGCAACTCTTAGAGCAGTCAACCTGGACCCGCTCCTGATTCTCGTTCCCATGTACATCACCAGTTCTGGACCTGATTGCCGTCCGTTGAGTCACCGTACGCCAATGCACGCAGAGACCTATTGTTAGGAGGAGGAACCTGAGCTAGTATTTCACCGATGGCTTCTGACCTTGTCGTTGTAAAGTCAATTCGGTCTTCATCAGTACAATATACCGAATTCGTGCGGGGGGTTATCGAAACATCGCCGGATCTTAATTCCAATGCTATCCTGGCGTTCTGGGCCGGGGGATGAGCTTTGCATTTTTACCGCATGGCGAAATATTCACTTGCCTCGGTATCTAAGCAGCACGTGCGTTTCTAAACCTTGGTCGCGGCCGGGCTAGATCGAGTAAAACCCCAGTCTTGTGTGATCGGGGTGTTATAGCTATAGCTAAAGCATCATTGGTTGTTATAAATACCCTTCTGTCCAGGGGCGCCGTTGGCTAGAACTTGACCTCGATCATCCAGGCACTTGGCCTTTCCAGAGACGTTGTCCGTGAATGATGTGGTGATTCCGGAAGGGTCTCCAGAGAATATGAATGCGACTGTGGATGCCACGGTGGGTGAGAATTTCATGCTGGTTGTGAGGTAAAGTAGCGAACTCCAAACAAGTGGAAATCGGGTTGAGGATGGCGTTAAGGATCCAAATTGTGTGCTGCTTTAACACCTCGTGGAGCGGGATTGGACCTGTTTTATGGCGTGGAACCGTACTTGTTCCATGTCTGACTACACCTGGGAGAGGACCACGCCTCGGCCAGTGCCGTGCTTCCCCCGCACGAGCACCAATGTAGTTTTGCTCGTTTCCCATGCAGAACCTGAGTGACGTCCCGCGGGTTCCCGGATGGTGAATCTAAAATGGTGAGTTTAATATTCGAAATTATGGAATCAGACAGCGACCGTCGAAGCTCCTGCGAATGCTTGTAGGATTGGCACCGAGTAACGGATTATCGCCTCATCTGGCTTCTGCAAGTTTCATGCAGCCCGGAACGATATCCCAGTTTTCGGGACGGATATACATTCAGCAACATTAGGAACGCCTAGGGAGGAGGGTAGCCGAATTCAACGGCGAGGATCAACCGCGCCTGATCTCCATACAGAGTGCTTTGGTTCAATCGGGGGTTATCACCATCGGATAAGGTTGAGATGATTTAAAGGAACCGTGACTAGAACCTCTGCCCCGATCCGTGGGAGAGGCTCTGAATCCGGCCCGTTAATGGCTTTCAAGAATGATTGTCTCATGAGTTGCAAATTAAAGTCGCAAGTCAGTTCTTACAGTACAGCACTGTATTACGATGGTCTCTGGTCCGTTGTCCACTCTAGCAAATTCTAAATCAACATAAGTTCACATTGAATCCACTCTTGATTCCGATTTCCACTCAAACACTGCCAGGTCTGAACTTGATTCCCGTTTGAGAAATCTCCGTTGGTCAAATCCAAGCACAGCCCTGTTGACAAATGTACAAAGAAAATCAGTCTGCTGTTGACCTTGGAATCAGATTGCAACAGTTTCACCTTTATTAAACAAAGCGATCCGATTATCACTGGTGTAGTACCAGGTCTGTGCGGGGAGGTTGTCATAATACTCCCAGATCTTCATGCTTACGCCGTTCCCTGGACCTGGTCGCCGTGAGGTCGTATCAGAGATGTGAAAATGCGGTCATAGGTAACGGAAGATGTACTAGAGCCCTGCGTCCAAGCAGAATGTACTGTTCCTCAGTCTGACTGAGGTAGGCGAGTTTCGCGTAAAGCTCCAATCCTGTGCTTTGGGGCCGTTGCAATCATAACTGGTATGCCGTGGTAAGTATGTACCTTGAGGAACCAAGATTGATCCAGACGGCTGACATCTGCACAGGGCGTTCCGTTGGCGAGCACGGCTCCCTTGACGTCGAGACACTTGAGTCTACCGCACGCTGAGCCTGTTGGGTCGTGCGTGATTTCCGTGATGTACTGTGCGGCTTGCGTCAAGGCGAGGGCGATCATGGAGAAGGATAATGCCGTAGAGGACTTCATCGTTATAGCGAAAACCTTGAGTGAATCTGGTTGGACGTCGGGATGCGGGCGAGGGAAGGCTGCCAGAGACCTTTTATTCATTGCATTCCCTGAGGGGCGTTGGTTAAGACGGGCATCTCATAGCGTGTCTCAGCACTGCAGACGATCGAAAGCAATGAATAGGGGGATTCCCGCCCCACTTCGGCCTTATTTTAGGGTACGATTCAGGTAGGCTCGATGCGTCAGGGGTGCGTGGCAATGAAAAACACTGTCAAGGCGCAGGGACGAGTTGTGGCTGGGATTGTTTAACAGCGGAAACCAGCCACAGTGAAAGATGTCGCTTGTGTGCCGAGCACCTGTACACCCCTTTGCACTGCTTTTTATCCACGGAATATCATCTATTCTTAGTGCCCTAGCGCACAGGTGTGCGAAATTTAAGAGGATGAAACTGGTGGGAGGCGATGGCGAATCTTCCTACAGCGACGGGTTTTTCCAGTGAAGCCAATTTGATGAATATTGGCACCTAGAGATGCTAGGTCTTGAGGTGAGCAATATAGGAGGGTGATCGTGTGAGTGAGTGAGAAGTTCTTTAAATTGCGCCACGCACCCTACACAGTATCTGTGCGTAAACAAGGTGATATCAGTGTCTTCGGGAGGCGGGAACACGTTTCTGATCTGTCTCCACCCAGGATATCTGCTGTTTTGTGGGTCACAATGACAATTTGGGTCGCTTAAGTTTTTGGCAGGGAGGCGTCGATCAGGCGACGCGTGGAGGCGGGGAGGGTAGCACCATGCTAAGTCGGATACAATCCCCATCGGTCACAGCCAAGTTGGTCCCACACGCGCGTCAAAATGAGCAGATATGGAGGGTTCTACTTCTATGTATCCAGCACATCTAGTTCTGGAAGCCGTTGTAGTGTGGTTATAAGACGCGAAGTGGCGCTTCGGGAGGGTCTAGTCGGGCTCTAGACGGATGGACAAAGCTACATATCTTATCACTCTGGGCATGGGAAATGGTTGGGACATGAGACGCTGGTAGAACGGATATTCACGGGCAGTCCTGTGTCGGTGGATCCCGGGTTTGTAAGCGAGCGTCAATGCGGAGGTAGAAGCTGTGACATAAGCAAGGAGGGGTTCAACCGATAGATCCACGTCAGCGCGCCATATGTAGAATAGAAAAAGAGGGTGTTATCTCATTTGGGCGGGGTGACAGACGTATCAAACGGTGATTTTTAGCAACCCAACAGATATGATTCTACGATTATCTTGGAATTGATACGTGGCAGATAACTAGCGGGCGGTCGTACGTAAGAGCTATTTGCTGGCATGTTGGTATCCCGATGGTATCCTCATGTTGCGGCCCACAGGTGCCAATTTACGTACAAGGGAAGCCCCAAGAACGGTCGAGAAACGGGGGAAATTACAATACTTACCACTAAAGAATGAATGGCAGTACGGTGATTGGTGATATTGATGGCCAGCAGGAATGGATCATGATGTGATAATGGGCGAGTGTTGAAGGCGATCTTATCGCCGGAGATGAAAGAAGGCGACGGACATGAGCTTGGAACTTTGAGAGACAGAGGCAAGGATGACGCATGGGCAGGAGCGGTGATATGGTCAGGGAGTGAAGGTCCGGCAGGGCTTGTGAGCCTTGTCGGCCTATTGTTTACAAGGTACTCGGATGGTATGGGGAGGGAGCGAATTAGAGTTAGGCTAGTATAGATTAGATTATGGATAGAGTACTCGAGTTGTGATAGATTGAATGTCCAATGCTCTTTGCGTAAGTACAACAAGGCGAGTGAAAATTTTCGGGGATGTGAATTGGGGGTGTGGGACCGAGGACCGGGTCAGGCTAGGTTGCGAACCTGAGATACTGGCACGGTGGGAAGTTGGGGCGCACAGGCGCTATGTGACGTGGGACTTGGAGACGACAAGAGGGTTGATTGATGATGGTCTTGATGTCAAGAAGGGGGATGGTGGTGGTAGAAGAAATATCACAGAGATATGACGGGGAAAGAGGTCACCTCGGGGACGATGACAGCGGAGATTGGATGGCTGTGAGCTCAGCGATCCGGCGCGAGCTGAGGGCGACGATGGTGCTTGATCGGATCACTCTCTTTTTCACATTATGTGGTACGAATACTTATTACTACCAGGTTAGCCACGCACCTGTGGATGGGAATCTACTATGCGCAGGCCACAGTGGGCGGTGGTGCCCAAGTAATCCAGGTTCGCGCAAGACAAAAGGGCCGATAGAGCCCTGAGTGCAGAACACTGAGCTCCGATTGTCGGAGTGTGAAATGTTATCTATTAGAAAGAGAATAAACATGATTGGCTGGCGGTTGTTATCAGCCGTTTATCAGCCCTCTCTTTCTCCCCCTTCCAGGTCTACCCCGCTTTCTTCTCGACCACTACCTCACCGTCCTCAACGACGCTCTCCCCTCCTGCCCCCGCTGCTCTCCACAGCACTGAGACTACGTACATTCTGTGTGTTCATATTCATCCTCTCCTTCCTCCGCTTGCTCATCGCGCCCCACAGTGACTGACTAATACTGCCTCAAGGCCACCGCCGTGCTACACTTTACCACTTCAAACACTTCTATCCATCATATAAAATGTCGCCTGTCGTCCTTGAGACTCCTGTCATCAGCATGCACAGTGCTTCCGTGGCTTCCGTGACACGCATTCAACAGTTTCCCAACGCACAACAGGACCAACCTGCTACCCCGTCCACAGAGACGCGTTCAGGTACCGCTCCCTTCATGCGTGTTCTCTTCTGTATCTGTCTCACTACAAGTCATAGGTACTTCGGAAGACTTAATTGTCGGCTCCAATGTCCTTGCCCCCGGCCGTTCCCCTTGTATGAACTGTGGCACGACTGCCACTCCTCTCTGGAGGCGAGACGCTGACGGCAATCCCGTCTGCAACGCCTGTGGTGAGCTTTCTTCTTGACCTTCCCCTTGTTTCATCTTTCCCCCGCTCCGAGTCAAAAGAGCCTCATCAATCGCATCCACGTCATACACGTGTCGATGAGTGCACATACCGCGCGATCTACACTGGTCTGGCTGCCCCCTCTCCTCTCGTTTCTAATCATCTCGGTTTTTGTGTTTCGTCTCTGTCATCTCCCCCCCAACCCTCCATCTTCATCTTATACGCTTGCATGCCCCCAGTACGCATTGCAAACACGCGTTTTTTGGACGTCACTTTCTTCGAGCCCTACCTGTCATATCAGTGCCGTACCAGCGTTATCAGTCAGCCTAGTATGACGATCTCCCATTGACGATGTCTATGATTGGATTACGGGTTTCAGACTCGTGGCTGAACCCTCGCTTTACTGGTGCCCCGTCCTTGCGACATACCACCATCTTCTACTTATTTTACCCATACAAAGCCTTGTATCCATCAGCGGACGCATCGACACCAACATGGATGCGAAAGACTCACCAGCTGACGGTCGCCTGCCCACCTCCCCCCGATTCCCACCCCATTCCCCCCATCTTCCTCCCCATCCTCCTTCTAGATCTATCTTTCCGTCTCGAGCCGTAGACTTACCCCCTTATTTCCCAAATTCAGGACTCTATCAAAAAACACGACACATGCCCCGTCCCGCCAACCTCGGTCGAACCCCGCCCCCCGCGTCGAATGCCTCAGCAACCGGCACTGCCGCTTCAAACAATGCTCAAACCGTGTCCACTCCCAACGCTCAGACACTCGCACCTAATACCGCGACCTCTGCCAACACAGCCTCGAGCACCGCCATACCCCCAAGTAACAAAGCTGCTGGAGTACCCAAAGCTTCGTCAGCATCAACTCAGAAGTCTCAAATTGGTGGCACCTGTCCTGGTGATGGTCGTTGCGATGGAACTGGGGGCACATCCGCGTGCTCGGGCTGCCCGACATACAACAACGCTCTTGCTGCTGGCAGAGTGGGTCTTGAGGCACCAGCTGACCCAGCTTCGCCTAATGCTGACCCAGCTTCTCCCAAGGCTCCCGCCGATGCGGCCTCTCCTACCGCAAACGAAAGCGATGCAAGCGTAAGCGCAACAGCCGCAAAGAGGCCAAGAGCCGCTGTCGGTGCTTTGAGCTGCGCGAACTGCGCGACGAGCACAACCCCCCTGTGGAGAAGGGACGACGTGGGCAACAACATTTGCAATGCGTGTGGTGAGTGCCTATCTTTTTATGTTTGAGGTTCTTGCTACTTTTTTTTTTTGGGTGGATGACGTTTCTTCTTGACTCGGGTGTTTGATGACTTCGCTGTCTAATGGGGCACCGCCGAGGCTTCTGTCCTCGTGGCAGATTTCCTACTCCTCGTGTTGGCTTATTTCAGGGTTTGGTGCTTCAGCTAAGGGTATTTGTGCTACTCTTTGCTGCCGATACCCCGGTGCCGCTGATGCGGGATGCAACCAACCTCGTGATAAACAGCCGACATAGGTTGTTTTCTTATCAGATATCAGAGCCCCCATCTTCCGCAATCACTTCGTTCCGTTCGCTTGTGTCTCATTCCCAAGTATGACGTAGACGTTGCCGGGGACCCCGTTACAATTTTCTTTCGGACCCTTCGGCTTTCAGCTCAATTTGGGGGGTTGCTTTACGCTGTCGATTCCCGTGCTAAACTTGACACCCTTGTCTTATCTGATAAATAGGACTGTACTTCAAATTGCATGGCACCCATCGGCCTAACTCGATGAAGAAGACCGTCATCAAGCGCCGGAAACGCGTTCCTGCCGCCCCTGGTGCAAGCGGGGGTGGTGCATCTGCTCGTATGTCAGATCAGGCCGCCGCTGAGGCCCTCGTTGCTGTCGGTCGTCTTGCTGCAGGCAATGGGGGTAACGGAGAGGAGAGCGATATAGAGTCACAAGAACCCAAGAGGAAACGCGCGAAACGCGGAAAGAACACTCGTCCCCTGGACAAGGACGATGACGTAGTTATGGATGGAGCAGAGGACAGCGAGGGCCACGCCAGCTCATCTCAACGGCGGAAGCGGAATGCCTGGGATGGGCGTTCAGTATCACCCCAAAACCGCGCGCCCTCGAGGAGCGATTACTTGAACCGTGGACCTAACGCCACGGGCCCTTTTGCGCCTACCGGTTCCCCACACAGCGGGTTTGAAATTCCTCCCCTCGCAGCCCTCAGCAATTCCAGTGCTGCTGCTGCCGCCGCCGCCTTCCTCAATGCTCAGTCGAGTTACTTGCGTTCTGGATCCAATGCTCCGAGTCGGACCCACTCTCCTCTTGGCCATGGTGCCGCTGGCTACGGCTTACCTCCTGGCGCGCCTCCTTTCTACCCTGCCGACATCAATATGATCAATTTCAGCTTGGCGATGGGCAGCTTGGTTGGGATCCCGACCCTCTCCGATTTGGAGAGGCACTATATCGAGCTTGGAGAGCACCGAAGGAGGATGGAGGAAGTGTTGGACCGTACTGATAGGATCATGGCAGGTATGAAGAGAGGTATTGACGAGATGCGTAATGTTCTTGCACAGCACCAGGCCAATGTCATCGCCGCCGCCCAACCAACCGTTCCCGCCCAGGAACACCAACCTCAGGAGCATCAGGAACCGCAAACCCACCGTGAGGAACCCCCTCAATCCCAACCTCAGCCACCTGTGATGCATTCCGAGGCCTCGCCCTCGGCTCCAAGTGACCAGGAACGCACTCGTGAGAGTGTATGGCCCATCGTCGAGGAGCCGGCCCGTGACTGATGTTGCTTACCGCCTTCTGCCGCTGATGGACGTTTTATCTTCCCTTATCTCCCGTGCACATTTTAATTCATTCCTTGTTCACCTATCGTCCCCGTGGCGATGATATCCCAGTGATCTCCCTTTTTTTTCTTTTAATATTGGTCTTTGGTTATACTGATGGATATGCTATTATATGGTCTTCGATTCTACCTTGTTGGCTGATTGTTGTCTAGTCCTCTCATCCATTACTTCCCGTTCCGCTCGCGTTTTTTCAAGTGGAGGATCGTTCGCAAAAGGACGGATTCTCTAGCGGATCCCAGTTCATTGCACACTTTCGTGTGTATTCATTCACACGTATTTATTTCTCGTACGCCCTCCCTTTAGTACTTTCCCCAGTTTTTTTACTATATGTCCCATGCTTTCGATCTTGACTTTTATGTTTGCGTTCTCGTATTCTCCAGCCTCGCGTTACTGTCTCACCTAGTTTTAGATACCTCAACTTACATTCCTACCCCGCACCCCCTCTCTCTCCCCCTCCTTTCATCCGCTACTCCGTTGTATGCGATGATGTTCCCTTCCCAATTTTTATATTGATACTCTACGTATTGTGTCTCGAGGTTGTGTAGAACACACTTCCGGTTAATGTATACTTGGTGCTCTGTAGTTATGTTGCAGGGTATCTGGTCCTTTTCTGTAACTTGGGCGATCGGTGATGGAGCAAGCCCTCTGTCTTTGGACCAATTTGCAACCGCAATGCCTGACAAGGCGACGCTGCACAAATTGTCATCTGAGCGCTTGAGAAGTTGAAGATAAATGCAGACATGACGGAGCGTTCCAATGTTTTGCCATGCCCGTTTCTCCCCGATCCCGCCGTCAACCCCTACTGGATGTCGTGGCTTCTCAAGTGAACACCCTTATAGACCCATGGACCCGTTCCCCACCTCCACCCAGCTCGGGATTTGGTTTTATCGTAAAAGTACCATCAATAACATCAATTAGATCAGACTCCTACAATAATGTCTCGGCCAGTCGCTCTCCGAGTCCAGTCGTAATGCCCTAGCAGAGGTTAGTCCAAGCAAAATTCCCAGAGAAGGAAAGCGACAGCATCCCCTCCAAATCCGATCCGACATGCCGCTAGACCCGCAAGCTCTGCGATTGATATGCTTTCTCATCACTGGCCCGCCGAGATCATTTGACACACTCTCACTCCCAGGACATTCACCACGACCCATCGGAGTCCAGAAAACGGGAGTTGACAATTTCACCGATAACTTAAAACTTCCCTGGCACATGTCGAGGGCCAAACCGAGTTGTTTTACCCTGAGGCCGCATTATCGCGTGTTCCAGGTCCCAACCATCCTGCCACTCTGTCTACCCCTGCATTTTCCCCTACGCGGGGACCCGAGCACGGCGAAATCTCACGCATATGATGGAAACCATTCTTGGCACGTCTATTGGACTCCCTGAACGTTAAGAATGGCGGCCGGCGTCGAGTATAGGATGGCGAAAAACCCGGATCACATGGTGAAGTCTGCCAAGTACTCGAAACTCCCAATGGCATACAGGGACCAAGTAAAACGGAGAGCCCGCCGATCAGAGCATGCGAGAGTAGGTGATGATCTTGAATAATATTGCTGGCTACTCCTCTCCTGAACAATCCCTTCGCAGTCTGACGCAGTAGAATCTTCCAACAGTATTTTGAGTGTTTTTCCAACCCGAAGGGGCCCACGCCAACTTCGTCGCTAGTTGTACTGCCTTCTGGCCCTCGATGCGTGCTCCTTTCAGCCTGCTACACGGCTGATGCTTTATCATCAGTTTTTAAAGCTTGCGAAGAACATACAAGGGGGCTATATGAACGACGGTATGTTCTTCTGAGGAATAGCTCTGACTTTTGCTCATGGCCATCTGCTGCAAAAGATTAAAATCATAAGTGTCAGATAGCATTTTGGGATGCCTGAGTCATGCTCACAGCGACTCCGCCCTGCAGCCCGAGAGCTTGAGGGTCTGGCTGGGCAACACTAATCTCTTTGATGTTGGAACTGCGTTCCATCCCACCATGGTATTTTACCGTCTGCTATCCAGCAGCCAGAAAAAAGAAAGAAGTTGAGATAAGACCCAATGTGCTCTGATGTGATCTGCACGCGTTATGTTCCCACGCGACAATTCATGAGGGTAAGCGCTAGTTGTGTACCACAGCACTAATACTCTCAATCGGATGGCATCCAATCCACCCAATGGGCCCTTCCGCGTGCCCGATGGATGGGTTCCACCCCAGGGCACTCTGCCGAACACCCATTTCCAGCAGCCCAATCCAACCGACGTCCCTCATTTTCCACCTGACTTATGGGGCAACCCCTACAATGTACCTACGTCCCGCTACCCGCAAGCGAAACAGCTACAACCTCCGGATCATCAGCCTAAACGACAGCCGCGCGCGCCTAGTGCCGAGTATCTCGCTACATCGCTCTCTGACAACCCCCTCGGACTTACAAACATGATCCCGGCGTGCGTCAACCTCAAATTACACTTCTCCACTCAGATTTTAATTCTTTTACAGAGAAGAGCTTGGACGCCAGCAACAGCAGAACGTCGCTTCTGCTGCTACCCCCTGGATATGGACACCCCGTTCGCTTGAAAGTGAAGACCCCTTACCGCCAGAAAGTGACGAAGACATCCCGCCGCCAGCTACATTAGACAGAACACGTACGTATAAACGTAGGAACGGGTCTGTTTCAAGGGGGGGGCAACAGGAAACCGCCGCAGATACGACGCCCTGGGTATGGGCTCCCCGTCATCTCGAAAACGATGATCCTATCTCATCATCGGATACTGCAGCTGGATCATCGGCTCGTGCCCACGGGCCCAAGCATCCTTCTACCATCTATACCCAGCCTGCGGCACGGCCACTCCATACACACCAACCGACAGCGCCGACCGTCTCCTCTGGCCACCCACGTCGCCACGACCGTCACCACCACGCTGAGTTGAAGTGGTATAATCACCCACCGCCCTCGTCGCAGGGCGATCATGGTCCAAGAGATAGTGATACGAGGAAGGAGCAAGAAAAAGAGGATGATGAACTTAACCACGATGGTGATTTGCAGAGGGCGGAGGACACAGAAAAGAAAATGACAGAGGCTAGGAAGGAGCTCGAAGTGAATCAAAAGGCGGAGGATTTGAGTCATAAGGAGAATGCCCTCGTGCGACGCGAGAAGGATATCAAGAATAGGGAGCATGAGTTGGCAAAGATAGAGGAGGGTGTGTGGAGGAGACAGCGTGAAGTTGGCATCGCGACGCATGGCCTGGATGACCGGGAGAGGGAGCTTACAAATTGGTGGAAGGAGCTGAAGAAGAAGGAGGAAGAGCTAGAGCACCGTCGGACAACCCTTGAGAGCTGGGAAGAAGTATTGACGAATAGAGAGCGTGAGCTGAAGGGGCGCGATCCCTGGCTGTGGGCCAAGGAGTTTGCCACAAGTGACGCGGAAACGGAAAGGGAGAAGGAGGGAGGAAAGGGGGGCGTGCTTAGGGTGGTCAAAGCCGTGCTCGAGGATAAGGAATGCTATCGAGCATTCCTCAGCGCTACCGGTCGGAAGGCCCAGCAAATGCTGGATATTTTGGATAAGGTCAGATCATCATTACCGCCGGGAATATTGCTAACACAAGTTGACAGCTGCTTGTTGATTACACTGGTAGGGCCACCACTAGGCGCTCATTGCTGATGGCCCTGATGCGGCTCTCAACTACATCCGGGTTGTATCCAAAATGTTTGGTCCTTCATGACATCCGGCATGAAGAGCACCCAATCACTGCGGGCCAATTCGGGGAGATCAGGCGAGGTGCATTCGGGGACCTCCCGGTTTGTCTCAAGGTCGTGAAGCTGTACCAGCGAGCGCAGATAGACCACCTTCTCAAGGTCCAGTCTTCTAGTAAGCTATGCTCATTGAGTTATTGACATCAACCCAGAGTTGTGCGAGAGAGGCTATACTCTGGAGTCACCTTGACCACCCTAATCTTCTTCCGTTCTACGGAATATATCGCCTGGGTGATTCGTATGGACGGGTTAGCTTGGTGTCACCATGGATGGAGAATGGGAATGTTTCCGATTATCTCAAGAACCACCCAAATACACCTCGTATGCCATTGGTATGTACTCACAAGTGTACGAATGACCGCATCCACTCACAAGCCATTAACCCCAGATTCATGATATCATGCAAGGCCTCCGTCATCTTCACGGTGAAAACATTGTGCACGGTGACCTAAAAGCGGTGAGACTTCTAGACGTTTGCTCTTATACACCACTGAGTTCACAGTCGTCGCGAAGGTTAACATTCTCGTAACGTCTTCCGGTAGCGCATGTCTTGCAGATTTCGGCCTTTCCTCTGTTATGGATGCGGACATTCTGAGGGTTAGGGGGGTTAGGGGAGGGGAGTCAATACACGAGTCGCGACGGTGGGGCGCAACGGGCTGTTGGGGTTTCCAACTGCCCACCCGTTTCGTCTTATAAAAGACTCATCAGGCGCATGAGGGTTAGGAAAGGGGGCGTATAAACACGAGTCGCGACGGAGGGGCGCAACGGGTTGTTGGGGTTTCCAACTACCCACCCGTTTCGTCTTTATAAAGACTCATCAGGCGCACGATATCCGTCAGATACCTGCCGTCCAATCGATTGTCGCCGATAGCGATCGATTGCGATTTTGATCGATAGATCAAAATCCGCGGAACGTATTTATAATCCCCCCGTTAATAACAGGTGAAAATAGGATTAAGAACTTAACTTCGAGTTTCAAAACTTACCGCGCTGACTTAGACACGCGCTTGCGTCTGGAAAAAGTCACGTGATCGTGCGACCGGTCACGTGCCATCGGGCTATGTTACCCGACAACGGAACAATCCGGGCCGGGGTAGGGCCGTCACGTGACAACGTAACAAGGTGCACTTTCGCACGGGGTCCAAGCGTGAGAACTTGTGAAACCCGGCACCGGTGACATGATTTACCGGTGGCGGTGTACTTACCTTAGATGGCTATCCTTCCCACGGGTCTGCTAGAGGACGCCCCGCCCGACCGAGCCGGTTAGGGTTAGGGAAGGGGGGACTAAAACACGAGTCGCGACGGTGGGGCGCAACGGGTTGTTGGGGTTTCCAACTACCCACCCGTTTCGTCTTATAAAGACTCATCAGGCGCACGATATCCGTCAGATACCTGCCGTCCAATCGATTGTCGCCGATAGCGATCGATTGCGATTTTGATCGATAGATCAAAATCCGCGGAACGTATTTATAATCCCCCCGTTAATAACAGGTGAAAATAGGATTAAAAACTTAACTTCGAGTTTCAAAACTTACCGCGCTGACTTAGACGCGCGCTTGCGTCTGGGAAAAGTCACGTGATCGTGCGACCGGTCACGTGCCATCGGGCTATGTTACCCGACGACGGAACAATCCGGGCCGGGGTAGGGCCGTCACGTGACAACGTAACAAGGTGCACTTTCGCACGGGGTCCAAGCGTGAGAACTTGTGAAACCCGGCACCGGTGACATGATTTACCGGTGGCGGTGTACTTACCTTAGATGGCTATCCTTCCCACGGGTCTGCTAGAGGACGCCCCGCCCGACCGAGCCGGTTAGGTCCGGTTAGGTTCGGGTTCGGGTTAGGGGGTAACATAGTATTAGTATGCCGCCTTCGTCGGGAGGGGTTAGGGTTAGGGTTAGGAAAGGGGGCGTATAACACACGAGTCGCGACGGAGGGCGCAACGGGTCGTTGGGGTTTCCAACTACCCACCCGTTTCGTCTTATAAAAGACTCATCAGGCGCACGATGTCCGTCAGACACCTGCCGTCCAATCGATGACCGCGATAGCGGCATCGATTGCGAACGTAATCGATCGATAACGTTCCGCGGATCGCGTTATATAATCCCCCGAATAATCGGTGAAACTTAGAGATATAACTTACTATCGGCTTACGTAAACCTACCGTACTGACTTTAGCGCGCATGTTGGCGCTGAGAAAAGTCACGTGATCGTGCGACCGGTCACGTGCCATCGGGCTATGTTACCCGACGACGGAACAATCCGGGCCGGGGTAGGGCCGTCACGTGACAACGTGGCAAGGTGCACTTTCGCACGGGGTCCAAGCGTGGGAAGCTTGTGAAAGCCGGCACCGGCGACATGAATAACCGGTGGCGGGGTACTTACCTTAGGTGGCTATCCTTCCCACGGGGCTGCTAAAGGACACCCCGCCCGAAACCGCCGGTTAGGTCCGGTTAGGTTCGGGTTAGGGGGACGCATGGTATTAGTATGCTGTCCTTGTTGGGAAGGTAAGGTAGTACTTACCGCAAAAGCGATCCGCACGGCATATAACCGGCAGAATAGCGAGTTAACCGCCACCAGGGATCGAACTTACGTTGTTATCCGTATACGCGACCACTACTAGTTAATAGACTTAGGAAGGGGGCATAACCGCCCCCCCAGACATGGTTCCGGGTTACGCCGCACCATCACACCCAAACCGATAAAAGGCCACCTATTTAAGAACCTGTTTTCGCGTGCTGCGATCGAAGCGCAGGTCGTGCAACACCGAAGTCTTCTAACGACGGCGTCCCAGGAAGGTTACTCAAGATCAGCAAATATGGGCCGGCCGACATACGGGAATCACCCCGCAGAGGTCGGTACCCGAACGCCCAGGGATTTCCCCATTTGGGCGCCGACTTGGTACCAGTCGCCGCAGCCATTGTGCGGACAACTACGGCTGGCATGGTATACCACGTAAGCCTTATCTATCAACGTTGATGATCGCGAGCCACGGATCAGGCGTTTTCTCACGATGGTGTTCTACCGCCGGAGCGGAAGAAGAGGCCACGGGAGCTCGAGCTTCTTCGCGAAAGAAGTCGGTAATTAACGCCTGGCGGTCGCGCCGCGCGAGAACAGAAGCACGCCAGATTGACGTGAGGTCCATTATTTGCCGGGTTCTTTTCTTCGAAACCAGCAAACGGCGACCAAAAAGACCGAGCTTATCTAGGCGAAGGAAGGGCCCTTGCCAACCAGAGTCGACACACCAATCTTTCGCAACCTCGGACAAGTCGGGCTCATCCTCGGTGCGATCGATCTTAGTGAAGACCTTAGTCAGCTCAGACGCTAACTTCGGGATACCTAGTTTCACCAGATCCAGGGGTAACGGTACGTTATTCCGGCCCCTGACATCCAGACGGGCGAAGACGTTCATAGCCTGCGCCCAGCCAGTCTTTATACTGTCCTCAAGTTCGTGAGCGTTGAATAAGTCCCAGGAGATGTTAAATTCGCTCTTTAAGACGAGCACGTCAGCCGCCGGCGGCGAAGACTCCCTAAGCCTCGCATCCCACCGCGCACGGTAGTTATCTCTTAACCATGCAGCTATTAACATCGGAGGATAGCCACGCGCTATGTAGATATCCGAAGCTTCTCTACAAGCCATCACGTAATCGTCAAAACGTGAAGAAAGCGTGGCGAGCCTCGACAGCTCACTGCAAAACGTCCCTTTCTTGACGTAAAGCGGGTGAAAGCTGATCCAGGGTATACGCTCAAAATGGTTCATCGGTTTTCTATACGCCTTGTGATGGAGGCGACCGTTTGCCGTAAACAGCATCATGTCTAAGAAAACCATGTATTGGTTTGATGATGACCACGTAATGGTACAATTATCGTACTTAAGATTGTCGGCGAGGAGCCGCAAGGCATCCTCCTCGTGATACGCGTATACGAGTGCCAAACAATCGTCGATGTAGCGTCCGTAGAACGCCACGTCGGGCGACCGCAGCGCCTCACACTCCAGTTCGAAGTGAAGACCGTAGAGGTTGGCGAGATCGGGGCTTGAAGCGACCCCCATTGCCAGACCCCTAGCCTGACGGTAGTATTTGCCCTGGAATTGTACCAGTAAGTTGTCGTCCGCTGCTCGCATGCATTCCCTAAACAGCTGCACTTTCGCTGCTGCATGCTCGGCGTCGAAGTCAGTGTCTGCGACTTCGGGTTCCTGTTCCGCTAACCACTGCGTGTAAAAATCCTCAGCGTAGGAGTGTGCTTTTTGGACGTCCACGTGGGGATAGAAGGCGACGACGTCACCCGAAACGAGGAAAAGACGCTTAAGCATACCGTTCTCAAACCGGAACTGCGGAAGCGACAACTTGCTTAATTTTATCGCCAGATCTTTCGATCCGTGTATAACGTAAGGCGCCGATCTAACGATCGGTTTAAGACTTTTCGAGACATACTTCCCTGCAGGCCCTTGCGGTACGGAGTGGCACGGTAAAATCGGGCGCGCAGCTACCGGTGTCTTATGTATTTTTGGAATGACATAAAACGTGGGGACGGCCGAAGGCTCGACCGATAGCTGACTCCGCAAAAAGCGGGGAAGTTGCGATTGGATGCCGTAATCTTCAGCGATCCTCGCGATTCTCTTAATGTGCTCGTTTTTGTTATAAAGTATATTATACGCGGACTGCGCGCTAACTAATACATAATCGGTATGGTTAGACAGTAACGAGAGTGATTTCTCAACGATCCAGGCACGCGGGGCAACCGCACAACCAAGGTTCTTATCGGTGGCAACGACGACGAGCTCGTGGGACGTCAGGAAGTCGCGGAGTTTGGCCACAGGGGGAGCAAGCGCGTGCTTGTAACGGTCCCCTTCGTGTTTGTCTGTTGGCATATCAGAAATCATCTTATCGATGACCCTACGACCACACCAGACGCCGTACTCGAATACCCGATCTAGCTGGTGCATTTCGGCCCGGTTAGGCTTCGGGCACCAGTAGTCTGGATCGAAGTCGTCTTTAGCATCTTCGGCTTCTGTGGCACGGAACCACATCGACCAACGGAGACGATCGACGAAATCGTCCCACGCAGAAGTGATCAGTTCGTTCTTCTGCGCAGTCGGGAGCATATACTTCATTCCCGCACTCAGATGCATGCTTAATTCACGCGGTATATCACAGTTTATCATGTGTATTGTACTACGGTAGCGCATGGACTCTAAAACTACAATAGGAGTCCGTAGTACAATAAATCTGTACGCGTGTTGAGGAGGTACCGTCAGTAGCCAATCGGGATACGTACTTGGGCGGTCCCAAGCGAAAGGTTTCAGGCTCACCTGTGGAACGAGGGCCGCTAGCACCTCGTCCTCCCTTTCCCCCTCGTAAAAAGAATGGAAGTCGGGGCCTAACGGCCCCCCTGTCGACCTCCGCGTTTCTTGCCCTTGCCCGGGGGTTAGGGTTAGGGGGTTTAGGGTTAGGGGTTAGGGAAGAAGGAAATATACGACTGAGCCGGTGGACTTGGGCGCAACGGGGTCGTAAGTTAGTACGATCACCCACCCGTTTCGTCCTTATATCGGACTCGTCAGGCGCACGATTAGTCCATCAGACTTACCATCCGTCCAATCGGAAAGCGTTCCGGGCTTACCGATCGGGATTGCGACATTTGCTGTGCAATCCGTGGAACAGCTTACTTAACGAAGCTAAAAATAACTCACATTTTTCACCGAGGGAATATGCACGTGACCACGTGATCACGCTGAGAAAAATCACGTGACCGTGGGAACTTACACGGGCGACTAACTCCGCGGAAGTCGGACTTCCCACGGGGTCGGGGAAGGGGGGACTAAAACACGAGTCGCGACGGTGGGGCGCAACGGGTTGTTGGGGTTTCCAACTACCCACCCGTTTCGTCTTATAAAGACTCATCAGGCGCACGATATCCGTCAGATACCTGCCGTCCAATCGATTGTCGCCGATAGCGATCGATTGCGATTTTGATCGATAGATCAAAATCCGCGGAACGTATTTATAATCCCCCCGTTAATAACAGGTGAAAATAGGATTAAAAACTTAACTTCGAGTTTCAAAACTTACCGCGCTGACTTAGACGCGCGCTTGCGTCTGGGAAAAGTCACGTGATCGTGCGACCGGTCACGTGCCATCGGGCTATGTTACCCGACGACGGAACAATCCGGGCCGGGGTAGGGCCGTCACGTGACAACGTAACAAGGTGCACTTTCGCACGGGGTCCAAGCGTGAGAACTTGTGAAACCCGGCACCGGCGACATGATTTGCCGGTGGCGGTGTACTTACCTTAGATGGCTATCCTTCCCACGGGTCTGCTAGAGGACGCCCCGCCCGACCGAGCCGGTTAGGTCCGGTTAGGTTCGGGTTCGGGTTAGGGGGTAACATAGTATTAGTATGCCGCCCTCGTCGGGAAGGTAAGGTAGTACTTACCGCAAAGAACGCTCCGCACGGCATATAACCGGCGTTTTAAAGCGAGTTAACCGCCATCAGGGGTCGAACTTACGTTGTTTACCGTTTACGCGAGAGTTACTATTCGAGAGACTTAGGAAGGGGGCATAACCGCCCCCCCAGACATGGTTCCGGGTTACGCCGCACCATCACACCCAAACCGATAAAAGGCCACCTATTTAAAAACCTGTTTTCGCGTGCTGCGATCGAAGCGCAGGTCGTGCAACCCCGAAGTCTTCTAACAACGGGGTCCCAGGAAGGTTACTCAAGATCAGCAAATATGGGCCGGCCGACATACGGGAATCACCCCGCAGAGGTCGGTACCCGAACGCCCAGGGATTTCCCCATGTGGGCGCCGACTTGGTACCAGTCGCCGCAGCTAGGTTGTGCGGACAACTACGGCTGGCATGGTATACCACGTAAGCCATATCAATCGAAGTTCGCAATCGCGATCCACGGATCAGGCGTCTTCTCACGGTGGTGTTCTACCGCCGGAGCGGAAGAAGAGGCCACGGGAGCTCGAGCTTCGGCGAAGAAGTCGGTTATTAACGCCTGGCGGTCGCGCCGCGCGAGAACAGAAGCACGCCAAATTGACGTAAGGTCCATTATCTGTCGGGTTCTTTTCTTCGAGACCAACAGACGGCGACCGAAGAGACCGAGTCTATCTAGGCGTAAGAAGGGTCCTTGCCAACCCGAATCTAAACACCAATCCTTTGCACACTCCGCCAAGTCAGCCTCGGCTTCAGCACGCGGGATCTTAGTAAAGAGACGCATCAGTTCGGACGCCTTCTTAGGGATACCTAGTTTGGTCAGATCGTACGGAAGCGGTACGTTATTCCGCCCCCGAACGTCTGCACGGGCGAAGACATTCATTGCCTGCGCCCACCCAGTCTTCATACTGTCCTCAAGTTCGTGAGGGGTTGGGTTAGGGTTAGGGAAGAAGGAAATATACGACTGAGCCGGTGGACTTGGGCGCAACGGGGTCGTAAGTTAGTACGATCACCCACCCGTTTCGTCCTTATATCGGACTCGTCAGGCGCACGATTAGTCCATCAGACTTACCATCCGTCCAATCGGAAAACGTTCCGGGCTTACCGATCGGGATTGCGACATTTGCTGTGCAATCCGTGGAACAGCTTACTTAACGAAGCTAAAAATAACTCACATTTTTCACCGAGGGAATATGCACGTGACCACGTGATCACGCTGAGAGGGTTAGGGGTTAGGGTTAGGGTTAGGGGTTAGGAAAGGGGGCGTATAAACACGAGTCGCGACGGAGGGGCGCAACGGGTTGTTGGGGTTTCCAACTACCCACCCGTTTCGTCTTATAAAGACTCATCAGGCGCACGATATCCGTCAGATACCTGCCGTCCAATCGATTGTCGCCGATAGCGATCGATTGCGATTTTGATCGATAGATCAAAATCCGCGGAACGTATTTATAATCCCCCCGTTAATAACAGGTGAAAATAGGATTAAAAACTTAACTTCGAGTTTCAAAACTTACCGCGCTGACTTAGACGCGCGCTTGCGTCTGGGAAAAGTCACGTGATCGTGCGACCGGTCACGTGCCATCGGGCTATGTTACCCGACGACGGAACAATCCGGGCCGGGGTAGGGCCGTCACGTGACAACGTAACAAGGTGCACTTTCGCACGGGGTCCAAGCGTGAGAACTTGTGAAACCCGGCACCGGTGACATGATTTACCGGTGGCGGTGTACTTACCTTAGATGGCTATCCTTCCCACGGGTCTGCTAGAGGACGCCCCGCCCGACCGAGCCGGTTAGGTCCGGTTAGGTTCGGGTTCGGGTTAGGGGGTAACATAGTATTAGTATGCCGCCCTCGTCAGGAAGGTAAGGTAGTACTTACCGCAAAGAACGCTCCGCACGGCATATAACCGGCGTTTTAAAGCGAGTTAACCGCCATCAGGGGTCGAACTTACGTTGTTTACCGTTTACGCGAAAGTTACTATTCGAAAGACTTAGGAAGGGGGCATAACCGCCCCCCCAGACGTGGTTCCGGGTTACGCCGCACCATCACACCCAAACCGATAAAAGGCCACCTATTTAAAAACCTGTTTTCGCGTGCTGCGATCGAAGCGCAGGTCGTGCAACCCCGAAGTCTTCTAACAACGGGGTCCCAGGAAGGTTACTCAAGATCAGCAAATATGGGCCGGCCGACATACGGGAATCACCCCGCAGAGGTCGGTACCCGAACGCCCAGGGATTTCCCCATTTGGGCGCCGACTTGGTACCAGTCGCCGCAGCTAGGTTGTGCGGACAACTACGGCTGGCATGGTATACCACGTAAGCCATATCAATCGAAGTTCGCAATCGCGATCCACGGATCAGGCGTTTTCTCACGGTGGTGTTCTACCGCCGGAGCGGAGGAAGAGGCCACGGGAGCTCGAGCTTCGGCGAAGAAGTCGGTTATTAACGCCTGGCGGTCGCGCCGCGCGAGAACAGAAGCACGCCAAATTGACGTAAGGTCCATTATCTGTCGGGTTCTTTTCTTCGAAACCAACAGACGGCGACCGAAGAGACCGAGTCTATCTAGGCGTAAGAAAGGTCCTTGCCAACCCGAATCTAAACACCAATCCTTTGCACACTCCGCCAAGTCAGCCTCGGCTTCAGCACGCGGGATCTTAGTAAAGAGACGCATCAACTCAGACGCCTTCTTAGGGATACCTAGTTTGGTCAGATCGTACGGAAGCGGTACGTTATTCCGCCCCCGGACGTCTGCACGGGCGAAGACATTCATTGCCTGCGCCCACCCAGTCTTCATACTGTCCTCAAGTTCGTGAGCATTAAACATGTCCCAGGATATGTTGTATTCGCTTTTTAGCACAAGCACGCCATTCGCTGGCGGTACGGACTCCCTTAGCCGTACGTCCCAACGTGCTCGGTAGTTATCGCGAAGCCAAGCGGCGATCAACAATGGAGGGTAGCCACGCGCAATGTAGATATCCGAAGCTTCTCTACATGCCTTCACGTAATCGTCGAAACGCGAAGAAAGCGCGGCAAGCCTCGACAGCTCTGATACAAACGTCCCTTTCTTAACGTAAAGGGGGTGAAAGCTGATCCAAGGAATGCGCTCAAAGTGGTTCATCGGTTTCCTATACGCCTTATGGTGGAGGCGACCGTTTGCCGTAAACAGCATCATGTCTAGGAACACCATGTATTGATCCGAAGATGACCACGTAATGGTACAGTTATCGAACATTAAATTATCTCTGAGTAGCCGCAAAGCATCCTCCTCTCGATACGCATACACGAGAGCGAGACAATCGTCGATGTAGCGTCCATAGAACGCCACGTCGGGTGACCGCAGGGCTGCGCACTCCTCCTCGAAGTGTACGCCGTAGATGTTCGCGAGATCGGGGCTCGAAGCCACACCCATCGCTAGACCACGGGCCTGACGGTAATATTTACCCTGGAACTGTACCAGTAAGTTGTCGTCCGCTGCCCGCATGCATTCCCGTAACAGCTGTACTTTAGCTGCTGCATGCGTTGCGTCGAAGTCAGCATCTTCGACTTCCGGCTCTGACTCGGCTAACCACCGGGTGTAATATTCTTCGGCATAGGAGTGTGCCTTTTGAACATCCACATGTGGGTAGAACGCGACAACGTCGCCCGAGACAAAGTATAGACGCTTGAGCATACCGTTCTCGAATCGGAACTGCGGTAGCGACAACTTGCTCAATTTTATCGCCAGATCCTTAGATCCATGTATAACGTACGGCGCCGATTGGATAATCGGTTTGAGACTTTTACTTACGTACTTCCCTGCAGGCCCTTGCGGGACGGAGTGGCACGGTAGAATCGGCCGGGCAGCTACCGGTGTCTTATGTATTTTAGGAATGACATAAAACGTCGGGATCGAACTAGGTTCGACCGATAACTGACTCCGGAGGAAGCGGGGAAGCTGCGATTGAATGCCGAAATCTTCCGACAATCTCGCGATGCTCTTAATGTGGTTATTTTTATCACAAAGTATATTGTACGCCGTAACGGCGCTAACCGGTTCGTAATCTACACGGTTCGACAATAACGAGAGCGCTTTTTCAATGATCCAGGCACGCGGGGCAACTGCGCAACCAAGGTTCTTATCGGTCGCTACTACGACGAGTTCGTGGGACGTCAAGTAGTCGCGGAGTTTGGCCACCGGGGGAGCAAGCGCGTGCTTGTAACGGTCCCCTTCGTGTTCATCTGTCGGCATATCAGAAACCATTTTATCAATGGCCCTACGACCGCACCAGATACCATACTCAAAAACCCTATCCAACTGGTGCATCGCGACGCGGTTAGGCTTCGGCGACCAGTAGTCTGGATCAAAGTCGTCTTTAGCATCTTCGGCGTCAGTGGCTTTGAACCACATCGACCAACGGAGACGATCGACGAAATCGTCCCAAGCCGAATTGATTAGACTCACGTTCGACTTAGTCGGGAGCATATACTTCATTCCCGCACTCAGATGCATGCTGTATTCACGCGGTATATCACAGTTAATCATGTGTATTGTGCTACGGTAACGCATGGACTCTAGAACTACTACAGGAGTCCGTAACACAATAAATCTGTACGCGTGTTGAGGGGTAACCGTCAGTAACCAATCCGGATACGTACTGGGTCGAGACCAGTCGAAGGGTTTAGGACTAACCTTTGGAAAGAGGGCCGCATGCACCTCTTCCTCCCCTTCGCCCTCATAAAATGGGAGGAGGCGGGGGACTAGTTCCCCCTCGATCTGCCTCCGCGTTTCCCGCCCCTGCCGGCGCCTCGCTTTCGTCGGCCTCCACGATTGGACGACCCCGAGGGGGCCGCCGCTGTCGCTTCCTCCTTCGCGCGGGCTCCTGCTCCTTTCTTGGTCGCAGGGGTCTTCTGATAAGAAAGAAAGTAGATCGGGATGAGTATGAATATCAGACGCGTGGATCGAGTACGCATTCACCTTGTCCCCTTTCTTCTCCTTGGCCTTGAGGAGAGCGGTTACCCGCTTGTCGACCATCTGCGCGATGGACTCAGCGGTGATGGCGGGCGCGGTCGACGGGCCAGCGGCTTCATCGACCTCCATCTCAAAACTCTCCTTCAACGCCTTCTTCTTTTCCATCTTCGCCTCCTCCGCGATAATCTGATCCTCGACGAAGGCAACGGCCCGTCCGAAGATGGCGGGGACGTCTTCGAGCAGCTCGACGTACTCCCTGAGGATAGAAGGATCCTCTCTCCATCCGATTTTCACAGGATGCCCATGCGAGTCAGCGGTGGGCGCGCCGTATCGAACGACCTGACTCTTGTGTCGGATTCGGTCAAAGACCTTACCGAGAGAGCCCTGGATTGCTTCCCAGAGTGGGCTCTCAGTCACCCCGGCAACGGGCGACAGAGTCAGCTGTGCCTCCAAGAAGGAGAGCTCGGCACGCTTGTGGGCAATGCCTCTCGTCAGCTCAGCCTTTCGGTAAGCGACATCGCTCTCCGTAAACGCCGCAACAGCTTGCGGGTTCTCGGAGATATAAGACTTGGTGAACGCAAACGGCGTCCGCCTAGCCTTAAGCTCGGATGGGAACGTACCCGAGGTCTGGTGCTCCTCCAAGCGACGGAGGGACACCTTACAGGTCTCAACCTGGCGGCGGGTTTTCATGCCCTCCACCAGGTACGGACGCAGAGCATCCCTGTAAGACCCCGGCATACATGCCAGGAGGTCGGCAAGCGATGCAGCAGCCCTAATGGGCGCGCGGCGAGCCGACCCGAGTTGTGTCTCTGACACCGAGACCTCTCCGGTCGCGGCGTCGTGGCGCAGGCCGCCAAGCGATCGGGTGACCGCGAGGGCGACCGAGGCAGCCGGAGACGCAGCACGTACACGGGCCCGCGAGGACCCGGCAGTGCCGCCGCCAGTCGAGGATCCCGCCTTTTTGTTGTTACGAGGGGGCATTGCGGGGGATCGGGGGAGGTCGAGAGAGTTGTTGGCTCTGAAATGTGTTTAGGGTTAGGAAAGGGGGCGTATAAACACGAGTCGCGACGGAGGGGCGCAACGGGTTGTTGGGGTTTCCAACTACCCACCCGTTTCGTCTTATAAAGACTCATCAGGCGCACGATATCCGTCAGATACCTGCCGTCCAATCGATTGTCGCCGATAGCGATCGATTGCGATTTTGATCGATAGATCAAAATCCGCGGAACGTATTTATAATCCCCCCGTTAATAACAGGTGAAAATAGGATTAAAAACTTAACTTCGAGTTTCAAAACTTACCGCGCTGACTTAGACGCGCGCTTGCGTCTGGGAAAAGTCACGTGATCGTGCGACCGGTCACGTGCCATCGGGCTATGTTACCCGACGACGGAACAATCCGGGCCGGGGTAGGGCCGTCACGTGACAACGTAACAAGGTGCACTTTCGCACGGGGTCCAAGCGTGAGAACTTGTGAAACCCGGCACCGGTGACATGATTTACCGGTGGCGGTGTACTTACCTTAGATGGCTATCCTTCCCACGGGTCTGCTAGAGGACGCCCCGCCCGACCGAGCCGGTTAGGTCCGGTTAGGTTCGGGTTCGGAAAAGGGGAGCTCAAATACACGAGTCGCGACGGAGGGCGCAACGGGTTGTTGGGGTTTCCAACTACCCACCCGTTTCGTCTTATAAAGACTCATCAGGCGCACGATATCCGTCAGATACCTGCCGTCCAATCGATGGTCGCCGATAGCGATCGACTGCGATCGGTTACTTGCGTAACGCGATCCGCGGAACGTGTATGTAATCCCCCCATCAAATGGGTGAAAATAGATTAAATACTTATCGTCGAGTTTCAAAACCGTCGCCGTGCTGACTTTGGCGCGCGCTTACGCCTGAGAAAAGTCACGTGATCGTGCGACCGGTCACGTGCCATCGGGCTATGTTACCCGACGACGGAACAATCCGGGCCGGGGTAGGGCCGTCACGTGACAACGCAACAAGGTGCACTTTCGCACGGGGTCCAAGCGTGGGAGACTTGTGAAACCCGGCACCGGGGACATGAATACCCGGTGGCGGTGTACTTACCTTAGGTGGCTTTCCTTCCCACGGGTCTGCTAGAGTACGCCCCGCCCGACCGGGACGGTTAGGTCCGGGTTAGGTCAGGGTTAGGGGTGAGCTTAGTATTAGTAAGCCGCACTCGTTGGGAAGGTAAGGTAGTACTTACCGCAAAGAACGTTCCGCACGGCATATAACCGGCGAAAGAGCGAGTTAACCGCCACCAGGGGGAGAACTTGCGTTGTTTACCGTTTGACGCGAGAGCTACTTTTCGAGAGACTTAGGAAGGAGGCATAACCGCCCCCCCAGACGTGGTTCCGGGTTACGCCGCACCATCACACCCAAACCGATAAAAGGCCACCTATTTAAAAACCTGTTTTCGCGTGCTGCGATCGAAGCGCAGGTCGTGCAACCCCGAAGTCTTCTAACAACGGGGTCCCAGGAAGGTTACTCAAGATCAGCAAATATGGGCCGGCCGACATACGGGAATCACCCCGCAGAGGTCGGTACCCGAACGCCCAGGGATTTCCCCATTTGGGCGCCGACTTGGTACCAGTCGCCGCAGCTAGGTTGTGCGGACAACTACGGCTGGCATGGTATACCACGTAAGCCATATCAATCGAAGTTCGCAATCGCGATCCACGGATCAGGCGTCTTCTCACGATGGTGTTCTACCGCCGGAGCGGAAGAAGAGGCCACGGGAGCTCGAGCTTCTGCGAAGAAGTCGGTTATTAACGCCTGGCGGTCGCGCCGCGCGAGGACGGAAGCACGCCAGATTGACGTGAGATCCATTATCTGTCGGGTTCTTTTCTTCGAAACCAACAGACGTCGACCAAAAAGACCGAGTTTATCTAGCCGCAAAAAAGGTCCTTGCCAACCCTCGTCTAAACACCAATCCTTTGCACACTCCGCCAAGTCAGCCTCGGCTTCAGCACGCGGGATCTTAGTAAAGAGTCGCATCAGCTCAAACGCCTTCTTGGGAAGGCCTAGTTTCACAAGGTTATACGGGAGCGGGACGTTACGCTGCCCCCGCATATCGAGTCGGGCGAAGGTGTTCATAGCCTGCGCCCACCCGGTCTTAATCGCGTCCTCAAGTTCTTGAGCGTTGAACATATCCCAGGAGACGTTGTATTCGCTTTTCAGCACGAGTACGCCATTCGCTGGCGGTACGGACTCCCTAAGCCGTACATCCCAACGTACTCGGTAGTTATCACGGAGCCAAGCCGCGATCAACGTCGGAGGGTAGCCGCGCGCGATGTAGATATCCGAAGCTTCTCTACACGCCATCACGTAATCGTTAAAACGCGATGAGAGCGCGGCGAGCCTCGATAGCTCCGAAACGAACGTGCCTTTCTTCACGTATAACGGATGGAAGCTAATCCAGGGTATGCGCTCGAAGTGGTTCATCGGCTTCCTATACGGCTTATGTTCAAGCCGACCGTTTGCCGTAAACAGCATCATGTCAAGGAAGACCATAAATTGATCCGAAGATGACCACGTAATAGTACAGTTATCGAATCTAAGATTGTCGCTAAGTAAGCTCAACGCGTCCTTCTCGTTATACGCATAAACGAGTGCGAGGCAATCATCGATGTAGCGACCGTAGTACGCCACGTCAGGGGACCGGAGGGCGTCGCACTTCTCCTCGAAGTATACGCCGTAGAGGTTCGCTAGGTCGGGGCTTGACGCCACCCCCATCGCGAGCCCACGGGCCTGCCGGTAATATTTCCCTTGGAACTGCACTAATAAGTTGTCGTCCGCTGCCCGCATGCATTCCCGTAACAGCTGTACTTTAGCTGCTGCACGCGTTGCGTCGAAGTCGGTATCATCGACCTCTGGCTCGGCCTCGGCTAACCAACGGGTGTAGTACTCTTCGGCAAAGGAGTGTGCCTTTTGTACATCCACGTGGGGATAGAAAGCGACAACGTCGCCCGAGACAAAGTATAAGCGCTTAAGCATACCGTTCTCGAATCGGAACTGCGGTAGCGACAACTTGCTCAATTTTATCGCCAGGTCTTTTGAACCATGAATAACGTACGGCGCCGATTGAATGATCGGTTTGAGACTTTTGGAAACATACTTCCCTGCAGGCCCTTGCGGTACGGAGTGGCACGGTAAAATCGGCCGGGCAGCCACCGGTGTCTTATGTATTTTAGGAATGACATAAAACGTCGGGATAGAGCTAGGCTCCACCGACAGCTGACTCCGAAAGAAGCGGGGAAGTTGCGATTGAATGGCGTAATCTTCCGACATTCTCGCGATGGACTTAATATGTTCGTTTTTATTATAAAGTATATTATACGCCGTAGTGGCGCTAACCGGCTCGTAATCTACACGGTTAGATAACAACGACAATGCCTTGTCAATGATCCAGGCACGCGGGGCAACTGCGCAACCAAGGTTCTTATCGGTCGCTACTACGACGAGTTCGTGGGACGTCAAGTAGTCGCGGAGTTTGGCCACCGGGGGAGCAAGTGCGTGCTGATGACGGTCCCCCACGTGTTCGTCTGTCGGCATATCAGAAACCATTTTATCAATGGCCCTACGACCGCACCAGACACCATACTCAAATACCCTGTCCAACTGGTGCATCGCGACGCGGTTAGGCTTCGGCGACCAGTAGTCTGGATCAAAGTCGTCTTCTGCATCTTCGGCATCAGTGGCGCGAAACCACGTGGACCAACGGAGACGATCGACGAAATCGTCCCAAGCGGAGTTAATTAATTCATCACGCCGCTTAGTCGGGATCATATACTTAAGTCCCGCACTCAGATGCATCGCTATCTCACGCGGTATATCGCAGGAAATCATATGTATTGTACTACGGTAACGCATGGACTCTAGAACTACAACAGGAGTCCGTAGTACAATAAACCTGTACGCGTGTTGAGGGGTAACCGTCAGTAGCCAGTCCGGGTACGTGCTGGGGTGAGCCCAGTCGAAGGGTTTAGGACTAACCTTTGGAAAGAGGGCCGCTTGCACCTCCTCCTCCCCTTCGCCCTCGTAAAAGGGATGAGAGCGGGGGATCAGTTCCCCCTCGTTCGCCCTCCTCTTTTCCCGCCCCTGCCGGCGCCTCGCTTGCGTCGTTGGTTGTCTTTGGGGGCCGGAGCCGCCGTGACTTCCTCCTTCGCGCGTGCGCCCGCTCCTTTCTTGGTCGCAGGGGACTTCTGTTAAGATAGAAAGTAAATCGGGGTAAGCATGAAGATCAGACGCGTGTAACGAATACGCGTTCACCTTCCCCTCTTTCTTCTCCTTGCCCTTCAGGATAGCGGCTACCCGCTTGTCGACCATTTGAGCGATCGATTCGGCGGTGATGGTGGGAGCGGTCGACGGGCCAGCGGCTTCATCAACCTCCATCTCAAAACTCTCCTTCAGGGCCTTCTTTTTCTCCATCTTCGCCTCTTCCGCGAGTATCTGATCGTCGACGAAAGAAACGGCCCGATCGAAGATGGCGGGAGTGTCTTCAAGAACTTCGACGAACTCCCGGAGGATAGAAGGATCCTCCCTCCATCCGAGCTGAACAGGACGCCCGTGCTTAGGGTTAGGGTTAGGGGAGGAGGAAATATACGACGGCGAGCGTGGACGGGCGCAACGGGGTCGTTAGTATTAAACGATCCCACCCGTTTCGTCTTATAAAGACTCGTCAGGCGCACGATTAGTCCACAGACTCTTACCTGCCCGACCAATCGGAAGACTTACACTTATCTTACCGATCGGGAAGCACAGTGGCTGTGCATTCCGCGGAACACTTAATAATTAAAGTTATAACTCACTTATTTCACCGAGGGAAAAATCACGTGCCCAGGAATCACGTGGAGAAAATCACGTGACCGTGGGAAGAAACATCGGGCGACTAACTCCGATGGAATCGGACTTCACACGGGGTCGGGCTTACCTCAGCACATAGGTCCGAGTGCCTTCCAAAAGACTTACAGATCCGCCCTAACCGGGGTTCTCACGCTACCGTAGGAAATCGCACATGACTCCGGGCCGACAGGCCCGGGTGAGTTATTAATAGGACATGACGTACCTATTAGCGCACACATACCAAAGTGGTTGATCTTCGCACGGTCCTAAAGAGGAAGCCCCTTCCTACGCCACCCCGAGCGAGCGCAAAGTACGGGCTCGGTTAGGTTTCGGTTAGGGTTAGGGGGGTTCCCACGGTTAGTGTGGGTCCTCTCTGATGCGAAGGTAAGATATGTGCTTACCGCAAAAGTTCCGCGTCGGGCGGCGACCGCAAAAACGGCGCCCACCACAAGGTGTGAAGTTGGGGATCTACCCTGGACTTACGGTCGATTCTCGGCCTCTCAGTAAACGTACTTAGGGGGGACGGCCATCGGTAGGCGGGTCCCTTTCAATAGAGGTTCCTGCGGTCCGCTGCACCAGCGCTCCCTACCGATAAATGGCCACCACTTGAAATCCTGTTTTCGCGTGCCGGCTCTCGAAGTCCGGGTCGTGCAGAGCGAAGTCTTCAAACAACGCCCCCCAGGCAGGTTACCAAGATCAGTTTTTACGGGCCCCGCCGACGTCAGTCAATCACGACCAACGCCGGTCCGCAGCAATGGCTAGGTTTCCCATAACGCCAAAGGACTTAGCCGATTGTGGACGCGCAATGGCGTGCAGCCGTAAACGCGACAGACGCAACCGGTACCTCTAAGCCATATCCGTCTACCTAGCAGCTTCGAATACGTTTAGCCAGGTATCAAGCGTTCTCTGTCTTTGATGAACTTCAAAGACGTCCTCAACCGCTTGTCGATCTCTCTGAGTAAGAACAACTTTCCGCCATACGGCGGCGAGATCCATAATCTGCGTGGTTCGTTTCTTTGAAACTAACACGCGTCTGGGTAAAAGATCGAGTTTATCGAGCCTTAAAAAGCGACCGCGACGGCTTTCTCCCACCTTACTAGGGTCAGCATCCGCGAGAACATTAAAGTCCCCGGTTGAGCCTTCCGGTTCCGATAGAAGTCGGCGCATCTCGTCGAAGTTCAAGACACGTTTCGGGAGCATTCCGGGAGTAACTGCGAGCTCTTTACGCATGTCCGAAGCGTCCGGGGCAAAGAACCTCATGGCCTGTGCCCACCCGTCTTTAAGTTGTTCTTCCAACTTCTGAACGTTAAAGAAATCCCAGGAGGCGTTGAACTCGCTTTTTAGAACAAGCACGTCTGCTTGTGGCGGCGAGCTCTCACGTAACCTCGCATCCCACCGCGCCTGGTAGTTATCTCTAAGCCAAGCTGCGATCAACGCCGGCGGGTAGCCCCTCGCTATGTAGATATCCGCTGCTTCTCTACACGAGTCCGCGTAATCGTTAAAACGCGAACAGAGGGTCGCTAGCCGCGATAGCTCACTCACGAACGTGCCTCTCTTCACGTAAAGTGGGTGATAGCTAATCCAGGGAATACGTTCAAAGTGGTTCATCGGTTTCCGGTATGCCTTATGATGAAGGCGATTGTCCGTGATGAACAACGTCATGTCCAGAAACGTCATGTAACTGTCCGACGATGACCACTTAATCTGGCAATTATCGAATTTCAGATTGTCCTCGAGCAGCGCTAAAGCAGCCGTCTCACTCGTCGCATAGACTAATGCTAGACAATCATCGATGTAACGCCCGTAGAACGCTACCGAAGGCAGGGTCAGCGCGGCACATCGTTCTTCGAACCATGAGCCGTAAAGGTTGGCGAGATCTGGGGAGGAAGCCACCCCCATCGCCAAGCCACGCGCCTGTTTCCAGAATCGGCCTTCAAATTGGCAGATAAGGTTATCGTCCGCGGCGGATAAGCACTCCCGAAAGACTGTAATCAGTCTAGCGCATTCCTGAGCGTCGAACTCTTCGTCCGATACCTCCCGTTCCGCCAGCCATTGCGTATAGTACTGCACTGCAAAGTTGTGCGCTTTGTACACGTCAACGTTCGGGTAGAATGCGACAACGTCGCCGGATATGAGGTATAAACGCTTGTAACCATCGGCCTCGAACTTGGCCTGCGGTAACGATAACCTACTCAGTTTGATCGCCAGGTCCTTCGTGCCGTGAATGACAAAAGGCCTCGAGCGTACGATCGGTTTGAGATTTTTAGAGACGTATTTCCCGGCAGGACCTTGGGGTACGGAGTGGCATGGAAGAATTAGGCCGTGCAGCAACCGGTGACTTATGGATCTTGGGGATCACATAGAATCTCGGGACAGCCGAAGGCTGGTCCGATTGTTGACTCCTGAAGAAGCCGGGGAGCTGGGGGTTTAACCGAACTCATACGACATAGTCGCGATACGTCCCATATGTTTATTTTTGGCATGTAGATAGCCGAAGGCCTCAACCTTCGATACAGGCGTATAGTCTGTAATAGTACCTAACAGCTTAAGGGTATGCTGTACGATCCAGGCGCGAGGGGCAACGGCGCAACCTAAGTTCTTATCTGTGACTAAAACGGCGAGCTGGTGAGACGCCAAATAATCACGTAGCTTGGAAATCGGGGGAGCGTGTGAACGCGCATAGAGATGGACTCCCTCCGAATCGTCCTCTGGCATTTGCGAGATCATCTCATCGACGACCCGACCGCCCTGTTGGACTCCAAACTCGAACGCCCTGTCTAAGGGACCCGCGAACGTACGTTCCTTGCGGACCCAATAGTCTGGATCGAACTCGTCTTCTTTACCACCTTCGGGCAACTGGGCTTTAAAGTAAGTTGACCAACGGAGACGATCGACGAAATCGTCCCAAGCACTTCGGATTTTACTCTTACAGTACTTAGTCGGAAGCATATATTTCATTCCGACGCTTAGGTGGAGGCTAAGTTCACGCGGGATATCGCAATCAATCATATGTATAGTAGTACGGTAGCGCATGGATTCTAAAACTACAATAGGAATCCGTACTACTATATATCGCTGCGCTGCGTGTAGGGGTATCCTTAGTAGCCAATCAGGATATGTCCGGTAATTATCGTACCTGAAGGTAGGGCTTACGCCGCCTGACGACGACGCCGGGGGAACGACTTCTAGTTCCTCCCGCGGCCCCGACCCCTTCCCCTGCCCCTGCCACGGGGCTCCGGCTGCTGGACTTGATGTCCTTGCTGATACGGCTGCGCTTCCATGCGCGGGGCTCCGCTTGCCCCCCCTCTGCCGCGTTGTCTGTGACGCCGACCGCCCTGGAGCCCGCGATCGCGACGACCCCGGTTGCCCAGGACCTCCGCTCTCGCTTGTTGCCCCGCTCTGCCTTGGGACGGATTTGCTGAAAGAACAAGTTTTAGTTGGCCGACGGACGAGTGCACAAGATGGTCGAGGGGACCATCACTCACCGTCTGACCTCCTCGTCTTCCCTGAGCCGCCAACGCCGCCGCTACCCGCTTGTCGACCATACTCTGGATCGATGCCGCGGTGATGTGCTCATCCACATCGTTCATCGTGACGTCGCGTAACTCCTTCTTTTTCTCAGCCTTGGACTCTTCCGCCAACAGTGCGTTGTCGACGAACTCAAGGGCTCGATTCCAAGGGGTTAGGGTTAGGGAAGGGGGGCGTATAAACACGAGTCGCGACGGAGGGGCGCAACGGGTTGTTGGGGTTTCCAACTACCCACCCGTTTCGTCTTATAAAGACTCATCAGGCGCACGATATCCGTCAGATACCTGCCGTCCAATCGATTGTCGCCGATAGCGATCGATTGCGATTTTGATCGATAGATCAAAATCCGCGGAACGTATTTATAATCCCCCCGTTAATAACAGGTGAAAATAGGATTAAAAACTTAACTTCGAGTTTCAAAACTTACCGCGCTGACTTAGACGCGCGCTTGCGTCTGGGAAAAGTCACGTGATCGTGCGACCGGTCACGTGCCATCGGGCTATGTTACCCGACGACGGAACAATCCGGGCCGGGGTAGGGCCGTCACGTGACAACGTAACAAGGTGCACTTTCGCACGGGGTCCAAGCGTGAGAACTTGTGAAACCCGGCACCGGTGACATGATTTACCGGTGGCGGTGTACTTACCTTAGATGGCTATCCTTCCCACGGGTCTGCTAGAGGATGCCCCGCCCGACCGAGCCGGTTAGGTCCGGTTAGGTTCGGGTTCGGGTTAGGGGGTAACATAGTATTAGTATGCCGCCCTCGTCGGGAAGGTAAGGTAGTACTTACCGCAAAGAACGCTCCGCACGGCATATAACCGGCGTTTTAAAGCGAGTTAACCGCCATCAGGGGTCGAACTTACGTTGTTTACCGTTTACGCGAAAGTTACTATTCGAAAGACTTAGGAAGGGGGCATAACCGCCCCCCCAGACGTGGTTCCGGGTTACGCCGCACCATCACACCCAAACCGATAAAAGGCCACCTATTTAAAAACCTGTTTTCGCGTGCTGCGATCGAAGCGCAGGTCGTGCAACCCCGAAGTCTTCTAACAACGGGGTCCCAGGAAGGTTACTCAAGATCAGCAAATATGGGCCGGCCGACATACGGGAATCACCCCGCAGAGGTCGGTACCCGAACGCCCAGGGATTTCCCCTTGTGGGCGCCGACTTGGTACCAGTCGCCGCAGCTAAGTTGTGCGGACAACTACGGCTGGCATGGTATACCACGTAAGCCATATCAATCGAAGTTCGCAATCGCGATCCACGGATCAGGCGTCTTCTCACGGTGGTGTTCTACCGCCGGAGCGGAAGAAGAGGCCACGGGAGCTCGAGCTTCGGCGAAGAAGTCGGTTATTAACGCCTGGCGGTCGCGCCGCGCGAGAACAGAAGCACGCCAAATTGACGTAAGGTCCATTATCTGTCGGGTTCTTTTCTTCGAAACCAACAGACGGCGACCGAAGAGACCGAGTCTATCTAGGCGTAAGAAAGGTCCTTGCCAACCCGAATCTAAACACCAATCCTTTGCACACTCCGCCAAGTCAGCCTCGGCTTCAGCACGCGGGATCTTAGTAAAGAGACGCATCAGTTCGGACGCCTTCTTAGGGATACCCAGTTTGGTCAGATCGTACGGAAGCGGTACGTTATTCCGCCCCCGAACGTCTGCACGGGCGAAGACATTCATTGCCTGCGCCCACCCAGTCTTCATACTGTCCTCAAGTTCGTGAGCATTAAACATGTCCCAGGATATGTTGTATTCGCTTTTTAGCACAAGCACGCCATTCGCTGGCGGTACGGACTCCCTTAGCCGTACATCCCAACGTGCCCGGTAGTTATCGCGAAGCCAAGCGGCGATCAACAATGGAGGGTAGCCACGCGCGATGTAGATATCCGAAGCTTCTCTACATGCCTTCACGTAATCGTCAAAACGCGAAGAAAGCGCGGCAAGCCTCGACAGCTCTGATACAAACGTCCCTTTCTTAACGTAAAGGGGATGAAAGCTGATCCAAGGAATGCGCTCAAAGTGGTTCATCGGTTTCCTATACGCCTTATGGTGGAGGCGACCGCTTGCCGTAAACAGCATCATGTCTAGGAATACCATGGGGGTTAGGGTTTTGGGTTAGGGTTAGGGTTAGGAAAGGGGGCGTATAAACACGAGTCGCGACGGAGGGGCGCAACGGGTTGTTGGGGTTTCCAACTACCCACCCGTTTCGTCTTATAAAGACTCATCAGGCGCACGATATCCGTCAGATACCTGCCGTCCAATCGATTGTCGCCGATAGCGATCGATTGCGATTTTGATCGATAGATCAAAATCCGCGGAACGTATTTATAATCCCCCCGTTAATAACAGGTGAAAATAGGATTAAAAACTTAACTTCGAGTTTCAAAACTTACCGCGCTGACTTAGACGCGCGCTTGCGTCTGGGAAAAGTCACGTGATCGTGCGACCGGTCACGTGCCATCGGGCTATGTTACCCGACGACGGAACAATCCGGGCCGGGGTAGGGCCGTCACGTGACAACGTAACAAGGTGCACTTTCGCACGGGGTCCAAGCGTGAGAACTTGTGAAACCCGGCACCGGTGACATGATTTACCGGTGGCGGTGTACTTACCTTAGATGGCTATCCTTCCCACGGGTCTGCTAGAGGACGCCCCGCCCGACCGAGCCGGTTAGGTCCGGTTAGGTTCGGGTTCGGGTTAGGGGGTAACATAGTATTAGTATGCCGCCCTCGTCAGGGAAGGTAAGGTAGTACTTACCGCAAAGAACGCTCCGCACGGCATATAACCGGCGTTTTAAAGCGAGTTAACCGCCATCAGGGGTCGAACTTACGTTGTTTACCGTTTACGCGAAAGTTACTATTCGAAAGACTTAGGAAGGGGGCATAACCGCCCCCCCAGACGTGGTTCCGGGTTACGCCGCACCATCACACCCAAACCGATAAAAGGCCACCTATTTAAAAACCTGTTTTCGCGTGCTGCGATCGAAGCGCAGGTCGTGCAACCCCGAAGTCTTCTAACAACGGGGTCCCAGGAAGGTTACTCAAGATCAGCAAATATGGGCCGGCCGACATACGGGAATCACCCCGCAGAGGTCGGTACCCGAACGCCCAGGGATTTCCCCATTTGGGCGCCGACTTGGTACCAGTCGCCGCAGCTAGGTTGTGCGGACAACTACGGCTGGCATGGTATACCACGTAAGCCATATCAATCGAAGTTCGCAATCGCGATCCACGGATCAGGCGTCTTCTCACGGTGGTGTTCTACCGCCGGAGCGGAAGGAAGAGGCCACGGGAGCTCGAGCTTCGGCGAAGAAGTCGGTTATTAACGCCTGGCGGTCGCGCCGCGCGAGAACAGAAGCACGCCAAATTGACGTAAGGTCCATTATCTGTCGGGTTCTTTTCTTCGAAACCAACAGACGGCGACCGAAGAGACCGAGTCTATCTAGGCGTAAGAAAGGTCCTTGCCAACCCGAATCTAAACACCAATCCTTTGCACACTCCGCCAAGTCAGCCTCGGCTTCAGCACGCGGGATCTTAGTAAAGAGACGCATCAACTCAGACGCCTTCTTAGGGATACCTAGTTTGGTCAGATCGTACGGAAGCGGTACGTTATTCCGCCCCCGGACGTCTGCACGGGCGAAGACATTCATTGCCTGCGCCCACCCAGTCTTCATACTGTCCTCAAGTTCGTGAGCATTAAACATGTCCCAGGATATGTTGTATTCGCTTTTTAGCACAAGCACGCCATTCGCTGGCGGTACGGACTCCCTTAGCCGTACAGTCCCAACGTGCTCGGTAGTTATCGCGAAGCCAAGCGGCGATCAACAATGGAGGGTAGCCACGCGCAATGTAGATATCCGAAGCTTCTCTACATGCCTTCACGTAATCGTCGAAACGCGAAGAAAGCGCGGCAAGCCTCGACAGCTCTGATACAAACGTCCCTTTCTTAACGTAAAGGGGATGAAAGCTGATCCAAGGAATGCGCTCAAAGTGGTTCATCGGTTTCCTATACGCCTTATGGTGGAGGCGACCGTTTGCCGTAAACAGCATCATGTCTAGGAACACCATGTATTGATCCGAAGATGACCACGTAATGGTACAGTTATCGAACATTAAATTATCTCTGAGTAGCCGCAAAGCATCCTCCTCTCGATACGCATACACGAGAGCGAGACAATCGTCGATGTAGCGTCCATAGAACGCCACGTCGGGTGACCGCAGGGCTGCGCACTCCTCCTCGAAGTGTACGCCGTAGATGTTCGCGAGATCGGGGCTCGAAGCCACACCCATCGCTAGACCACGGGCCTGACGGTAATATTTACCCTGGAACTGTACCAGTAAGTTGTCGTCCGCTGCCCGCATGCATTCCCGTAACAGCTGTACTTTAGCTGCTGCATGCGTTGCGTCGAAGTCAGCATCTTCGACTTCCGGCTCTGACTCGGCTAACCACCGGGTGTAATATTCTTCGGCATAGGAGTGTGCCTTTTGAACATCCACATGTGGGTAGAACGCGACAACGTCGCCCGAGACAAAGTATAGACGCTTGAGCATACCGTTCTCGAATCGGAACTGCGGTAGCGACAACTTGCTCAATTTTATCGCCAGATCCTTAGATCCATGTATAACGTACGGCGCCGATTGGATAATCGGTTTGAGACTTTTACTTACGTACTTCCCTGCAGGCCCTTGCGGGACGGAGTGGCACGGTAGAATCGGCCGGGCAGCTACCGGTGTCTTATGTATTTTAGGAATGACATAAAACGTCGGGATCGAACTAGGTTCGACCGATAACTGACTCCGGAAGGAAGCGGGGAAGCTGCGATTGAATGCCGAAATCTTCCGACAATCTCGCGATGCTCTTAATGTGGTTATTTTTATCACAAAGTATATTGTACGCCGTAACGGCGCTAACCGGTTCGTAATCTACACGGTTCGACAATAACGAGAGCGCTTTTTCAATGATCCAGGCACGCGGGGCAACTGCGCAACCAAGGTTCTTATCGGTCGCTACTACGACGAGTTCGTGGGACGTCAAGTAGTCGCGGAGTTTGGCCACCGGGGGAGCAAGCGCGTGCTTGTAACGGTCCCCTTCGTGTTCATCTGTCGGCATATCAGAAACCATTTTATCAATGGCCCTACGACCGCACCAGATACCATACTCAAATACCCTATCCAACTGGTGCATCGCGACGCGGTTAGGCTTCGGCGACCAGTAGTCTGGATCAAAGTCGTCTTTAGCATCTTCGGCGTCAGTGGCTTTGAACCACATCGACCAACGGAGACGATCGACGAAATCGTCCCAAGCCGAATTGATTAGACTCACGTTCGACTTAGTCGGGAGCATATACTTCATTCCCGCACTCAGATGCATGCTGTATTCACGCGGTATATCACAGTTAATCATGTGTATTGTGCTACGGTAACGCATGGACTCTAGAACTACTACAGGAGTCCGTAACACAATAAATCTGTACGCGTGTTGAGGGGTAACCGTCAGTAACCAATCCGGATACGTACTGGGTCGAGACCAGTCGAAGGGTTTAGGACTAACCTTTGGAAAGAGGGCCGCATGCACCTCTTCCTCCCCTTCGCCCTCATAAAATGGGAGGAGGCGGGGGACTAGTTCCCCCTCGATCTGCCTCCGCGTTTCCCGCCCCTGCCGGCGCCTCGCTTTCGTCGGCCTCCACGATTGGACGACCCCGAGGGGGCCGCCGCTGTCGCTTCCTCCTTCGCGCGGGCTCCTGCTCCTTTCTTGGTCGCAGGGGTCTTCTGATAAGAAAGAAAGTAGATCGGGATGAGTATGAATATCAGACGCGTGGATCGAGTACGCATTCACCTTGTCCCCTTTCTTCTCCTTGGCCTTGAGGAGAGCGGTTACCCGCTTGTCGACCATCTGCGCGATGGACTCAGCGGTGATGGCGGGCGCGGTCGACGGGCCAGCGGCTTCATCGACCTCCATCTCAAAACTCTCCTTCAACGCCTTCTTCTTTTCCATCTTCGCCTCCTCCGCGATAATCTGATCCTCGACGAAGGCAACGGCCCGTCCGAAGATGGCGGGGACGTCTTCGAGCAACTCGACGTACTCCCTGAGGATAGAAGGATCCTCTCTCCATCCGATTTTCACAGGATGCCCATGCGAGTCAGCGGTGGGCGCGCCGTATCGAACGACCTGACTCTTGTGTCGGATCCGGTCAAAGACCTTACCGAGAGAGCCCTGGATTGCTTCCCAGAGTGGGCTCTCAGTCACCCCGGCAACGGGCGACAGAGTCAGCTGTGCCTCCAAGAAGGAGAGCTCGGCACGCTTGTGGGCAATGCCTCTCGTCAGCTCAGCCTTTCGGTAAGCGACATCGCTCTCCGTAAACGCCGCAACAGCTTGCGGGTTCTCGGAGATATAAGACTTGGTGAACGCAAACGGCGTCCGCCTAGCCTTAAGCTCGGATGGGAACGTACCCGAGGTCTGGTGCTCCTCCAAGCGACGGAGGGACACCTTACAGGTCTCAACCTGGCGGCGGGTTTTCATGCCCTCCACCAGGTACGGACGCAGAGCATCCCTGTAAGACCCCGGCATACATGCCAGGAGGTCGGCAAGCGATGCAGCAGCCCTAATGGGCGCGCGGCGAGCCGACCCGAGTTGTGTCTCTGACACCGAGACCTCTCCGGTCGCGGCGTCGTGGCGCAGGCCGCCAAGCGATCGGGTGACCGCGAGGGCGACCGAGGCAGCCGGAGACGCAGCACGTACACGGGCCCGCGAGGACCCGGCAGTGCCGCCGCCAGTCGAGGATCCCGCCTTTTTGTTGTTACGAGGGGGCATTGCGGGGGATCGGGGGAGGTCGAGAGAGTTGTTGGCTCTGAAATGTGTTTAGGGTTAGGAAAGGGGGCGTATAAACACGAGTCGCGACGGAGGGGCGCAACGGGTTGTTGGGGTTTCCAACTACCCACCCGTTTCGTCTTATAAAGACTCATCAGGCGCACGATATCCGTCAGATACCTGCCGTCCAATCGATTGTCGCCGATAGCGATCGATTGCGATTTTGATCGATAGATCAAAATCCGCGGAACGTATTTATAATCCCCCCGTTAATAACAGGTGAAAATAGGATTAAAAACTTAACTTCGAGTTTCAAAACTTACCGCGCTGACTTAGACGCGCGCTTGCGTCTGGGAAAAGTCACGTGATCGTGCGACCGGTCACGTGCCATCGGGCTATGTTACCCGACGACGGAACAATCCGGGCCGGGGTAGGGCCGTCACGTGACAACGTAACAAGGTGCACTTTCGCACGGGGTCCAAGCGTGAGAACTTGTGAAACCCGGCACCGGTGACATGATTTACCGGTGGCGGTGTACTTACCTTAGATGGCTATCCTTCCCACGGGTCTGCTAGAGGACGCCCCGCCCGACCGAGCCGGTTAGGTCCGGTTAGGTTCGGGTCGGGTTAGGGGTTAGGGTTAGGGTTAGGGAAGGGGGGCGTATAAACACGAGTCGCGACGGAGGGGCGCAACGGGTTGTTGGGGTTTCCAACTACCCACCCGTTTCGTCTTATAAAGACTCATCAGGCGCACGATATCCGTCAGATACCTGCCGTCCAATCGATTGTCGCCGATAGCGATCGATTGCGATTTTGATCGATAGATCAAAATCCGCGGAACGTATTTATAATCCCCCCGTTAATAACAGGTGAAAATAGGATTAAAAACTTAACTTCGAGTTTCAAAACTTACCGCGCTGACTTAGACGCGCGCTTGCGTCTGGGAAAAGTCACGTGATCGTGCGACCGGTCACGTGCCATCGGGCTATGTTACCCGACGACGGAACAATCCGGGCCGGGGTAGGGCCGTCACGTGACAACGTAACAAGGTGCACTTTCGCACGGGGTCCAAGCGTGAGAACTTGTGAAACCCGGCACCGGTGACATGATTTACCGGTGGCGGTGTACTTACCTTAGATGGCTATCCTTCCCACGGGTCTGCTAGAGGACGCCCCGCCCGACCGAGCCGGTTAGGTCCGGTTAGGTTCGGGTTCGGGTTAGGGGGTAACATAGTATTAGTATGCCGCCCTCGTCAGGAAGGTAAGGTAGTACTTACCGCAAAGAACGCTCCGCACGGCATATAACCGGCGTTTTAAAGCGAGTTAACCGCCATCAGGGGTCGAACTTACGTTGTTTACCGTTTACGCGAAAGTTACTATTCGAAAGACTTAGGAAGGGGGCATAACCGCCCCCCCAGACGTGGTTCCGGGTTACGCCGCACCATCACACCCAAACCGATAAAAGGCCACCTATTTAAAAACCTGTTTTCGCGTGCTGCGATCGAAGCGCAGGTCGTGCAACCCCGAAGTCTTCTAACAACGGGGTCCCAGGAAGGTTACTCAAGATCAGCAAATATGGGCCGGCCGACATACGGGAATCACCCCGCAGAGGTCGGTACCCGAACGCCCAGGGATTTCCCCATTTGGGCGCCGACTTGGTACCAGTCGCCGCAGCTAGGTTGTGCGGACAACTACGGCTGGCATGGTATACCACGTAAGCCATATCAATCGAAGTTCGCAATCGCGATCCACGGATCAGGCGTCTTCTCACGGTGGTGTTCTACCGCCGGAGCGGAGGAAGAGGCCACGGGAGCTCGAGCTTCGGCGAAGAAGTCGGTTATTAACGCCTGGCGGTCGCGCCGCGCGAGAACAGAAGCACGCCAAATTGACGTAAGGTCCATTATCTGTCGGGTTCTTTTCTTCGAAACCAACAGACGGCGACCGAAGAGACCGAGTCTATCTAGGCGTAAGAAAGGTCCTTGCCAACCCGAATCTAAACACCAATCCTTTGCACACTCCGCCAAGTCAGCCTCGGCTTCAGCACGCGGGATCTTAGTAAAGAGACGCATCAACTCAGACGCCTTCTTAGGGATACCTAGTTTGGTCAGATCGTACGGAAGCGGTACGTTATTCCGCCCCCGGACGTCTGCACGGGCGAAGACATTCATTGCCTGCGCCCACCCAGTCTTCATACTGTCCTCAAGTTCGTGAGCATTAAACATGTCCCAGGATATGTTGTATTCGCTTTTTAGCACAAGCACGCCATTCGCTGGCGGTACGGACTCCCTTAGCCGTACGTCCCAACGTGCTCGGTAGTTATCGCGAAGCCAAGCGGCGATCAACAATGGAGGGTAGCCACGCGCAATGTAGATATCCGAAGCTTCTCTACATGCCTTCACGTAATCGTCGAAACGCGAAGAAAGCGCGGCAAGCCTCGACAGCTCTGATACAAACGTCCCTTTCTTAACGTAAAGGGGGATGAAAGCTGATCCAAGGAATGCGCTCAAAGTGGTTCATCGGTTTCCTATACGCCTTATGGTGGAGGCGACCGTTTGCCGTAAACAGCATCATGTCTAGGAACACCATGTATTGATCCGAAGATGACCACGTAATGGTACAGTTATCGAACATTAAATTATCTCTGAGTAGCCGCAAAGCATCCTCCTCTCGATACGCATACACGAGAGCGAGACAATCGTCGATGTAGCGTCCATAGAACGCCACGTCGGGTGACCGCAGGGCTGCGCACTCCTCCTCGAAGTGTACGCCGTAGATGTTCGCGAGATCGGGGCTCGAAGCCACACCCATCGCTAGACCACGGGCCTGACGGTAATATTTACCCTGGAACTGTACCAGTAAGTTGTCGTCCGCTGCCCGCATGCATTCCCGTAACAGCTGTACTTTAGCTGCTGCATGCGTTGCGTCGAAGTCAGCATCTTCGACTTCCGGCTCTGACTCGGCTAACCACCGGGTGTAATATTCTTCGGCATAGGAGTGTGCCTTTTGAACATCCACATGTGGGTAGAACGCGACAACGTCGCCCGAGACAAAGTATAGACGCTTGAGCATACCGTTCTCGAATCGGAACTGCGGTAGCGACAACTTGCTCAATTTTATCGCCAGATCCTTAGATCCATGTATAACGTACGGCGCCGATTGGATAATCGGTTTGAGACTTTTACTTACGTACTTCCCTGCAGGCCCTTGCGGGACGGAGTGGCACGGTAGAATCGGCCGGGCAGCTACCGGTGTCTTATGTATTTTAGGAATGACATAAAACGTCGGGATCGAACTAGGTTCGACCGATAACTGACTCCGGAGGAAGCGGGGAAGCTGCGATTGAATGCCGAAATCTTCCGACAATCTCGCGATGCTCTTAATGTGGTTATTTTTATCACAAAGTATATTGTACGCCGTAACGGCGCTAACCGGTTCGTAATCTACACGGTTCGACAATAACGAGAGCGCTTTTTCAATGATCCAGGCACGCGGGGCAACTGCGCAACCAAGGTTCTTATCGGTCGCTACTACGACGAGTTCGTGGGACGTCAAGTAGTCGCGGAGTTTGGCCACCGGGGGAGCAAGCGCGTGCTTGTAACGGTCCCCTTCGTGTTCATCTGTCGGCATATCAGAAACCATTTTATCAATGGCCCTACGACCGCACCAGATACCATACTCAAAAACCCTATCCAACTGGTGCATCGCGACGCGGTTAGGCTTCGGCGACCAGTAGTCTGGATCAAAGTCGTCTTTAGCATCTTCGGCGTCAGTGGCTTTGAACCACATCGACCAACGGAGACGATCGACGAAATCGTCCCAAGCCGAATTGATTAGACTCACGTTCGACTTAGTCGGGAGCATATACTTCATTCCCGCACTCAGATGCATGCTGTATTCACGCGGTATATCACAGTTAATCATGTGTATTGTGCTACGGTAACGCATGGACTCTAGAACTACTACAGGAGTCCGTAACACAATAAATCTGTACGCGTGTTGAGGGGTAACCGTCAGTAACCAATCCGGATACGTACTGGGTCGAGACCAGTCGAAGGGTTTAGGACTAACCTTTGGAAAGAGGGCCGCATGCACCTCTTCCTCCCCTTCGCCCTCATAAAATGGGAGGAGGCGGGGGACTAGTTCCCCCTCGATCTGCCTCCGCGTTTCCCGCCCCTGCCGGCGCCTCGCTTTCGTCGGCCTCCACGATTGGACGACCCCGAGGGGGCCGCCGCTGTCGCTTCCTCCTTCGCGCGGGCTCCTGCTCCTTTCTTGGTCGCAGGGGTCTTCTGATAAGAAAGAAAGTAGATCGGGATGAGTATGAATATCAGACGCGTGGATCGAGTACGCATTCACCTTGTCCCCTTTCTTCTCCTTGGCCTTGAGGAGAGCGGTTACCCGCTTGTCGACCATCTGCGCGATGGACTCAGCGGTGATGGCGGGCGCGGTCGACGGGCCAGCGGCTTCATCGACCTCCATCTCAAAACTCTCCTTCAACGCCTTCTTCTTTTCCATCTTCGCCTCCTCCGCGATAATCTGATCCTCGACGAAGGCAACGGCCCGTCCGAAGATGGCGGGGACGTCTTCGAGCAGCTCGACGTACTCCCTGAGGATAGAAGGATCCTCTCTCCATCCGATTTTCACAGGATGCCCATGCGAGTCAGCGGTGGGCGCGCCGTATCGAACGACCTGACTCTTGTGTCGGATTCGGTCAAAGACCTTACCGAGAGAGCCCTGGATTGCTTCCCAGAGTGGGCTCTCAGTCACCCCGGCAACGGGCGACAGAGTCAGCTGTGCCTCCAAGAAGGAGAGCTCGGCACGCTTGTGGGCAATGCCTCTCGTCAGCTCAGCCTTTCGGTAAGCGACATCGCTCTCCGTAAACGCCGCAACAGCTTGCGGGTTCTCGGAGATATAAGACTTGGTGAACGCAAACGGCGTCCGCCTAGCCTTAAGCTCGGATGGGAACGTAGGGGTTAGGGGGTTTAGGGGGGTTAGGGTTAGGGTTAGGGTTAGGGTATACGGTGAGGTGGTTTCATCCCCTCGACAGGTACGGTCGCATCGCCTGTAAGACGACGGCATACATGCCAGTACTCGGCAAGCGATGCAGCACCGACATGGGCGCCGGCGAGCAGACCCGAGTTGTGTCTCGACAACGTGACTTACCTCTCGGTCCGCGGCGTCGTTGGCGCAGCGACGCCAAGCGATCGGGTGACCGACGATGGGGCGACCGAGTCATCCTTATACGCAGCACGTACACGGGCCAGGCGATGGCCAGGCAGTGCCGCGGCCAGTCGAGGATTCCCCCTTTTTGTTGGTACGAGGGGGCATTGAGGCGCGATCGGGGGGGTCGAGGGAAGTAGTTTTGGGTCTGAAATGTGTTAGGGTTAGGAAAATGGGGCCGTATAAACACCGAGTCGCGACGGAGGGGCGCAACGGGTTGTTGGGGTTTCCAACTACCCACCCGTTTCGTCTTATAAAGACTCATCAGGCGCACGATATCCGTCAGATACCTGCCGTCCAATCGATTGTCGCCGATAGCGATCGATTGCGATTTTGATCGATAGATCAAAATCCGCGGAACGTATTTATAATCCCCCCGTTAATAACAGGTGAAAATAGGATTAAAAACTTAACTTCGAGTTTCAAAACTTACCGCGCTGACTTAGACGCGCGCTTGCGTCTGGGAAAAGTCACGTGATCGTGCGACCGGTCACGTGCCATCGGGCTATGTTACCCGACGACGGAACAATCCGGGCCGGGGTAGGGCCGTCACGTGACAACGTAACAAGGTGCACTTTCGCACGGGGTCCAAGCGTGAGAACTTGTGAAACCCGGCACCGGTGACATGATTTACCGGTGGCGGTGTACTTACCTTAGATGGCTATCCTTCCCACGGGTCGCAAAGAACGCTCCGCACGGCATATAACCGGCGTTTTAAAGCGAGTTAACCGCCATCAGGGGTCGAACTTACGTTGTTTACCGTTTACGCGAAAGTTACTATTCGAAAGACTTAGGAAGGGGGCATAACCGCCCCCCAGACGTGGTTCCGGGTTACGCCGCACCATCACACCCAAACCGATAAAAGGCCACCTATTTAAAAACCTGTTTTCGCGTGCTGCGATCGAAGCGCAGGTCGTGCAACCCCGAAGTCTTCTAACAACGGGGTCCCAGGAAGGTTACTCAAGATCAGCAAATATGGGCCGGCCGACATACGGGAATCACCCCGCAGAGGTCGGTACCCGAACGCCCAGGGATTTCCCCATTTGGGCGCCGACTTGGTACCAGTCGCCGCAGCTAGGTTGTGCGGACAACTACGGCTGGCATGGTATACCACGTAAGCCATATCAATCGAAGTTCGCAATCGCGATCCACGGATCAGGCGTTTTCTCACGGTGGTGTTCTACCGCCGGAGCGGAGGAAGAGGCCACGGGAGCTCGAGCTTCGGCGAAGAAGTCGGTTATTAACGCCTGGCGGTCGCGCCGCGCGAGAACAGAAGCACGCCAAATTGACGTAAGGTCCATTATCTGTCGGGTTCTTTTCTTCGAAACCAACAGACGGCGACCGAAGAGACCGAGTCTATCTAGGCGTAAGAAAGGTCCTTGCCAACCCGAATCTAAACACCAATCCTTTGCACACTCCGCCAAGTCAGCCTCGGCTTCAGCACGCGGGATCTTAGTAAAGAGACGCATCAACTCAGACGCCTTCTTAGGGATACCTAGTTTGGTCAGATCGTACGGAAGCGGTACGTTATTCCGCCCCCGGACGTCTGCACGGGCGAAGACATTCATTGCCTGGGGTTAGGGTTAGGGGTTAGGGGGGTTTAGGGTTAGGAAAGGGGGCGTATAAACACGAGTCGCGACGGAGGGGCGCAACGGGTTGTTGGGGTTTCCAACTACCCACCCGTTTCGTCTATAAAGACTCATCAGGCGCACGATATCCGTCAGATACCTGCCGTCCAATCGATTGTCGCCGATAGCGATCGATTGCGATTTTGATCGATAGATCAAAATCCGCGGAACGTATTTATAATCCCCCCGTTAATAACAGGTGAAAATAGGATTAAAAACTTAACTTCGAGTTTCAAAACTTACCGCGCTGACTTAGACGCGCGCTTGCGTCTGGGAAAAGTCACGTGATCGTGCGACCGGTCACGTGCCATCGGGCTATGTTACCCGACGACGGAACAATCCGGGCCGGGGTAGGGCCGTCACGTGACAACGTAACAAGGTGCACTTTCGCACGGGGTCCAAGCGTGAGAACTTGTGAAACCCGGCACCGGTGACATGATTTACCGGTGGCGGTGTACTTACCTTAGATGGCTATCCTTCCCACGGGTCTGCTAGAGGACGCCCCGCCCGACCGAGCCGGTTAGGTCCGGTTAGGTTCGGGTTCGGGTTAGGGGGTAACATAGTATTAGTATGCCGCCCTCGTCAGGAAGGTAAGGTAGTACTTACCGCAAAGAACGCTCCGCACGGCATATAACCGGCGTTTTAAAGCGAGTTAACCGCCATCAGGGGTCGAACTTACGTTGTTTACCGTTTACGCGAAAGTTACTATTCGAAAGACTTAGGAAGGGGGCATAACCGCCCCCCCAGACGTGGTTCCGGGTTACGCCGCACCATCACACCCAAACCGATAAAAGGCCACCTATTTAAAAACCTGTTTTCGCGTGCTGCGATCGAAGCGCAGGTCGTGCAACCCCGAAGTCTTCTAACAACGGGGGTCCCAGGAAGGTTACTCAAGATCAGCAAATATGGGCCGGCCGACATACGGGAATCACCCCGCAGAGGTCGGTACCCGAACGCCCAGGGATTTCCCCATTTGGGCGCCGACTTGGTACCAGTCGCCGCAGCTAGGTTGTGCGGACAACTACGGCTGGCATGGTATACCACGTAAGCCATATCAATCGAAGTTCGCAATCGCGATCCACGGATCAGGCGTTTTCTCACGGTGGTGTTCTACCGCCGGAGCGGAGGAAGAGGCCACGGGAGCTCGAGCTTCGGCGAAGAAGTCGGTTATTAACGCCTGGCGGTCGCGCCGCGCGAGAACAGAAGCACGCCAAATTGACGTAAGGTCCATTATCTGTCGGGTTCTTTTCTTCGAAACCAACAGACGGCGACCGAAGAGACCGAGTCTATCTAGGCGTAAGAAAGGTCCTTGCCAACCCGAATCTAAACACCAATCCTTTGCACACTCCGCCAAGTCAGCCTCGGCTTCAGCACGCGGGATCTTAGTAAAGAGACGCATCAACTCAGACGCCTTCTTAGGGATACCTAGTTTGGTCAGATCGTACGGAAGCGGTACGTTATTCCGCCCCCGGACGTCTGCACGGGCGAAGACATTCATTGCCTGCGCCCACCCAGTCTTCATACTGTCCTCAAGTTCGTGAGCATTAAACATGTCCCAGGATATGTTGTATTCGCTTTTTAGCACAAGCACGCCATTCGCTGGCGGTACGGACTCCCTTAGCCGTACGTCCCAACGTGCTCGGTAGTTATCGCGAAGCCAAGCGGCGATCAACAATGGAGGGTAGCCACGCGCAATGTAGATATCCGAAGCTTCTCTACATGCCTTCACGTAATCGTCGAAACGCGAAGAAAGCGCGGCAAGCCTCGACAGCTCTGATACAAACGTCCCTTTCTTAACGTAAAGGGGGTGAAAGCTGATCCAAGGAATGCGCTCAAAGTGGTTCATCGGTTTCCTATACGCCTTATGGTGGAGGCGACCGTTTGCCGTAAACAGCATCATGTCTAGGAACACCATGTATTGATCCGAAGATGACCACGTAATGGTACAGTTATCGAACATTAAATTATCTCTGAGTAGCCGCAAAGCATCCTCCTCTCGATACGCATACACGAGAGCGAGACAATCGTCGATGTAGCGTCCATAGAACGCCACGTCGGGTGACCGCAGGGCTGCGCACTCCTCCTCGAAGTGTACGCCGTAGATGTTCGCGAGATCGGGGCTCGAAGCCACACCCATCGCTAGACCACGGGCCTGACGGTAATATTTACCCTGGAACTGTACCAGTAAGTTGTCGTCCGCTGCCCGCATGCATTCCCGTAACAGCTGTACTTTAGCTGCTGCATGCGTTGCGTCGAAGTCAGCATCTTCGACTTCCGGCTCTGACTCGGCTAACCACCGGGTGTAATATTCTTCGGCATAGGAGTGTGCCTTTTGAACATCCACATGTGGGTAGAACGCGACAACGTCGCCCGAGACAAAGTATAGACGCTTGAGCATACCGTTCTCGAATCGGAACTGCGGTAGCGACAACTTGCTCAATTTTATCGCCAGATCCTTAGATCCATGTATAACGTACGGCGCCGATTGGATAATCGGTTTGAGACTTTTACTTACGTACTTCCCTGCAGGCCCTTGCGGGACGGAGTGGCACGGTAGAATCGGCCGGGCAGCTACCGGTGTCTTATGTATTTTAGGAATGACATAAAACGTCGGGATCGAACTAGGTTCGACCGATAACTGACTCCGGAGGAAGCGGGGAAGCTGCGATTGAATGCCGAAATCTTCCGACAATCTCGCGATGCTCTTAATGTGGTTATTTTTATCACAAAGTATATTGTACGCCGTAACGGCGCTAACCGGTTCGTAATCTACACGGTTCGACAATAACGAGAGCGCTTTTTCAATGATCCAGGCACGCGGGGCAACTGCGCAACCAAGGTTCTTATCGGTCGCTACTACGACGAGTTCGTGGGACGTCAAGTAGTCGCGGAGTTTGGCCACCGGGGGAGCAAGCGCGTGCTTGTAACGGTCCCCTTCGTGTTCATCTGTCGGCATATCAGAAACCATTTTATCAATGGCCCTACGACCGCACCAGATACCATACTCAAAAACCCTATCCAACTGGTGCATCGCGACGCGGTTAGGCTTCGGCGACCAGTAGTCTGGATCAAAGTCGTCTTTAGCATCTTCGGCGTCAGTGGCTTTGAACCACATCGACCAACGGAGACGATCGACGAAATCGTCCCAAGCCGAATTGATTAGACTCACGTTCGACTTAGTCGGGAGCATATACTTCATTCCCGCACTCAGATGCATGCTGTATTCACGCGGTATATCACAGTTAATCATGTGTATTGTGCTACGGTAACGCATGGACTCTAGAACTACTACAGGAGTCCGTAACACAATAAATCTGTACGCGTGTTGAGGGGTAACCGTCAGTAACCAATCCGGATACGTACTGGGTCGAGACCAGTCGAAGGGTTTAGGACTAACCTTTGGAAAGAGGGCCGCATGCACCTCTTCCTCCCCTTCGCCCTCATAAATGGGAGGAGGCGGGGGACTAGTTCCCCCTCGATCTGCCTCCGCGTTTCCCGCCCCTGCCGGCGCCTCGCTTTCGTCGGCCTCCACGATTGGACGACCCCGAGGGGGCCGCCGCTGTCGCTTCCTCCTTCGCGCGGGCTCCTGCTCCTTTCTTGGTCGCAGGGGTCTTCTGATAAGAAAGAAAGTAGATCGGGATGAGTATGAATATCAGACGCGTGGATCGAGTACGCATTCACCTTGTCCCCTTTCTTCTCCTTGGCCTTGAGGAGAGCGGTTACCCGCTTGTCGACCATCTGCGCGATGGACTCAGCGGTGATGGCGGGCGCGGTCGACGGGCCAGCGGCTTCATCGACCTCCATCTCAAAACTCTCCTTCAACGCCTTCTTCTTTTCCATCTTCGCCTCCTCCGCGATAATCTGATCCTCGACGAAGGCAACGGCCCGTCCGAAGATGGCGGGGACGTCTTCGAGCAGCTCGACGTACTCCCTGAGGATAGAAGGATCCTCTCTCCATCCGATTTTCACAGGATGCCCATGCGAGTCAGCGGTGGGCGCGCCGTATCGAACGACCTGACTCTTGTGTCGGATTCGGTCAAAGACCTTACCGAGAGAGCCCTGGATTGCTTCCCAGAGTGGGCTCTCAGTCACCCCGGCAACGGGCGACAGAGTCAGCTGTGCCTCCAAGAAGGAGAGCTCGGCACGCTTGTGGGCAATGCCTCTCGTCAGCTCAGCCTTTCGGTAAGCGACATCGCTCTCCGTAAACGCCGCAACAGCTTGCGGGTTCTCGGAGATATAAGACTTGGTGAACGCAAACGGCGTCCGCCTAGCCTTAAGCTCGGATGGGAACGTACCCGAGGTCTGGTGCTCCTCCAAGCGACGGAGGGACACCTTACAGGTCTCAACCTGGCGGCGGGTTTTCATGCCCTCCACCAGGTACGGACGCAGAGCATCCCTGTAAGACCCCGGCATACATGCCAGGAGGTCGGCAAGCGATTGCAGCAGCCCTAATGGGCGCGCGGCGAGCCGACCCGAGTTGTGTCTCTGACACCGAGACCTCTCCGGTCGCGGCGTCGTGGCGCAGGCCGCCAAGCGATCGGGTGACCGCGAGGGCGACCGAGGCAGCCGGAGACGCAGCACGTACACGGGCCCGCGAGGACCCGGCAGTGCCGCCGCCAGTCGAGGATCCCGCCTTTTTGTTGTTACGAGGGGGCATTGCGGGGGATCGGGGGAGGTCGAGAGAGTTGTTGGCTCTGAAATGTGTTTAGGGTTAGGAAAGGGGGCGTATAAACACGAGTCGCGACGGAGGGGCGCAACGGGTTGTTGGGGTTTCCAACTACCCACCCGTTTCGTCTTATAAAGACTCATCAGGCGCACGATATCCGTCAGATACCTGCCGTCCAATCGATTGTCGCCGATAGCGATCGATTGCGATTTTGATCGATAGATCAAAATCCGCGGAACGTATTTATAATCCCCCCGTTAATAACAGGTGAAAATAGGATTAAAACTTAACTTCGAGTTTCAAAACTTACCGCGCTGACTTAGACGCGCGCTTGCGTCTGGGAAAAGTCACGTGATCGTGCGACCGGTCACGTGCCATCGGGCTATGTTACCCGACGACGGAACAATCCGGGCCGGGGTAGGGCCGTCACGTGACAACGTAACAAGGTGCACTTTCGCACGGGGTCCAAGCGTGAGAACTTGTGAAACCCGGCACCGGTGACATGATTTACCGGTGGCGGTGTACTTACCTTAGATGGCTATCCTTCCCACGGGTCTGCTAGAGGACGCCCCAGCCCCGACCGAGCCGGTTAGGAAAAAGGGAGCTCAAATACACGAGTCGCGACGGAGGGCGCAACGGGTTGTTGGGGTTTCCAACTACCCACCCGTTTCGTCTTATAAAGACTCATCAGGCGCACGATATCCGTCAGATACCTGCCGTCCAATCGATGGTCGCCGATAGCGATCGACTGCGATCGGTTACTTGCGTAACGCGATCCGCGGAACGTGTATGTAATCCCCCCATCAAATGGGTGAAAATAGATTAAATACTTATCATCGAGTTTCAAAACCATCGCCGTGCTGACTTTGGCGCGCGCTTACGCCTGAGAAAGTCACGTGATCGTGCGACCGGTCACGTGCCATCGGGCTATGTTTACCCGACGACGGAACAATCCGGGCCGGGGTAGGGCCGTCACGTGACAACGCAACAAGGTGCACTTTCGCACGGGGTCCAGCGTGGGAGACTTGTGAAACCCGGCACCGGGGACATGAATACCCGGTGGCGGTGTACTTACCTTAGGTGGCTTTCCTTCCCACGGGTCTGCTAGAGTACGCCCCGCCCGACCGGGACGGTTAGGTCCGGGTTAGGTCAGGGTTAGGGGTGAGCTTAGTATTAGTAAGCCGCACTCGTTGGGAAGGTAAGGTAGTACTTACCGCAAAGAACGTTCCGCACGGCATATAACCGGCGAAAAGAGCGAGTTAACCGCCACCAGGGGGAGAACTTGCGTTGTTTACCGTTTGACGCGAGAGCTACTTTTCGAGAGACTTAGGAAGGAGGCATAACCGCCCCCCCAGACGTGGTTCCGGGTTACGCCGCACCATCACACCCAAACCGATAAAAGGCCACCTATTTAAAAACCTGTTTTCGCGTGCTGCGATCGAAGCGCAGGTCGTGCAACCCCGAAGTCTTCTAACAACGGGGTCCCAGGAAGGTTACTCAAGATCAGCAAATATGGGCCGGCCGACATACGGGAATCACCCCGCAGAGGTCGGTACCCGAACGCCCAGGGATTTCCCCATTTGGGCGCCGACTTGGTACCAGTCGCCGCAGCTAGGTTGTGCGGACAACTACGGCTGGCATGGTATACCACGTAAGCCATATCAATCGAAGTTCGCAATCGCGATCCACGGATCAGGCGTCTTCTCACGATGGTGTTCTACCGCCGGAGCGGAAGAAGAGGCCACGGGAGCTCGAGCTTCTGCGAAGAAGTCGGTTATTAACGCCTGGCGGTCGCGCCGCGCGAGGACGGAAGCACGCCAGATTGACGTGAGATCCATTATCTGTCGGGTTCTTTTCTTCGAAACCAACAGACGTCGACCAAAAAGACCGAGTTTATCTAGCCGCAAAAAAGGTCCTTGCCAACCCTCGTCTAAACACCAATCCTTTGCACACTCCGCCAAGTCAGCCTCGGCTTCAGCACGCGGGATCTTAGTAAAGAGTCGCATCAGCTCAAACGCCTTCTTGGGAAGGCCTAGTTTCACAAGGTTATACGGGAGCGGGACGTTACGCTGCCCCCGCATATCGAGTCGGGCGAAGGTTGTTCATAGCCTGCGCCCACCCGGTCTTAATCGCGTCCTCAAGTTCTTGAGCGTTGAACATAATCCCAGGAGACGTTGTATTCGCTTTTCAGCACGAGTACGCCATTCGCTGGCGGTACGGACTCCCTAAGCCGTACATCCCAACGTACTCGGTAGTTATCACGGAGCCAAGCCGCGATCAACGTCGGAGGGTAGCCGCGCGCGATGTAGATATCCGAAGCTTCTCTACACGCCATCACGTAATCGTTTAAAACGCGATGAGAGCGCGGCGAGCCTCGATAGCTCCGAAACGAAACGTGCCTTTCTTCACGTATAACGGATGGAAGCTAATCCAGGGTATGCGCTCGAAGTGGTTCATCGGCTTCCTATACGGCTTATGTTCAAGCCGACCCGTTTGCCGTAAACAGCATCATGTCAAGGAAGAGACCATAAATTGATCCGAAGATGACCACGTAATAGTACAGTTATCGAATCTAAGATTGTCGCTAAGTAAGCTCAACGCGTCCTTCTCGTTATACGCATAAACGAGTGCGAGGCAATCATCGATGTAGCGGACCGTCGTACGCCACGTCAGGGGACCGGAGGGCGTCGCACTTCTCCTCGAAGTATACGCCGTAGAGGTTCGCTAGGTCGGGGACTTGACGCCACCCCCCATCGCGAGCCCACGGGGCTGCCGGTAATATTTCCCTGGAACTGCACTAATAAGTTGTCGGGTTAGGGTTAGGGTTAGGGAAGGAGGAAATATACGACGGCGAGCGTGGACGGGCGCAACGGGGGTCGTTAGTATTAAACGATCCCACCCGTTTCGTCTTATAAAGACTCGTCAGGCGCAACGATTAGTCCACAGACTCTTACCTGCCCGACCAATCGGAAGACTTACACTATCTTACCGATCGGGAAGCACAGTGGCTGTGCATTCCGCGGAACACTTAATAATTAAAGTTATAACTCACTTATTTCACCGAGGGAAAAATCACGTGCCCAGGAATCACGTGGAGAAAATCACGTGACCGTGGGAAGAAACATCGGGCGACTAACTCCGATGGAATCGGACTTCACACGGGGTCGGGCTTACCTCAGCACATAGGTCCGAGTGCCTTCCAAAAGACTTACAGATCCGCCCTAACCGGGGTTCTCACGCTACCGTAGGAAATCGCACATGACTCCGGGCCGACAGGCCCGGGTGAGTTATTAATAGGACATGACGTACCTATTAGCGCACACATACCAAAGTGGTTGATCTTCGCACGGTCCTAAAGAGGAAGCCCCTTCCTACGCCACCCCGAGCGAGCGCAAAGTACGGGCTCGGTTAGGTTTCGGTTAGGGTTAGGGGGGTTCCCACGGTTAGTGTGGGTCCTCTCTGATGCGAAGGTAAGATATGTGCTTACCGCAAAAGTTCCGCGTCGGGCGGCGACCGCAAAAACGGCGCCCACCACAAGGTGTGAAGTTGGGGATCTACCCTGGACTTACGGTCGATTCTCGGCCTCTCAGTAAACGTACTTAGGGGGGACGGCCATCGGTAGGCGGGTCCCTTTCAATAGAGGTTCCTGCGGTCCGCTGCACCAGCGCTCCCTACGATAAATGGCCACCACTTGAAATCCTGTTTTCGCGTTGCCGGCTCTCGAAGTCCGGGTCGTGCAGAGCGAAGTCTTCAAACAACGCCCCCCAGGCAGGTTACCAAGATCAGTTTTTACGGGCCCCGCCGACGTCAGTCAATCACGACCAACGCCGGTCCGCAGCAATGGCTAGGTTTCCATAACGCCAAAGGACCTTAGCCGATTGTGGACGCGCAATGGCGTGCAGCCGTAAACGCGACAGACGCAACCGGTACCTCTAAGCCATATCCGTCTACCTAGCAGCTTCGAATACGTTTAGCCAGGTTATCAAGCGTTCTCTGTCTTTGATGAACTTCAAAGACGTCCTCAACCGCTTGTCGATCTCTCTGAGTAAGAACAACTTTCCGCCATACGGCGGCGAGATCCATAATCTGCGTGGTTCGTTTCTTTGAAACTAACACGCGTCTGGGTAAAAGATCGAGTTTATCGAGCCTTAAAAAGCGACCCGCGACGGCTTTCTCCCACCTTACTAGGGTCAGCATCCGCGAGAACATTAAAGTCCCCGGTTGAGCCTTCCGGTTCCGATAGAAGTCGGCGCATCTCGTCGAAGTTCAAGACACGTTTCGGGAGCATTCCGGGAGTAACTGCGAGCTCTTTACGCATGTCCGAAGCGTCCGGGGCAAAGAACCTCATGGCCTGTGCCCACCCGTCTTTAAGTTGTTCTTCCAACTTCTGAACGTTAAAGAAATCCCAGGAGGCGTTGAACTCGCTTTTTAGAACAAGCACGTCTGCTTGTGGCGGCGAGCTCTCACGTAACCTCGCATCCCACCGCGCCTGGTAGTTATCTCTAAGCCAAGCTGCGATCAACGCCGGCGGGTAGCCCCTCGCTATGTAGATATCCGCTGCTTCTCTACACGAGTCCGCGTAATCGTTAAAACGCGAACAGAGGGTCGCTAGCCGCGATAGCTCACTCACGAACGTGCCTCTCTTCACGTAAAGTGGGTGATAGCTAATCCAGGGAATACGTTCAAAGTGGTTCATCGGTTTCCGGTATGCCTTATGATGAAGGCGATTGTCCGTGATGAACAACGTCATGTCCAGAAACGTCATGTAACTGTCCGACGATGACCACTTAATCTGGCAATTATCGAATTTCAGATTGTCCTCGAGCAGCGCTAAAGCAGCCGTCTCACTCGTCGCATAGACTAATGCTAGACAATCATCGATTGTAACGCCCGTTAGAACGCTACCGAAGGCAGGGTCAGCGCGGCACATCGTTCTTCGAACCATGAGCCGTAAAGGTTGGCGAGATCTGGGGAGGAGGAAGCCACCCCCATCGCCAAGCCACGCGCCCTGTTTCCAGAATCGGCCTTCAAATTGGCAGATAAGGTTATCGTCCGCGGCGGATAAGCACTCCCGAAAGACTGTAATCAGTCTAGCGCATTCCTGAGCGTCGAACTCTTCGTCCGATACCTCCCGTTCCGCCAGCCATTGCGTATAGTACTGCACTGCAAAGTTGTGCGCTTTGTACACGTCAACGTTCGGTAGAATGCGACAACGTCGCCGGATATGAGGTATAAACGCTTGTAACCATCGGCCTCGAACTGGCCTGCGGTAACGATAACCTACTCAGTTTGATCGCCAGGTCCTCGTGCCTGTGAATGACAAAAGGCCTCGAGCGTACGATCGGTTTGAGATTTTAGAGACGTATTTCCCGGCAGGACCTTGGGGTACGGAGTGGCATGGAAGAATTGGCCGTGCAGCAACCGGTGACTTATGGATCTTGGGGATCACATAGAATCTCGGGACAGCCGAAGGCTGGTCGATTGCTGACTCCTGAAGAAGCCGGGGAGCTGGGGATTTAATCCGAACTCAAACGACCATAGTCGCGATACGTCCCATATGTTTATTTTTGGCATGTAGATAACGAAGGCCTCGACCTTCGATACAGGTAGATAGTCTGTAATAGTACCTAACAGCTTAAGGGTATGCTGTACGATCCAGGCGCGAGGGGGCAACGGGCCGCAACCTAAGTTCTTATCTGTGACTAAAACGGCGAGCTGGTGAGACGCCAAATAATCACGTAGTTTGGAAATCGGGGGAGCGTGTGAACGCGCATAGAGATGGACTCCCTCCGACTCGTCCTCTGGCATTTGCGAGATCATCTCATCGACAACCCGACCGCCCTGTTGGACTCCAAACTCGAACGCCCTGTCTAATGGACCCGCGAACGTACGTTCCTTGCGGAACCCAATAGTCTGGATCGAACTCGTCTTCTTTTCCACCTTCGGGCAACTGGGCTTTAAAATAAGTTGACCAACGGAGACGATCGACGAAATCGTCCCAAGCACTCGGATTTTACTCTTGCAGTACTTAGTCGGAAGCATATACTTCATTCCGACACTTAGGGGGCAGGCTAAGTTCACGCGGGATATCGCAATCAATCATATGTATAGTCAGTACGGTTAGCGCATGGATTCTAAAACTTACAATAGGAATCCGTACTACTATGTATCGTTGCGCTGCGTTGTAGGGGTATCCTTAGTAGCCAGTCAGGATATGTTCGGTAATTACTCGTACATGAAGGTAGGGCTTACGCCGCCTGACGACGACGCCGGGGGAACGACCTCTAGTTCACTCCCGCGGCCCCGACCCCTTCCCCTGCCCCTGCCACGGGGCTCCGGCATGTTGGAACATGATTGTCCTTGGTGATACGGCTGCGCTTCCATGCGCGGGGGCTCCCGCTTTGCCCCCCTTCTGCCGCGTTGTCTGTGACGCCGACCCGCCCCTGGAGCCCACGATCGCGACGACCCCGGGTTGCCCAGGACCTCCGGCTCTCGCTTGTTGCCCCGCTCTGCCTTGCGACGGATTTTGCTTTGAATTATAAAGAACAAGTTTTAGTTGGCACGAACGGAAGAGTGCACAAGATGGTCGAGGGGACCACTAACTAACCGTCTGACCTCCTCGTCTTCCATGAGCCGCCAACGCCGCTGCTACCCGCTTGTCGACATACTCTGGATCGATGCCGCGGTGCTTGTGCTCATCACAATCGTTCTATCGTTGACGTCGCGTAACTCCTTCTTTTCTCAGACCTTGGATTCTTCCGCCAACAGTGCGTTGTCGACGAACTCAAGGGCTCGATTCCAAATGGAGGGCACGAGCATCAGGAATTCCCTGAACTGAGAGGAGAGGATGGTTATTCCCCTCCCTCCACCCCTACAAAAACAGGGTTGCCGTTTGCTATCGGCTAGTGGCATGGCCCCCAGATCGGAATCTCTTGTCTGAATACACACGCTGGAAGACCGCTAGTCAACTCAGCGGGTGAGAGACGTGAACGTCGGGAGCGGCGTTACCGTCGACGTCCGGTTCCAAACCTGACCTGTGCGCGAAGACAAGCTCAGCTCGGCCTCTTGTGTTAATCCAATTGGACAAAGCCTCGGAGCGGAAGGCGAGGAGCGAGTTGGCCCCGACGTTAGCCACATCGGGGTTCTTCGCTATGAAGTCCTTCGTGAAAGTCAGCGAAGGGGTCTTCATATTGAGGGCGGGTGGAAAACGACCAGCGATCTGATCAGACCGCAGCTTCTCGAGCTGGCCCTTAACGGACGCGGCTTGCCTGCGGTACTTCATCGCCTCGGTCAGGCGTGCCGCATAACGTCACGATAAGGGCCTGGTACGTTCGCCAGGAGGTCCGGCATGTTACCCGATAAGTCTATCGGGGCAACGAGCGCGGACAGCTGTCCGTCGGGGTCTGTCTGCCCCTCGACCAAACCGGTCTCTTGATCGCAACAGGTCTGGGTCGCTCTGCAAGCCGTGCCACCGAAAGGGCCAGCGCTGGAGACCGGACTAGCAGCGCGAAGAACGGACGGGATGGACCCGC